>CM060734.1:60672177-61272177 GCA_030704615.1 Takakia lepidozioides
CAAGGGCACCCTTGCTAAGGAAATCCACCTACAAAGCCCTCGACGGACTCCCTCTCAATACCTAGAGCTATGGAGGTGAGAGAGACTCATGGAGCTCAACTACAAGAAGATGAGCCCTCCTCAACACTCACAAGGGGAAAATCCATCTCCATGTCCCAGGTGAGGTTTGACACCTCACTTGGCATGTGAGACCAAATGAAGTTCCAACACACAAAATACAAATATAAATATCCAAAATGTTCTAGTTAACTAGAAGTAGGTAATTCTAGTTAACTATGACTAAAACATGACAATCTCTCATCGAAGCTGTGACATGGGCAAGTGGGTCTGGTAATCTGAAGTACTTTCGATGCTAAAACATCCATGTCCTCCTCCTCCGTTCGGAAGTTTTTGGTGGTGCGTGTCCAGGATTTCCCGGTGGTGGCTTCCACTATCGAAGCTGTGTTCAATAGGGGCTGTGCAGGGACGTAGGTCTGGTAATCTGAAGTCCTTCGATGCTAAACATCCATTCCCTCCTCCTCCATTCGGAAGTTTTGGACCTTTTAGAGGTGATCCCAGTTTGTTTCCCGACTGCGACGCTCTAGGATTTCCCATTGGTGGCTTTGCAGAATATCCCAGTGGTGGCATTCCAAGATTTCCTAGTGGTGGCGTTTCAAGATTTCCCAGTGGTGGCTTTGTAGGATATCCCAGTGGTGGCGTTTCAGGATTTCCCAGTGTGCCTCCTCTAGTCGAAGCTGCGGCATGGGCAAGTGGGTCTGGTAATTTGAAGTACTTCGATGCTAAACATCCATTCTCTCCTCCTCCGTTCGGAAGAAGTTTTGGACCTTTCGGAGGTGATCCCAGTTTGTTTCCCGACGGCGGCGGTCCAGCATTTCCCAGTGGTGACTTTGTAGGATTCCCCCGTGGTGGCGTTTCAGTATTTCCCGGTGTGCCTCCTCCAGTTGAAGCTGTAGCATGGGCAAGTGGGTCTGGTAATCTGAAGTACTTCGATGCTAAACATCCATTCCCTCCTCCTCCGTTTGGAAGTTTTGGACCTTTCGGAGGTGATCCCAGTTTGTTTCCCGGCGGCAGCGGTCCAGGATTTCCCAGTGGTGGCTTTGCAGGATATCCCAGTGGTGGCGTTCCAGGATTTCCCAGTGGTGGCGTTTCAAGATTTCCCAGTGTGCCTCCTCTAGTTGAAGCTGTGCATGGGCAGTTGGTCTGTTAATATGAAGTACTTCGATGCTAAACATCCATTCCTTTCCTCTCTTTTCGGAAGTTTTGGACCTTTCAGAGGTGATCCCAGTTTGTTTCCCATCGGCGGCGGTCCAAGATTTCCCAGTGGTGGCTTTGTAGGATATCCCAATGGTGGCGTTCCATATTTCCCGGTGTACCTCCTCCAGATACACGTGGCATGGGCAAGTGGTCATGTTATCCATGATTTCCCTTCAAGGACTAGGATGGATTTTATATCAGACCCTTCAAGGTTGCAAGATTGCATAATTACAGAAGTGTAGCTAGCTAAAACATAAGGAGATTTTTTATCTTGTATGTCAGCCATTTCATTTGAGTAAATCAAGCATTGTCGGGTGAAAGCATGCTAATGTGTACCACTGACACTCCTGAAAATGACTAAATTTTGACTGATGGCATGTTACACCCGCGCGCGTGGACATGACATGTTGTGATGAAAACGTGATGAAATTGACAGATGATAGTGGACACCTCGACCCCATCCATCGGGTGCTCGTACACCCTCTTGTACACCTCCAATTTTGCTCGTACACCGCTAATTTTGAGTTTACGATACTAACTCGACTTCTGTTTGCCACCATTTGTTTTTCCCTCATCGCATCCAAGCCGGGTTTGGTGTGTTTGATGCCTACTTCAGTGTTGATGCTCGTATAATTTTTAGGAGTTTATTTGATATATTTTTAATTTTAAAATAATTTACAGTGAATGATACACTATTTGTAAAAAACTCATTTTGGCCTCAAATTCAAAATTGGAGGACCTTGTAGCCATTTCAAGGACATGGCCTTCTTCCTTTTCAGTAGCTAAACACTTTTGGTGAAAGAACTATGTTCAAATTTTGAGGTTTAGTAGTACCAAAGTTTGGTGCCCCTAAGTTATGTATACCGTATAGTAGAAAATTCCTATGATAATGGGTTTTTCTGGTTTTGCACGTCTACTGTCCTTCTTGCATTCTTCCATACCTTACATAAGCACATGAAAATCCCTGATAGGACCTTCACATGTTATGGGTGTGAAAATGAGTCCTAAAGGACTACAACATTTTGGGACATTTGAACCTTGTGATATTCAAGGCTCCTTTAGGACCCCTTAAACTTGTCAAATCACAAAAAAAATTGTATGGGCATAACAAGAACTTCAAGGGCTTGTGTCCATGGTTTCATACTGGACTCCATATCCTAAATTTGGATCGATTGCGCTATATATGCTGGAAAATAGTTTGTGACATCTTTTTTGGGTCCTATTAGTGTGCTTTGACCCTGTCATGGACTGAGTTTTCTTTCCCCACAGTCACTGTTAATGTATGATTGTTGACAATGGTCACTGGTCTGGATCACTTGTTTAACTAAACTTCTACTTGAGAGTGGATAATATTCAGACCAGTGCAAGAGGATGAAGCATGATTGAATAGTGAGTTTGCCCACAAAGTTCTTTGCATAGAAGGCCCTTAGTCAGTAGCTTGACTCTGGCGGGAAGGCAGGGGCAGTGGATCTTTATCTTCACCTTTTTTCAACACCTTGTCAATAATCTGTGCAGGAGAGGATGGGCCCATCCTACAAGTTTGTGGCCAAGGACTTTGAGATGTTTGAAGGGCCGAGGGCATACTTAACCACAAACGGCGGGAAGCTGGTGGGGAGGAACTCCGCTGCGTAATAATTTAATTTAACTTACACAACAAGAGGTGGAAGCTAATCCAAATTGATAACAACATGGGTCCTTCAATTTATAAGCATTATGGGACGGAGTCCAATAGATTAAAAGATGGAAAAAATAATAACTGGTTTCCCATAGAAGATAAAGTTTCTGTTGCAAATAAAGCCTTTTGTATTATAAATGCATATTTTGTAGATATATCTAACATCATGAGAAATCAGTTAGGAGGAGGGACAAGGTACTGGGGTTCTGCAACCCAACATTGGTTGATATCGATACCAACTTGGTTTCAACCGTTATTGCCTTTGTGACTACCAGCCTAGGTAGGTATTAAGCTGGGTATTGCAAGTGCCAATACGAGTGGTTTGGGGTCTTAACTCTTAACCCTAGTATTACAAAATGAGATACCAGCCAGGTCTGTATTTTAATACCCTGGTTGAGAACCAGCCAGACCCTACATACCAGTCCAACATAGCATAATCTTTTTAAGAAAAAACTTTAAGGCCCGAGAGGCCGAAATTTTATTAAAAATGAGGAAAAAAATAAGCTCACATGCACCGCCCCGTAATCAGTAGTTAAAATCATGTTTGTCAGATAACTACTCTGAGATTCATGTAATTGTTGAAATGCAAATGTAATGCCACCAACAGTCAATATCTCAGTTAGTTAGTGCACTGAGTGCCACCCAGATGATTGTGGGGTCAAAGCCTGCTACTTGATGGGCTTGGTATACTCTTCTCCCCCTTCCCTGGGCGATGTCCCATTTTCAGCCTCTATGGCAGGGTTCCTATTAAAGAGGTTATTTTCTCCTCTCACTAAGTATCAAGGGGCCTGATTTGTGAGCTGTCGCTCCCCGGTGTTTCCCTTTACTTATAATATATGATGGTAATACCCATTTCGGTATTTTGATTGTATTACATTTTGATCTTTGAAGTATCAACAGCAATTTGGCCACGATAGAGAAATCTTGTCCACTGTAATGTCATTCAGTTTACCACCATCACTCGATATCCAACCTCCATAAATATATTTATTTAATTATACAAAGATGGATGAAAATAGATACATCCAATATGTCAGTAGAAAAAAATGTTTAAAAAATCCAAAATTAAATATATTGGTATCATGATTTTTGGACCCGCGGTGTGGGAGATATGGAATTATGAGTACTTTTGGTCGCTGGAAATTCACAAAAAATAGCAAAAATGGGAAAGTGGGCATCTCTGGGCCAATGGTTGGGGCCTCGAGGGGAGAGATATCAAGGGAAAGGTCTCCAGTTCAAATCTGGTCATAGGCTTTGTGGAAAAAAACTTACTTAGATGACATTGGACACTTGGGCCAACGGCAAAAGCTACCCTAGCGGTTGCATTTGGGCCTCGACATAGGAGACGCACTTTGATACATAGGGGATTGCACTTGGACTTAGATGACACTCGACACTTGGGCCAACGGCACAGGCTACCCTAGTTACTTTGATTTGTGGTAAGCACATTTTGATTTATTAATATTTAATGATAGTATAAATATGATAATGGTAATAGTTAATGAAATGTCAAAACTCTTAATGTTGAATTTTTGTCTCTTGTTTATATTTTGGATAATTCTGGCGAAAGTTAATAAGCCCCCCAAGTTTGTGTGGGCTATGAGGATTAGATAATGATTGAAGAATAAAAAAAGGAGGGAATGGAACAAGCAAAAGGGGCTATGGGTGAGAAATGGGGGTGCAAAAAAATAGGAAGGAAAGTGTAAGCACGATTCAACTAAGGATGATTGATGGACGTAGAGCCGGTGGGAACAACCAAATTACCAATAGAGAGGGAGACCTGGCGTATAGCGGAGGGATGGATGCAGCCCCTATGCAGCCATAGGAGAAAGACATGTGTGTAGGCCTAAGGTTCTGGATAGGTATAGCCATATTTCTAGCTGCGATTTCTTAAATATTTTTTATTTGATAATTGAAGCTATGCCCCTTCTGGCTTGACAGGGTTTTTTAATTATCTTCTCCTCTCCGAAATATATATATATATATATATATTTTCTGCTTGGCGTTTTATTGGGTTCTCCTCCCATAGCTCATTAAGTAAGGTCACAAGTTCCGCTTGATTCGCTATGCTAGTGCTCTGGGGCGTCTTACATGGCACATTGAACATAGTGGCCAAGTCTCAAAGCCAACCAAAATCATTTCGATGGCCAACCATCCGTTGAGCCATCGAATGAATTTCGATTGATCTCTGTTTCCTTTCTGCCTCTGCTTTGTTTTGCATGTTGTACAACGATAACAAGCGTGAGACTTACGATTCACCTGGGGTTCCACATCGTCTCTAACTTAACTGTTTCTGATTGCGTGTGATGGGACCAGGTGAGGGTCCTCACTTAACATGGATTTTAAAGCTTGAAGTTGATTGGAATCGAGTTGAAGAAGCGACGCCATCTGTATCTTTGGGGGAGAACGATCCTTTCTTCCTCTTTCCCTTGATCTTGATGGCTCCTATATTTAACCTAGTATGGTGGACAATCAATCATTAGGGCGACTATCTCTTGTTCCCTATGGCATACTGATGTGACGATGGAGCAATGATATGACAAGCTGACGTGCGTGCCAAATTTGGGAGCGATCAAAATTCATTTGGACCCAAAACCACAGTTTCTTCCCTGTTTTGCACTCCAAACTTGATTTGTGTTCTACTCCGTGCACTCTTCATAGAGAGTTCTGCAATAGTGAATGAAGAGAACACCCTTTTTAGGGGGCATTTTTGATTGGTCCGAATTTCGGTGGGGGAGTAGCGGTGGGATGCTGGAAGCCGCTGAACAAAATTGAGCCAAAAACGAAATCGATACGTGCCAGAAACCCCCAATGAAAGGCAGTGCAAACCTATTTACTGGCTTAAAATAAATTTAAATTCAATTAAATTGGTGGAATGGCTTGAGGGAGGAGCGCGTCGATGGGGAGGCAAATGATTTATTCGTCTGTTGTGTCTCCGCACATGTTCGAGCACATGCGGGCAAAAGAGGGGCTTCAACCACATCCGTTCAATGGGTGCAATAGTCGTGCACGCATTGCAGGATTTCTTTTCTCGCATTGAACAAAAACCAGATGACAAGTGAACGCCTCGTTGGACAATCGAACGAATTTCGATTATTACACTGGGACGTATCGGAGGGTACATTGAACACACCGGCCAAGTTTCAAAGCGAACGAAAAATCATTTGGATGGGCAACCATCCGTTGGCCCGTTGAACGAATTTCGATTGATCTCATATTACTCTGGGGTGTCTTACATGGCACATTGAACATAGTGGCCAAGTCTCAAAGCCAACCAAAATCATTTCGATGGCCAACCATCCGTTGAGCCATCGAATGAATTTCGATTGATCTCTGTTTCTTTTCTGCCTTTGCTTTGTATTGCATGTTGTACAACGATAACAAACGTGAGACCTGCGATTCACCTGGGGTTCCACATCGTCTCTAACTTAACTGTTTCTGATTGCGTGTGATGGGACCAGGTGAGGGTCCTCACTTAACATGGATTTTAAAGCTTGAAGTTGATTGGAATCGAGTTGAAGAAGCGACGCCATCTGTATCTTTGGGGGAGAACGATCATTTCTTCCTCTTTCCCTTAATCTTGATGGCTCCTATGTTTAACCTAATATGGTGGACAATCAATCATTAGGGTGACTATCTCTTGTTCCTTATGGCATACTGATGTGACGATGGAGCAATGATATGACAAGCTGACGTGCGTGCCAAATTTGGGAGCGATCAAAATTCATTTAGACCCAAAACCACAGTTTCTTCCCTGTTTTGCACTCCAAACTTGATTTGTGTTCTACTCCGTGCACTCTTCATAGAGAGTTCTGCAATAGTTATAACATTTCTAAGACACTACAAACTAACCAACACACCTACGTTACATCTATGTATCACAAAAACAAGATTAATATATATATACATATAAAGAGTTTCTTCAAGTTGCTTCAAGTTCCTTCTAAGGGGGTCTCTCTTGTGACGCCGGGGAGTTGCAACCTCCACAGCCTTAGTGCCCAGCCCTAGCCCCAGCCCCAGCCCCAGCTCCAGCATCGTCACCGTTGTTGTACCCGCCACCATCAGACGCCCCAAGCGACGTCCTTGTGTGGACCTAAGCTGACCACAACACCATTGCGACCTCCTGACGTCGCAACGTTGGGCGTCCCAGCGCGGGGCGCCCCCATCGACGCTTTTGTGAAGTAGAGGGCTGCAAAGCCAAAAAAAAAAAAAAAAAAAAAAAAAACTCCCACTGTGGTGATGCTGTTGCGACGCCCTAGCGTCGTAGAGGCGCTGGGGCGGCCTTACTGACGCTTTTGAGACGCCGAGGCGTCGCAACGTCTAAAAAATATATATATATATTTTGGATTTACGAGGCTGGGGCGTCGCAAGAAAAAAAATCCGTCGCAGCGAGGGCCCTCTTTCCCCCTTCATGTAGTGGACCAATCTTCCACCACCAGAGCTGCTCAAGAGAGCATACGATTCCATTCAACGGCCACCCAATCTCACAGTTGAGGGCATTTTGGACCAAGGGGCCACAGAGGGTGCGACCACTACTATGTTTTGGGGGGGGGGGGTTAGCGATGCCCCAGCGACCTCCAACCGCCGCGATTAGCAACGGAAATACTCTACGGGGGCATTTTGCGACGTCACTCCCGAAATGTCGCTAATTAGCGTCGTCGGGGAATCGCAAACCCCCCGGGACCCCCTGGCCGCGGCGCCGGCGCGACTTGCGACGTCCAGGTATCGCCAAAAAAAAAAAAAAAAAAAAAAAAAAAAAAACAAACAAACGTTTTTTTCTGCGACGTCGCATTAGGGACGTCCGGGGGTCGTAAATGCGACCCCCAGACGTCACAGTAGGAGAGTACAGTTGAATTTAGGTGGAAAAATTTGAATTGGAATTTGAATTTAAAAAACTAGTTGACCATTGACTTCGGTTTTATCCAATGACAATTCATGCATTGTTCTACATATATTAGGCAATGCATATTTGAACCTATGACCTCCACATTATAACATTTCTAAGACACTGCACACTAACCAACAAATCTACAATACATCTATGTATCACAAAAGCAGTCCAAGTATATATATATACATCTCAAGAGTTAGCTCCTAGTGACTACCACTATCTTAATCCTATCATTGTGTTGCAGATTATGCGTACTCTACAAGAGCTATCACAGCTGGAACTTGCACTGAGACTTCTCCCTAGAGTTCTTCAAGAACAAATATCTATCAATGGCCTAAGTTTTGCAAAGTTGCATTGCAACTTATTGTTGGACAATGGCTATAATCTGAGGATGCCAAGCCCATTATGCCCTATAATCTACTCCCAGAATCAATTTTCTGCGACGCCCCCAGGACGCCGGGGAATCATAGCGCCCCAGCCCCAGCGACGCTTTTGAGACGGCGGGGAATCGCAAGGAAAAAAAAAAAAAAAAAACCACGGGTTTTTTTTTTTTTTTTTTTTTCGGGCATTGCGATTCCCCGCCGTCGCAGGAGCGCCCGGTCGCAACCCCCCAGTGCATTGGCGGGGGAATGGGGTCAGGCCCCTTTCCGGCGATGACATGACATCGCAAGATGCCACAACGTTGTCCGAGCGCCGGCGTTACGACGCCCTGACGTCGCAAGTCCCGAGCCGGGCGCCTGTGCGACGCTGCAGTCTCTCTCCTCCGATGACTGTAGGTCCAACATCCGGTTCCCTTCTCAGTGACTGCAACCTTGGGTACACCAGGCTTGGAGGTAGGAGACGCGTCCTTTGATTGCTAGATAACAACCTCTTGGGCCTTATCCGCCCACCTTGACTGTGGCGTAGCCTCCACTTGCTCTGCCCTAGCCACCTTGAGAACATCATCTGGGGAAGAAACATTCTCAACCTCTTCAAAAACATTGGCCACCTTGGCTTCCAACTGATCCTCAGTGTATGGTTCTCCCCACTCCTCATATTGTTGCTTGAGAGATCCAATGACTCTCTCTTTCCGCATCTCATCCCACATCTGTCATGAGTGTTTGCACCCCATGATCCTATGCTCGCCCCCACTCATTGCCTTAACCGTCTCGGTTGGCAGAGGGGATACAATACCAAATGGGAGTGCAAAAGTAGCCACCACTGTCTACAACCTCCGTTGCTCAGTCACGCACAAGCCAATGATCCATGTCAAGCAATTTAGATCCATTGCTTGACCCAACACATGTCGGCGTGATGCCTCTGACAAAGTTGGCACAGCTGTAGTGCCCGTGGCAAATTCCATTGCTCGCTCTCGCTCATCTGCATTGGGCTCCACCAATTGTTGTAGCACACTGTCCCAAATCAACCCAGGACCATTGTCTCGAAAAGCATAAAACAAGGGAAAGTTCATGAGCGTATGCAAGGCCGCACGTGGCTGCCCCACTCGATTTACCACTGCTAGAGGTGGACGGTCATCATGTCCACTATTACGTTTAGGAGGGGTTAGCAATGTCAGCACCCCGGGCGCGCCGGACGCGCCGGACGCGCCGACCCCGGATCCAGCGATTTCTAAGGCTTATAGAAATTGCTTTACCTTTGGTTTGAAGGATTTGGGGAGTTTGAAGGGCTAGGAGATTCGTATTGATTTGGCAAGTGACACGTCAATTTTTCGAAGGCCCTACCGGTATAGTGACATGGAGAGGTCATTGATCCAGTCACGGACTATGAAGTTGTTCGAAGCTGGATTGGTGGAGTTGTCAGACGGGGAGTATGCCTCGGCAACGGTGATGCCAGCTAAGAATGATATCTATGGCAATTGGACAGAAAAGAGGATGTGTGGGGACTATCGTCCTGTGAATCGTCAGACTACGTCCGATAGATATGTCATGCCAACTCCAGAGGAGATCTTTGATGCCTTTGGGCATGCAAAGGATGTTTAGCACATGCATTCTTTAGTCTGCTCTTCATTTGTCAACCTAAAAAGTGGAAGGACATGGATATGATTGCACTGGAGATTTTTACCTTTTTAGTCCCAGCAGTTCAGTTGACTGAGTAGGACTCTGGTTAACCTTGTGATACTTTGCAGAGTTACCATCTTCAGAGTGGTTTTCGGAATGATAATTAATTGGATTGTCATGTCTTGCGATCTGGTTACCACTAGTTGCCAATCAAAGAGGCTGACAAGGCAAGTGAGGGGGCTGCGTATGCATTCTTAGATCGAATGCTTAGCCTATGTGGTACTCCAGCCGAGGTACTCACGGACCAGGAGAGAAAGTTCTTGGGGGAATTTTCAGGCTTTGTGTGAGCAAGCCTTGATAGATCACCGCACTACTTCTCGGGATCATCCCGAAGCTGATGGCCTGGCAGAGAGATTGTACAAACAGTCAAGCGAGGCTTGCGTAAGTATGGCTTGCAGAAGGGACACTTAGGAGATTGGGACCTTCAACTACCTTGGTTGGCCATGGGCTACAGGTTTAACAAACAAGCATCACTTGCCTCGTTCTCACCTTATTTCCTTCTCTTTGGCCGAGAGCTAGATTTGTCTGCATCTATTCGCAGGGAGACTATAGTAGTCCTCAACCTTGATGATCCGGATGTGTGGATACAAGCATGTGCCCAACGGGCAGAGTTGTTCAAGAAAGTCATGCCTATGGCTTTTGAGAACCTTGCTATTGCCCAACACCGAGACACATTGAAGTACGTCATTATACGTGGAGGGGGATATCGGCCAGGTGTTCGGTGTTTCCACCCCAGGGACTATGTGTATCTGCAGCAGACAGCGCCTACGACTTTGGATGTCACAGCAGGACGTGTGATTCTAAGGGTCCGGGAGGTGCTGCCTTCAGGAGTGTTGATTCTGGAGGGTCGAGATGGCATGGTATGGAAGGACCATGTACACAATTGTGCGACATATCAATTTCCATATGTGGATGGGAGGATAGATCCCAACTTTGCAGTGGTACCTGCAAAGTTGCGTTGCATGCTATGTGGGCATGTTGGTGGTGCCGCAACCATGTTTGTGTGTGATAAATGCTCAAGGGGGTGGCACATGGGATGCTTGACACCGCCACTTGAGGAGGTTCCTAGTGGAGAATGGTTGTGTCCATGATGCCTTGGCCATAGGTAATGGGCATGACAATGGTGTAGTTGACAAGTGATCCAAGGTCTAGCTGGTAGGAGCTCAACGCCATGGATACTCAATTGAAGATCATGGATTGCAAGCAGGCGACTAACGATGGGGCCCTCGTTGCACCCAGCCTCTTGATTCATATACTTTAGAAAATTGGGAGATGTGTGATTGAAGACCAAGCTATGATCTTATTGGGATGAATACTTGTCAGCTATCCGGTGTTAGAGGGACCTAATCACCAGCTAGGGGGACAATTGTGTTATAGTTTTCTAGGATTGTGTGCTTATAATGTATATTAGACAACGATGTATGTTGTGGCAGGATGCTTAGGTGCACGACAAGGCACACCGGGAAATCCTGGCGTCACCACTGGGATATCCTGCAAAGCCACCACTTGGACTTCCTGGACCGCCGCCGACTGGAAACAAACCGGGATCACCTCCAAAAGGCCAAAAACTTCCGAATGAAGGATGAGGGAATGGATGTTTAGTGTCGAAGTACTGCAGATTACCATACCCACTTGCCCATGCCACAACTTCTGGAGGAGGAGGAGGCCCACCAGGAAATCCTGGACCGCCACTACCGAGAAATGAACCAGGATCACCTCTTGGACCGCCAGGTCCAATTGGTCCAAAACCTCCAAACGAAGGAGGAAGGTCTGGACCGTTTTCACTACTAATATTGAGATTGTTGACGTCCAAATCACTTAGCACTACAAACCTTTGAATCATGCTTGTTCCCACCACCTTCACTTCCACTCTCTAACTCAAAAGGACGAGCTTTACTACTAGTGTCACCCACCACTACACCCTCTGAATCATGCTTGTTCCCAACCCTTATACTTCTACTCTCCAAATCGCAAGGACGAGCTTTACTATCAACAATACTAGCTCTAGGACAATCAGCCCGCACACTCCCTACTAAAAAAATCACAAACAAGAGGGAAAGACACCATACTAATCCGTTGCACAGTCTTCATTGCAATCAATCAATCCTAGCTGGACCTAGACCTCTTCCTCCCTTCCCAAATCTATAGCAAGCTCACGCACAAGTTGTTGGTAAGCCGTTGCAAGACTTCGTTTATATAGTTACTCAAGGCCAAGGCCTTAAACAACACATTGATATACATAGCGGCTGTGGGCTGCCCTACACTATAGTAGTGTCCACAAATTCAGTGAATATTGGGTTTGAAGAAAGCCTAATTATTACCTATCCCGTCGTCATTAGATGTTGAAGAAATTGAAATTAGGTCACAAATAAATTGTAAATAAGCTTCAACTACAAGAGATTCAATTCAATTAGTGGTTTAGACTAATTCACCATTCGTTCTTGAAATGTTGTCCAATTTTCCAGAAAAACAAAAAAGAAGGTCGGATGTCTTAAAAATGAAATCACCTAAATAGAAAGCCGAGCCCTAAATATTGCCAGATGCCTAGTGCAATGAATGAATGGTTTACTTTGAAGCCTTTAAAATCTAAATATAACTGATCTCCATCCATTTATCATCCATACACACGTCGTTCAGAGACTTACAGTGAGTCATCCATCCATCTCTAGCTAGCAGCAGCCCGGCCGCCAAACCCAAGTGCGGTTAGGGTTTGAAAATAATGATAATTGCCGCCACCTTTTCATATTCCGTCAGTACCCGGACGGACAACCCTTACTACTTCACCGTAATCCCACTATTTACTACTTATTAATCAGCCAAGTTAACTAGCTGTAATCACCCCCTAGCAATTAATAATTTCCGGGCACCCAAATATTCCTCGTGGGGTCACCAACCCACTTAATTGTATATCAAATTTGTTCCATAATTATTACCAAATTTGTGGTTCTTCACTTCTCCATGATGTGGATGGACCTAAGAATGGAGTTTTGCACATAAGCAATGACTTACTCATAATCAAAATTGGAGCCCACATCAAGATCTTCGGGGTAGTATGTAAGAAGGGTGGCAGTGGTGGTCGAAAAACTCTCTCTCTCACTCACTAACGAGCTCCACTCCATTAATACTGTCAACTGTGTTGTCAAAAGAAATTGCGGAAAAGAAATTGCGGAAAAGAAATTGCGGAAAAGAAATTGCGGAAAAGAAATTGCGGAAAAGAAATTGCGGAAAAGAAATTGCGGAAAAGAAATTGCGGAAAAGAAATTGCGGAAAAGAAATTGCGGAAAAGAAATTGCGGAAAAGAAATTGCGGAAAAGAAATTGCGGAAAAGAAATTGCGGAAAAGAAATTGCGGAAAAGAAATTGCGGAAAAGAAATTGCGGAAAAGAAATTGCGGAAAAGAAATTGCGGAAAAGAAATTGCGGAAAAGAAATTGCGGAAAAGAAATTGCGGAAAAGAAGCATGGTTCATCCCACTTGCCGTCGTCTGCGCAGCCGGGGAATCGAACCCCGGTCAGTACCGTGGGAGGGTACTATGATACCACTACACCAGCTGCGCTTTCGTGATTGTCAAGGCATTCCGGATTGTATATAAGAAGTGTGAAAACAGGATGGTTGGACTTGGACGCCAAAAAGTATGATGCACACATGTGGAGAGCCTGGGTATGTGCAATGAAGGAGGGCAGCAGCAGCTATGGCGGTGCTCGCCTCGCTTGCTCTCCCCCCCCCCTCCCTCTCTGTCTCTGCGCCACACCGCGCTCTTGCGAGCTTGCATCGCTCTAGACTGCGAGGGGTGGACCTGGATCGGTCTGGACGTGTCTTGTATGCGGCTGCTGCGTCTTGTTGTGCACCATTCTTTGTTGGTTCGGTAGCCGGATCGCTGTGCAGGGGTGCAGGGCAGAGGCTGGGTGTGAGGCGGGCCGTTCTGGGATTGCAGGAAGTGCAGGAGCTGCCTGAGAAGCTGCAGGAGATTGTGCGCTTGTTCGAGGCCGTGCCGGATCACAGGGCCAAGTACGAGCAGTTGCTGCACTACGCAAAGCAGCTGAAGCCGCTGGGGAAGGAGTACCTCACTCCTGAGAACAAGGTGGAAGGGTGTGTGTCTCAAGTCTGGGTGCTGTCGACGCTTGGATCTGACAAGCGCTTCTATTTCGAGGCTGAGTCTGATTCTTTGCTTACGAAGGGGTTGGCTGCCCTGCTGGTGGAGGGTTTGTCGGGATCGACACCGCAGGAGATCTTGAAGGTGACCCCTGATTTCGTTCACATGCTCGGTCTGAAACAGAGCTTGACGCCGTCCCGTAGCAATGGATTCCTGAACATGCTCAAGTTAATGCAAAAGAAGACTTTGCGATTATACATGGAGTCTGAAGCATCATCACCGTCAAATGCCCCAACCTACACCAGCAGTGCCACCGGTCCTTTAAGTGAAAGCGTCAAAGATGAGCAGGAGCTATCATCGGCTCCTGCGGTTGCTTCCCCTCCTTTGGACAGCCCTGAAGCGGGGACAAAGAAATCCATTATCGAGAAGAAGTTGGCAGAAGCCCTTACGCCTACGCAGCTGGAGGTAGACGATGTGTCACATCAGCATGCGGGCCATGCTGGAGTCCATAAAGGTGCCACAGAGACACATTTCAATGTGAAAGTGGTGTCTGAGAGTTTTGAGGGGAGGACTCTGCTGAAGCGGCATCGACTGGTCTATGACCTGCTACAAGATGAGCTGCAGACGGGCGGTGTGCATGCCCTTTCTCTCATCACCAAAACCCCACGTGAGGTCGCGGGCAAGCCTTAAATCCACCTTTCGACCAAGTTTACTACAGCACAAATAATGAGGAGAAAGGAGGATAGGAGACGTGCATATAAGTTGCAACAGAGCACTACGAACGTTTGCCGAATCTGCTTGCTCTACCCTTTTTTGAAATCGAGGATTCCACTCACCATTTTCCGTCTCTTCCGCTGTTCTTCCCTTTCCTTCGTTCCCAACGTTTTGATTCGATTAAGAGTGATTAGTTTCATGCCAAACGTTTCACTCCTGCCTTGTATGCATGCAGGCTGGTTCTGAAATTTTAGAATCAGCACGTCATTGGCATATTACAGCCATGACCAGTCTTGTATTTGAACTAAGGAAGTACAAGCAAAATTTCGAAGATTCATAGCCATGAAACTACAACACATCAGCTGCTCTCTAGACTGGGCTGTTTGAGCTTCGATCTTAAACTTGAGTGGGTGTAGTAGATGCACCTCTCGCCCCGGGCACATGAGCGGTTCGCTGCATCCTAAGCGGCGGCTGGATGTGGTGGGCCGCTGCAGCCTGGGCGGGCCCTGCTTCCAAGGGGGCAGCCCCCGCGGGTGGGCACATGTGCACGGAATTCTACCCCCGGGGGCGGTTGTGGAGGAATAAGAGTTACTAATGAATAAAGGCCCATTTAGTCAATAAAATATGGTGAGCTTGAGAATTACCTCCAGGCAAGCTAGGGTTTAAGGATTAGGGTATGGGGTTTTGGTTGGATGGTGCTTTAGGTTGGAGGCTCAGTTAATTTGTGAAGGATTTGTAGGTGAACATGGAGGATGTTGAACTTGTTATTGTACTTTGTGTTCTCTTCTTGTTCCACGAGGGTCTCCCACATCGTTTCCATCAATCCAAAAAAAAAAGATCAACTCTTATACTTCCGAAATTGGACGAATCAAGTCTTTTGTCAAGATCTCTTCCCATTCTTTGGGCAATGTTGGCCTATGAAGAGAGCAAACCTGGGAGGACTTGGTGGAAAGAGCTTTGACAATGTACTCATTGGGACATTATAGAGGGAGAGGTATGGCATACAAGTTCCGAGATGAGGGATAGGAAATTCATTCAAGCGTATCAAATGCCATTTGCAAGTTTTATGTTCTTGGTAGCTTGAACCATGGATCAAGTCACGTGCTCACATGGTTGTAAGGCAACCATTGGAGGTTCGCAAGATTGTTGGCCTTGTCCTGTATCAATTTGCCCATGGCACAAGTGCAAACCATTCTTCCTCGTATAAATCCAGCACGTTTGCAAGCGCCGCATCAGTCCACATCAAGCCCGATTTTTTCTTTCCTTTTTTCTTCACAATGCCCAAAGCTTAAGTTGGTGGAGGAGCACGTGCCAAAATGGAAGGTGAAAGTATGGAAGGGGGAGCAGATGTATCAGCAATGGCAAGAGCATAGGGAGAATGAGAATCTTCATCGAGCATTTGCAAAAATGAGCTTGGCAAACTCTCATCACCCATCTTGGGCACTTCCTCCCAATTGCAACCTTACACTTGTATGTAACAAGCAAAAATTGATCCAAGCTTCTCCTCTTTTTAAGTATAGTGAAAATCCTTTCTAGCCATATGACCCTAAACTGCAACCACAGTAAAAAGTCGGCGGTGCAGTAATAATTATTTATTTTACCAGGGTTTTAGGTGAAAACAAGGCCATTAGTTACCGCAGGTGCTTCCGTGGGGGCGCATCCTTCCCAAGCGGCTCGCCTGCCCCCGCGAGGCCCCACCTCCTTGGCTGCCCCCGTTTCTGCCCCCTAGGCGGCCGCGCCAGCCTAGGCGGCTCTTTTGGATGCCGATTTGGCTCATGTGCCCGGCACTTCTGCGCCTCCAGCAAACCCTTCTTCCAGAAACACCCTGGCCTAGAAGAGCGTTAAGCAGGCAATATTGGGAAACGTGTGCTCACATTTTTCCTGCACAACGAGCTGTGTTCAGGTTTTTCCAGAAACAAAAATTCAGGTCTGACCCTGCCTGGGGTTTAGTAATGGGAAGTCTTAGCTTTGCCTCCATTTATGCATGATCAAACCTTGGCACTGGTTCCCAGACCTACTGATAGAAGTGGTAGTTTCTTCAGAGGAATTTCTTGGTTGGTCATCTATTGGCATGCATCCTTTTGAGTTGGAGAAGCATTTATCAGTAGATCAGGGATCATGGGACAAAAGAACCATATCCTGGTATTGAATTTTCAGAATCTGCATAGTAAGGCAGGTTTTGGCGATTTCTTGTGGTGTGAAGAGGAAGAACGCTTATTTCCGTGTGGGCCTAGGCAATGCACCTAGAATGGCTTTTCCCCATATGATGAAACAATGAGGTTTTGTAATGAAGGACATCTCACATTGCATCCCTGCAGGACAGATTCCTATTCCCCTTAGGCCTCTGTTCAAAGACCGGTTGTCAAGCTGAGAGCATGCAAACTGTCAGACTTATGGAGGGAAATTGGTGAAAAGTCTGTTTATTTTTGTCAAAATCAAGTATGCCAATCTGAAGTGGGAAAAGATCATGCTTTTATGACTCTCCCACAAATGTTCCTGCTCTAATAAGATGTCTGCTCGTTTGAAAACATAATGTGAATTGCTCCAAGGTCAAATCCCTGGGTATCTTTGTCCTTGGACAAGAAAAACATTTCTTCACTATTACAAGGATGCAGCTGTTTGTTGCGCAATGTAATCCTGTGCAAGCCCAGACAAACATACATTTAACATCAGCCAGTAACAGTACCAAGCTGTGTATCTAAAGACAAGCACAGACAAAACAGAAGGAAAGTCTTCCCAGAATTGTAATGCCTTTCTGTTGCACACATAATATGGCTGCATCTGCAAGTCACGAAGAATTGTCAAGAAACTAATCCTCAAATTCACAATCCACTCAACCTCTCTATTCACAGCTCTGTTTTCCTCTTGGAGATCATCCTTATTACAGTCTCAATACATGCCTGCTTCATGAGTTTGGAGAGGCTACCTTCTTTTGACTGATCTTGCTCAAACCCAGCTAGTGACACTTTCTGCCAAACCGCTGCGGGAATACGCAGAGAGCGGGCACACCAGCGGAGTGCTATTCAATCCAGTAGCAGAGTGGTAATGTACCAGTTTTACTCCCATGTTAGTCACATCCCAAGCATGCTTGGGTGGGGAGGGAAAGAGATACCTGGTGAATTCGTTGAGAGCACTCCTTGAAAGCCTTCACAATGTCCGCACATTGCAATGGATTCTGCCATCAGTGTGAAGACACACCTAACAGCAAGTTGTCAGTCAATGATTCCACACCAGATAGAATCACCCAGGCAGGGTCCAGGTCCAATGAAAGTTCATATGGTAAAGTAGTATTACCACCCTTCTGTGAGTGTGGACCAATAACTTAAGTCCACTACAAATTGCCAACTGCATCAGACAATGCCAACTACCTAGAATACTTTCTAGAAATAGGTCGAGTCTGTAACATTTGACCAAACCAGAAAAGAGAGCCCAAGCTTGGGAATCAACCAAGAGAAGTATATTATGCAAACAAGCTCCTGAGAGCACACAGCAGAGGTGGAACTTGCCTCGGCATTCTCATGGTAGCACTGAATGCAAGCGTCCTTCTCAGATGTACAAGGCACTGGCTGTGACGGAGCCCTGTCCGGCCATAAAGGGCCAAAAACCTCCAATGGCATCAGCACCTCTGTGAAACTTAGACCATAATCATCAAATCAGGTCAGCAACTAACTAAGAGTTTCACAGACCATAATACTAGAAGGGTGAGAGGCACACACCGGTACTGTTTTTCTTGAAGCTCCTCAGCTAGTTGCTTCACTTTGCTGAGCTCCCCTTCCTCTTGCTTTTGCAGCATCTCCCCAACTCTTTCCTGCAGTCATTTACATTGCTGTTTTTCAATCCATGGGGTTCTGACTCACCTGAAACTCAGCCCTTCATTGCCATAGAAAATTGTTGAATCAATTATTACACTCCAATTGCTGGGAAAACGTTTTGACTTGAAGGTTGGCGTTGACATCGCACTGGCAAGCAACATGTGGCTACCCAGCACTCCAAACCATCCACCTCCCAAACCAGATTGACAAATTTGACAGTGATCCGAAGGCAAGAGAGACAGAGAGGCACCCTGGAGCAGAAGCTGGCCATGGTGGAAATTGAGCAAGAGAAACTCACACTTTCTTCCAAGACCTTGTAAATAGGCACTAGTTCCTTTCTTGCATCATTGGCATGTCCAAGCCCAGGCAGCGCTGACAGAAACCCAGGAAAAACAGGGTTTAGGGGCTCGTGTCTGCCATCCGCATCTTTCTCAACCATTTCCATCCCCATCTGTCGCCTTCCAGCGGGTCGCTGGGGCGTCCTTCGCTTTGGCTTTGCAGAGAGTTCTGGATAGTTCTCCTTTGTAAGTTTGAGCATCAGCTCTGGCGTCACCTGTCCAGGCACGTTCAGGAGGCATCAGGAAAACCCATGTAACCAACATTATCCATGTTGATAGAAACAGAAACTTGATTTGGGTCCAATGCCACAGCTCCCGGTTTTTCGAGTCTATCCTGAAGACTAAATGTTTCCTCTATACTCACCGCAAGACCGTCACAAAAGAGATTGTCAAGGGCTTGACTTTCACCCTTCAATCCCTCAAAGGAGGAAAATAGGAACTCCTTTTCGGATGCAAAAGATGGGCACGTTGAACCATACAGTATGTCAAAATCTCTAATCAAATCGCTCGAATTTGTACCCTGTTCAACCAACCTTACCCAATAACTCCGTGCGCCATTTCACAGCCACTCAGTGAAAGAGTCGAGGCTTATTCGACAACCACAAATCAGGCAATACCTTAACCCCCCAAGAGGAGGATCCAAACATCCACCCTGCCCAAAACGTACCAAATCTGCTGACCATAATCAAGCTCCAAGTGCACTGCTCGCAAATCTATGATTAAAAAAAAAACCTTGGGTTGAACAGAAAACCCCCAACGAATCCAGTGATCCCAAGCGGGCACACACACCTGTAGAGAAAAGGAGTCATTCATGGTGGGCGCAATCTCCCTCTCCCACGATCAGGGGCTCCCGCCTTTCCTCGGCAGTCAGCAATCCAAACCAACACAGCTCAGCAAATGTGAAGCAAAGACCCAATCGAGCATGCCCGTCACGGATCGTGAGAACGCAGAGCTGCTCACTCCATTCAAACACCCACACTCTCAACGTCCCACCATCTCCCTCCCTGTGATATACTGGTTTAGGGTTCTGTGTGTCTACCAACATGATTGTAGGTTCAATTCCACACACACACGAGTTACACATAAAAGCCGCCAAACAGCACTATAGAATTTGGACTAAAGCAATGCTAACTAGTTCCTCAGATTGGTGCAATATAAGCTGCAAATCTGGTTTTGCATTGTGGAGGTGCTTCAAGGTTGATTCCAGTGTTGGGGAGGTATGTCATTTTTGTAGATCCGGTCGGTTCAGGGTATACATACACATCTCTGTGTGTGTGTGTGTGTTTCAAATTTCCACCTTCTGGATCCGGTTATCAAAATATTCTAGTATGCATATTTCAAAAAGCAGCTGGAGGCCGGGTATGACAGCCTCATATAGAAACTGAGAAGTGTGGGCTAGAATCTTAAGTGTACTCTCACAGAACATAATGCACACATGCTCACAGTGCAGCCGCTTTGAAGCAAAAATCCTGCAATGGAACCATGGTGGCTAAGTTCCGAGTATGTGATAACTTTGATCAACATAGTAAGCTTTGGCTTGTCACCAAACCGCGCCTGTCCTATGTATGGTTGGAGAGTCCACCCAAATTTATCACTTGAGACAGAGCTCAGTGAGTATGATAGAGGAGGCCGATGTCAGGGTGGTTCACATATTGTTCTCAATGTGGGAGTATGATGATTGTGGGATGTACATTTGAGCAAAATGCAACGAGGAGGGATGCCCAACATGACCAGTTCATTTGTGATTTTAATGCCACACCAAAACTGCAAATGGCCCATGTTGACAGCATCAGACTGCAGATTGCTATATGCAGCCATGGATATTATGTAACCCAAGCTAGCTCTATAGACTAGGCATCTCCCAGGTAAACAGGACTTGCTCATGTCTGCATTGCTCCAGCAGCTGTGTGTTTGGACACAGGACCTCAGATAACTGACCAAAGGGCATGCTCTCCACTAAAAGCTCTCACACGCAGTACTCAGGACAAAACTTCACAGAGCAAGTGCAGCTAACCAATTGAAGAATGCATGTCAAATGAAATACGCCCTTTCCAAATCTTAGAGATACAAGGCCAGAATAACTGAAAACTAGTCGGGAACACAATGGTTTTCTTATTGGAAAGTTGCGAAAATTGACAGACAGAGTTCAATAAGAATTAAGAGAGATCTCCTGGACAAATTTAACCCCCAACCAATACCAAGTGCAGCTCCTATTAAGATCCCCTTGAGCCGCTGCCTTATCCACTATCAAACTCCGTCACACCCTCTCAAGATGGCACCCGAGGGTCTAAAGGGGCAAAACCCCCTTTGAAAAAAAATTCTATTCACAATTCCTGGAACAGTAGCGGCTCACCCAATCCGTTTCACCTCACGCTTACGCGTTCAATCTAGCTGGCAAGGAGGCACTCTTGCACTTCCGTGTGTTTGAATCCACCACAGCCACCTCTCCCCTATCAAATCAGGCAACTGCATTGAAAAGATATGTTGATACAACTTGATCTCTCTTCCCCAGCCACGGAACACTTTGTCAATGCTGGGCCCCAAGGCATGTACCTTCCGAGGTTGTTGAGCAGAGAATGGCGAATCCTCAAAATTGCTGTCCAATGACTGCATGACTAGTAAGTAATGCTTGACCAGTTACTGAACTAGGCTAAGCACAAGCAGTACTGAGTTATTGGATATAGTTGTCACTGTCACTGTGGCTCTCTTATTTTTCAAATAAATCTAGAGTCCTGGACTCCTCAGTCTAGTGAGTATTGTAGACCTTATATTACAGCCACCACCAATCTCCGGCCTCATACGAAGCTTATCCTATCCTCTCTACTGGTTGCATTCAGCACCCCACCTCTCTTTGGATGGAACCACATAAGACAATCCTGGCCCAAGACAGTGACTGAGCAAAAGCTCTTGAACAGAGATATTTTTGTTCCGTTGTCATTCCTACTCCATGGCTCAATGTCGACCCCTAATTTACATCACCTCTTTTCCAGCCCTCAAAACTTTCCACCAACACATCCATAGGGCCATCTTGGTGGAGGCCCACAATACTCCAGTCGCAAATCACCAAACCTGCGACTTGCCCCTCCAGGAAAGGCTACAGACAGCCATCAAGGAAGCCTTGCAACTGACTAATGCCTTCGGCAGAAAAGCTCCTGCGAGCCCTTGGTTTCCAAACTCCCAGACTTGGAGGGGGGTTGACTGTAAAACAAACAGTGACCACTGTCAAATTGTCACAGGACTCCCGCCGCAATGCCTCAGTGACCAATTCCTTCGAACATCGTTCAGGGTCATTGTGCTGCTGTAGCTTTTTGCGGGCAAAATCAACTGCATTCTGGCTGGTAAACACATCCCACAAACCATCACACCCAATGATAAGGAACTCATCCTCATCAGACAGAACAGCTTGCTGCATTTCTGGTTCTGCGCTTAAAGGCCCTTCTACCCCCTCCTCCTTCAGGCCATCCATGTGCCAATCACCAATCGCACGGGCCACTGCTAGCTGTCCATTCAAATAGCCATCATCCACATATCCACCTACTGCCTCAATGCGGATCTTTTCTGATGAACATCCAGGCTTGTGGTCCCTTGACATCTCTACCGCCTTCCCCTTCCGGCACAACACTGCTCGGCAGTCGCCAGCATTTGCAACTAGCAGATTCCTGTTCAAAACAGCCAACATATGGTCAAGAAGAACATCCTGGGTGTAGTTACTCTTTCAGATACAGCAGACTACCAGTAGACTATCATGGCTAGCCTCACTGCAACCCCTCAAAAATAACAGGGAAAGAGCGTAAATGCAAACCTTCCACAAATAAGCGCAGAGAGGGCAGTGGTGCCAGATGAGAGGTCAGAGTCCCGCAAACACATTTGGGCAAATGCATGATCCAGCCGTAAGAATGCATTTCTCATGGCATCTTCTACCGCTGTCGGATATGAAACATCCTCGAGTATGAAGTGAAGCAGATGTTCCCGCACATAATAAGCTGCATCCTTGCCTCCATGCCCATCAAACACCTGCCGTAGAACTCAACTGTCAATCCAACCTAGGTTTCAACTCTTACTTGCAAGCCCCCTCAAAGCAATGGTTGTAACTTCACAATTCTATGTTGCAACCAGTACCTCATCGACACAGGAAGAGACAAACCCCCAACTAAAGCTGAGGCGGACTAATTAATGATTAGGGGAACAATTTCTAAAGCATCACACCTCCTGACTATTGGCATCAACTAATTGGGAAGAGAAGCCGCACTCACCCCATAGAAGGCACCAGGGCTTCCACTGACAATGACAGAACCAAGATGTTCCTCCAGGTCATCTATGCAAACATGCGCATCTTCCATGCTTCTTCGGGAGCCTATATCTGCCCATCCTCCAGACCGATAAATAGGCACAAACTCCAGTTTGACAGTTTCCTCCATTTCAATCACATCATCCTTTGCTTCCAAGGAAACCTGCATTCCAACGTGCAAAAGTATGATACATCTTCACAAAACCTCCATTGCAGTTGAAGGCAACCATGGGTATGGTACTTCAACTACCCTACCCATCAAGGAAAACACCTACACCTGCTCACCGAACGTTTTTTTCCTCTCCCTGCCTCTATCCACCATAAGGAGTGCAGTCTAGACAACCATATAGAAAATAAAAACTGAACTTCCACCTGCAGAAAGGAATCAAAAGCTTGACCATAGCCTCACCCCAGTACCATTGACCGCAAGAAACAGGTGCATAATGAGCTCCATAATTCTTTTCTTTTGGCCAGTTATCAAAGAGTAGAGTTATTTTCACAAACTACTCACTCGCACAACCACGACAAGCAACAATTCGCAAATCATAACAGAACAGAACAGAACAGAGGGAAACCCTGGCAACTGCAGAATATAGCTCTACATATATTGCCATGGCGGCATCCAAAGATAAACGCACAGCCGATGCATCACAGTGCACTGGCTTAACCCTCCCTTCAGCAAAGTACAGATGGCTGCGTGGTTGTGTATATTTCATATCGAAGACATACCGAATCAGAAGGAGAGGCACTGGAAATAAGAGCGAGGCTGGCGCAGCGCTTTACCGTAGCTGCAGGAGAGGCACACGCTTCAACTGTCAAAGGCCGGGGTGGTCGGCCTGTGTTGTCCCTGTCTATCCTATCCATGCCCAACGCAGAACCATCATGCTTGTTGTTATCCACCACCCCGCCCTTCTCCTTGAGGCTGCAATCGGTGAGAGGGTCCAAAGGGAGGGGCTTGTAAGCTCCGTCTAAAGCGCTCACAGGCTGCACAATTTCGGTGCCCGCTGCCATGACTTCTAATAAGCATGTAGGTCCCTATACTTCCCTCGTTTCTTCTCCAAGCGATCCCTGCCAAAACTCTTGCTTCACCCCTTACTTGTTTCAGTGCAAATAAGCTCTGATACCCAACCTGTCCCTATTTCCCCACGCCCAGGACTACGAACTCAGCACTGGATAACTGCCACCAGTGAAAACGCGAAAGAGTTCGATGCCTTCGCCTCGTAATGATTGCTGCAAGCAAGAGCGCAGCAAATCAGGATCTGTTACAGCCTTGCCCAAGCTTGTTCCGAATCCCAAGCAACCTACAGTGTCTTGCAGATCACGGAGCTTGACCGGAAAAAAAAATCTCCTCCTAGTGTCTTGGATTACTAACCCAACGGCTTTCGCTTTCTTCCAACTGCTCCTATCCTCTGTTTCTTGAAAGAGTCCAAACAAGAGCCCTCGCCTTCCCCGGAGTGGCAGATGGAATACAAGATGATGTCGACAGATTCAACGAACGAAGAGAATCACTCCCTGCCTCAATAGAAACACACAAACCAGCCAAACTCGTACAAACTCAACCCTAGTCCGTCTCCTGATCCAATGCCTTCATAATAAAGCTTGTCTTTCTCTCCGGCGCTTCCCTCTCCTCTCTTTCGCTATCCACAGCCGCCGCTCTATCGTCCAACACTGCAAAAAGCTCCACAAGACCTCGGATCCCTCGAGCCTTTCTCTCTCGCGTCGACGCTCGCTATCTCTTCTCCCTCGCTCTCGCTCTAACGACGCTCCTTCCACGGTCCACCGCGTCCCCAATCCCTCCTCCAAACCCCGGGTCGCCCGGCCATACCCCGGCCCCACGAACTTTTGACCGGTGACTTGTCATCCCGCGCCGGCCCGGGCGGCAACTCCAGCGGGCGAGTCTCCGTCCCCGACCAAATCTCGGGTGCTTTCGTGCTGGCTTTCCCGGCGCACCGGGTCACCGTTCGAAAGACGGGGGAAAGCCTCACGTACATATTCACCGTTCAAAGACTCTCCATCCTCACCTTCGCTTCCCCACCCTCCCCCACATCGACGATCAGCATTAAATAACATTATCCTCAATATTATAGTTCACAGAATCACATATCACATCACGACCGCGTTCATCCACAGTGATTTCTCATCTGCACCGACTAGTTACTTGCGTGACTAATGCACCTCCGCCTGGCTGTGTCGAACAACAACCCAACACGTGTCCAATTCTACTCACTACCGTCCGATGCCACACGATTGAAGAACAGGATTCCAGCAAATCATCCTGTACCCCCAACCTACTCTAATAAGACCAGGAGACATTGACAGGCTGTGACAGGTCCACGTGGCGGACAGGACGACCCTGCATTGCGGCGCACTGGATATTCTATCTGCACGAGTCGAACTCCGCCACGTGCGCAGTTCGCATGCCCCAACTCTTCGGAGCCGCCTGGCCTGGAACCCTTTTCATACTGCAACAATATGTACCCACCTACTTAGACACCTACCTGCCAACTGGTAGGTACCTACCCTGAAGGTAGGTACGTGGAGCGTATGTATACCAGAACTTCCATTATCATTATTTGCTTACCTATAAAAGCCCGTTATTTTCCATATTTAAATCCGTGCTGGAATTGTGATAGTAGTAGCTACTAAGTAGTAGCTACTAGTGCCCAAAGACGGGAATGAATGAAATAATTTGAGTGGACGACGAGGCAACGTGGCGTATGCAGCATATTGATTGATTAATTAAAGGAAGGTAAGTTAAGGGGAGCAGTGATTGGCAGGCCCACCAAAGGAGGGCATGAACCCTAGATCTGTGTCGGGCTGCGCTCCGTTGACTCAAATAATGGGGACTCGACTCGATGCGCGGCCTAAAATACGCTCCGGCTAGTTATTCCATTTATCCCATAATCGTAGCACTCATTCCCAGCTTTTACTCCTTAGTCCTCCGTAAAAGTGGATGACTAGTCACATTTCATCCATCTTGCCAGCAAGGCGCCAACGGAGACGTCAGATCCGAGGCGAATGGATGGATGACTCCCGATTCGGTCGGCCCCGTATTGCTGATGGATGGATGGTATTCGTCCACTATCAGTGGTGCACGAATCGGAGAATGATGGATGAAAGGTGGATGGATTGAAACCACAAACAAAGCGGCGCCATTGGTGCAAACTTATTACCCTCACCCAGATACTATTATACTTATATTATCTGTATACATTATATATATATGGCAAAACTAATTAAACTAAATATTAGGGTGGCCCCACGAGAACTTAAAAGGTTCCAGAGCCGTGCGATGGCGGCGACCGCTGGCGACGCTTCCAAGGCAGGGAGACCTCCGCCCGGGAACTTTCCCGGTTGACCCGGAAGGCTCTTGAGGCCTCTCGTAAAGGGGCGTTGGTTGGTTGCGAGAGCAGGAGAGCAGTGCGAGCAGGTGAGAGCTTTGTGAAGTTGCTCGCGCTCACACGCCAAGCATTGCTTTCAAAGAGCTACAATGCTGGTCGTTGTGTTACTGTGATCCGGCCATAAGGAATGTATAAGCATACAGAGAGGTGTCACACGATATGCCATGCCTGAGGAATCTCAACAGTGACTCGTGAGCTGAGAAATGATCAGTTGTGGTGCGCATGGATGGCAGCTATTCTTGCAAGCAGGCTGGCCTGAAACCAGGATCCCACTGTGCTTGTTTCAGGCCTACAAGTTTGCTTAAGAGTAGCCGAAAGGAACAGAAATACCTTTGCTTGTAATGGTGAGAAATTGACCACTGGAGCCTCTGAAAAGGCTCAAGCTCTGCGGATGAGGCACGAATTGACTGAGACATAAGCTGACTCCTGTGCGCCCTCGCGCTGCAGTAACCACCACTGTTGGTTGTGATGCACTGACCCCATCTACCTCTTTTC
This sequence comes from Takakia lepidozioides, assembly GCA_030704615.1. NCBI lineage: Eukaryota > Viridiplantae > Streptophyta > Takakiopsida > Takakiales > Takakiaceae > Takakia > Takakia lepidozioides. Next base: position 60,699,194 of record CM060734.1, read on the forward strand.
CCCATTTAGAAAGGCCATGGTTCAGGAGAATCTCTCCATTTTGCCTACTTTTTTTTCCCAAACTATTGCACCATGTGCAGAAGTCACTTGATTGGCATTACATTATCTGCTTAGGAATAAACCAGTTGAACAGTTGAACCAGTTGAACAGTCTTGATTTGGATCTTGATTTGTAACAATCTCTCTAAAATATGTTTGTTTGTTTGTTTTTTTTTCTCTCTCTCTCTCTCTTCTCACCCTGCATGCAGCCCAGAGTGCCTCCGGTGCCCTGCGCATCCCCAAGCATGTCATTTCTGCGGTAAGCGCAGGGCTCTACAACTAAAATCAATGACTCTGCAGTTGGAATGTTGAATTTGCATGCTGACAAGAGAGCCTTAGGGAAATAAGTTTATACCTGCAGCTGAACTGCGGGGATAAGCTAAACCCTGATGGGTGTGAAGTGTGAACCCCACACAAGGCTCCTGACCCTCAGCTTTCTTTGAGTGTACAAAGCAGTATTCCACTATAGCCATATGAACTATCTGCGAAGGGGTTAACCTTGTTAAGGGCTCTTTAGACCCAAGCCCTTTTGCCCAGACCTACCAGCAGATTCGTTTAATCGAAGGCCAGGCTTCAGACTTTCCTGTCAGCTTTTTACACTGAGGATTCTGTCAAGCTTATTGCTAGGAACCTAGCCCCGACACTGTCATGGTGAAGGGCTTGTCCCCCAACTAAGCTGTAAAAAAGAAGGTGCTGCCATCACACGAGTCTACTCGAGCAGAATAGACCTTTGAAGATGAAATTGATTTGAGATTTGTCACTGTACTCAACTTACTGTTCAGACATGAGTGTCAAGCTTCCTAATACTCATTCTTAAGAGGGAAGAGAATTTTTAAATAAGGACGGGAAAAAGAGCAACTATTATGTAGTAAGACATGAGAAGGCCTGGAGAGAGGGTGGTTAACCAACTCCTGTTGCTTTTTCGCTTGTTGGGGCTTCTACAAGGTGGAAGGGACAGTTGCCAGCAATCAAAACCCATGATCTTTGAATGAACTTGAGGACAAATGATGTTCCGCACTGAAAGGTCACAATTCAGGCTCCTTGATGATGAGAGGAGAAAATAACCTCTTTCACAGTAACCTCGCCGTGAAGACTTTTCACTTGTTCTCAACACTTTTTTCCTTTTTCTTTCTGTTTCTTGTATTATATTGATGGGACTCCTTTTTTTGCTTCTTTTTCTTTTCCTTTTTGCATATTGAAATGATAACTTTTTGAACGTAGTTGTGTTATATGTATATATTTTTCTAATTACTTTTTAGAAAAGCTAAATTGACATGCAAAAGAGAAACCAAAAGCACACTGACAAAATGTATATAAGAATCCAGATTTCTATTCTATTTCACAATTCATCCTTCACATTGCTCTCTTCCTTCCTAGCTTGTGGTCTTTGCTGCTCAAACATAGTTTGGTATAGCTCTCTCTCTCATCTTGCTCACTTGGGGGTTGTTTTGCTGCTCAATAGTTCTAGTATCTAGCTGCTCTCATCAAGTTTGGGGTGTGTAGTCTTATATTGGTGGCAATGGCGAACGTTCTTCATCGTATGATACAAGGTGTGCCGTTACTTTTGCTAATCTTAGCTTCGGCTTTCAATCCGGTCAAATCAGTTTGTCCATCGGGTGCCGTGTTCATGTTCGGAGACTCTTTCCGACATTGGAAATGATCAACTAGCATTTCCATCAAACCAACAAGTACACTTGAGCAGACCTTACGGAGAAACATTTTTTGGGACATCCAGTAGATCGCTTTTCAAATGGGCGTATTGTGATTGATTTTGTCGCTCACGCCTTCGGACTGCCCTTCCTCACCCCAATTCAAGCATATGTAACAAACCGTACCAACTCCACTTTTCGACATGGGATAAATTTTGCTTACGCTGGAGCTACTACACGAAACGATGACTACTTGGTTCCATATCATCTCGAGTTTCAAGTTGAACAATTTTTGGATTTCAAAAGCAATGCAAAATCAAAACTGGCAAGAGAAGCTATACCCACTTCAGAAAATTATGAAAAAGGATTATACATTATACACGCTGGGGGCAACGATTTTTCATATCAATATCTCCGGCACATCGGACCTATAGAGGTCATGAAACATATTGTGCCTCAATCGGTGGCTGCAGTTTCAGCTGCGACAGAGAATTTATATAATGCAGGGGCTAGACATTTTTTCATTTACAACAATCATACCGAAGGTTGCTCCACTATTTTCCTCTAAAATTGGGGCACTCCTAAGGTTTCGAGAGATGAGCATGGGTGTTTGATTCCCTTTAATGAGGTTGTTTTAGCCTACAACGAGGGGTTGAAAAGGATGATTCAAGGTCATTTATATTCATTTCGGTCGATATTATGACATCAATGTGGACATTGTGAAGAATCTAGAAAAATATGGATTTCCGAAAAAGAATATATTCCAAGCGGCTTGCGGGTATGGACGTCCGTACAATTTCAATTTGGATGTTGTGTGCGGAAACATTAACACAACCGTAGGAGGGAAAGTTGTAGGTTTAGACGTATACAAATCTAGGGATCCCAACAACTATATTATCTGGAGTACACTTTACAGAGGCCTTTAACAAGATTATAGCAAAGTCGTTTTTGTCAGGAGAATATTTAGAGCTGCCAACCAATTTCATGAGAGAATGCAAGTTGAACGGGGAGTATTTTGCCAAAGGAATGTGATCTATGTAGTGCTCATAAACTGAGGATGGATCAGTTTTGTCCTAGGTTGTAGATTCCCAATTGGGTTTGAAATTGAGATCTCCATGCCTCATCTATCCCCGGTGAGCTCTTCTTTGGATTCATTGGCTAGGATATCATTCCAAGCTTTAAATGGTCTTCCCGTTGTTGCATGCTAATGGGGTGGGGGGACTCTGGTGAATTCAGGACACACCCTGCTCTTAGTCTTACCAAAATTCATGGAAATTTCACTATTGTCTCCAGCATTCCGAGCCTCTTGTGGAATAGTAGTCGCATCTGCTGGATTGTTCTTCTATTGCGATGGATGTCGCCCTGCTGCTTTAATCCTTTGCCTCCCCGGATCTGCCTAAAAGCTATTTGGCCCGTTCTCGTGAAGGAGCTCGGGGTGTTCCGATGCTGCTCCCCGGTCAGGGTGTCTAGGTGGCACTCGCCAATTAGCTTTCTTTGGGTCCGTTTGCTACGTCGTTGGACTCCTCTTCAGCCATCAATTCACGAGGAGTTCGTGGGCTATATCCAGTGGCCCCCATGAAGTGGCCTTTTTCTACATGGAATATTAGGGGACCAGGGTCCGATGCTTCTGTTCCCAAAAGGAGGAGGATCCAACGGTGGGCTTCCTCCATGCTTTCTTCTAAATCCATTATTTTTCTTCAAGAGCACAAGTTAGATCTCAGGAAAATCTCTAGCCTAGGTCCTTCTATCTGGCCACAAGCCTCATCCTGGTGGAACCCCACCATCTTGAATTCGCGTGGGGGCACGGCTGTTCTTGTTTCACCATCCATTGCTTCCTCTTTTTGCTGCGTTGATGTGTGGATTCAAGGTAGAGCGCAGTTTTCATTCACTTCTGATTCCTCCATGTTCGGTCCTTATGGTTTTATTAACATCTACACTCCGAACCTTGTGTCTGAAAGGGTGGCTTTCTGGGATGCTATTCGTCTTAAAATCCTAGATCATCCACTGATAAAACATTGGTTCATGGTTGGGGATTTCAATATGGTTGAAAGACCTTTAGATCGTTTTGGAAACTCCTCCAACATCCTGGCCTTGGATGAGCAATCTTCCTGGGATAATTTGTGCTTCTCTGTGGGGTTTATTGATGTCTCATTGCCAGATAGGAACAATTTGAGATTTTCCTGGTCGAATAACATGTTGCCTCCTGACTTGTGTATGGCAAGGCTAGATAGATTTTACTGCAATGCGATCGCAGCCTCTTGGGCTACTTCTATCCCACTAGGACCAATCCTTCCGGGGTTCGATCACGCGCAAGTAGATATCGAGCTTACTGCCTGGTGTGCATATTAAGGGTCGCAGTTTCTTTAAGCTAAATCCCAGTCTGCTTAAATCCAAATTCGCTACCCATCAGCTTGCTATAGCATGGAAAGATGTTGGAAATGAGTTCTCCTCGGCCACTTTAAGATTTCTCTCCAAGCTCCAGGCAGCCAGGTCTAGATAGGTAGTTATCCCCTTTCTGCAGCTATCCCCTCAAGAACTGAGTCAAACGGAGCTCATTTGACAAAGATATGACCAACCAGGCTCTTTAAACAACACCTTTTCTTTTTTTTTTCTTTTTTTTTATATAAGACTTCTTGTTCCCTGGTTCCCAGTGACTGGCTCTCCTCCAGTCGGGATCCGTAGCTATGCTGAGCCTTAATCCTTTGCACCAATATTCCCAACAAAAGTAGGAACACTTACAATGCAACCCCGGAAAGCACCAGATCGGAAATATCTGATCGGGCTCAGCACTATAGTGCCAAGGGCACATAAACCAGATTGTAGGAGCAGCCAGAGGAAATGCAGGTTATGCCAGCATCATCCAGACCATCCCTGCATCTTGGATATGCATCCTCCAGCAAGGGCCGTTGCCTCCATTGCCCGACACTTGGTTACATGCTCAGCCAAACCTAATCAGGTCATTTCCGTGACAGATTTCAGCGGCATTCAAATCACTGGCCTCGCTATGCACTGCTACCCTCAATCAAACATCCTGCAAAGCTGGCTGTCTTTCTCTGGCAGATTGCAAATAGAATTCTAAAGGTAGGGCGTTGGCTTCAATTCACCCGTGCACTGCTCTGCACATGCTGCTCGCTTGGGGTTTCAGAATCCCTGGAACACTGCCTACTGCAATGCAACATACCTTCAAAAATCTGACCCAAGATTCACTGGCTGCTCGGACACTGGCATGACCAAACCTCTTTAACTCCAATCAGCCTGCTACTGAATTACGATCCCAATGCCCAGTTGAGCTGCCAGTCTCGCATTCACTGTCCCCACCAAGGCAGTTGCATGAATACTATGAATACCATCACAGCTCCCATCTTCCACTCTAACCGGTTGGATGAGTACGGCCTTGAGGTCTGGTCAAGGCCACCAACTGCACATGGGTTGTCCCAGTTCTCTGTTGCCCAGTTCGGGTCACCTTGCTGATTGTTGGTGTTTTCAGACGGGTTTATCCCATACACCAGACAAAGGGATAATCAGGAAAGTCTGGAGTTCAGAAGCTGATAGAGCTCATATTCCTGCACCAATTAAATGAATGTGGTATCTCGCACTAAGACTCCCAGGACCAGCACCTGTGCAGAAATAAGTACCCTTGACGCCGAAATGACAGTAGAGGCAAGTGATCAGTTGGAAGTGTTCAATGATGAGACAAGTAGAGCTGGAGCTCCCTTGACCTGTATCGCCACAATCCTGCACCACATTTGGGAAAATAATGTTAACACTGACAACTATGGAGAACAATGTTACAACAAAGTCCAAAGTCAGGAGGACTTGTGAGGACTTGGTCTTAAAGGAAGAACTTATCTTTCAACAATCAGAACCATTGGCGGGACGGAGGAGCAGTGTCAGATATATGGTGACAAACTTGGACTCGGGCAGTGTGCTGAGTTGAAAGCTGGGTTGTGAACCACCATTCGACTTTCCACCAGTTTCCACCTCAAAATGGTGGAACCAAGGTGCAAGGTAGCAACAACTACTTGGCTTTGTACAAACCTGAAGCACTTAAAAATGACTTTGCACCTTGCACTCCCCGAAATCAACAATGCCCCCAACAACCCTTTTTGTCAAGAAGCTGGTTGCTTATGCAGATAATCGACCAGGTGAAAGCAACTTTCCCAGCCACAATCACAAGTAGCATGAAGATTTGTGAGACTCCTAGTTTTGCAGTGTTGATGATATACCAGCAATGGGCTCCCCGTTCTCCATCACTTTGCTGCTAGGCTTTCTCTCTCGGGGCCTTCACCTTCAACCAGCTCGCTACGCCGTGCTCTACCTGCTGGCGCTGCATTTACTGGAGGGGGCGGATTTACAGCTCCTCCTTCAACTGGCTCCACTACACCAGCTCCACCTGCTCTTCCGCTGCCTTTCCTGACCGCTTCTGGTCTGTGCACATCAAACTAAGGCGAGCAGCCCGGCCATCTCCAGGCACGGAAGTTCTACCCATCTGCTCGATCACAGGTTCCCCTTTAAGTCTCGCACTTGGTCAGTTTCCCAACAGCCAATCGCTGCTACTCCATGATGTCTCCTCACTGACCAAAATGAAGGCTGCTTCCATGCAGTGTAGCTCCGTCCTGCCCGACGGCCTCATGCCAGAACCAACGCTGATCGAGACCTGCATATTTTGTTTTTTTTTTTTTTTTTAAGCTTCTTAAACTAAGCACTACTCTCACACAGGTAATCATACAAGTGCTAACCCTCAACTCCTACCTTGCACTCACAAGTAAGAGCTCATCTCTCTCGAGTGATAGAACAAGCTAAGAGACACACTGTTCACACCAGAAACAACATGAAATCCATCGCTATCACTCGTTAAAACAGAAGTCGAGCCAGGGGCACCCCAAACTATGGGGACTCCACCCCACAACAACCTATACTCCCATCATAAGCACACTCAGTCCTAAACGATGCAGGAGCTCGGTCGCGCAGGCTCAACTCGAGAGAGATGAGCTGCGCGACTGACGCTCTCGTGAAGATAAGACGGTTCAGGTGTCAAACTAAACTTGACACCTGATTTAACACTTGACCTAAATCCAAGTGTTAAATACAAATAACTAGCTTAATTCTAGTTAGTTTCACACTGTGCTTATTTAACTTGACAGATTGTTCGTGACGGTATGTCTGGGCGTTGATCGTCATGTAGGTCTTATGGCCCTTAAATGAAGGCGGGTGAATTTTTCCCCCTCCTCAAGGGCCTTCCTTTAAGAAAAAAAAAATCAAAAAAAAAAATAAAAAATGGGCTTTTAGGGTTTACAAAAAGGTTAAAAAACTTAAAAAGTTGCCCATCACGGTGGCGTGAACAAACTTAGAGCAAGCGGGAGGGAGAGAGAGAGAGGTTGGGACTTAGAGCGAGCAAGCGAGCGGGAGTGAGGGCAAACATGCATGGGAGGCCCGCAATTGGAGCAACCTTCACATCTGAAGCAATCAACCCTAGAAACGCTAGGGTATGTGTGGGAGAAAGTGCTTTTGCCAAAGTTCATGGCACATCCTTCTACGAGTGGATGGAGGATGCGGCTGGCCAACATTATGGAAAAGTGTTCCATGGATCAATGACGGCGCTTTCTCTCACATCGATGCAGGATATTCTGAACACATACAGTGGGTTCAAGGGACTTGGAAGCATTGTAGACGTTGGAGGAGGTGTGGGAGCGTGCATGGAAATGTTGGTGAAAAAGTATCCGAGCATTCAAGCCATCAACTTTGACCAACCCCATGTTGTGGAGCTGGCTCCTCACTTACCTGGTATCTCCGTCGCATACGTGTATTCCCTTAGTTTTTCAAGTTCACTGATTTGAAGATGTGAAATGTGCTCAATTTGTTGTCTTCCTCCTCGGAGGGTTCTTAGTTCTGTTGACTAAATCTCTTCCTTTCCCCTGCGAGGCAAAAAATAAAATAAAAATGTGCTCAATCAGTAAATGCTGCGGTAAGGATCCCTTGGATTCAGCGACCACCAGTTGTGCTTTGCAACATGAGTAGGAAGACTGCGGACCTCTTTGGTGTCCAACAATTATGTACCATGTTCTGTAGTCAGGTTGGGCCTTCTTCCAGTGTTGCAGTTAGGGGGTGTTCGAACTTCGAACAAAGGACAATCCATGACGCAACGTGTATACATATAGTCGTAAGTGGAATCAGATGTACCGATTCTGTTGAATCGACACTGAGAAGGTTACTTGCGAAAATAACTTCGGGTATTCAGAGCAGGATTACCATTGGAATAGTTATAAAGAGGCGGAGAGAGAAGCTGAGCTTGGACCACAATCATAACTTGATTATACGAGTGTGACCAAAAAGCTCCTCATATTGTTCAATTTACGTAGGGCATTCTGGGGTAACCATGGGTGCGTTGCAATGGGTGCAGGAGTGAAGCTAGTCGGTGGAAACATATTCGAGAGCGTGCCCTCTGCAGATGCTACCTTCCTGAAGGTTCGTTTCGCCCTTTACTCTTGGGAATTTTTATAACTAGTGCATCGAATCCATCACAATCGTTCCCGAAGTAAGAGTAGAGTACTTATCTACATTCCAAGATCTTTGGAATCATTCCAGCTTCAACTGTACTGCTGCCATGCACATCTTTTTGCTTGTATAAGTCGTCATACATTTGTGTTGACCTCCCAAGCTTAGCTGCTGCAGGCAACCTCTGAACCTCTAACTTGAGATCCTTTCCCAGCTTGTAACGTACATGATATTAAATCAAATAGAAGTCAACTAGAATTTGCGAGCTCTTGAAGCAAGTGACGTGACAGGGCTTAGGTTTTGGCTGGGAGCTCACCGTTCTTGGGAGAGTCAGCTTCGTCTGAGCAGGTTGTGTTTCAATCTCTACCCGCTCGGCTCTGATTTTACAGCACGGAGCAGAGCTGGCATGAGTTTCTTGAAGATCCTTCACGATGGTGGGACAACCGCAATCGCAAGGTGTGGCTTTTTCTTAATGTACGATGTGAAGAAGTTTGTCCATCTTACAAATGTGGGTTGTTGGCTTCTGTTAGTACCATGATTTGGTTTCTTCCTGATGTTTACAAGGTTCTTGGGAGAGTTAGCTTGGTCTTAGCAGGCCGTGTTTCAATCTCTGCCCACTCAACTGCACCGTGGTGGTTCTCACTGACCAATCCGACATTACCTAACTATAGACACAAGCAGCACACACAAGAGGTCCTCTTGGGTTCATGGTCAGTCAAATCCTCCATGGGTCATGACACAAGGTCGAGGACAATGTGGTGAGGGCACCTTCTTCTTCGACCTATTTTAGCTTGTTTTGCCCTTTCATCAGACTCGGCCCTTCATTTGCAGCACGGAGCAGAGCTGGCATGAGATTTTTAAAGATCCTTCACGATGGTGCGACAACCGCAATGGCAAGGTGTGGTTTTTCCTTAATGTACGATGTGAAGAAGTTTGTCCATCCTGCAAATGTGGACTGTTGGCTCCTGTTAGTACCATGATTTGGTATTCTTCCTGATGTTTCAAGGTTCTTGGGAGAGTCAGCTTGGTCTTAGCAGGCCGTGTTTCAATCTCTGCCTGCTCATCTACACCATGCTGGTTCTCACAGACCAATCCGACATTACCTGACTACAAGACACAAGTAGTACACACAAGAGGTCATTTTGGGTTGATGGTCGGTCAAATCCTCTATGGGTTCTTCTTCGACCTATTTCAGCCTGTTTTTCCCTCTCATCAGACTCGGCCCTGAGATGCATATTGAATTATGTAAGTTAGCTCGTTGCTCATTGATAAGTAGGGTTGGGGGTGTTTGCTGGAATGATTGCTGTATGCATGATTTTGTGTAGAGGCATAGATAGCTGAAGGACCAGGGATAAAGTGTGCTAATAAAGGCACCTTCTTCAGCACATTTCACCCTGTTTTTCCCTCTTATCAAAACCGGCCCTAAATTTCAATGTCTGCAAGTTAGCTGGTTGAGTGAATCTAGTTTGGAGTGACTTTGACATGATATTGCCAATGTGACAACAGCAAAGTATCGAAAAACAGTTAGCGGAGATGAGGGGATGCTGTGGAATGAATAATTTTCTGACCCCAGTCAGTGGTGGGATAACTGAGGCAAAAAGGTAAATGCTTGTTGGATTACAGAGAATAGCAGATGCAATTGAGAATAGGAACTAGTGTGATAAGTTGAGTTGGGTGTTTGTTGGAACAAATGTAGGCTGTCATTGTCAGCTGCTAACAGCAATGCAAGAATATATGCATGATCTGTGCAGAGGCATGGATAGTTGAAGGAGCAAGGATAGAGTGTGGGTCCAGATCATCCAAGAGAGCCGGATTTCAAGCTCCAGATTACCGATGATTCCCTGTGGAAGGATAGCTACAAGAAACCTGCATGGGTAGATGATCATGGGTAGATGGTAGATAGTTTGGAGTGACTTTGATATGATATTGCCAAAGTGACAATAGGAAAGTATCCATAAACATGTAACAGAGATGAGGAGAAGCTGTGGAATGAACTTTTCTGACCCCAGTCAATGGTGGGACAACAGAGGCAAAAAGGTGAATGCTTGTTAGATTACAGAGAGTAGCAGACACAATTCAGCATAGGCACTAAAGCAAACTCTCCTTCCCCGTAAGGGTGTGTTTTGGTATCTGAGCGAATAAATATTTTATCTAAGAATATAATTTCAAAATTCGTTATTTAATAATGTGCCACTGTCCCCTGTTGGTCAAAAGTAATAATAATAATAATAATAATAATAATTATAGTAATTATAATAACAATAAATTAAATCCCCAACCCCCCTCCCCACAGCGACGCGTGTCAATTGATATGAGGAACCACATGTCAAAATCGCGATGCGACACGTGCTGACGTCTGATTCCCTCCTGTGCAGTCGGGATGGCGTCGCAGTCTGACACGTGGCGTGTTCTGTAGAGAGCATGTGTCTCTCTTACACATCGGCTGACATGGACCCGTTCAGTCATTCAGTAAAGCCAGCGTGTATGACTACCCCCACAGCTGCTCAGGCATCACGTCACAGCCAGGCTGGCGAATCATATTTGCCATGCCACAACTGACTAGGGTTTTACGACTGTAGAGTCATGAAGTCGTAAATGGCTTTCATAACTGCATTTGCAGTCATAACACAGAGTCGTAAAAGCCGCAATCTGTTGTAGTGCTTGCTTATCTTCCCACTGCCACTCCTGGTTTACATTGGTCAGCTTGATTAGAGATTTTGCCATAACACTAAATCCTTTGACAAACTGTCTATAGTAGTTTGTCAACCCCATGAAAGCTCAAACTCGGCTCACATCCGTGGGATATGTCAGGCTCCCAATTGTCCTCTATAACTGCAACCTTAAGTCCAACAGACTTGGAGGACGCGTCCAGTGGTTGCTATGGTGCAACCTCTTGAGTAGTATTTCTTGCTTGCTCAGTCAATGACAAGGCCTTATCCTGCCCCACCATCTCATCCTTGAGGACCTTCTCAACCCAAGAAGAATCCCCAACCTCATCCATCACAGCCGCCTTGGCTGCCAACTCCCTCTGAACCTCGAGCACCTCCCACGTGTGCCATGGATGTCTGCACCCTGTGGTCCTCATCGGCTCGTCCCCACTCACTGCCTGTACCGTCTCGGTAGGCAGAGAGACCGTCAAGGGAAGTGCATTCCGCACTATACGTTGCTCAGCCATAGCCAAGCTGATAATCCAGGTCAAGCAATTGAGATCCATCGCTTGCCCCAACACCTGACGACATGATGCCTCAGAAAGAGAAGACACCGCCGTGGTCCCAGTGGAAAAACCCATAGCCCGCTCGCGCTCGTCGGCATTAGGCTCTACTAACCGCTGCAACTGAGCATCCCACATGAGGCCAGGTCCACTAGCCCGAAAAGCATGTGATCCAGGAAAGTTGAGCAGTGTAGGTAGTGCTGCTCATGGTTGACCCACCTTGTTGACCATTGCCAAAGGCGAACGGTTATCGTGTCTCACACGCTGAGACTGCCTCCCTGTGTCTAAAATGCTATCCACTGTGAGGTGTGTTGGCCGCTGCACCCCATTAAATGCACGCTTGGGCAGTGCGGGTGACATCAAGTTAGTCCACCATAACTGTGAACGATGAGCCCGTGACCCCACTATAGCTGCATCCAGCGACACTGCTGACCCAAGCCACGACCGGACTTGATGCACACTGGCCATCACCCTGGCATGAGAATTGCCCAACAGTGGCACATTCTCCAATATGTAGGCTGGAGATACAGCTTGATGAAGCTGTAAGTGGCGCAAAACCCGCACCATCTCCCAAAACAGACCCGACCTCGAGTCTCGCAATCCATTGCCATGCCCGACTGATGAAGGCCCTTGGCAGGGCCAACCTGCCACTACCAAATTGATGGAGCCAACCCGCTCCAAATCCTGCGCCCCCAGCAAAGAGATGTCTGCTAGCACGGCTTGTTGATATCCACGAACCGCAGACACCGGCAACAACTCAGGGTACTGCTGCACCAACTGAGCAACATGGCGTAGGGAGACGGGTGAATGCAGGGTTGACTGGACCAAAATGGACGTTACCAACACAATTTTAGATGACTGTAATTGATGGTGTCATCAATTGAAATTGAATTAATTCATTAAAACCAGCAAATATATATGTCATTGGATTCCTAGCTTCAATACGCACCCATAGCAACTCTCCAATCATGAATCCGATAAGAAATGACTCCGCTATGGACTTTTGAACACCGTCATTGTGGACTGTTATCCCAATGAATGGAATTACAATGGACTCAAGTTTTCCTATGTGTCATTGGTGAATTCCATTGAAATTTGGACATAAGGTGGCCATTTTGGTCCACATCATAGGTATGGATTTGAAGTGGCAAAATCATTTGTCATTTGACTCATATGAACTAATATATGTCAAAACAATAGGCGTTTTTTGAAAAATCCATATCTCATCTTGTTTTTTGGATTTTGGGTATCATTTTTTTTCTAGAAGTATAAAAACATATCTTCAATGGCTAGGTGTCATATTGATTTTTTTTTGTAAACTCTAATTTTTAATTTTTCATAATTTCTCTAAATAATATACTAAAATATTTAATGAATTATCTCCTCTCCTGACGGTAAAAAAAGCCTCTACCCAGGCTTGTTGCACACGACATTCAGCAACCTGCTGCAAATCCTTGCTCGAGCCCCACAATAGAGTGTGAGCAACCATGGCAGACAACTCCGTCATACCATACATGTCATCCTGCTCTCCCAGAGGTGACACATCCTCTGAATAAGTGTTGTCATCCAACAACTCTCCAGGCCAAGTCACTGCAGCTGTGAATGCTGCCAGTGTTGGCATCTTGCCTCGCAGGGCAACCGCAACTCCTCATATGAACGTCACATGGAGCTGCATACGCCGACCCTCCCCTGACTACCATCCAGGCTTATAGGAAGCTGACTCCTCCCGAAAATCTAGGGTAAAGCCCATGGGGTACAACACTGCCCCACTAACAAGGACATCGTACGAGACCGCGTCTGTCACAATGGCCTTGGCTCTCATCACTGAGCCATCTATAGGATGATCCGGCTGTAGTCTGATAGCCAACTCACGCCGTGTCATGCCCCAAGCCTGCTCTGATCCTCCCAGAGATGTCAGTATCTGGAAAGGGCACGGCTCCAAATCCGCCTCCGTGAGGCCCAAGCCTGCAATTGCAACTCTGCCCAGTATCAATGGCTGAGCTCCCGAGTCCAACAAGACTCGCAGTGGCCGATATCTCTTGCCTGCCGGTCCACTCAAACAGAAAATGTCATCCTAGTTGTCTAATATGACAACTCCAGGTGTCACCCTGGCGCGCTCAATGGCTGGCCTAGCTGGCAGCTCTGCCAACCTGGCAGCTGCAGCTTGCCATGGCGCCGCCGTGGCAGTCTTGACCCTCACATCCGAGGATCCCTTCGTCACTATGCCTCCCACTATCTCCACAGAAATGAAGTAACCTCTCCATTCTCACAGAGTGTAGCTGCCAGCCTGAACACCTCAGCTGGTCTTACCCCCGGCGTCGCAATCATGGTAGCCGAGAACAATGGAGTTTGGCATACAGATGTGGCCGCCCCCAACAGCACACTAGCTGTCGTAGCCTTGGCAATACTAGGTAGTGGTGCTGCCCGTGTAGCTCTCCCCAATGACATAGTAACCTCCGCCTCGGTAACAGTCAGACGAGAACTAGGTGCCATAGACGGCGTCGACACTGTCTCCAATGTGAATGACTGAGGAAGCCTGGCCTGACAGCTTGCCTCCCCACGCTGTGAATCCAACTTCACCTCTGCACCTTGTGGCTCAGGAACTCGTGCTGTTCCTCGAGTCACTGCCGCAGCTGACTCCACTTGCACTAGTGGTAGTCCTGCCCCACACATAGTGGTAGTGGTAGTGTTACCCCACCCACAGTGGTAGTGGTAGTGCCACCCCTCACTAAGTGGTAGTGGTGCCCCACCCATAGTGGTAGTGGTAGTGGCACCCTTCATTAGTCATTAGTGCTGCCCCGCACATGAATCCCATGCCTCTCATGTCTCCTCCCTCAGGAACAGGAGGTGGACCATCCGGCCTTGGAGCCGGTACCACCTGAGCTGTGGCCATGGGAGCAAGCCTCTGCTCTAGCTACTGAAGCCGGTTGCCATGCCTTGGTCACTACCCTGACCTCCATGTCCTTGGCCATGTTGAGCTTGCCGTTGGCCTGCACCTCGTGCCAGGCCACCTCGTCCTCTCTGGGCTGCTCCACCTCGCCCCCGGCCACCATTGTTCCATTGGAACTGGCCTAGGCGCAACTCAGGATGCAAACCATAGCACTGGGCCTCTCTATGCCCGTACTTGCCACAATGCCCACACTGCAAATGTGCAGGCTGTGCTGGTGCCAAACCATTGCCTCCCTCTGGGCAATCCTTCTTGACATGGGGTCCTCCACATGTCCAACATACCACATCTGCCCGTTGTTGGCTTGCAAATGAAGGGAGAGACCCCTGCATCTGAGGTCCTCTCTGCCCTTCCCTGGGCTTCACTTGAGCCTCCTTCTTACCTTGAGCACGTTGAGGTAGTGGCTAGCTAGGAGCACCACTACCCCGGGGTGCCTCCTTAGTCAATCCCACCATGACCACTCGTTCCTCCACCATGGTGAGCTCTATCCGCTCTGCCAGGAAAAGCACATTTGCTAAGGAGGGTTGGGCCGCTTGTAGAAGAGTTGCATCCCGCACCCTTCTCCTCAGCTCCTTATCCAATATCTCGTACCAGAATTGGACTGCCTGAGCTTCCGTAACCCCTTGGGTTACATTAATCAAGCGCCTCATGTGAGTGAAAGCCTCCCTCAAGCTCTTAGTAGGCTTCCTCTAGAACTCTTGCAAGCTCCTCAACTTCTCTGTCCTTACCCCTTGGTAGTTCCTTCTCAACTCTTCGAAGAACTCCATAACAGGGTTGAAGGCAAGCACCGCCACTAGTGCTGGTGCAGCAGGAGCTTGAGTGGACGTCGTAGTTGCTGTACAACTAGTCCCACTACTGCTCGTGGAAACTGCTGGTGTAGCTGCCGGTGTGGTTGCTGCCCTTGTGCCTCTAGTGATGGAGACATAATCGGGTGACCAGTACATCCTCCACTCCTCGATCTCAACATCGTGCCCCTGCCTAAACTCATGGTAATCATCCATGGGCACCCCTCAAGGTGCTGAAACAGCCCCTTCCATGCCATTAAAAGCGTAAACAGTTGTGGATTGCGCATTTGCTGCAAGTCACACCAACTATCAAACTCTTGAATGAAATCATGCAACTCAATGGTGCCCATTGCCCCAGAGTACCTTCGTGGCCCCTTGGTGGCTCCATACATCCCCTCCATTGTGTCCCACAACAATGGCAAAGAAACAACTTGCACCGCTGGTGTGAGTCCTCCTGATTCACAATCCGAATCAGAGTCTTCCGTAGAAGACACAGGAGGTGAAGGTGGCCTAAACCGTACACCTCGTCTCGTATACCCGCTAGTATCGTTTGTGCTCGTACCGGCACTTTCTCCAGCAACTAGTGGCACCTCCGTGTTGACAAACTGACACTCAACCGGTCATGAACCTGTCTCTAACCCCCTCTCCACAAGGTAACCGGTCAGAGAACCTGATGCGGCTTATGGTTTGGAATACTAGGTTCTTAACATAGCCTGCACCTGCACTTGCATCCACCGTAGGCACTCCTATGGTTGGTTGGTCATCACCTCCAACCTCACCACATGAGAAACAAAGATGGTCTGACTGGTCATCAACCCAGCCTCACCATCGACAGCATGCTCTAGGGTTGGATCGGCGATCAAGCCCGAATCAACCACCTATAAAATCAAGCGCCCACACAAAACTAACATGGCGCACAATCAAGCATGCAGGTGTGGAGGGGATCCAAACACAAGAATGAAAACAACAACTCCCCCACACCAAAAATCTCTCCACAGTGTCGCTCCTGCAACCCAGCCCAAACCCGGACTGACTCTTGCCTCCACCTACGGAAAGGTCTCGGCCTACAGAGAAGATGGAAAGCTACGAGGAATGGAAGCTAAAACAATGCCTATCCCCATCACGCTCTCATCCCAACACCTTTTTTTTTCCTCTCTTCTCTCACTTGCATGACCATGAGAACATCTTGTAAACACTCCTCAAACCGCCCTCCACGAGCTCATGAAACTTGGCCTCCAAGGCCCCATGCAAGCCTCCACAGGGTCCGCCAGTGCCTCCTTATATCCACTAGTCATTCCTCATAATGGAACCACCTCAGGAAACCACGCCGTTCACTGAAGGTTAAAAAATGGAGCAAATAGAGGTACATATAGGCCCCAACAACATTATGTCCAAAGGAATTACCTGCAGGCTGGTCACCCCTATAGTTAAGAATTGGGCTGAAAACCCGAAAAGATTACCTGCAGGGAAGTAATCCCCTTTGTTAAAATGCAACAGGGAGGCGATTCCGACTTTTCTGCCGGATCAGCTAGCTCAAAACCGTTGTTCTTCAGAGCCCAGCCTCCCCATCAAGGTCCCATGAAACGAGTGATTTATTATTATTATTATTATTATTATTATTTTCACTCTGCCTGTTCGCGGCCTTCCGTAGCTCTAACCGCCATGACTCCTCACGGCCCACCCTAGGCGCTCGTTGGCCATGGGCTGCCTCGTGATACCCCGTGGTACCACGCCCACGAGCCTTCACGGCCCGCCATCCCCACGATGTGGTCACCGTGCCAACCCGTTGTGTCCGCACCACGGGTTCCAACGGTCACGGTCAACGGTCACGGTCAACAGTCACGGCCTAGGCTCGTGGTATCTCGTGATACCGCCCCCACGGCCCATCACAGCCACTGTTCCCTGCGTGCCCTGGAACTCCCAACGAGTTCCCATACGTTCCCGAGGCGTTCTCTGGCGTTCCCACGCGTTCCGGAGCTCTCCCCGAGCTGGGGTTTGCTGCTGCACCTGCTGCCGACGAGCTATGGCTTCTGCAGAGCCATCAACCCCGTTGCCCTGCACTCTTGGGCTCTCACGACCCACCAGAGGCACCCTAAACTCGACAAGTAAGCAATATGCTGCCCAATAAGCTCCATTTCTTCATGAAGCTCACAAAAACGAATGAAAATACACACCTTTACAAATTTGGTGCACCTGCAGTTCTACTGCACATTCCCTGGTTCTAGGACGCCTTGTTGCTGCCCTTCCTGCCCCCGCTCTTGCCACTCCAAGAGCCCTTACACTGCTGAATTTCAGATTGAAACTCCAACTCAGCACACGTTTCACAAGTGCACTAACTTGCACACAAGAGGGACCAGCCCCCTCTTTTCACTCATACCTCTTCATGAGCTTGGAGCTACTGAAGCTCCCAACGGGCTGCGATGCATCCCCTCGCAGCTCCACCATTCTACTGCTCCTCATCTACCCGCAACAACTAGTTTCGGGCATAAATACCTGGAGCTGATTATATCATCTCCAACCTGCAACATGCTAGCTTCCCATGCGCAACCCACATTTCTTCAGCTCCTCAACTCGGCCTGCAGCTGAAGAAGACGACCACCAGTTCGCCCACTCATGGCCAGCATCTCCTCCGCTTCACACTAAAAGCCCAAACTTGGTTGCCATAGCATTGAGCTATGCAACGTTGCCCTTCAACATAGGCTAGCCGCCTCTCTATCCATTGCAAACTTGCAACCTGTTTGCCTTTGCACTCTATCCGTTTTGGATAGGTCATGCACGGATCCCTGCATTCTAGGCTGAACCGCTTCTCAGATCTGAAAACACAAGTGCAACAACTAACTCGAATCTGACACTCACAGACTCGAGCTGATCTTTCTCGAGTGATAAGGAAAGGAAGATACAAGCATACAAGCTCTCTCAAACTCATACACCTGCACATGAAAATATCACTCATATATTAAGTCGAGCCAAGTGCACCCCACGCCATGGGGAATCCACAAAACGGCGCCATAGCTAGACGCAGTGAGGCTCAACTCAAGAAAGATGAGCCCACCGCGATCTGCCGTGAAGATAACAACGCCAGGTGCCCAAACATATATTGGCCCCTGGATTGACACTTGGGTCAACCCCAAATGTCAATATGTAAAAGCTAGTTATTTCCTAGCTAACTCACACTAGTGGTAAAATAACTTGACAGATGAGCCCACCGCGATCTGCCGTGAAGATAACAATGTCAGGTGCCCAAACATGTATTGGCCCCTGGATTGATACTTGGGTCAATCCCAAATGTCAATATATAAAAGCTAGCTATTTCCTAGCTAATTTCACACTAGTGGTAAAATAACTTGACAGTCGGGATCAATGGCTCATTCTTGGCCTGGATTAAGATCCTCTTTCTCTCAGCTTCTAGTAAGGTTCTGGTTAATGGGGCTCTATCCAATTCGTTCCCTCTTCATCGCTCTGTGTGGCAAGGATGTCCGCTTGCTCCCTTTCTTTTTATATCATAGTCGCGGATGGGCTTGGTCATTTGTTGGACTCGGTCAGCAGTGTTCGGGGGTTGGCTATCCCCAGATCTATGCCCTCTTCTTATACAATTAAGGCTTCGTTATATGCTGATGACACAGTTCTTCTAATTGATAATAGCTCTTTCTCCAATGTCTCCAGCTCTTTACAACCTTTTGTGAAGCTTCTGGTCTTGCAATAAACTGGGCTAAGTCGGTAGGCCTATGGAATCCGTGACATGGTTCCTGACAATTAAACTCCATGGGGACGCAATATGGGTGAAGATACGTGGGATCCACTTGGCCAGCAAGGCTAGCACCTGAGCTTGAGGATCGATCACACCCAACCCTCCAAGCTTCTTTTTCTGTATAATCTGAGACCAGCTTACCAATGCCCGGCGGTTAGGGGCAGTGGGCGAGGCCCCCCATAGGAAGTTCCTAGCCATCACTTTGATTTGGTTTATAATAAACGAGCCGGGGGACCAAGCAGAAGCCGTGAACCAAGAGGCAGCAAGCATGACCTGATTAACTATTAAGGCTCTTCCTACTATAGAGAGATGCACAGAGCTCCAGAAACACATTTCTCTCTTAAGCTTAGTGACCACATGGCCACATCTTTGCTGATCAGAGATGTCGTGCCCTATAAGCTGCCCAAGGAGAACATGGGCCTGCCCATCCTGCAGCCATACTAGCCCCAAATCAGCCCCCCATGGCTGACAATGGCTAGCAAGCGCGGGTTTCCTGAGCTTAGATAGGTCCAGCTCGAACCCATGGCCTTCTTCTCTTAAGTGGCTAGTTCAAGGGCACCAATCCAGATCTACTAAGGTTGGCTCCAAGGCATGGCAGTCTATTTGGGATGCTTGCTTACGTATGAGGCCCCAACTATCGCAGAGAACCCTTGCCACTGCAGAAGAGGCTCTTAGGCAAACCTTGTTTGTAAACTATAATTCAGATTCAGATTCCCTCTTGAAATGCTGCAGGCGATGGAGCTTATGTGAAAAGACTGGAAATTCGCATTTCATTCACCTGTTTGAGAATGGGGTCCCTCTTCCTATGGATATTGTCACCAGTAGCCTCCCAAGGCAGCTGCCTCCGCTTGGAGCTCGATCGTCTCTAAAATTCCCAGTTCCTGGATCTCTCTTTGTTCTCTGCCTCGAAATTTAACCTCCCTCCCTGTTTGGTTTGGTAGCCTGGAGGCTTTGCCCCATTTTGCCTTCCTTGCGTTGTATCGGTAGAATTCAAGCTTCAGGGTTGGAAATTCGTTGTGGGGACATTTGGCTCCCTCCACTCTCCCATTATGGCGGAGGCTGCTGAATTAGAATTAACCCCCATTAGAGTTATTTGCATGATCACTTGACAAATGAGCCCCTTGCTTCCTATTAATATTCAACACTACACATGCTCTTTTCGATGGTTCCTGAAAGCTCCCTTGATGTCTCTCCAGTTCGACCCAGAAGAATGGGTGTGGATGACCAAGAAGCATGACCCGTTTTTTCGCTTACACGGTCAAGAAAGGATACTCCCTGCTGGTTCTTCATGGATTCGAAATATTCGCATAAATGGAGACACCTGTTCTCTGAGCCTATTTCATGGAAGCCCATATGGTCACATGTATGGAGGAAAGATAGGGCAACAAAAGTTAGTGGTTTTCTTTGGAGGCTGGCCAATAGAGTCCTGCCTATCACTCACGTATCTGCTGATACTATTACAGTCTGCCAACTTTGCTTTTCCATGGTCAAGGAAACCTTAGAGCCCCTGTTTTGCTCGTCCAGTTGCAGCCTTCATTTGGGACAAAGTTGCGACTTACTATAGAGTCTGGGGAGAAGACTTCCCTCGTGACCCTTCAGTCATTCTACTAAACTATCACAATGGTTCCTTGTGGTCCCACTGTCCTATCTGGGCTGCTCTCCGAGCTCATATCCTTTGGCATATTTGGAAAGCTCATTGTTCTTCCCTTTATGATGGAATTATGCCCACTGCTAGAGTTATCCACTTTAGAACTCACTCGGACTTGCAGTTTGAAGCTCGGAAGGTGTGGGAGGTGTTATGTGCAGCTTTTTATAGATGGAAAGAAGAAAAGCGGCAACAGTCATTTGCTACATTTGATGCAACTTGGGGAAAGGGAGGCATCTTCGGCACCAGAATTGTCGAGCTTCGAATTGCATGGAGCAACTCCCTCCCTGCATGCTGGGAGTTCCCTTAGTGCAAAGTACTCTCCTGCAGATGGTGAAGAGCAAGAAGGCAATTGGCGTCACCGTCGGAGCTTCAGGAGGACCAAGTCCAGGGTTCATCTCTCTTGAGGAAGTGATAGGCTCAGGCTCTTTTGCCCTTACAATCTGTAGAATCTGCCTTTGCTCTCTAGCTATGTTAGACAGATTCGGGCCCTGCTCTCCAACCCTGTTTATGGCTGTCGGTTGGTCTCTAGTTGGCTTACATCCCCTTTCCATTGAAGTGCTGATAGGATCTACCCCTGAACTCTGGTTACTGAGCAGTGTCTCTTTGTTGGTCTAATGGCTTCCTCGCAAGGTTATTTTTTCCTTGCATGTATCTCGTTTTGCCTTATTAATAAATACTCAGGGCTCCGTCCCATGTTCCTGGAAAATAATAATAATAATAATAATAAAATTGTGCAATAAAAGATATAATAGTGCATTGTGATGTATCTATTGTTGTCTAAGAAGCAATGAACTTGGTGAATAATGATGGTCTACTTGGTGAAACACACGGTCAGATAACAAATCAACGAAAGATCCATTAATCAATTAACTTCATTAACTTATTTTGATTTTGTTACACATTTTCTTCTGAAGCACACACACACACACACACAATATATCCCTGCATAGCTTTATAAAAAGACCCAAGTGGGGTGACTGTACAAATGGGTGTAACTCTCCCCAAGAGGAAACAACCAAAGCTCGTAGAACTAGATATATTAACATAAAGAAAAAAATCAAACTATTCTAGTATTACCTACAGCCTGAAGAAGGTCAGACAACATGAAAGATGGTGGATCAGAGAGTGCGGGGAGGCGAGATGAAGCCGCCCCAGTAACCTCTGCCCGACGTAAAATATTGAGCTTGAGCCTTTTGCAAAGCAACAGAACTCGTTGTCTAAAGAAAGCTACAAGAACAGAGGCGTATGGGCTTCCAAGGCTTTTGTTTTCTGCTGCACAATGGGCACATGTGCGAAGGCACTCGTTGAACTGATGATGTAAACAACCAAAGATCTCGACTGCCAAAAGAAGGAATGTGTCTGTGGAATGACGTGCCCGATAGTCATGCTCATTTCCCTGCGTAGCTACTAAAGCGACAACGCCTTGTGACGAGGCTGTGCGGGGCAGGAGATCCGACCTAGTAGCATCAGTGATGACAACGTCCGCCAATGTACGAAGTCCGTCCTGTGAGAGAACAATGTCAACCCGTCGTCGAGTGGAATGGTGATTGTGGGTTGATGGGAGTATGTGCACCTGCTCTCGAATGACATGTATCCCAGCATCACGAGCAACCGCAGCTGCTGCATCCCGAACGACGTCATGGGTCGCAGTGCGTTCTCCACCGCAGGGGCAACGAAGAAGATGTACGCCGAGTGAATCGAGAGGATGACGACAAACACACTGTTATGTCCTAACACAGAGGGATGCGGAAGACCTAGTCGAACTCGTAGGGAGGTGGTAAATACAGCAGAAGACATACGGAAGGGTGCAATGGTTGGTCGTACCGTGAGCCACACGCCTGCTCCGGGCCCTGCGCACGAAAGAAGTCTGGCCCGATGTGCATCTGAAAGAGCGTCGGAAAACATGCTGGCAAATGAGTATCGGTGCACGCGTTCCATGATGGTATCCTGTAAATGCTCCAGACCTTGAGTGCCCAACTGTTCAAAGGGTGGCAGACAAGCCCGTGCTGGTGTTGGGATGAGATCCCGCGCTGAACGAAGATATTGCTAGAAGGACAAAGAACCATCGTCGATGTAGGCAACCACCTCCATGAAAAAAGGACGTTGCTGACACAGAAACCGAGATGCCAAGGCTGGAGCGACTAAAGCCCAACTATCTAGGAAGGCAACAGGGGCAGTGACGATTGTGGATAGTAAACCCACTCCTCCAGAAGAGATCGGGAGGGTAGATTGACGACATGCCAAGGGCCCCTGCTCACTATCAAATGCACCTGGGCCTAATAAACGACCAAAAATCTTCCTAACAGTCGTATCAAAAGAAGACAGAAGCTCCACAAACAGGGGAGTGGGGGGGAAACAAAAGATAAGAAGGTCGTTGTAAAAAGCATTTAATGAGAATGCCATGGGCTACCTGCATATCGCCTAGTTTTGGAAGTAGTTCTATATGGATTGTATCTTGTAGCAAAGCGTCTTGGAGGAAAGATATTGTGTAAAGGGTAGTACCAAAGGGAACACCTAACACTCGAATACCCTCAGATGGTGCTAGAAAATCGACAGGGGGCACGAAATCTGGAGGCAAACCAGAGGGTGACCAAACTGTGGATTTGCGAGGTTGAACAGTGAGCCCAAGAAAGTGAAGTTGGGTAGCAAAGTGATGGAAAGCCAAAGGGAGGGTCAGTGATGTGGGTATCATCAGCAATAGAAGGAAATATACAGGATTGGAAGGCTTGCGCAGAGGAGCGAAGGGCTCGGAAGTGGGCAAAAGCAAAAAAAGGTCCCCCTAATGGATCGCCTTGACGGGTTTCTACTTCGGACTGGATTATAGTAAGGTCTCCGGTACGGGTGTGATGACTGTAAAACAAAGGGGTGGAGGAAGCATAAAACAATCTCACAAAGGGAATGAGTTGATGGTATGCGCCGCCGGCTGATCGCAGTTCTTGAAATATTGCTGATCTGAGCACCGTGTTGAAGACGTTGGTCACATCCACCTGAAGGACGACCCAGTTTGGATGAAGGTCAAGGGAAGCCCGAATCCCACACCACCGCTTCACAATCTCCTGGAGTAGCGACCCCAAACTGATGTGGAGAAAAATGAGAAGAAAAGACCTCCCGAAACTGGATGCAGATAGAGCGGCTCACCAAACGATACAGAACCTCCCCCACTGCAATAAGACGAATCCCACCTGTGTTCTTGGACATGGCCAAGAGCCGTGCTGCTCTAAGCAAACGTGCTACTGGGGTAGGTATATCATCGCAATGAAAGAGCAAACTTGGAACAGCTGGGAAAAGCCACTAGCAGAGTCATATGGATTGAGACAGTCACGGAGGTGTTCATACACCAAATCAGACGGACCAGCTGCTGCAAGATGAGGGCTACGAGTGAATGCTTGTACGAAAGTATCGCGATCCAATTGAAGGTTCAAAGTTCAAAGTCCTCCAGAAAGGAAGGAAGGATGTCGTCCACACTGGGATGGAGATTCTCCAAAGCTGTGACAGTATCAGCCGAAGGCGGTGCTGGGGTAAAAAGAGCAAGAGCTCGAGCTGCACGGGAATACTCTCCTGCCCGGCCTTAGCATAAGACTCCGACGAAGACGCATGTGGATGGATGGAGTTGCCTGGTGTGGGCTATCATGAGCTATTCGCGCCGCAAGTGCTTGTGCACATAGATAATGTTCGTCTTGAAGGGTTTCCCAATCCCCAGAGAGAAATCTACGAAGACGGGCACGCGTCTCTTGATGTCCGGATTCACCACCACGTGGAGGCAAAACTAGACACCATAGAGGAAGAAAAAGGTGCCAAACAACAATGTCGTAAGGGTCCTGAGCAAGGCGGTCCAAGGGTAAGCGAAAAGCATGTTGTACCTCTCTGCGAAGCGCCATTGGGATGCGTGTATAGAGCTGGGGACGGGGCAAACCCAAATGAAATGCTCCCAAAACATCAAGGGACGCAATCCAAAGCCATGCTTGGGCAGAAGGAGCTACTAACGGGGTAGGCAAATGACTGTCCGGAGAAGACTGATTGAGTGTAGAACACGTGTGCCGATGACGCGCAAGCCCCCTGATACGGGCAAACATCCGACCACAACCTAGACAAGGCACTCGGTCTGGTGGAGAAGATGGTGGTGCTGGTGGTGGGAGATAAGATGGAGCAAAAGAACAGGCGGTCTGATCAGGTGAACCTGTCCGCTGTCTAGAAGGAGGCAGCGAGCCAGGTGGAGAAGTAAACTCTGTGGGAGGCCGCCGTGTACCTGAAAGGCGAATTGGGGAAGGGCCACTAGCCCGTTGATTTGGAGTTGTTGTGCCTCGCTTGGGGTTGTCGGGTATCATTCTTGTAGAGCTGTGACCTTGGGTAGAGTGGGAGGGTTCACCATCAGCAACGCTTCCTCTCCTCCGTGGATGAGGGCTGCTCTGACCGGAGTGGGAGGGTGTAGCAGTACTCTTGGCCCCATTTCTACTGCTCCTAGGATTGTCTTGAAAGGAGGGACAGGGCCCACCACCAATATTGCCCCTGGCTGTACCATGGCTCTGGCGGATGTGCCTAGTGTAAGGGGCTGACCATCCTGGCGTCTAGGGTTACCTTATGTGGCAAAGAAGGGCCCACCATTATCACGCTGAAGGTTGGTGTGTGAGGAGTGGGCGGGCCCGGCACCAGCCTGCACAGCAGCTGTGTCCCGTTTAGACCCACGGTTGGGGTGTCTACCGCCTCTAGCCGCCCGCTGTCCGCCATCGGCCTCTGCCCGCTGTAGGCCATCGCTTTCCAACATCTTCACCTCTACTCTCAAAGCTCTAACTGTTTGATGTCGTCCTCTTCCAGGAACACTCTCACCACTGAATGAAAAAGTGAACACCTACACAGGGATTTGGGTAGTCAGGTAAGGGCCTGATGCTGCACCCAATCTGTGATTGCACCTGGTGTGCTCTCTGCACCACCAGGGGCAGTGACGACTGTGGATAGTAAACCCACTCCTCCAAGGAATATGTGATGTACTCCTTCTTGTGGGATGGATTATGTCTTACACAGAAATGTCGCGGTCTTACAGCAAAGGAACCTAGAGACAGAGAGAGAGAGAGTGAGAGAGTACTTACATGTCTTTGGGCGGCAGCTATTGTCATACTCTTCTGCATTGTAGCGACCTTCTTCTTCTTCGCAATTTGGCCCCCGGAAGCAGTTGAGCACGCCCTGCACCATCACTTCACTTTCAATCTTTAGACCCAAGCCCTTTTGCCCAGACCTACCAGCAGCGTTTAATCGAAGGCCAGGCTTGAGACTTTCCTGTCAGCTTTTTACGATGAGGATCCTGTCAAGATTATTGCTAGGAACCTAGCCCCGACATTGTCATGGTGGAGGGCTTGGCCCCCAACTAAGCTGTAAAAAAAGGGACACAAACTTAGGGCCATGGAGCAGATTGGAAGGTGCTGCCATCACACGAGTCTGCTCCAGCAGAATCTACCTTTGAAGATGAAATTGATTTTGAGATTTGCCACTATACTCAACTTACTGTTTGTCAAGCTTCCTACATACTCATTCTCAAGAGTTTGAACATGAGGGTGCAACAGCAGTGACGGGAAAAAGAGCAACTATTATGTACTAAGACATGAGAAGGCCAAGGGAGAGGGGGTTAACCCGCTCCTGTTGCGTTTTCGCTTGTTTGGGCTTCTACGAGGTGGAAGGGACAGTTGCCAGCAATCAAAACCCATGATCTTTGAATGAACTTGAGGACAAATGATGTTCCGCACTGAAAGCTCACACTTTTCTTGTCACTTAGCATCCCACCGCTCTCTTTGAGATCTTATGGAGGATGAAGGACATCTTGGTCCACACTGAATTCTTCCAATGCATCACTGGATGTCGTATGCCCTAATCAATAACTCCCGGGGCTACTTACTTGTCTAGCTCAAAGCACCAAACTGTTGTTGTGCGTGCATCTGATGCCTTGTGCAACACAACGATGACGAAGAAGAAGAAGAAGAAATGAACATCGTACTGCTTCTCCAGGTAGGATGCTCACTGCCCAAGACACGAAACTCAAGGCATTCCTTTTTATTATGCAAGGTGCTGGAGGGTCAAGTGTGGGATCAGAGCCAGTTGTGTGTTGGACATCACAGTCGGGGCAAGGGTATGAGACTTGGCACGGCTGCCATCACAACTGCTTCAAATGCTGGGCGAAGCCGACAAGGAGAAGTCGAAAGCTGGAACAAGGATCTTTGTGGAACGAACGGGGATGTGTACAGATTGTGCAGGGAGGAACGATTGGAAGAGGCACTGCACATTTTGGACCTCGCGAAGCAACGAGGCGTCCGGGCATACTTCGAAACATGCAGCCGTCTCTTGCAGGGTTGTGGTAAGACTAAAGCCCTGGCAGTTGCTAAAGCCATCCACGCCCAAATCACCAACAGTGGAATCCAACCGGATATTTTCCTGAGAACTACCCTCGTCAGCACGTATTGCAAGTGCGGGAGTGTCGAGGATGCGCGCGAAGTGTTCAACAAAATGCCCGAACGGAACGTTATCTCATGGACTGCGATAATTGCAGGACTTGCCCTGGAAGGGCACAGTGCAGAGGCCTTTGAAGTCTTTGGGCAAATGCGACGAGAATGCATGGAGCCTGACAAAGTCACTTTCATCAGCATCTTGAAAGCCTGTGTCAGCCCAGCAGCTCTGGAACAGGGAAGGAGGTTCCATGCAGACATCATCAAAGCTGGATTTGAGACAGATATCGTGGTGGCAACTGCCCTTGTCAGCATGTATTGCAAGTGCGGAAGTGTGATGGATGCGCACCGAGTGTTCAATCAAATGCGGAAACGAGACGTGATCGCATGGAATGCGATGATTGGAGGATTAGCTCAGCAGGGGCATGGTGAAGAGGCCTTTGAACTCTTTGAAACAATGCAACTCAAAGGCTTGAAGGCAGATAAAGCTACTTTTATTGGCATCCTGAAGGCTTGTGTCAGCCCAACATCTCTGAAGCAGGCCAAGTGGCTCCATGCGGCCATCAACACGGCTGGATTTGAGTCGGATGTCCGAGTGGGGAATGCACTTGTCAGTATGTATCGCAAGTGTGGCAGTGTGGCGGATGCCCGCCAAGTTTTTGGCGAAATGCTCAACAAAGATGTGGTCTCCTGGACTGAGATGATTGCAGGATTTACCCAACATGGGCATGCTGCAGAGGCGGTCGAAGTCTTTCGGCAGATGCAACGCGAAGGCTTGAAACCTGACAAGGTCGCCTTTATTGGCATCCTCCACGCATGCGCGGGCCTAGCAGCCCTGGGAGAGGGCAAGTGTGTTCATGCCCAGATTATCAAATCTGGTTTCGAGTCAGATACCTGGGTGGCGAGTGCACTTGTAAATATGTACGCGAAGTGTGGGAATGTACAGGATGCACGGCAAGTGTTTGACGACATTCTTGAACGAGACGTGGTGTTGTGGAATGCTGTTATTGTTGGTTATGCCCAGCATGGGCTCAGTAAGGAGGCTTTGCAACTGTTTGAGCAGATGCTACAGGAAGGGGTGCAGCCAGACTATGTAACGTTTATTGGTGTTCTCTCTGCATGCAGCCATGTGGGTCTCGTGGAAGAAGGCTGTCACTATTTCCGATCGATGAGACGAGATCATGGCATCACACCTAGGAGGGAGCACTATGGCTGTGTAATTGACCTTCTTGGCCGGGCAGGGCGCTTAGATGAGGCAGAGGACTTCATCAACGGAATGCCATTTGAACCACATGCTGCAGAGTGGGGGGCCTTGCTTGGTGCCTGCAGAATCCATGGCAATGTGAAGCTTGCTGAACGTGCTGGAGCTGGTCTCCTGAAGCTGAAACCACAAAATGCGGGGGTGTATGTGCTGCTCTCAAACATATATTCTATGGCTGGCAAGTGGGATGATGTAGCAAAGGTGAGAAAAGCAATGGAGGACAGAGGTGTGAAAAAGGAGCAAGGGCGCAGCTGGATTGAGGTCAATAACAGGGTACATACTTTTGTTACAGAAGACAGAGCACACCCACAAACAGAGGAGATCTATGTTGAGTTGGGGAGATTGTTTAGGCAGATGAAGGAGGCAGGATATGTGCCAGACACGCGCTTCGTCTTGCATGATGTGGATCAGAAGACAAAGGCACAGGCTCTCTGCCACCACAGCGAAAAGCTGGCCATTGCTTTTGGACTCATCAGTACACCCCCCGGGACAACCATCCGCATAATCAAGAACCTTCGCGTGTGTGGGGATTGTCATATGGCCACGAAGTTCATCTCCAAGATAGTTGGGCGAGAAATTGTTACAAGGGATGCCAACCGTTTTCATCACTTCAAGCAGGGGGTGTGTTCTTGTGGGGACTACTGGTGATGTTAAGAGATTGTACTCATAAGACATTGTTTGCCGTAGCCTTGTGGCCATTGACCCCGCGCCCAGTTTGAACGGAACATAAAGGGACAGAAACTACCTTTGTCAGGGGCTGACGCCGGTAGTATGATTTACCTTGGAATAAACAGTTGATCCGAGATTTCCAGATATCCTCCAGAAATCCCTTCACACAAGCATCAATCTGATGTGTGTGATTTGCCCAATAGCTAGACCCCAAAAGGGCCTGGGCTTTTGGCTCAGCCTCAAGATTTTCAAAGTTGTTAAACAGAGGTACAGGCACAATTTCCTTGATGGAATTGAAGAGGGTGTCCCGTTGGTGAGAGTACCCAGGACAATGAATCAGGAAGTGAATATTGTCTTCAGGTTGCCCACACAACGGGCACTTACAATCCCCCTTTCCTCTCTGCGACTGTTTGTTGTTCAAAGGTAGGCTACCCGCCCTGAGTTTGAATTTCAGTCTAGTGCCGAGGGTGGGTAGACCCTTGAGGTCATCCATGATGGCCTCACCCGTGTCACAGACTGGAAACAGGTTCAGGGAAGTTCTCTGCCTAACTTCATTTTCTTCAGACAATTTCCTGGCAATAGACATGGCTTTGGAAACTTCAGCTTCTAAGCCAGATTTATCCAGCAGGGTCATGGCTAGTGGACTAAGATTCAGATCCTTGAAAATCTCTTCTACCCTTTTCCGCCAGGATTTAGCCTGTTTGACAGGGCGGTCCTGCTTCCAAGATATAGAGTCGATTAACTTAGGATATCTGGTATTAGCCATACGTTGCAGCTGACCCCACCATCTGATTTTGAATTCATCGCGTCGAGAGCTTAAGGGAGGAATGCCAAACCCACCCCGAACAGCCACATTAGCTGTTTTGGAGCATGCTGACATGCACTCCTTGAGCACCCCGACTTGGATGGATTCAAGAGACTTAGCCTGGTTGGAGTTATCAACCCATACAGCAGATGCATACTCCAAGGCCAGCCTGATAACGCGACAAAGCATGGTTGTTTTGACTTCAGAGTTGATCCCTCTGCAGTGAAAAAATTTAGTGAGACCCAGCGCTTTGCGTTTGCCAGATTGAACCACTCTTTGAATATGTGCTTCCCAATTACAGTTGGAGGAAAACTCAACGCCAAGATAGGTGTAGGAGGGGAGAACAGGGATCTCTTGGCTTCCCCACTGCCACTTGAGGTCGCCTCCTCCTTCCCCCCGGTCGTTGAATGCCACCACTGCGCATTTACTGACATTGGCCTCTAGCCCCCAAAGATCAAAGTATCTCTTCGCGCAATCTATCAGCCCCTGGAGGTTGGAAGGAGTCTCCCCTATGCCTGCGAAGTCATCCGCAAACATAAGGGCTGGTATGGTAGCATCACCCACCCTTAGCCCAAATCCCTCACTTTCCACATCCTCCAGTAGTTGATTGATGAAAACATTGAAGAGCAGAGGGGAGAGGGTACATCCTTGAGCTACACCTTGGTCTATGTCAAAGAAATTAGACTTCTGTCCATTAACAGTGACACAGCTTTGAGTGTGAGCATACAAGTTATGGACCACTCTCCACATCTTTCCCTTGATCCCGGAAGACCAGAGTCGGAGCCATAGACCGTCTCTCCACACAGTGTCATAGGCCTTTTTGACATCCAGGGAAAAGACAAAAGTAGGTTTCCCTTCTTTTTTCCTTCCCTGGATAATCTGGCTGAGTGTGAAGATATGATCCACGCAGCCCCTGTTTCGCCAAAAGCCAGCTCGGCCTTCATGGAAACAACCTCTGGACTCCAGATCAACCTCGAGACGAGTACTTATAACTCTACAGAATATTTTGCCAACCGCATTAAGAAGCGTGATGCCCCGATAGTTACCCGGCTCTTCTCTGTCACCTCTCTTATATAAATTGACAATGACCCCCTGCCGCCATCGAAAGGGGGTAATTTCAGTCCTCCATATAAGGTTAAAGAGAAGAACAAGGGCCTCTATCATAGGGTCACCACCATGCTTGATAAGCTCATTGACAATGCCATCAGGGCCACCAGCTTTGTGTCCGTTTAGATGCTCAATTGCTTCCGCAATCTCAGAGGAACTAATGGGAGCGTTATAAGCCTTTGAAATATACTCCAGTTCATCAGGGCTGTCTTGAATCATAGACACAGTTCTTTCTACTGTGTCATTCCATTCTTCAGAAAACCCCTCGCTGCTAGAACTAGAATTTCTGCCAAGTGTACTGTAGTGGGTTTCAAAGGTGTTGACAATGTCAGCCGTTGAAGTCACCACTGCACCCTTAGGGGTCCTCAGCGCTTGTACTTGCTGACAATTTTTCGGCTTGTACAGACGTTGAAGGGCCAACAGTATTTCTTGTCATTACCACCGTGGTGGTTTGAATTTATTTCCCCGTATAACTTATCCCAATATAGTTTCTTCTGAGACCTTACAAGCTGATTGATATCTTTGCAGAGCTGGTAGTACCTAACGCAAAGGTCATTATTGACTTTCATTCTGCAGCACTCTTTATAGAGGGCTCGGCTCTCGGCAATCTTGAGTTTGACCTCATTGGTCCACCAATTAACAGCTCTACCACAGACAATTAGTTTCCTCCCAATGATCTTTTCAGCCACAGAAGAGACGAAACTCTCCCAAGAGTCCACCGCTCTTTCGACTTCATTTCTTGCATTGCCAGCGCGAGATTGAAGGTCTTGGAGCGAATGGACAAAGTTGGGCAGAGCCTCTTGCAAGGCCTGGACATACTCAGCCTTGACCTCTTCATTTCGGAATTTTTCAATGCGCCACTTCTGGATCGAACGTTTCACAGATCTCTTGGTGTTGGGGAAACACCTTTTGATCTCAGTCCAAACCAGAAAGTGGTCAGAGGTACCAATATCAGTTCTGTCAATTAACACATTGGCACACTGGGGAAACAGATTCTTGTCCACTATGATGTAATCCACAATGGATGGTTCCCCATTTTGGGCTTTCTCACAGGTCCACTGCATCTGGTCACCTTTTGACCTATTGTTCAGGGTCGAAAGCTGAAGCTCTTCCAGACAGTTAATTAACCGTGTTCCATTAGAGTTCAGCTCGTCCTCACCAAAAGGTCCGATGATATCATCCTGGTGAAGACCTTTACCCACCCGGGCATTGAAGTCACCCAATAAGACCACCTGACCCTTGGCAAGGAACTTAGCACAGTCCAGCTTTACGTCTTCGAAGGCTTTATCTGCGTGAGCACTTACTACAAGTACATGTTAGGTACCAGGGATAACAGCACCACCATGGTGGTGATGCGTTGCGCACAGATCGTGTTGTTACCTGGAACTTTCATAGAACTAAGGGTCCCCTCTGTGGGCATGTAAACACGGCCCACAAGGAGGTCCTTCCTACTCACGCTGCCCTTCAATTTCACTTTCAGTCAGATACTGTGCTCATACCGCAAATCCTTGTTGATAATTTCACAATTGTCACACAAGAAATCTCGGACAAAGAAGCCAACACCTTTTTGCCCACACTTGGCAGAGGTCGCCTTAAGCGCACACATCTTGCCAAACCAACAGTAGCCGTTGACATGTCCAACCAGTTTGTCCGAAGTTTCCCATGTCTCTTGCCCAGCACAGATATGAATACCATTTGACTGAAGAACTTGTCCCACTTCAAATTGTTTCCTTTGGTTAGTCAACCCCGAGAAGTTGAAAGTGCCCAGCCGCAAGCCAGCCTTTTGCATATGGATTGTTTGCCGTCTAGGGAGCCTATGATTGCTCCTGGACGACCAACCACATAGGGCCTGCAGTAAACAACATACTTGGCCTAGAGCCCAATGGCTGGCACACCATATGACCTCCTACATAAAGATTCAGAGTGCCAAATCCTTCAGGCGAAGATTTAATTCTTCTAGAGTAAACCTTAAGGATTGGCAAACCATTCAGAGTGCCAAATCCTTCAGGCGAAGATTTAATTTTTCTAGAGTAAACCTTAAGGATTGGCAATCCATTCAGAGTGCCAAATCCTTCAGGTTCCTGACGCTCAGCCTCAGCACACATAGGGCCAACTAACCTGTCTGGCTGCTTGGTATCAATCTCTTCCAGGGCTTCAAACCGGTTAGAAACTTTCAAGTTGAAGTCCCCACACTTGACTGTCTTCCTAGAGCGCCTCATTGAATCACCAATGTCTAAGACCGCCCTCCAACCAGTCAAGGGGCGAATTTCTTTGAAGCTGATTTGATGTGGGATTCTATTTGTAGCAGATTTAGGCAATGAAACCTTCAAAGTACCTCTGTTATCCAATCTTGAGATGGTGCCATTAGCCATATAATCCAAGCCTAAGCTGGAGCAGGTAGTTTTAAAGGACACATCGTCCATCCTGGGATTCACCCCAAAAACTACACATGAAGCTCTAGATTTGGCATAAGTAACCATTTCCCAGGAATCACCCTGAGTAGTGTTATTATCGGAGCGGCCAAATATTTTTTCTGTATTCGCAGGCTGTAAGTTTAAGCACAAGGACCAACCCTAGCCCAAGTGCCGAGCATGCTAGACAGAGCATGCAACTGCCCATTTTGGGCGGAGGGGCTGCCCCCAAGCGGTAGGGGTCCGCTTGTTACCATTCAGAGATCATCACTCCAAAGGAGCTGCAGGGAATGGCCTGCGTAGGCATGTTCTAAAGAGGGAGAGGCCCCAGACTCTCCAACTAAATCCAATGTACTACCTTACCCAAAGCAGAGTGCTTCAGGTCAAAACAAACCAAGACACGAGGTCGCAAGGCCGGCATTTAGTCACAGAGACATTTATCTACTCCCATTTCAAGTCCACCCAATGTCGATAGGCTTCCTAGAGGGCAGGGAGAGGGTGATGTTAAGAGAATCAATTCCTAATCACATCTTTAGTGGGTCATTACCTCACAAGCTGTCCCTGAGTCCTCTCCATCCCTGGGTCCACTCCTATGTCCAAAAGGCTGCAGTTATCGTATTTTCTCCCTCCATGTGCTGCCATCCTCCATCAATCTTGTGCAGTCATGCTGACTGAAGCAAGCAACCAACACTACCTTTAGATATTGGGGTCCTTGGTCACAAGATGTTGACATCTTGTGAGGTATCCCAAGTCCTCTCTCACTCTTTCAATCTTCCAAGGTGTGCCAGCAGTACTGGCAGTGCACCCACAACAACATGAGACACATCTGTTGCAGCTCCAAGACCAATCTTCCTTACGTTGTGCAATATGATGTGACTGTCCACAGTCAAATCCACTCATTTCTATTGTTAGAGTACTGTGGGCTGTGCTACAGTACTCTTGCACTGAGTGCCATGGTTGAAATCCCCAAACCGACTCCGAAGGGGTTAGTACCCCGAGCTGACTGTGTCTTCAAGGATACATGATTGCCAAGATTCGCAAGGGAAAGGTCGGTGAGTCTGCCAGACTTATTACTACGTCTGCTGTCTCTCACCCCACTGGCACTAGCGTTGAACAGCCACATTTGTCGTATGGGGGCTACATGCTCTCTAGTAGGATATCAATTCCAGTACATCCATAACACCAGATTGTCATTGGTTGTGTGCAATACCCTCATGTGCTGAAACCCCACATTGTATGTACTCAGACTGAGTGGCAACTGTTAGATCAAGATGTTTCCTCTCACCGTCAAGGGCTCTGGGGAATGTAGTATCCTGCAGTGACTATACCATCAACCAGTAGAGCATAGCCACCGTTCACAGGTGATGATCAGTGAACTCTCTCTCTTCCCTCTTGTTCAGCTCAAACTGGGCATGGCCGTGGGGTGGGGTCTATGGTAAACAATGTCGCATGAGTATATTCTCTCTCTGCCACTTGAGCAGGTAGCCCAGTGGTTGGGTGTTTGTGCCTTGCCTGTGCATAACCTAGGTGATCCTGGGTTCAATCCTTCAACATGTGCCTTCAGACCGTCCATTGGGCCCTCGATGGCCTATGTGCTGAGCAGTAGGCTCTGTAAATTCACTGGATGTTAAAGAAACTTTATCTTATCTGTCTCCCTCTCCTGATCTTTGTCTTTTGCAACAATAGTCCTGGATTGGGACATCATGTTGACCAAGATACATGAAAAATAGATTTCTGGAACACTGTACTCTCAAGTCTGCAGATAAAGTCTGTGAGGATGCCGGAAATCTCCATAAATAATGACAGTCGCTGAATAGATCTTTGAATTGGAAACTGTTGTAGTACATCCAAAATCTCGACATCTTGTGGATGACGTTACCCTGATTCACTTTCTTCAGCGGACAAATTGTAACTATCTAGTCAATCATTCCAAGCCGCAACAGTTCTGAATCTGGACCTTCAACACATCCAATCAAAAATCTTGAGGATGATGGATTAGCGAAGTGTTTGTAAGACCCATACACATGGACGTTCTGAGTTGGAGGGATTGAAGGTCAAGAGCCAAGTCTTTAGTGATGGAATTGACTGGGAATTGCATCATGTTTTGACACACGGATTATCGCATGATTCTGGTGATTTTGCAACTCCGTTGTCTTGTTCACAATTGTTAAGGACCAAGCAAGCAACCTGTTATTCGGGTCATCATGAGAGGTTGAAAGACGTTATAAGGGGACTGGGAACCCTGTCTCGCTCTCATCTCGCTGTGAGCTTTCATTTTTGCAGGAGATCAGTGTAACTCGGCCTTTAAAGTCGTTGTGTGGACAAACGAAATTATGATGAGTGTTGATCTATGTCATAGATCCTCAGTTGAACTACAAAATGGATGAGAGTACCCGGAGTTTTACGATGTGTATGTTGAATCTAGGAACAAGTTATGTGTGGGTTTTACCATCTAGTCCTCCATCTTTGCTTCAAAGAATTGATGTGGAGTGGATTTCTAGGATTGTCGTTGTCTGTCAACACCATGGTGATATTTGTCTACACAGCATAAACAACAAGACCTATGATCAAACTTGAGCAGCAAAATAACAAAAGACCCAAAGTCTTCATAAATTCCATCTCTCTAAACTAGCAGATGGATTTCATATTACATATGCTTCGACAACCGGCATGTAGCCCAGTGGTAGTGGCACACACCACATTGGATATGGTTGTGGGTTCAAACCACGGTCTGGTGTGTCAAGAAGGTGTCCACCTTTCAGCTGGAAGGCAGTAGCCCTTGTGGTGAAGT
Source organism: Takakia lepidozioides (assembly GCA_030704615.1). Classification (NCBI taxonomy): domain Eukaryota; kingdom Viridiplantae; phylum Streptophyta; class Takakiopsida; order Takakiales; family Takakiaceae; genus Takakia; species Takakia lepidozioides. Next base: position 60,735,187 of record CM060734.1, read on the forward strand.
GACACCATAAGTTAGGAGACGTTATACTTTACATATGCTTCTCCTTGGCTCGTGCACTTTGTCAGATCAAAATGTGGGCTTTGTTGGCTCTTCTTGAGGTAGCGCATTGGGAGAATCAATTCTTGCAGCTTTGTCTCTCATTTCCAGAATGAGGGTCTTAGCCGGTAGGCGGTACCATAATTCTTCTAAGCTCAGGAATTAATTTTCTGACAACTTTGAAGCTTTGTCAGCCTTGGGATCATGGAGTCCCCTGAAGAGTCTAAAAATCTACAGCAAATCAAAGCTAGCCTCGGAGGACCAAAAAAACAATTGCTAGAGAAGGATCAGCTTTTACCCTTGCTAACCCAATCCAAGATACTATCTCGAAAAGAAAAACATCGTGTGGGCGAGAGAGCGATCGCTGATCTACTTCGCCACATTACCGATCCAGAGTTTACAACAAATTTGCAAGCGGAGGGAGCAAATGTTATCTTAAATGTGTGCTATGAGAAGGAGAATGTCAACAACGTATTAAGCTGCGGGGGAGCCGCAACCCTAGTTGAGTTTCTCACTTCCGATGATGAGGAGCTTCAGGCCAATGTAACGGTAGCGTTACAGAGCATTTGCTTTCAACCAGAAGGGCGTAACATAGTATGTGGCCTCCTTCTTCAACACATTTGACCCTGTTTTTCCCTCTTATCAGAATCGGCCTAAATTTCCATGTTGAATTCTTCAAGTTAGCTGGTTGAGTGAATCTAGTTTGGAGTGATTTTGACATGATACTGCCAATATGACAACAGGAAAATATCCAAAAATAGGTAACAGAATTGAGTGGAATGAATACTTTTCTGACCCCAGTCAATGGTGGGAGAACCCGGGCAAAAAGGTGAATGCATGTCAGATTACCATATGTCATTCTGAACACTGCCCCGGTGGACATGTATGCCAAACATGGGGGCATCGAGGATGCAAAGGGAGTGTTCAACACTATGCAGGCTCAACAAGATGTGGTGTCGTTGAGTGCGATGCTTGCAGGGTATGCAGAGCAGGAGCGCGAAATGGAGGCTTTAGAGACCCATGAGCACATGATGGGGGGAAGGGGTGAAGCCCGACCTCATAACGTTTGTATGCGTTTGCAATGCTAAGAGCCATGGTGGCTCCCCCTTACTGCATTGTAAGTGCTGCAACAGTTCGACTCTCTTCCATTTGTTTCTCAAGTGTCCATCTTTTGTCATCATAAAAACAGTCTGGACTTGCCAGGTTACTGAAACTTCCCTTCATTACGTCTTATGAGCACATTCTCTCTCCCTCTCTTGTATCTTACTTTACATTGTCTAGGGTATTCTCTCTGAATACAGGAAGTTGGGAGTGATTGGAGCACGAGGTAGGGCTTTTGTATGTAGTCCCCAATGATTGATGTCATGAAGCCAATGCATATTATTTAGACAAGGTTTTCTGTGATCTGATCTAGCAAGTGGATGTGCAGCTTGAAATCTTAGGAACGTTCCCTGGGACTCTATTTTAGTATCTATTTCAGTATTTCAGTATTTCAAACAAGATTTTCAGTATTTCAATATTTCAGCGAGTTTTTTAGCAAGTATTTTAGTATTTCAGCGAGTTTTTCAGCAAGTATTTCAGTATTTCAGCGAGCTTTTCAGCAAGTATTTCAGTATTTCAGCCAGTTTGTCAGCAAGTATATTGATATTTCAGCCAGTTCTTCAACAAGTATTTTAATATTTCAATGAGTATTTCAACAAGCATCTCAATATTTCAATAACTAGTAAATTGGAAGATCACTTTTGTAATATCATACATCAATAAAGTTATGCCAAGACCTTTGTCCCTGAATTTATAAATAAATAAGCATTCCTCTTATGCAGAACTTGTTTGACATATAATTCGAATATAAAGTAAACGGCCAACGCCCTTACAAAAAAGATAAAAATAAAATAAAATCGAATATGTGATATGCAATATGATATATTTCAATATAATATTTTTGGGGAAATTTTGAACTTAAGAGTTGTAGGGTGGAGCCATTACGCGACTAGCCGCTTGTTGGTGTTCTCTCTGCATGCAGCCATGTGGGTCTCGTGGAGGAAGGCTGTCACTATTTCCAATCGATGAGACGAGATCATGGCATCACACCTAGGAGGGAGCACTATGGCTGTGTAATTGACCTTCTTGGCCGGGCAGGGCGCTTAGCAGAGGACTTCATCAACGGAATGCCATTTGAACCACATGCTGCAGAGTGGGGGGCCTTGCTTCGTGCCTGCAGAATCCATGGCAATGTGAAGCTTGCTGAACGTGCTGTAGCTGGTCTCCTGAAGCAGAAACCACAAAATGCGGGGGTATACGTGCTGCTCTCAAACATTTATTCTATGGCTGGCAGGTGGGATGATGTAGCAAAGGTGAGAAAAGCAATGGAGGACAGAGGTGTGAAAAAGGAGCAAGGACGCAGCTGGATTGAGATCAATAACAGGGTACATACTTTTGTTACAGAAGACAGAATACACCCACAAACAGAGGAGATCTACCTCGAGTTGGGGAGATTGTTTAGGCAAATGATGGAGGCAGGATATGTGCCAGACACGCGCTTCGTCTTGCATGTGGATCAGAAGACAAAGGCACAAGCTCTCTGCCACCACAGTGAAAAGCTGGCCATTGCTTTTGGACTCATCAGTACACCCCCTGGGACAACTATCCGCATAATCAAGAATCTTGGGGTGTGTGGGGATTGTCATATGGCCACGAAGTTCATCTCCAAGATAGTTAGGCGAGAAATTGTTGCAAGGGATGCCAATCGTTTTCATTACTTCAAGCAGGGGGTGTGTTCTTGTGGTGACTACTGGCGATGTTAAGAGAACCAACATTCACACCAACCCATTTTCTTTTTCAACGGTAGTCCTGGACTGGCACATCATGTTGATCAAGATACATGAAACATAGATTTCTGGAACACTGTACTCTCAGATTAAGTCTGTGAAGGATGCTGGAAAATCTCTGTTAAGTAGTGACAATGTTGAATTGGAAACTGTTGTGGTACATCCAAAAACTTGACATCTTGTGGATGACGTTACCCTGATTCACTTTCTTCAGCGGACAAATAGTAACTATCTAGTCAATCATGCCAAGCGGCAACAATTTTGAATCTGGAGCAACCTGTTATTCGGGTCATCATGAGAGGTTGAAAGGCGGTTATAAGGGAACTCGGGAACCCTCTCTCGCTGCTTTCATTTTCGCAATGTGGAGATCAGTGTAACTCGGCCTTTAACATTGTGTGACTAACGACATTATGATGAGTGTTGATCTATGTCATAGATCCTCAGTTGATCTAGAGAAGGGATGAGGGTACACGGAGTTTTGCAATGTCTGTTGTATGTTGAATGGAACAAGTTGTGTGTGGGTTTTAACATCTAGTCCTCCATCTTTGATTCTGAAATTGGTGTGGAGCCAATTTCTAGGATTGTTGTTGTATGTCAACACCATGGTGATCTTTGTCTACACAGCAGGACCAATGATCAAACTTGAGCAGCAAATTTATAGCGGACCCAAAGTCTTCATAAATTCCATCTCTCTAAGCTAGCAAATGGATTTCACATTACATATGTTGAATCTCGTTGGCTCGTGCACTTTGTCACATCAAAATGAGGGCTGTGTTGGCTCTTCTCGAGGTAGCGACATTGGGAGAATCGATTCTTGCAGCTTTGTCTCCCCTTTCCAGAATGAGAGTCTCGGCCAATAGGCGGAACCATATTCTTCTAAGCTCATGAATTAATTTTCTGACAACTTTGAAGCTTTGTCAGCCTTGGGATCATGGAGTCCCATGAAGAGTCTAAAAATCTATAGCAAATCAAAGCTAGCCTCAGAGGACCAACAAAACAATTGCTAGAGAATGATCAGCTTTTACCCTTGCTAACCCAATTCAAGATACTCGAAAAGAAAAACACCGAAAAATTGTGGGCGAGAGAGCAATCGCTGATCTACTGCGCCACATTACCGACCCAGAGTCTACAACAAAATTGCAAGCGGAGGGAGCAAATGCTATCTTAAATGTTTGCTATGAGAAAGAGAATGTCAACAACGTATTAAGCTGCGGGGGAGCCGCAACCTAGTTGAGTTTCTCACTTTAGATGATTAGGAGCTTCAGGCCAATGCAGCAGGGGCGTTACAGAGCATTTACTTTCAACCAGAAGGGCGTAAAGTAGTACGTGGCCTTGGCGCAATTCCACCATTGGTAGTCTTGCTCTCCGTGGAGTCTGTGAATGTGAAGGCTAGGGCGGTCAGAACTCTTCATAACATGAGCTCAGACGTTGATGCTATTCGTATAATCAGGAAGAATGGCGAGATTCGATGGCTCATCAAGCTCCTCCAGAATAATCAGCAATGTGTGTGTGGCTCAGCGGCAGGGGCTTTACAAAACGTATCGCGTGAGATGGCGAGTCACCTTCTCATTCGAGATAGTGAGGCCATTCCTTTGCTCATAAACTTGCTCACAAGCTCTGAGGTCCAAAACCAAATTTGTGCTGCCGGAACATTGTTGAATGTTTTGGGCCCTGAACTCAGCAACGAGAATGTGCCCACAAAGGCTTCAGAAAAACATCGGCATGCCTTTGTTAGAACGGTGATAATCACACTCGTGGCTGACATTGTACAAAACACTTGCTTCACAGAAGAAGCTAGATCCTTAATCTCTCTCCAACCACCTTCCAGGCCTGTAACCATTTCAAACAAACAAATAATCTGTAACCATTTCAAACAAACAAATAATCTCTCTTCGACAATACTCAGCCCCACCCATCTCGAGCAAATATTTTGCAATGATATCAACCAACACTCGAAGGTTTCCTAACGTCCACAACAACAAACTCGATCCAGCCTATAGCATGAAAATATTTTCCATAACAAGCACAGGTTTTGATGACACATTTGTCACTAAGGACTAGCAGACCAGATTGTGATGATTCTCTTACATAAATTGACTGATCCATCTAGATTGTCTGATCACGAGCAGAGTATAATGTATAATTTTTAGTTTATTTGCACGCATTACTACCCATTTAAAATCATCATTGGTGCTAAAAAACCGACCCGGCTGGTATGAAAAATTCCAATACCTAGATGAGGAACCTACCATGCTGGTATCATTGGAGAGAATTTTTTTTTTTTTAGTAATTATAGCTTTTGCGTGATTCAATAGAAGGTGTGGGCTGGAATGCCATCGAACTGTCACTGTATAACCCTCTAAAAATGTCACTATGAGGCCAAATTAGACTAAAATGTGTGTATGCTGAAGGGTTGGAATTTGAACTCTCTGTATTGACAAAGTCACATTTGCATAAGTTATAGGTCTCTGGTCTTGTATGTGGGTTTCGCCGGGTATCGCATATCCCTATTGTTCTCTGTTCTCGGAAACTTTCACAGTACCCTACCAAAAGGTTCTCGAGTTCTCTGGCAGCCCCCCAAAACCTAACAGGTGACAATTAGGGTTCTCCTTTCACCGCCCCGAACCATATCTCGATTGGTCGCTGCAAATCTGGTAGGGTATCATGTTGATATGCACATATAGACATTATGGATGCAGGATTTCAAGGGTCTATGAGCGCCTCTTTTGGCAGCTTTGGCGGCTTGCTTAATGGAGGCTTGCTTGGATCTGATTTTGAATTTGAAGACTAGTACCATATCCGAGTTCATATTTCCAGGTTATTGGCATTCAGATACGATAGTTCATATCCGGATTGATTTTTTTTGTAAAGCACATATGCATACCAGATTGATACTTGGAATTTAGGGCCCCCTCCAAAGACTTCAACCCGCCCACTCCTATACAACTCTTGCTACCATGGATTCTCACCAATACCTTTGCTTGGATAGGAGGGGGCCCAATCTAGGAGCTTCACCTCGATCCAGGGGAATGGAAATAGAAACTGAGGGATTCTCAGTCCCAGTTTTTCACCTACTCTGCTAAAAAAGCCTATAGAGCTCTAAACAAGACCTCAACAATGGCCGCCAAGTGGAATAAAAGATGGGGGCATGAAAACTTTTAGGAAGACTCATTGGGAGGCCATTTGGGCCTTGGTGTGGAAAAAAACCAAACCCAGCCAAGATTAGTACCTTTCTATGGCAAATTGCCAATAGGGTACTTAAAGTTGGGCAATACTTGAACTTCTAGGAAGCTCTACTCTGCACTTGCTGCAGTTTTGGATCACTTGAAACCCTGGAACATTGCCAACTCATATCCTATCAGGCCCCAGTTCTTATATGGCCTTCAAAGTTCATAAAATCCTTTTATACAGAGTGGAACCCATTTCCTGCCCCTAATGTGGCCCTACTCCTGAACTACGATAGAGGTTCAAAGTCCTTGGCCTCCAAATGCCCAGTCTTTGAGGAACTCAGGGGAGCCACCTTATGGCATATGTGGAGAGCCAAATTTAATTGGCCGCTGGAAAGATCAAACTCTACTGCTACTGTCATTAATTTTACCATAATCTTCTTTGACCTTACCATTGCAGCTAAACTAGCTTGGAAAAAGGTGAGCGTAGAAATGGCCAAGGCTCCAGAATGTCAACACAGCCTCCTCGACCAATTCAGATCTATCTGGGGCAAAAGGGGCCTCATTTGCAGATGCTTTGGGACTAACTCCTGCGAATGGCCGAAGCAGATCCCTCCTCAGTGGCAGCATCAACGAACCCTCCTCTTCCGCTTCTCTAAAGTTTGACAAGTCCGATATCAACTTGAAGCTGCATGTCAAGACTTCCACGCCGCTGGATCACAATCTTGGTGCGTTGACCAAGGACATCATATCTCTTGACCTCACAAATTTAATGTACATTGGTTGGTTGGTGGGTCCCTATATGCTTGGCAAAAGTGCCCTACGAGAGACAAATTTAAGGGGGGCCTGCAGCAATTTTAAAAAGTGCCCTCCGGAGGCAGAAGAAGAAGAAGAAGACTCCGGAGGTAGGTTTAAGGCAGGCTCTGTAGCAATTCAACCACGGAGCAAGCTGCACGGCCTTTTTAGGACCCCGCCACGCTAGATTGCCGTTATTGGGCAGGTATCGTGACACCGTAGAGATGCTCTAAGGACCTTATTTAGGCCATGAACAATCTTATAAAATCCCATGGCTAAATTTTTTCTAGTTGAACATACAACAGTACCCCATCTAGACTTCAGAGATAGAATGGTAGGGTTGTAGGGTGGATTCCCCCAACAGGGTGCCCCCCTAACTTGACTTAGTTTAATATGTGATATAATATATTATTAGGTTTATATTTAATGGACAAATAATTTGATCTCGTCCTGCTGTTGTCCAGATGCTTATCCCTTTCGCCAGCCTTGCTCCCTGCTCTGGCTCAGCTGAGCTCCTCGATGTCTCCCTCTCTCCCTCATGCACAAGTGCCGAGGGTCAAAATTCTAGTCTAATAGAGAGTTATCAAATTATGAACATTAATTTTGGTCGCTAGAAATTCGACTAAATTACAAAATCGAGTGTTGGAATGACAGTGTAGGTCGCACTTGGGCCTTGACATGGGAGACGTACTTGGATACATAGGAGATTGCATACTGGGCTTAGATGGGCTTTGACATAGGAGATGCATATGGGGAGATGCCCTTGGATACATAGGAGATTGCACTTGGGCTTAACATAACACAAGCCACTTGGGCCTCTACATGGAAGATGTACTTTGATACATAGAAGACTGCACTTGGCTTAGATGGGCCTCGACATAGGAGACATACTTGGGTACATAGGAAATTGCACTTGGTCTTAGATTTCAATTCTTCACATATGGGCCAACTCCAATATAGGCTACACTAGAAGTCGCACTTGGGCCTCGACATAGGAAACACACTGGGATACATAGGAGATCTTGCACTTGGGCTTACGTGACATTGGACACTTGGGCCAATGGCATAGGCTACCCTAGATAAGAGATATGGAATTTCAAGTGAAAAATAGCAAAGTGGGCTTTCTTGGAACAATGATATGATACATTACTTCTCAATGAGTTCATGGAAAATGGTAAATTGGTTTTTTTATTCTTTGTAACTTATAAACAAACATCCAACCTCATTTTAGTATATCGATTTCAATTCAATTCTTCACACATGGTCCTCGACATAAGGATGCACTTGGATACATGGGGGATTGCAGTTGGACTTAGATGACACTGGACACTTGGGCCAACGACACAGGCTACCCTAGTCAATATAACAAGGTAGTTTGTTTGTTTGTTTTTTTTTTGTAGCGTTGAGATCTCCCAAACCGCGGGCCCCAGCCCTGGTGCTTGGTACCGTTGGAAAGCCCTCAATGAAGAGGGGCGCACCGACCTGGTCTCATGATTTTTGGACTTGCGATGTAGAAAATATGGAATTTCAAGTACAATTGGTCGCAGGAAATTCGTGAAAAATAGCAAAGTGGGCTTTACTGGAACAATGATGTGGAGATCTCCCAAACTGCACGGTCTATGGATACATAGGGGATTGCACTTGAACTTAAACAGCACTTCGACACTTGGGCCAACGGCACAGGCTACCCTAGTAATATTGTGATAAGCTTTTTTTAATTCAAAGACATTAACGTCGTTGAGAAAACCAAATATTCTACCGCAACCATGGGAGCAACAACGGGCATGATCATTGAAAGAGCTCGTGGATTCTTTCATCCTTGCACTGCCTTTGTTCCAAGATGCCCAATTATTCCCATGAATTAACAAGAGTTTTATTGTTCAACACGCTCTAACTTGGTAAGAAGTCATGGACATCATATCATCTCTCGTCCGACATGCATCGATTTATTCATGACGTAATATGTTTTGATTGTATAAAGAGGGGTACCACAAGGGGAAGAGGCTAGCTCTTGTCTATGCTAACTCAGGTATAACTCATGGTTATGATACAATATGGTTCTTTCTGAAGTGACTCTCATCAATGCAACTTAGCTTCAAAAAAGTATGATCCTAAGTCTATAATCCTCGTTCAGAACTTCATAGCCACCAGAACGGGATACCCCATCAATTGATTGTGCGCAGTTGTATGTTAAGGTACTCACATAATTCCCTATTGCGCTACAGTCATAACAGTTCCAACTTTCTCCACAAATTCCAGCAGCGCAACTGCCAGTATCAATCATGGTGGTGCAGTAGCTTCCATATCGATTGGTTGAACAGCATTGCGTTGAACCAAGATTCCATAAATAAGAAATTACTGCCGAGCAGTCTGCAGTCAGAGGGCTAGCTCCAGAAGTCTCACAGACAGCCTGATTTTCGGCATGGGCTCCTGACACAACCCCCACCCGCACATGAATGCAGAGCAATATTTTCAGCTCTAAACATGTTCTAGATAAGAAAATTGGTGGGATGGATGTGATGTTGTTTCAACCAGTACTGAACAACCCTGGACAATATTAACATCAGAACCAAATCTTTGACTCTCTTTCCATGGCCGGAAAAAGGAATCGTCTCAATTTGTGGTGTGTAGTACGTATTTATATCGAATAAGCAGTTTAGGTGCCTACACGATAGACAGGCAAGTCATGACTCATTTCAGTAAGCGGCAAATATCCAAATCAACATCCAGTATGAGATTGGTAGAAGACACATCGTGACAAAAGACCTAATTTCATGCCAATCTAGATCAGAGCACCCATAACGAGACTTGCAAAAGTAGTAGAAATGAATATGGATGACTATGTGTGGAGGGGATTCAAACCAGTAGCCACAAGAAGCAACAGAAAGATGCCAAAATTGGTCAAAGCAACTCGGGGTAGTGCCATGATAGTCTTTATCAAGAACTTAGAATAAATCCACCTGCAAGAAAATGTGGGCATGTTATTAGCTCGAATATTGTAGACCTGCTGACTCTGCTATATATTAGCTATAATCTCAGCTATACATAAACAAGACCTCATAACAACTAACAAACGCTGTCATTAGTCACCATAAATACTCGTAAACCTCAAGGCATTGCCCACATACCGTCTCAACGCAAAGAGATGCAAGTTGGGCTTGTAAAAGTAAAGCGCTGAAAGGGAGTGAAGACTTGGATATGAGGTCTCATGTATTGTATATATAGTAATGTTTCGTCCTTCATGCATGCTAGTCAATATATGGTAACGTAATTTGTTTGTTTGTTTGTTTGTTTGTTTGTTTTGTTTGATTTGTTTGTTAAATTGTTTTGTAGTATTGAGATTGTTTTTGAATTTTGAAAACTGGTGGGACTACACACGGTTCAAAAAATTGCGGGACAACTACGAATTAATCCACCAAAAAAAATAAAAAAAATAAAAGACCCCCAAGGAGTCGCTCCAATACAGCGACCCCCAGGTCATCGCATTTAAAAAATGAATTTTATTTTATTTTTCCCCCGTGGTGCTTGAAGCGACGCCCTGGGGCGTCGCTACCTCCCAACCGACGTCCGGAAGGTTGACCCCCAGTGCGTCGCAGCTGATCTGCGACATTGTTTTTAATTTTTCTCAGATGCGACGCCTCAGGCATCGCAGTGTAGGATGTAGGAGGCATTTTTGGGATTTTCTGCGGTTGAGGTGGTCGAGATAGATCTAAATTTGAGCGACCCTCTGGGCGTCGCTAATTCACCAGCAACGCCGGCGTCACACGGTTCCGTGCACGCCACGCCGGGCCGGGGGCATCATTAACCCCCCCTAATTGCAGTAGTGACTAGACCAATTGAAAATATTTTGTCATCTCACAAAAAATCCTTTCTATTTTTTTAAAATAATAATAATCCTAAGTTGTAGATCCCCGTTCCGCTTCCGTGTTCCCACTTGCTACTCTACTCTCCCTAACCCGTATGAAGCTGGGCATGCCCCCTGCATGTTCCATGTCCCGTTTCCTGTCCCACTGAGCAGGCCTTGCACTTCTCTTTGCTCTCCTATCCAACTTTAGGGAGTAGCAGGGCAGGGGAGTGAGGAGAGTGGTTCTTTACGTCTGCTGTGGGATCATTTCCGATCATGCATATATGATATAAGCTGCAGGCTGAGACGCAGACACTGACTAAACCCCTATACTCTTGTCTCACACTGTTACTGAGCAAGATACGAATAAAGTATAGAGCCCTGCTCAAAGATGTCATCAAGAGACGTGCACTATTTCATCTGTCGTAGAGGGCTGGCATCCCTTTACTTATACATGTGTAAGTGACCCTTATACATATGGTAAGGTACTTAAAGATTTTGTTTGAAAGGTCTCTCATAAGTTGGCCCTACCTCATTGTCATTGTCTCCCCATTAAGACCTACTGATCACTAAATATATCCATTGCTTCAATAGTTCCACTTCCCTCCTGCAAGAACAGTACACAAATCAGGGCCACCTTTGTTTATTTTGATAGATGATGCCGATAGAACAAGACCAAGCTTCCAGCCTTTCTCCAATAGAAAAAAAGGAGTACAATAATCTGAAAACTGACTTTCCGGGACCTTGTCAAGCCAAGACCCTGCTAGGTTAATACATGCTATAATTACTATTTCAACCTGAATTTTGACAGAGGAAGCAGTTGGACTACCCGGCTAAGCAAATCTGTGATTTTTCAATATTTATGCCTAAAAGGCTGAAAAAAAACATGAAAGTGCCTAATTCAATAAAATTCTCTAAACTCTACACAATTTCTATTGAAAGAAAGAAAAAAAAAAAAAAAAAAAAAAAAAAAAAACTCCATAAATTTTCAAAAACAAATGACAATTCCCTAGGTCCATACAACCTCCATCGGACCTTCCAATGACTCCCGAACATCCTGCAGATGTTCATCGTTGAATTCTTGATCACCATTCAAGTTAAGTATATCTGAGTCTTCGATGTGCAAGTTTCAGTGTTAGCCAGTGTCCTCCAGTGTTAGCCATCTCCAAATCTGCGTCTGTACCGTATATTGTGCTCTATGACACCATCTCCATTACAAAAGAGAGAGCACTGTTGTGAAGGACCGGACTTGTCCTACTACAGCATCCGACATGCGTTCCCACTTCTTTGTTGCTCCATCCTCTAGGGTTTGTCTTGGGAAAGAAGAGGGAGGCGATGAAAGGAGAGAGTTCCAAGTGATGAAAGGGTGCTTAAACATGACAAATCATGGATGACATGTGCCTAATCTATATAAATTCTTTTTGAAAGTGCCTAAAGAGAAGATTCCAGATTTAACAATTATTAGGCACTAAAGTGCCTAATCTGCCCTTCCACTACGGTACCAAATTTTTCAGTGTCGAACATTTTAAGTCAGCTACATGTAGAGATGAAATGGCTTACTGAATGCCATAAAGTGCTCCCTCCAAGTTGCCACGCGCAAACTTCCCAACCATTGCTGCACACACATTAGATTTTTTGTCAGCTACTACATAGCTTATTTCAGCAACACTAGCATTGAAACACTTTTACCATCAAGAAGAAATAGGAGACTTGTAACCATCCTTGAACACTCTGCAATTGCAGTGAAGCAGCAGTTGTCCCACTCAGACCTGATGGGTACCAAGGTTTGGTAAGTGAAACAACTTGTGACACATTGTTTCATTGGATGAAATATATAATTAAATACAGGCCAACATTATATAGGTGTACAGATAACAGAGCTTATAACCCACTGGCAGTGGAATGGCCTCGGTCTTTAGCAAGGCTGGCCTCGTGTTCCACCACAGTACTAGCCTCGTGGACCACAACATCTGCCCCCTGGGCTGCAACTTGCAACGACCGAAAGTTGCAAGTGTCCCCAAGAATCATTGGGCACAAGCATAATTAATTGAAGTTAAATTGCACTGAGATAAGGATGCAGTGAGCTTTGAGCTCCCCTCCTACCACGCTGTCCATATTTATTCTAATCTTATACAACTAGAGTTAGTAAGGTCTATTAAGGGGGCTTTGTTGAGGGGCGGGACTCGCAAGGTTTCCTTTGGCGCACTAGTAGACATAGCATCCAAAGCCAAAATACATCAACAGTTCCTCATGGCAGAAGAGAAGCAAAAATCTAGGTATAGAAGAAAATGACATACCCACTTTACGCCCTCTTGGTGGAGGGCCTAGCACATCTTCTGGCTTGACCTACATCCCAACAAAATTGCATGAAAAACCCTTATTTTGGAGGCACATTTGCATTTTATATTAGTGTGGTACAAGTTCCGGACCATACTTTAACAATGTTTGTCTCTTTTCCAAGAGCTTTGCACTTAACAGGTGCTCCCCAGCTATGTATATGCTCAACAACTAGTACTCCAAACTTCTATTAGGTATAAAGTAAAAGAGAGAGCTTATGGATAATGTCACACCCTCTTTTTGTCAGATGATTATGTCGGAGATGTTTGTATCTCTAGATTCTTAGAGTAATGACCACAATTATTAGTCTACTCTAGTTTCTCTTAACCTTGACTCACATCTACGTTGGGATTATTCTTCAAAGACTTGTTCCAGGGATATCGATTTCCAGGTTCAGGCTTCCTACTTAGCTTGCTAATCGTAATTGTTCTCCAGGGCATCCGTCACGGTTCGCCGTGCGTTTAGGCTTTATGGCGGCTTATGCCAACATGGGTTTTAATTTTTTCCCTATACTAATTGTAATAAAAAATTAACCCAGGGCCACTGTCCCCTGTTAACCTTAAAAAAATAAAAAAAATAATCAATAAAAAAATCGGAGGCTGCAATATTGGAAAACCTATCTCCCTTAAAACAAGTGGACACTGCATACTAGGACCCTTCTGGTATTTCCAATTCAAAATACCAGACCAACATTGGTCTCTACTCTCCGAAAATCCCCGAATCGATTCCTTGAGAGGTCAATTTTTGTTGAGGGCTGATTGGAGATCAATTGTAAGCTTTAGAAGTGGAAAAAAGAAGCTCACAAATGGTAAACCTCTGAATGCATATGTAACTTTCATTCTCTTCATGTTATGTGTAGCTAGGCTTGTTCCCTCCCATGACATCAACGGAATGGATCATATGGAAGTTGGTCCTTAGATATAGGGACACTTAGTCAGAGCCGACAATGTCGTGCATTGGACCAAAAACAAACAAAAAAAAAACTTTCTAATTTGACAAGACTCAAAATTGGAATTTGGAATGTGTACAAATGTGTTCGGTGGGTCCAAGTGACCATTACCATTTCTGTCCGCTTACAGACGTGCCATTGGCATAAGCTTTACAATCTACCTTATTTTTTATATGCCTAAGGGCAAAGAAGATGACACAAATCTATTATCGTTATATCATATTATTGAGTTATTATTTTGGACTAGTTACATATGCAAAACAAGATGAATGTGATGTGACAAAGTGAAGTGTTCTTTGATTACCAACAAGGAACACAAGTTGACTTTGAACTTACATCATCCGTCCCGTTCTTCTCAATACCTCCACGTGTTTTGTCATCACTTCACTATTCAACCGAGCTGCCACCATCGGCATTATTTTGTCTTTCCATTGTAAGAGAATTGCGCACAAGATTTACTGTTTGTAGATACAAATTGGTTCCCAACAAATCCATGATTATCGCAAACACTTTGTAATTCTTAGCATGAGCAGCTCCCTCACAACTGCTTAGATTAAGAATATCGAAGAAGTATTGTTGATAAGTGGTTTGAGCAACACCACAATATCTTTGTCATAAAACAGAATAAATAGATTGGAATTAATTAACATATTGAGAATTGTCAGTGTGACATTATCTTTCAACATATTGGTCAACGCATTGCAGCGACCGTGCCAATTGTAGCATGGTAGGCTCTTGACCCAATTATTGAATTTTACATTGTGTGTTTTACACAATAAAATTACTTTACGAAGTACTCGTGACTACCTTTAGTCATGTGCTGATAGTTAGATTCTTACCTATGGACGACATGCATATTATTTTGTATATACCATATAACCGCTTGTTTATGTGAGTTTAAATGAGCATCTTGACAAGTATGCTTGCTAGTTTACAGTTTAGTGCTCTTTGTAATTTGTAAGATGTTGGCCATGATATAAATTATAAAGACTCTTTGTGATTTGACATATTCCCATGTATTGCATTCCCAATAGGTTATAATGGGCCCACTAGGACGACATAGGTGCATTTAGGAGTTTTCTTGGAAATTGTCTCTTAGTAGTATTTTCTTTGTTTTGATTTAACAATAGAAGAGCATGAAGTTGAGTTCACAACTATTACTACGGATAGCAAAGATGTTAGTGGAATTGAGAAGTTTGTTGGTGCAAAGTTTGCGCCCTAGAAGTTCCAGATGCAATTTATTATTCCGAGTCAAGCCTAGTGCAAAAAAAATAAATAGATGCGAGTCATATGAAGGTATTTGGAAACATAGCCTAATATGTGCATGTACCTGAGCAATTGAGAAAAAAAACTTGATTCCAAGAGTCAGAAACATGTATTTTTGTTGGTTACAGTAAAGAGAGTAATGCTTACAAACTTTGGAATGAAAAGAAGATTAGAAGATTATAGTAAATAGAGATTTTCTAGTTGACAAGGAAACTAGATTTACCCAAACCAGATTACTGCAGAAGACACAGTTATAAGAGCACAGAGTAGTGAGAATCTGTCGTCGTTCCCTACTCTTCAATCTACCATAGAGCAACAACCAGTTCACTGGCTAAGGGTCAAGCATCTATGGAATTGGACGAACACCACTCAGAAACCCAATAGAGAATAACATTATGTAGGAGAAAATGTCAAGAAACAACGTCCGACGATCCGAAATCAGCATCGACAACGATGGGACCTGTAGCTATAGGACGTACAGATCAACATATTTTCATGTGAATGTTGGAATTGAATTGTCAATCAAGGCCATATGTACTGAATTTGGAAATCAGTGAGCACCCATAGTGCAAGAAGTCTTGAAGACCTACTCGTCGTCTACCTGTACGAACAGGCTAGCATGTGGATGTAATCCAGCGGCCTTGATGGACATCTCACGTACGCGAGGACCGTAGACTATGCGAGGGAAATCAGACACAAGGCTGTAAGAGAGCACATTGAAACAGATGAGAGAATCAACGTAGTCATAAACACTTTGGACACTTGCACTATTGGGGAACCTCCGCTCTCTTCGATCACCGTTGGGCAAACGCACCCGCACCTGCAAGAAGGGATACATCAACATCGAGACTTGTCCATAACATTGACACTGTATAATTTAAGAACATGTTACGCGCTGCAGATTGATGCACAACTATGTGTATTTTCAAAATGAAGATCTAATTTCTTAGAAGCACAATCTTAGTCAGACAGAAACCCAATCCTGATGTAGCTCTGGCATTGTACTTTCCCTAAGAAGATTGCAGATTTCTAGATAAAGTTTAGAAATGCCCGACATGTCAAAGAAGTTAGAACTTGAAATATCGCTCACAGCTGACAAGGCCTCTTGTCCGGAAGATGAAGTATACATACACAAGTACTAAGTCAGTAGGAGAGAGGCGATAAGAGATGGTGAAATACCCGAGTCACGTCAAGGCCTTGGTTGGGTTCAGGACCTAAAACAACTGTCTTTTCACGTCGTCTGTTGTCCAGAGCGGTCTCTTTCTCTTCAGCAGTCTGGGCGACCAGCATGGTAGCCTCTTCTTCCTCTTTTTTCTTCCGGGCTGCTCGCTCTGATTTCTGCCGTCTTCTGTCATCCCTCTCCTGCAGCCCCACCCCATCTTCACTCATGAACCCTACTCATGGAACTTCAAGAATGCATGGCGGATACATTGGTGCAGAGCAGCAGAAGTAATTGATACATTGTTCGTAATCTCGTATGGATTCTTTACAATATTTTCTAAAATCCTCAGAATCGAATGTATTTTCTTACCTCAAAAATTTGTGACCAAATGTTGAAATATCTGCCCTTTCTACCAACGTTTGGATTTCCTCTGACCCATGAATTTTGATCCTAAATGTTTGAATCCAGCTTCATGCCAAGATAAGGAACCCCAGAGGTCATAATTTCGAAAAGTCTCCAAGGACACGAGTGACTACTGCTCAAGTAAGAATTACCTGGTCGTCAAAGAGGGCTGCCTGGTACTCTGCATCTTGTTCCTCACGGAGGTGGCGCCGACTTCGAGCCCTCTCCTCTTCCACCTCTTCTGCCGCCACCCCCCCTCTCCCCTTGTCTCTAAACTCTCCAAATGCTTGTCTTGCATACAACTATGTAGCACATATCTCTTGTTGTACTGCTCTACAAGTTACTAATTCATGATTTGCTCAAGTGATAGCCGATGATAGGATCTGACTGTTCAACACTTAGTTTGATTCTCACCTGAACAGTTTTGTTTCAACGTTTACCAGGTACCAATGCTCACATTACACCTCAAATGAGGCGTGTGAGGCACGGATCAAGTGAGGATGAAATTCAAAAGCTATACAACTTGGGTCAAAGAGAGGTTAGGCACTATTTCAAGGCCGATGCTTTTCAACTAGAGAGCCACGCTATATTGAAAGGTCATATTGCTTCTTTAGCATAGTTACATTAGCATAATTACATGGATCTGCGTGCATCCATTCATGCTGTTAAGGTAGGTGGATTCTAACGACGATTTTTTTTTTCCTTAATCTTGTTCGGAAGACGAGGCTAAAAAATCAGGACATGGCTTCACGTTAATGGTCCCTCATGCGGTACCTGCAAAAAAGATCAAAGAATAAGAAGAGAGAGAGAGAGAGAGAGCGATGAGGGGATGGGATAGGAAGGAAACTGACAACTTTTCATATCTTGCTAGCGTTGCCAACCTCCTTCATTGCCACATCATCTTGTCATGCACCCCACACTTCATCCCAATTCCAGCATTCATGCGTTTGTCATATACCCGGGATGAATTCTGTCCTCAGAGTGAAAATCCAAATAGAATTACAGCAAAAGCTTATTCATCACTGAACAACTTTATGCAACAAGCCTGTTATTTGGCGGATGAGTGGGTTTCCTTCTTCACCTTCTCCCGTCTTTTCCTAGCTAAGCCTCTTCCCTCCCATGACATCAACGGAATGGATCACATGCAAATTGCTCCTTATAACATACATGGAAACTTACTCAAAGCCAACAATGTTGTGTGCATTGGACCAAAAAATAAATAAATAAAATAAAATTTGACAAGACTCAAAATTGGAATTTAGATTGTACATTGCAAACTAGAGTGGACCAAAAATGGCAGATCATGAGTACATAAAGAGTACATAAAGGAGGATGTGGCGAATCCTCAACCATCGGATTTGCTTCAACTGACAATCTTGACCGTCTATTATTGACTGTTAAAACCAAGATTTTCAAATTGCGATAATATCAATTCACAATTTGTTTTTTGAAATTTGATCATAATCAACTCTGCATTTATGGTGAATGAATGGGCCTTATGAAAAAAAAATTGTTATTTCAAAAGAATTTAGTAATAAAGGACTTTATGAAAATAGCTATTTTTTAGGCTCAATATAGTACATAAAGTTTTTTTAACTTCATATTCTTGAATGATAGTTTTCATTCCATATTCCTCATTTTCCAAAGCAAGGTTGAGAGAGTCCCTTTTCTTGACTTTGTTCTAACTCCTATATTAAAAAAGTCCATAACATCTTTTTTTCTGGACTATGACAATTTCTTATGGATTTTTTTAAAGTCCATAGCATCTAGAGATTCTGGTTTTTGATAATGAGATTTAAAAGTGTGAAAGTATATGTAGATGAGCCTCTATATATTAGTCCCTTTTTATTGATGGCGTTGTCATGTAGGAGTATAACAATTTACCACTATTCTATGTCTGGAAAAAACAGTGCTGTGACAGCAAAAAATGGACATTGTAGGCTGCACGTACAATGTCCAAATGGGTACAGCTCAAAAATGTGCTCAGTGGATTCAAGTAAAAACAACATTTATAACTAGAGGATGGAAGTAGTCGTTTTTGTCGTTAGTGAGGTATATGAAGATATAAAGATATTTAAGATATAAAGCTTTCCGACGTGCAATTGGCATAAGCTTTACAGTCTACATGGTTTTTTTAATACGCCTAGGGGCAAAGAAGATGACACAAATATATTATAATCTATATCGTATCATTAAGTTATTATTTTGGACTAGTTACATATGCAAAAGTATGACGCCTCCCGAAGGGAGCGTAACTTATGATGACACTTGACCCCGAGAGGCTACTACCTTCCAGCAAGAAGGTGGACACCTTCATGACACGCCAGACGGTGGTTTGAACCCACAACCACATCCAACGTGGTATGTGCCCATTACCACTGGGCTACGTGCTGGTTGTCTACATATGCAAAATACTAGGGCTTCGCGTTGCTCCGCACTACTAGCGACGAATTCTGAGAACTATGTTCAATTTTCACAACCACCCCCAACCACCAGGGCGACGCACTGTGCACTTACCAGCTGAGCTGCCAGCTGAGCTGCCAGCTGATGTGCGAAATTATTTCCATGGTTAGTGGTGGATTTTCAAACCTGTATTTCTTTATTCGTTTAGCATTTGCTTCGGAAGCCGATTGTTTATATCTTTCCATCGCTCATCATTTAGTTTCATTTAGGGTAGCTTAAAAAGTACATTTATAGCAGCTAATATATTTTCACCAGAATTTTACAAAAACACTGGAAACCTATATAGTGGTGTCAAAGCTGCGGAATGAACATTCAACTCTGTACTCACCATCCATGACCCGCAAAATGCCTTCAAAATCTGAGCGCTGGTAGGGGAGCAGTTTGTCAAGGGCCACTTTGCCGCTGTTGAGTTGTTGATGCCATCTTACTGCTTTGATTGTCTCATCAGATGCAAAAAACTGTGAACAGCAGAGGACACACTCTTAGTCACCCAAACTGGCCACTAGGTATAGTACACTCAAGAATGCAACATTGTCCTTCGTGTGGTACACAACTTCTTGGTGAAATACCAACTTGTCAGAGAGACAGCTTACATGTTGGTACATAGTCAGTGACATGCCACTGCTCAAAACACAATACTTGACCTACGATATTAGCATTATGCTGATGAGCTGCACCCTCCCACACACCATGCCAATGGCCATTGGTTTTCATTATTTGAAAAGTTTGCAAAAACAGCCAAGTGATACAAATGTGGAAGAGCCTCAGATAATTATATCCACATAGGTTATGTCCATTCCAATAGAAAAACAATTGTTGAATTTGTCTCGTATTGTGCGAGACTTGAGAGGATCCCACGATGAGTTTTGTGACGAGATGAAAGAGGGGAAGAACCGCTTGAACATGTTGCACAAAACATCTTGAAAATTGTAAAGGAGATCGAATTTTTTGCAAGAAAAGCTTTTGCCGAATCTTTGCACGAGCCTATTTATGCCTCAATATCTAGTGTCATGGTGTAGAACTTATTGACGTGGATTTGTGGTCACGACCAAATCCCCTTGACCACAATCGAATTGGGATGTAATATCCTACTTTAAAAATCATGTCATTGTTGAACAAAGTGGGTCACCCAACATGACCCTAGGAATAGGTAGCATAGCCTGAGGACGTACTAGCACAGCCTAGACACTGGAGCTAGGTATGTACCATAGAGGGCTACGGATGCAGGAGACAGTGGGCTGCCATACGACAAGGAGATGGAGTTTTATTTGTTGATTGTTTCTGTTTCCTGTCCAGAGGATATGCAAGCAACTGCTAGTGCAGTTTGTTTTCCAGCCTGCAATCGGCTATGGAACAAGTGCCACAGCTCACACTTGCTGGAGAGCCTCTGGCCTCATGATCATCGCTCTATAACCGTGACGCTCAAAAGATGAATATCGTTGAGAAGATGATTCCTCAGATTCGTGGGGTTTGCAGCCTTCAGAGTTGCAATTCATAGCATTGGGGCTGTTGCAGTACTATGGGTCCGACAAGCGCATCCACTAGACGCCTGCTTCTGCAACTTTTCAGATTACCCAGTGCGGGGCATGGCCTGACAAGTGTGTCTAATTCTCTTCCAGGTTGCTAGATTGGTGGTCCACCACAGAAATGTTTTCGAAGCTGCTTTACATGAGCTTTGTCCCCTTTGAAAGAGAGAGCAAGAGAGAGTCAGTCCCCTTTCAATCTGATATGAATGTGTGGACTGTTAGTGTTAGAAGAAACATAATACCTTTTCAAGTGGCGGATCGGTCTCAAGCTTTGCTAGGAAATGTCTTGGTATTGTCATTTGTGGATTTGTTAGCAATGAGGGGAAACACAGGATGCCATGGTGCTCGCCGTGAAACTGCAAACTCCTTTCATTGAGGTTTGCTTATCCTCGCATCAAACTGAATCCACTTGGGTTTATATAGCCAAGACTAATGCTTACAAGGTCTCTGCGAAACCATGACACCCTTGCAATGAAACAATTTTAGTTCAGCTCCACTGCCTGCAACTCCATCTGGACTGCAATCACCAGTGTTATCTTCACTGCAGAATGCAGGTAGGATGAATTCTCAGTGTCTTCAGATAGATTTTGGTTGCAAGCTCATCTCCACCCCAAAGACCATCACCATTAGGGTTCATAGTTTCACACACAGGACCACCCATGACATACTTGGGAAATCATTGGGAGAGATCTGAGGAAGCAGGAACATAAGCCAAATTGTGAATTGCCTGGCTGATACATCTAGAAGAATATTACTTAGAATAAACTGGAGAGAATGGCAAGGAGGTAGGGTGGGATTGGGCCACAAGAGGGGACAAGGGCCATAACCATGTAGAAAAGATAGACACAAACTGTGAGCATAAGAAAAGCCCCATGCCAACATATTGTGGGGGTTCAATGCTCCATTAAAATGTATGACAGGGCTTTGTTTCAAGTATCTGACTGTGAACGCCCCCACCCCCCCTATGACCAAAATAAGAGAGTTAATCTCCTGAGAGATTGGTTGAAAAGCCAAACCTGCCAGGCTGTCATCCATTACATTCCATTAACTACGCTGTCGCCACCTACTACTCTTGTCAAGAACCTACAGAGTTCAACTATTTTAAGTCCGGTGATGTTAGTCACACTATGATAAAGCTAAGATAGATATACAAACTGAAGTCTAATAAGATAGCTGATCTCCAAGAACACAGAATGCTATACATTCCCCGGCTCCGGCAAGTGGATGAGACCCCACTTACTGCTTGTAGAACATATACACAGGAAACATCCACTGCAGCTAAGGATAGCATGACCTCAGATCCCTCCCTTTCAAGAAATGTTCTATGACTTTTCTCCTATTGCCGAGACAGGACTTCTGCTAAACTGCTGCTGGTAAAGAGCCTGGATCCACAACCACTCTTTTAAGTCCCATTACCTCTGCTTCTACCTATCCATGTTGCCACAAATAGAAATCCACTTTCTCTGCAACCTCCCTGGTGATCTCAGTGATCAATAACGGGTTTTGGTGCAAAAGCTCAAAAAACACCTTGCCAGCTCTGCAATGTAAAAGAGCTCAGTACTGCATCTTGCAAGGTGGTGATCAGAAGGCTGGAAGAAGAAAGGATTCCAAATAAAGCTTCTGAGTATGAACAGACGATATTGGAGTGGTATGTATGTATGTACCCACACACTGCTGAAAACCCAACTATGCAGGTAAGTGGTCCATGATCACATACATAACTACCAGGAGGCTGTTTTAGTCCTTCGCAACGTCTTGGGCTGGGGGGTTGCTTGCTGATCCATGCGTGTGAACATCTCCATTATCTGCATGACCATCAGAGACCCAGATATTCATTGAAATGGAATTAGCTAGGAAGTTAGATGGAAATATGGACTAGGGCTGGCAAGACACTGCAGAAGACAACTTTATGGAGCTGCAGATCTCTAAATCTGCTTCATGGGGCCAGTCCGTTAACAATACAAGATGTGGCATCGAACATTACAAGTATTTCTGCCTAGCAAGTCAACCTCCACATAGAACAATCAACCCGGTAATTGTGCAGATCCCAGCAAGTGATTGACTCTTTCAGAGCCATATATTCAACCATGAGTCAGGACACCGAGGTGTGCAGCAATTTTGCTACAAATAGCTTGTTGGGGTAGCACCCCCACCCATCACCCTCATGCTGCTAATGTACACAGAGTGTGCGTCTTGCAACTGACTAGTCCCACTTCGACATAGAAAACAATCTAATATCAACATACACAGCCTCAGCAAAGTCAGTCTGTCAGAGATGACAAGATCTGCATTAAAAAAACGACATGCCCGAGCAAAGTATACCTGCTTTTTCCTCCGTTCTGCCTCTTCCTCCTATCAAGCACAGACAAAAACAAATTCCACAAGCCAAATCAGAAACTTTTCACCTTTTCTGTAAACATGCTAGATGACATGTAGGCGAACAAGAATGAACCCAGAGATCATCAAAACTAACGGCGCCAACAAGATCTTCTAAGACAGAGGGCATTTGACAGCCAAAAGGGATGTTGGATTGGATTATTGATTATTGGAGTGGATTGCACATCTTATTGGACCACCATTCCTGTTACTCACAGGTTCAAAGCCAGACATAACCCTCACTCTTATACAAAAGACTGTTGGCTATAGCACACTAGACAAACAAAATCCAAGCCTACTACAATTTGTTATGATGGAAGCGGCAAAAAGAGACCTGCTGCTAGAAATGTTCACAGCCCATGATGGATATGCCTAGGCAAGGCTGACCTACTTTTAATCCTATTCAAGGCAGCTGCCAGCCAACCTCAAAATCAGAGTCAATTGTGAGCTGTGGTCCTAACCCTTTCTCACTTTGGTGATTGCGTGCCTAAGCAGCATTTGGGGAATCCCTGCAGCTAAGGCAACTTAGGAACTGCTGCTAACCCTAAACACATTCAGGAAAGGTCAAACCTAGAGCTAACTCTGCTTTGTTGCTGGCTGCAAAATGCTCGTAAGGAGTGGAATCGGACTGATGGGTAGAGAGGCATTCATTAGCTATTTAGCAATTGCTGTACAGGTGTAGTGATACCTGCTGCTTCCTCAATCTCAGGTTCTCTTCCTTCAGCTGTGTAACCTCTGCTTCCAATTCGACAGTATATGCCTGAACCCATATGAAAGAAACATGGCAATCAATCTCAAAAAAAAAGTTCTTCTACCATTATAACCATGGTGCCACGTGACGGGGTAGGGTCAAATTTGCTTTACTAGATTCTGGTAGCTTATCAGTACAGCTTGTACATTTTAAAGCACCTAGTGTCTAGTAGAAAGATAATTATCTTTTTGAAATCGCTAACACCTCCCAGCACAAGCTTCAACCTGCTGTATTTTGACGGGCTATAGGGCTTCAGATCATGTTGTGAATAATTTGATGCACTTAACAGTATGCAATACCAATTACAGTTTACATGTGCACAAGATCAATACAATTCTGTCAGGCGCCATGCTATCTGTCAAACACATATACACATCCTCTAGGACTTTCACAAGGGAAATTTTGGACAACTACATTGCAACATTTAAACTTCAACCACAAGACCTGTCTGTTGTCTCCCTCCATCTCTCTCATATTAGATTTGAACTTGTGACACTTCAGTGGAAACTCTCCCTGCAGTTACCTGTTTTCGGGCGCGTGAGCGGGCAGCTGATTCCCGATTTTTGATCATCCTCTTCTGTCGTCTCTCGACCACTTTCTCCACAGGACCATCTGGCCCCCTTTTCCGACCTCGCAGAGCTCCATCCATCCCATATTGCAATGGAGAGAGAGACTGGCCATTCTGCCCGCTGTCTGACACTGGACTTGGAGGTGACCCTGGTGTGAGGCCCATATTCACCCCCATCCCTCCGCCCACTCCCATGACCAATCCTCCAACAGGCATCCTGCCCATGCCTCCACCCATGGGTCCCCCCAAACCCATGCCAGGCATGCCTACCATAGGCCCAGCACCATTGCCCATTCTCTTAACAAAGGCTTCTGCTGCTAGAATTTGCTGTTGCTGTGCCATACTTCGGTACCAGTCTGCCTGTCAATTCAGACCATCATCCAGACATGCCCATAAATGCATCAGAGACAATTAGATTCCTAGTCTGTGTCGAGGACTCCAAAGCAGGAGACTTACAATACCTTTATGTTTCACCTAATCTTGTAAGTGGATTCACGAAAGGGATAGCTCAATGCTTCTGCAAATAGCCAGAGGCACATCCAGAATACAATAACTGAGCCTAGAAATGTGAAGTTCGATTATAGTCATTGATGATCATAGATTGGTAGCACTCATAAAGTAGAGAGCATGTAAGTACCTGCTGTTGCTGAGAAACAGCCTGATTCTTATTATAGGCGTCCATTTGCATAGCATCAATGGTTGCCTGACTGGGTAGTGCATTGGCAGGAGAAAGAGAGAGTGTTGGCGCGCAGTCTCCACCAACCACCCGGTCACCTCCACCCTGTGCGTCTCTTTCTCTATCTGCAGTACCCATGCCTCCAACAAATGCACCAAATGCCTGGCTCCCAGCCTCAGCCTCATCTCTCACTACCCCAGCTTTCACTAAGAAATCTTCCAGTGTCATCTCCCCAAAAGTGGCCTCCCGCTGGTGTGGGGCACTGGTGGGTGGGGGCTCCCCTCCAGTGTCAGTCGTGCCATTTTGAATATCTCGCCACACTTCATCAACTGTTTTCCGACGCAGTGTGCGTGGGAGGCTAGCCTGACGGGGTAACCTGGCACTACCAGCAACTCCACCCTCCCCACTCCCCGCCATGGCCGTTGCCATAGCCTGGCTTTCTTCTGCAGTCCAGATGTTCTTGAGAAATTCGTCCATATTCATTGATCCAAACGCTTTTCCAGGGTCTGTCATTGCATTCTGAAACTCGTCGAGAGTGAGAGAGTAGATAGATGACTGTCTCGCCAGAGAATTGAACCGGGAGCCCCCACTTGAAAGCGTGGAGGTCGTGCCATTACTAGCATTGGCTGGAACCAGAGGTCGAGCTTGCGACTCTTGTGGGCTCTGCGATTGCGAACCCATTGCGTCTTGCGCTGGAGGTACAGTGCTTTTTTCAAGGGCTAACGTTCTTCGTGCCGCCCGCTCACGAGCCCGACTACGGGCGTCTGGGCCTGCCAGCGCTGCTGACTGTTCTTACGGAAGAGAAAGAAGGAGAAGAATGAGCCCTCGGCCGGTTGGTGAACAACAAACATCCAATGGCAAATCGCAGAGCAAGAAAGTCACCTGGCTCCCAAGAAGTAATCTGGAATCTCCAATTGTACCTCGATCAAGCACATTCTCGCAGCCCTAGAGCATCTCTACTGCGATGATCGGCAAAGACTTTACTCCAGGCCTAACGGAATACCATGGTGTCGACACCACTGTTCATCTTCCACCTACAGATCTGGTCTGCCCCTATTAGAGTGCCGCTCTGTCACGCTGCTCCCTGCTTGTCCTCCAGGGTTGAAAAAACGTCCCCCGCCCAGATCCTTTCTGAAAAGACTGAGAAGTAGAGGGAAAGGAGGACGAGATCGTTCGGTCCGCCTGAGTACCAAATTAAAAATCAATGTCAGAGAAGGAAAATTGAGAGTCTCATCTCCCGTTTCCAATATTAGGGTAGACAGAGGGAGACCCTCTAACACTTCGGTCAGTATGATTCCCGTAAACACAGTTGGAAAGCCAGAGTCAAGAAGAAAACCTGGCTGACAGAGAGAGCCGGAACACAGTGATGAACCAAATTGACCGATCTGAAGGAAGAGATAAAAGAAAAACACATGAAGCCTCACACATTAGGGTGACATGAGAGCTGCTAGAGGAGGGGAAAAAGAAAAACCAAGAACATGCCAAGAGAAACTACATCTCTTCGACTCTTCGAGCCAATCAAAGAAGAAGAAAAATGCTGATGACAGTGTTCCAAACAGATGCAAGAAATGCAAAACTCTCCACAGCGACTCAAACTCAATATGTACAACATTAACACTTTGTATAGTCATCCCCTCAAACAAAACGCCAGGATTTCACGACCAGCCTATTTTCTCCCAACCTTCACATTCACAAGCAGAGAAAGTTCCAACCTCAGCAGCAGTGGAAAGAAGCAGGCAGCAGAGGTAGCAGACTCGATGCGGGGGTAACCCCCAAGGGAGGGGCTCACCCCTCCCGCACACAAGAGGAGCAGGGGTGTACAAAGAGGAGCGAGGTGGGCCTGCGGGCGAGCTCGCGAGTGAGGCAAGCTCGTTAGGTGTCGCTGGCTATGGCCGCCACGACGGAGGCCTTCTGGCACCTTCTTCGTCTTCCTCCCTCGCAGCCTCCGCTCGGCCAAACTGCTGGATGGACGGATGACTGCATTCATTTGTTCACCGCACATCCGCCGCCGGCGCTTGTCCACTTGTGGGGAAAGATCGGCGGATAAGAATGATTCCCCTTTAAAAATAAAGATAAATGTTTATTTAATTTGAGAAGAGAATGTTAAGTTTACTTTTTAAATATTTTACTTATTTATTCATTAAATATGATTAATTAAGATTTTATCAATAGTGATTTGTATATTATTCCACTATTATAATTTAAATTAATGGATTAAAAAAGAAAAAAATAGGGGGATTGTAGCCCTGTGAAACTTTATTAATTAAGGGTAAGGGAAAAATAACCTTACAAGAGCCATAAGGCAGATGAATGAGGTGCCACTGGGAACCAGTAAACCGATTCTTACAAAAAAACAAATAACAAATAATCAGGTTGTGTTTTCCACTTTTTTAATTAATTTGTTTTCGGGCTCCCTCTTTTTTCCAAAAATAGTAATAGAAATTAATAACTCTTTCTCTCCTAGGCTTTTCTCTCAAAAATTAAAAGAATCACCAACAGTCAGTTGGTTAGTGCACTGAGTGCCACCCATATGATTATGGGGTTAAATTTTGCTACTTGATGGGTGTGGTATACTCTTTTCCCCCTTCCCTCGGCGGTGTCCCATTTCTACGCCTCCACAGTGCCGTTACTGTGAAAGAGGTTATTTTCTCCTCTCACTATTAAGGGGCCTGATTTGGACTAGAGAACGGGCCGTGGTTTACCGATTATGGCATCCCGCGAGGCCCTAAGGGCGAGCCTGGGGCCAGTGGGATGCCATAATAGGCAGACCCGACCTGTGTTATTGTACGGGGCTGCATATTCTGTGTAGGTATATGTATACATATACTCATACCCCCGACTGATTTTTGTCCCCGCGCCTTTTTGTAAAGTTTCCAGGGCCGCTTTCCTTGTTTATTTTTATAAAAAAACACCAACCCTGTTATTAAACGGATTGTGGGAAGGTCTGAGCACCCATCTTATTCAAGAAGTGTGCCAAGATGGTCATCTTACAAATAAAAACTCATCCCCATTTATAAGACAATAATAATCATCATTTTTTAATATATATTTTTTATAAGGAAAGGCGGTGCCCATCATATAACTCCACCTTGGTTGCACCCTTAGTGATGAAAAATAATAGATGAAACCAATGAAAATTTATAAGGTTGCATAAGTACTTAACCTTTCCAATTCATTATGAAGAATAGAATGAGCCATTACACGACGAATGTAATGAACGAGCCGCTTGTTTGTTTCAAAAAGTTGTGACTTATCTCATTTGGAAAGATCTCTAGGTTGGTAAGATTCCTATATTTAGAGAACAATATGATTATTTTTTCTTCTTTTTTTCCTTTTTATTAATTACTATTCATACAAACTCTCTAGAGAAAAATGAAATATTTTATCTAAATGCGTGCAACACAGCATTTGTTTGCTCCGAGATTTTCAATCAAGTACACTCTGGGCATCATTTTCATATATATATGCTTCATAGTAGTACTCTCAGCATGCCAAGTACATCCCACTACCCATATGATACCCATTATTGAGCAGTATTGATGCTAATTTATGATCCATTCAACTAAAGACTCTACACACTCTCTCTCTAACCATAGCTAGAAATGTTCAATATTGATTTGAAATTTGCCACTGTCCCCTCTTTGTTAAAATTTATTTTAGAAAACCAAAATTGAATAATATTAGTTGTTTCCACTTTTTCTAAATTCACAAATCAATGCCCAACATGCAGTGCTTATTATGCTCAAGCCTCAACTTATTATTTGTTTCCTTGCATATTATTACCTCATCTATTATTTGGTGTACAACAACTTGAGGCCAAACAAGAACCACTATAAGAACAAGCGGCTCCTCCTTGGGAATAGTCAAATCTACTTTCATCCCTGATAAACTTGAAGATTCATCCATTTATTTCTCATAAGTTGTGTTCTTGGAGATCAAGGCACATCATGGATCTAGTTTTCAGCAAAAGAGAGGAGGTCACAACTGGGGAAGGGATTTAACTTTTTTTTTGACAGGGATGTGTAGTCTATCTATCTATTTAGCATATGAACGAGTGGCACATGGGCTGGTAGCTCGGCTGGTAAGTACACAATGTGTCACCTTAGTGGTTCGGGGTTCAAACCCGTTGCCCTGCTCCGTGTGTAGACTGCTGGTGGCTGTCCGTCTGGGTGTTGTTCGAGGTCTTATAGCCCATAAATGATAGGGGGTTAATTTTCCCCCCTCCTCCAGGGCCTGATTTGTGGGCTGTCACTTCCAGGTTTCCAGAAGCGAAATAAAGGAGCCACTAAAATGGAAGTGAAAGTAGGGTATTGGAGATTGTCATTTGATTTTATAAGCAAATATCTACTACAAAATGTCATCGTTCACCTTCACAAGGATATGATAAGAAACAAAGATACTATAGATGATCACATAAGCAACGCTTATTGAAAATACACAATATGAAGGGTAGATTAAGAAATTCTCTGTGAAATAAAAGTTTCAAATCAAAAAAATTATGAAAATAATAGAAAACAGGAAATGTAAGCAAGAAAATAGTATTATTGACATAAAATGGAAGCATGTCACGCGGTGGTATCCCCGCTGTAAGCCTTCATGCCCCAAGTGGTTTTTTTTTTCACTTTTCTTAAACATATTTCCAGGGCCTCTGTTCCTGCTTATAAAGTTAAAAAAAAACAGA
Source organism: Takakia lepidozioides (assembly GCA_030704615.1). Lineage (NCBI taxonomy): Eukaryota > Viridiplantae > Streptophyta > Takakiopsida > Takakiales > Takakiaceae > Takakia > Takakia lepidozioides. The sequence goes on from CM060734.1 coordinate 60,765,014, forward strand.
AAAAAGAAAAGAAAATTGGAAGCACATTGCACAACAGGCCGCTGTGGCCAGCTGGTAGACATGCTATGCATCGGCCGCATATGGGTCTTAGGGTTCAAACCTTCAAACCAGTATGTGATGTCTCTCTCCGCCTTCTAACTACCAGTTGCCTTCATGACCCCAAGAGGGGCCCATTACATTCCCCCTCAAAGCCCAGCTGGAGCTGATAATTTTCTAGGAAAATCAAATAAAGAAATGAAAGTCTCAAAAAGTAAATTTGCAGCTTCATGTTTGTTCATATTTGGATCATTGTTCCATAGATAAGGTTTGCATGGGATCCTAAATGATCTAATTGAGACTATGATAGCCTGAACAAAATAAGCTATACAGATTAGAAAAATTCAGCATCGATTATCAATATATGAAGCGAGACGTTTGTTTTGTTTTGTTTTGTAGATTTGAGATGTCCCAAACCGCAAGGCCCCAGCGCCGGTGCTTGGTGCCGTTGGAAAGCCCTCGACGAGGAGGGGTGCACCGGCTTGGTCTCATGATTTTTGGACATGCGGTGTGGGAGATGGGGAATTCCAAGTGCTTTTGGTCGCTGGAAATTCACAAAAAATAGCAAAAATGTCAAAGTGGGCATTCCTGGGACAATGGTTGGAGCCTCGACGGGAGAGATATCAAGGGAAAGGTCTCGGGTTCAAATCTGGTCGTGGGCTCTGTGGAAAAAAACTTACTTAGATAACATTGGACACTTGGCCCAACAGCAAAGGCTACCCTAGAGGTTGCATTTGGGCCTCGACATAGGAGACTCACTTTGATACATAGGGGATTGCACTTGGACTTAGATGACACCGGATACTTGGGCCAATGGTAGAGGCTACCTTAGGGCCTAGAGGTTGCACTTGGGCCTCGACATAGGAGACGCACTTGGATATAGAGGGAATTGCATTGGATACATAGGAGATTGGACTTGCGCTTATATGACAGTAGACAATTGGGGCTCTACATGAGAGATGCACTTGGATACATGAATAAAAGATTGCACTTGGGCTTAGATGGGCCTCAACATAGGAGACGCACTTGGATACATAGGGGATTGCACTTGGGCTTAGATGACACTTGACACTTGGGCCAACGGCACAGGCTACCCTATATGAATAATGATTGGATATATTACTACTCGATAAATTCAAGGAAAAAAATAAATTGGGCCTTGACATGGGAGACGTACTTGATACATAGGAGATTGCACTTCAGCTTAGATAACGACACGTGGGCCTCTACATGGGAGATGCACTTGGATACATGAATAAAAGATTGCACTTGGGTTTAGACTTCAATTCTTAACACATAGGCTTCAACATAGGAGACGCACTAGGACTTAGATGACACTGGACACTTGGGCCCACAGGCTACCCTAGTTAACTCCTAAAGGACGCTGCAACCCGAATAAGGTCGCGTGAGATTTTTGCGACATTCCAGCTTTCATGGATGACAGTGGATGGAAGTGAATCTTAAAGATAAATTGTAAAGGTTCGGGAGGAGCAATTTAAAAATAGTAAAAGCTCTGTCTCTAGAATTTTCCCAAAGTGGGGGCTCGGAACATAGCATGTAGCAGAAGGAGCAGCCACGTGGTGGAATAGCCTCTCATGAAAGCAATTTCTATTTAATAATCAATACTGACTCTGCTGCCACGGACTCCCCTACGATTCCAGCATGACCTCCTAATTTATAGGGTTTCTTGGAGTTTGTATCATGGACTGGCCAGCAGAAAATGTGTGCGTTAACGCACACTTTTCTGCTGACCCAGTTCCTTCCTTCACTCTTTTCTCCAAGTAGTAAACATATTCAAAGCAGGCAAAAGAAAACACAAAAGAAAATGACAGTGTGCCTCCACTGCCTCCAGTTTAGAGTTCAAATAATGCTGACTTTGCTGCCACGGACTCCCCTACGATAGCTGCCCATGTGGTAGGCCAAATGGGCAATGCTGTAGATAACATCTAGGGCTGAAAAAATTATCATTAGGACAAGTCACTATGAAAGGTTAATGTGCACTTACTTACCAAAGGAATTAGAAAACAAATGTCACCTCATGGGTGCACTTGGGAGAGAAGTCAAAACATGATAATTTATCCCCTAGATTTCTCATACAAAGCAACTGATCTCAATTTTAGGAATTTTGGTCTGATTTTTTGGTCCTTTAGGTGCCATAGAATCAAATTATGGAGAGGTTTGTGTTGGGAAAATTCAACTCGATACTTGCATATTGTGGTCAAAACATTTTTTCATGCACTTTTGGAATACATTTACAAATTGGGGCAAATAATTTTTTTCATGTAAAAAAAAATGAAACACCTAGGAGCGAAATTATTCTGTTATAATCTCCCAAATGCAATGGTCAAATTACCTACACTTTTAATGTTCAAGATATGGATGTCTACAAGAGTGTAGGTAATGTGATATCACATTAGTATAAGGTTCATCCCCATGGATGATTGGGGGTAAAAAGTTACACCCTCATCCATGAGAGTACGCAGCAGTGTTTTTAGTGGGCCACCAAAAGGGTGCTCGTAGTTAAGGGTTAATCAAAGTCTTTGAGCATCCGGTTTAGTTTAATTTATGGTTTGAGAAGCACCTATACCTATATGATCCGGTTATATACGAGCTATGGGTATATGTTTGTCATATACCCTTAAGGATACTAGGGTATTATCCGGGTATCATATGTGGGTGAATCCGGGTATGTACAAATCCTTACTTGGATATACCCGCCGGCCGGGTATATCATGGTAGTTGTTGATACCCACACAACTCTGGTATAAGACTCATATCACTTTCCCCAATTCCATTGACAGTGGTTCAGAGGTTGCCAAATTGGCTTTATGCATCTAGGGATTAAATCGGGCACAAATTATGTATTTAAATTATGGTTAGCGGGCTTTGAATTTTTTCGACAATTTTTTATTTGGATTTATATATTTGAACTTGGGGTATGGTGTTCCAGCAGGTGAAAATATGTATAGGGGAAAGCCCTGAGTGGAGGGCATTCCTGGATTTAAGGGCCCCAAGCCGAGGGCGGCAGCCCGAGGCGCGGGCCCAAAAATCCAAGAACGCCCGACACGAGGGGCTTTCCCCTGCGTAAAGAAATGGAAGTTGATTTCTTTTTTTTTCCATGATTCTAGCTACTAGTTTCCAAGACCTGACATTTTCTGTATGCTTCATGTGTTTTCGTTGCTCTGTTTCTGTCTTTTGGTGCATCTTCCGTGTTGTCTGTGCTCGGTGTTCGCGATGGAAAGTAATTGTGAGGGTGTGGAATTGAAGAAACGTTGGTGTCAAGGTGGTAAAACTAAGTGGATTCAGTGCACAGGTGAAGCTGAGGCGCCTGAATTCACATTAGGTGTGGACTTATCAGATGTTCCTGAATCAGAGGCTCTGGATCGGAAATTCTCAATTCATGGGAATTCTATTGATGTGTACACTTCAAAAGACGTTCATGCGACATTTTTTTTCGCGGAACAATGTGTTGATCAAATTTCCCTCCACTGAATTCAGCTCAGGTGAAATTAGAGCATACTGAGGTCAAAGAGCATGATGTGGTTCAAGAACCCGTGCATGTATAATTACCTTGCGCTCAGGTGGAATTTATGGGTGCTAAGGCCGAAATACCAGCTGAAGTACCAAATATTGGAATAGCATATTGTCCATGGATAACAGATTGTTTTGATTCTAGTTCTGAAGAATAAGACGAACAAGAGGAAGAGAAAGTCGGGGTTCCTGGGTCGTTGCAGCCTACAGTGTCCATTTCTGGCTGTCACAGCACAATTTTTCCTACACATAGACTGATGGTATACATTCACACTCTTCAATTGGATGGAATATTTGAATAAAGGACTCTAAAGGATAATATGCACTAGAGGCTTCACCCACTCTTTCAAGTTTCCTTTCAAAATACTAAGTATATTGAAAGTTAAGGACTTTTTAAAAAGTCCTTAGTAAAATGTCATAGTCCATAATATGATGATTATGTACTTTGTTCTTGGTCAATTTCCAATGCCACTATAAAAAAGGACTCACATTATGATCACCCCCATTTTGAGGAATCTAGAATGCCTTATCTTACACTAAAATATGTAATCCATAAAATGTTAGGGACTTTTGAAGAGCATAGAAATTAGTTATTTTTGTATTAAGGTTTACTATATGAAAAACATAGATTTACAAGAACTGCCTTCACAAAAACACGCATTTCCCATAGGCTGAGGGCATCGATGAATTAGATTTGAGAATTTTGTTATTTTTAGTTTGGTTTAATTTTAATTTAGTTTATTTTTATTTTTATTTTTTATTTTTTAAAAGCCCGCCCATATTTTTTTGACACTGTACTTTTGGCCGACGGTCTGGATTGACTTCATCCGACGGTCCAAAAATTTTATTTTTCAAAACTCGTGCCAGCTTAACCCCTAAACGCCCGCCAGCCCAAAACTGGCCATTTTCTGGGCTCAAACAGGTGTAGCAGTTTTAGGCCGATTTTGATTTTTTTTTGTTGGGTGGGGCTTTTTTTGGCGGGATTCTGATTGCGGCTGCTCCCGCCTCTTTGTTTTCCTGTGCATAGCTCACAAAAAGAGTATCTCATACCCCCTGCACTTTGATCAAGTCCCTGCACCTGCGGGCTCCAATTCTGGTGATTTTGGGCTTGTTGGAACAAGAGAAACACGGGGAACATCTTTTGGGGTACAACAGGCTAAGCCAATGCCATCCCGACATGCCAAATCTTGCAAATCTCCATTTTCTTTATTTTGTTTTTGCAAAAAATCCCAAAAATGGGCCCCACTCGCAACGGTGGGGTTTTTGCAGTTTGTCTGATTGGCTCGAATTTTGGGCAGGACCTGCCAGGGGTAGGTGGCAACATATTCTCCAGTTGTTTTTGCAGATGCATTTTTTTCAAAAAATTACGCTCGTTTTCTTGGCTGGGGATCAATTTTTTGGGAAAAGTCAACGGAGGCCTGCGGGCGTTTAGGGGTTAAGGACATCTCATATACTCATGATCGTGTCGCATTATGGACACTCTAGGCTGCAATCACCCTCCTGAAACTAAACGTCGTCATAGGTCGAACAATTTCTCATCAAGGACATCATACAGTCGATCCAGGCGGATGTTGGAATAGTAAGCATGTGGATGGGTGGGCACAAAAAACATTCGCCAATCGGTGTGCAGAGAAAGGATATGATACTACAATGGCAGTGGAATTGTCCGAGCAAGATGATATTAGGGGATTTGTGGACACGCTTTCAATGTTTATCCTTGAGGCAAATAAGATGGACGACAATATGTATCTGCTCCACCATTGCAATCCTTCATGCAAGGACTTGGACGTATAATTCGAGCTAGGTACAATCTCGGATCGATTGAAACCAACAAACCTAAGCAAAAGTTCAATATCTTCATGGATGTGCGCTATTAGAAAGCTAAAATTGCTGAAGATGAGGCTGTCATCCGCTCATTTGTTGCTGGATTGGGAAAACGGATTAAGAATTCGGACAGTCTCACACTATGGATAATGAGGATGTTTTAGTTCTCGCTCAACCTATGTGTCTGACAGATTCTCCTAGTGGCTTGAACTACCGCTTTGTGTATTGCACACGAACATTACACCGTTCGGGCGGGGGGGGGGGGGGGGAGGGTGGGGTGTTTAGCGACGCCCTCGGCGTCGCTATTCGTCTATTTTCGGGCCCGCGAAAATCGCAAATCTGCGACGCCGGAACGTCGCTGTGAGGGTGTCGCAGATACATGACTTAAGGCGACACTGGTGGGAGGTCGCACATCCACCCCCCTGAAAATCCCCTCTAGCAAAGCCCTAAGCGTCGCAATGATTGCGACATCCGGGACGTCGCCATAGCGATACAAAAGCACAAAAAACAAAAAAAACAAAAAACGTCGTTTTTAAAAGCGATGTCCCTGGGGGTCACTTTTTGAGGTTTTCTTGAATTTTGAATTTTAAAAAATGGCGGGATCCACACGGTTCAAAAAATAGCGGGACACATACTTGTTACGTGGTGGCAACATCCAATTAATGTCAAACCTAACCCATGAGCATGTGTTTACAAGTAATTGACACATATCGAGTTCCTAAATCATTCAACGTGTTGTTAGACAAATTTGAACTCTAGACCTCTAGATTATACACATAGTAAGACACTTCACACTAACCAACATATCAGTTACAAAACTTACACACAAATATGTGATTTAATTGTACATAAGGTAGTTCATGCAGACATCGGTTGCTTGTTGGGATCTCAAAATGACATTCCTCGCGTCACTTAAATGTAAGCGACGTCTTTGGCACCGCCTTTTCTGTACCATCTACTGCAGAAACCCACTCCAGACAAGTGTAACGCAGGATGGTAGCAACCTGCTGCCCATCTGGTTTTTTGGTAATAAATGATTTCATTCTATGTTCCTCACGCCGTTGCCAAAGTGGTCAAGAACTGATTGCGTTTGGTTTTCAAGGGACCTAAAAATCGGTGGTTTAGTTTTGTTCTTGAGCTCTATACCCGGACTGGAACTTCACACATGAAACCTACATAAGTGCAACATTTTGGCATATGTGTATGCACATGATCTCACCGTAAAAAGTGTGCTACTAAAGGTTTTGGATACACATTCTCATGCACAAGCCTAAGTAATAAAATTCTCTCGATGCCATCTGCACCTGAGGAGAAGTTGAAAGTGCCATCAAAACCCTCCAGGGTGATTGTCACTGATGCAGCCAAGAGATTCGACGCCGTTTCTTATATAGGCCCGGAGGATCAATCAATGGCACCGTTACACTCACTTTAGTGCAACTTCAGTGCAGCTGGTAAGAAAGGCCTCACTGCCCGTGAAGCTGTTGCCAGGATTATTGAAGAAGGCATGTCTGGCTTGACCGATGGAAGTGGAAGACGAAGTGTACAAGTCGCTAAGGCAATTCGCAACTGCTCAGATTTTATACAAGGCGAGGTGGGAGGTATTTCTTAAGCAAAACAATCCTCAACTTTCTACGTCGAGCGAAATTGGAAATCTTTGTAGACTGTCCGGAGCAGTGAAACTTCTGTTATGCTTTAAGTCAAATTGCAAGGCAGAAGGCGCCTCTGCACAGATCTTGTGACCAGAGCACGTGGCATTCTTCGGCTGATAGAGGTACTTTGGATGACCTCGTTCAACGCAAGAAGAGGGGCCATGAGAGTGTTTTTGTAGACGTCAGCAAACATGTTGTCAGTGGACCTCATGAGGTTGTGGAGGCTAGCTCCAAGGATAAGTAATACACATGGGTAGGTTTGCCCATCTTCTCCAAGCCACAGCGAGATAAAGAAATAACAGATTCTGGTAGAACTCAGTGTACACGAGATGATGGAAAAGGCTGGAAATGCACGTGGCCAGCGGAAGCCCACTTTTCACTGTGCTCGCACCATCGCTACCTGATTTGCAGGAATGAACTTCGCAGAAAAATCACGCAGGCCAAACCAACAAAGCAGCGACCCAGGGTCGAAGTCCCCCTATCTAAGACAGGAGCTATCATGGCAGGTTGTGACTCGAAATCAGCGGCACAAATTACTACAACTTATATTTTAAGGGTTGCACCACATAAATGTCGCAAGACTGTGAAATCAAGGTCTTTGTAATCGCTGTTATGTTGACCTCAGACCGTGTTTGGATTGGAGGCTCGTGCAGAAGAAAGATCGATCTACCCAGATCTCAGAAGATTACATTGAAGCATGTGCATGTGGTGGTTGAGTTACTTTTGTATGATCATTGATCATGCTGGTCACCAGTTCACCATCTACAGCTCCAATAATAACTTGTAGGTCCCCGGACTCCAAATAAGTTCGGATCTTTGAATTGCAAAGCTATATCTTTTGAAGCAATCTGGTCGAATGCAAACCGGGTCAGTAAGACATCAGATCATGGAGCGTAACTACGACGTGAACCTAGCCGCGTGAGCCCAGGAGCTCGGCTCATGCTTTGTCCTCTAAGCGTGAGCCTAGGCTCAGGCTTGCTAAGCGCGAGCCCAGGGTTTAGAAGAGAGAGAAGCAAGTCCTATAACCGAGGACAGGGTTTAGAGGGGGTCCTATTACCGTGGAAGCGTATATTTTGGAAGAAGAGGTGAATATAGCAAAATTTCCAAACACGGCAAACACGGTAATATACGGCAAACACGTCAATATTGAGTCCCCTTTAGAAGTACGACGATCGACCCATTTCCCCCAGCCCTACTTCGTCAATCCCAAGCACTCCCACCCCCAAGCACTTCACGCAGCTGGTCCCACCCTCCACCAACGCCAAACGCACTCCACCTTGAAGACGAGCCCCAAGCCGCGATCCCACCTGGCTCACTCTCACCAAGCCCCAACCTTCTCTGGTCACTGTTCTTATAAGTATACTCTTGCAGCAGCCACACCCACTAGTGAGTTGCTTTTCAACCTACCAACAATAGTAAAACTATCTAGAAAATATAACTCTCTAGAAAGTCAACTAGTGAAGTAGGGAAGATGGCTATACCAACTCTGGCCCGCGAGTAGCGTGTTTAACGGGTTCTGGACCTAGATGGCGGGTCCGGGTCCGGGTTCATTTTTTAAATGAACCCGGGTCAGGGTCCGAGTTTTTGGTGATGACACGGGTCTGGATCCGGATAGGTAACCCCGACCCTAACCAAGGTTTTTCTTAGGGATTTTGAAAAGGGGTAGGAGTGGCTATATATATTGGGTGTAGCGTAGTGCAAGTGGCCCACTCTAGGTAATTTTCCTCGAATTGGTGGGCTACATGTATTTCCACCGTTACATATTTTGCGAATCAAATGGATGTTGATGAGCAATAAAAGGTGAAGTACAGAAATAGTTAAAAACCATAGGACGACTGTAACTCTTTCTATTCTATGTAAAAACCATAGGCTAATTGGTGCAAATGAGGTGTATAGTTCTCGCAAGACCGGCGACGAGCATTTCCTTGGGAAATGGAGGAGGCCCCACAATCCTGAACCCACTCCTCATCTGGCCCGTCAGATCATCCTGTATGGAGCCCACCATGGCTACATTTGTGCTGCCCCCGTGGGTCCACAGGCAGGACCTTTTTGAGACCCCCAGTTTTTGGCAAAAACTGCCTTATTTGGACTTTTTTTTTCCCTTTGTTTCATTCGCCAATGGGATTTTCAGGTGGCCAAATGGCGAAAAATCGCCAATAAAAAAAACGCTGACCCTAACCCGCCGGGTACCCAGGGTGAAAATCCGGATCTGCACAACACTGTCGTCGATGATCATCCTGAAATCATGATCATGAAGAAATTGAGTGTGTTGACGCACTCAGTTCTCCGCGGGGGGTGGGAACAAAAATAAAACAAGAAAAAAAAGTTTCCCCCCCCCCCCCCCCCCCGTCCTTCTCCAACCCGCCGGGTACCTGGGTGAAAATCCGGACCCGGACAACACTGTTGTCGATGTCATCGATGATCATCCTGAAATCATGATCATGAAGAAATTGAGCAGTTCTCCGTGGGGAGAGGACCCAAAAAAAACAAGAAAAAAAAGTTGGTTTTTTTTTTTTTTTTTTTTTTTTTGCTTCCCCCAACCCGCCGGGTACCCAAGGTGAAAATCCGGACCCGCACAACACCGTCGATCATGAAGAAATTGAGTGCGTTGACGCACTCAGTTGTCCGCCGAGGGAGGGGGACGGAAATATATATATATATATATATATATATATACTATTATATTATATTTCCCGCCCCCTCCCTTCCGCGGAGGACTGTGTGCGTCAACGCACTCAATTTCTTCATGATCATGATTTCACGATAATCATCGACGACATCTATCCAAATGCCGGGAATAAATAAATAATCTTATTTTTATTTATTTATTTTTTGAATTCTCATGTGCCTGACGGCCCCTTAATTCCCAGCCCTGTTTCCCTCCATGAACATGGCACTTCGCTAAGGGTTAGGGTTAAGGTTTGCCGTGTTTCCGCAGTAATGGGTGTTCATCCGTGGAAATACGCCCTGCATCTTCCCCCATTCTCATGCCACGTGGACTGGACTTACGTCAGGCTCTTGGGCTCACAGGCTCCTGGGCTCGCGTGGCTAGGCTCACACTCTAGCATACCCCGCAGATCATGGAGGAAGGACCTTCTGCCACAGCTTAAGCAACAAACTTATTTAGAGGTCATTAGAGAATGATTCCATGTTCACTGACTTACACGTAGACCGTACTTCTGACGGGTGGGAGAGGAGACTGGAGTTGATCCAGAGTTATAGAAGTTTAAGTCATCAAGCTCCAATTGTCGCACAAGAAGCAACAACATTGTTCGGGTGATCAAAGGTCGGTGAATGGAATTCAGGTGTTACTATTCTTATATGCAAGAGAGTTCCAATTTGGGGACGAGAGTTCTATACAAGAATTTTGGCTTACGGAAATTTCATCCAGCTGTAGGCAAAACCATCTGACACATACTTCAACTTGAGGATGTAGGCCATGACTCACGGCTTCTACATACTGTTTTAAGAAATGCATGCATCAGAGTAAACATGGTGCAATGATATTTACACTACTGAGAATGTGCCCTCAGGTAAGTTTTCTCCTCTCGATCTCCTCCTCCTCGAGATATGAATCTCCCTTATAAATTAGTTTAAAGTTAGAACAAACGCTTCCAACTTTTGTCAAGCTCCACTGGTTACGTTGTGAAGAGCTCAACATCGGCAAGAAACCCTCGTTGCACACAAGGGTAGGCCCATCATTTGATGGACCCATCCCTCCATTGCGACTCGTGAGATCTACTTTGATCCATAACTTATTTTAAAATTCAGAACATTATGCATTTTTATTTTTTTTATTTTATTTGAAAGGAACACCTGACAACACCTGGGAGCGACAACTCGCAAATCAGGCAGCACTTGTTATGTCAGCAGAGTCTTTAGGACTAGTAAGTTCTCATCCATGGTAATGGTTTTCATCAATTTAGTTGTCGTACAGCCAAGAAGGTGTTACTTGGGAACGGTAAAACTGGTATGGGCATTCTTGGGTAGGCTCCTCCTAAAAGAAGCCAACAAAAACATTGTAGTAGCATGATATCATCCCACTGAATTTTATATTTATTCTTTTAAGTGGGGAAATAACTTACCGAGGACTCGCCAGTGACTTATAGTGAGAGGAGAAAATAACCTCTTTCAAATAAATATAGACCCCTCCCGAAGGGGGCGTAAATTATGGTGTCTCTTCACTACAAGGGCTACTGCCTTCTAGCTGAAAGGTGGTAGACACTGGACACCTTCATGACACACAAGACCGTGGTTTGAACCCACAACCACATCCAACGTGGTATGTGCCCATTATCACTGGGCTACATGCTGGTTGTCAACCTCTTTCACTAACCTCGCCCTGAGGAAGGAGCACACTGCCCAAGGGAAGGGGGAGGAGACATGAGACGTTGTGGGGTTATGTCGGAATAATAGTAACATCCGGAGAGGGGTTCACGACATGCAATCGAAGAAAATACCATCAGCTCCGGGTATTAAGGAATATCTCTACTAAATCTAGGATAGATTCCTCTCGGAATTTGCATCTGGAGATAATCAAACTAGTATATTATGGAATTTTTATCCGTCATATGTTATTCAAACGCATTAGGGAATGGGCAAGCCGCTGGCTGCAGGGTAAGCTGCCAGGCGAGCCGGGCTGCGCACCCATTTCATATCATTTAAGGAGTTTTTGGGGCAGATTATGCGCCACTGAAGCCAATCAGAGGCTGCAGACCTTAATGTTGTTTTTTTTTTTTGGGTCTCCTTGCAAAGTCAAACTAGCAAGCAGATTATGCGCCCCGCACAAGTATGCATATTCTGCCTTTTAATTTGCCTCTAGAATGGCATAATTTGCCTAAAAAGTCCTTAATGTCTGGTATTCAAACATAGTGATAACCTTACCATATGTGTTCAGTCAAGCAAGAGGGTAGTTGAGTACCTTGTTCACCGTCCTCCCTTCTTTGAACATATACAACTAGATTTTTTATTTTTTTCCGGGGGTGCTTGAAGCGATGCCCTGGGCGTCGCTAGGGTGTCGGTACCAATGTTGGGAGGGTATTTGGTACGTAGAAGATATCAATACAGGTATCAATGCGGGTATGTGGACCCGGACCCACAGAGTACATGGTTGGACAATACCAGGTTCATAACCTGCCCGCGTTAAGTGCTGAGCTGATATTGATGCTGAGATCCGGACCCTCAGATAAGGCTTTGGTGATATTGATATTGATATTTATGAGGGCTAAAAAAAACTAGATTCCCCCCATATCAATATCAAGTGGCTCGACATGTCACATTAAATGTCACATTTTAGTTCTGATTCCCCTCGCTTCAGGGATTTAGCACCCCCTTAAAAACATATTAAACTGGTAAGTGATACTAATACTTAAAACGCTATCAAACATTGCCCAAACTTACACACTAGAAAAAAATACAAACTACTTAGAGAACTTAGGAATACTAACTAACTTTATAATTCTAGCCACCTAAATAAATACATTAGTATTAGTATTAGTTAGTGATTAGATAATATTTGTACATTTGTATAATATTTGTATAAATTTTATATGGACAGGGCGCTCTTAAAGAATGATTGAAGATTTTTTTTTAAACCCCGGCCCCGGGTTGATAAGAGTAGGTTATCATCCATGTTTGATTGTTATTGATATGTTGTCTAATAATTTTGATAATGGGCTTCATTGTTAACCCCCGGGTATGTAAAATCCTAAAAATCTAATATTGGTCTCCGGCAGGTATGTCCACAACCTCCCACCACCAATACCCGGAACCAGCAGGTCTTACAAAAGGTAATAACCTCCCAACACAGGTCGGTACCTCCCAACCGATGTCCGGAAGGTCGCACCAGGGACCGACCCCCAGTGTGTCGCATATTGTCTGTGACGTTTTAAAAAAAAAAATTACACAGGACGCCTGAGGCGTCGCTTTGTATGACTTGGCCAAAATTCACGTTTTTGTGGATTTCGGCATTATGTCTGTGACGCCAGAAACATCGCATGGGGGAGCGACACCCAGGGCGGGGACGTCGCACGGGAGAGGTACTACGGGGGACAGACGTCGCTGAACCCCCTTAAACGTAGTAGTGGAATTTTTTTCATTTGCGCGGCATCAAAGATGCGTGCTATTATGGAATGGGATTTTAAAATTGTTGACACACTTTTGGGACGAGTTCTTCGTTATACTTCTGGCCAATCCAAAAACTGGAAGGTGAATGTTACTCGCTACAGTGTTTAGAATCTCAGGGAAGCTTGGATTGCCCAGTGTTGGATGTCATTGAAACTTTCGAGAAACTTATAAAGCACGAACCTATTTGGGTTTTTGGTGATAAAGGATTTCATTCTATCTTCCTCACGCCGTTGGCAAAGTGGACAAGAATTGATCGCGTTTGGTTTTCAAGGGACTTATATGTCGAAATAGTCTGAGTGGGATTATAAAGAAGATGACTACTGGTATTTCCGGGCTGGAGAACAAAATTATTATTAACGTCTGGGAGGAGCACAAGAATTACTCGCATGCAAGAAGGTTTCGTACCTTCTCGCACTGGAATGGCCATCACCGGACACAGAGATGAAGAAAGTTACAAAAAGTATTATTAATCTAGAGTGGACAAGATGCTTTATGATAGAGCTGTTCACAGAATCATTAGTGGTGAAAAGCATTGTGGAAAACCTCTTACATTTGTGGAGGCTGTGGAAGATGAGATGCAGAGGTATCATTCGATTCAAGAAGGTGCTGGTCCATCAAATAAACCATCCCGGGAGATTCTTGCAGATATTCTAGGTAATGCGATAATTGTTCCTTCTACAGACAATAACAATTCGATTGTTACAGTATCTCAGAAGAGGAACGAAGAGACTTCTTCGACATGCCTGACAAATTATTCGTTCAAGCTGAGCGAGAGCTTGTTAGGCAGAATGCTCGCATATTATGCCAATTTCCAACGTCATCATCGCGTACACATGCGTGGCACAATTCAGCAATGTGCAAAACTGCAACATTATCACGTTGAATGTGACTTCTCATCCTATTGAAGCTGCTAATCTGATGTGAGTGGTATTTGCGAATAAGGGAGTTGTAGATCCTCAGTAGTAGACAAAGTTTCGCAGAATTCTTGTAGTAGACCAAATTGTTGTCTCGTAGTGTCTCACAGTGCAACAAATTGCTGCTTATTTTGTACCAAATTATTGCTTCATTCTTTGCGGCATTTGCATGTTGTACAAGGAATAATTTTCCATGATCTACTTTGATCAATTTTCAATGAATTGAGTTCAATACGGAAGTTCTTCGTGCCTATTCTGGAATTCAATTTTTTTGTAAAGATGCTATAAAGAAACAATTGTGTTTAAAGAAAAGCTCTGGATGTAAAAGATGAATAAACCTAACCATTTCATCAGCACGTAATGTCCTAGCATGACTAGACGAACAATTACGCTCTATAATGAGCAGATTTCTACAAAGCTCAACCCCAGTTCTTTAGGTACAATGTCACTTTCTGTTTTCATTCATGGATGTGGATCATATTTCAGAGGTAGGAAATCTTATTACAATGCAATATTGAAATGCAATATCACTGTAAGAAACGAAAACATTGAGCGGATGGATTTTGTTGACGTTTTCATTGAGCAAGCAAGAATTTTCGGTTACCAAGCAAATAATCCCTTTATATCCGTCTTGCACAGAGCTGAAATTTAGACTACGGAGCCTACAACAGAAAGTTTTGGGCAGCCCTTTCTCATTACAAAAAAGTGTCTCCCTATGGAGTGACTTCCCCGTTCATGGATGAAAAATGATGATTAGACAAAGAATTAGCTCTATTCTTGGGATCTTAAACAATGTTTTTCATCTATTACAGTATTACAACCCATTTCCAAATAGATCTTGTTATGACACCATATATATATACATATAAATGAAAAAGGACACCATATAAACAATGTTTTTCATCTATTACAGTATTACAACCCATTTCCAAATAGATCTTGTTATGACACCATATATATATACATATAAATGAAAAAGGACACCATATTTGTCTGATCATTCTCCTTTCACTGCTTATGTTTTATTTTAAGAAAAGTAAATTGTTTGTTAATAGTTTTTCAAGGTAACCCAAGCCATGTCGCCCATGAGCCGATTGAGGGCCCCAAACAAGAGGGGACACAATGTGAAGGTTGGGGGGGGGGGCAGCAGCAGCTCCTCAACTGAGCTACTGTTGGTTCCTTTCGATACAATTCCAGGGCCTCCATCCCCTGTTTACATAAAAAAGATTGATTTTTTCCGACATAAGAAAAAAAACAAAATTGAAAGGGGAGCAAAAACTTTATCTGGGATTATTAGGAGGTAGGGGGCAGTTTTCCTTTGTGGCCTCGCTGGTGGTTATATTTTCCACCAAACACTTTGTGTTTCATGGACTTTTTATGTCCCCCGCTATAGAGTTTCTGAGGCCACCGCGCCTCTTTAAAAAGAAAAAAAATAGGAGGAAAAAATGTAAAACCTCCGAGCAACCCATAAGGTACCGAGCTGAAAGCAGCAAGCTCATGAAACCATAATCAAGGGCCGAAGCACCAGATACCATAGACCTGAACAAAGAAACCTGAACTTCCAACTTAATCATAAAAGCAAAATATTTAATGTGGGCTGTGCGGAGTGGTCTGGCATGTTTGTTGCTGATCCTGTGCATTGGCCTGTGACCTGAGGTTCAATCCCTCGTCTGCGGCTGTGTCCCCTGATATGCCTCATGGCTTATCAGGGAAGGGATGAAAGGGATGCAGTTCCCCCTCAAGCGCCTGTAGCCATTCCTTCCGAAAATTAGAATGGGTCTAAATTGGTTACCAACAATCAGTAGCTCAGTTGGTAAAGTGCACTGAGTGCCATCCGGATGACCCTGGGGTCAAATCCTGCTACTTGACGGGTGTGGTACACTCTTCTCCCCCTTCCCTGCGCAGGTGTCGCATCGGAAAGCCTTCCAGCGAGGTTACTGAGAGGTTATCTCTATCAAGGGGCCTGATTTGTGAGCCGTTGCTCCCAGGTGTTCCCTTTTAAAAAAATAAAAAAATAAAACAATGAAAAAAATTGGTTGTGTCCCTTTAAGCAAAGAAAAGAAAACAGGACTTCAGAGACCCACTTGGAGGACAGGATGACCCTACGTCGTGGCAGCTGGGTCTGCGAGAATATACATGAATGAGAATGGATGAAGCTTGCTTTATCCATCGACAGGTGTTGCTTTTAATAAGTTCGATCACAGTGTAGAAGAGAGAAAGAAGAATGCTCAGTGTGCCCGTGTCCTCAACTACACTTGTTCAACTGAACTGAGATCTGCGAGATGTCCTCAGGCAAGTGCTATTTTTCTTATATACTCAAAGGAACATCTGACCTGCTCCTCAGGAAAGCTTATATCCGATGCGAGAACAATGCTTTGTGAGCTCTGAGATGGATGAGAGCCTCATTTGAAAACCATTGCCTTCAGTTGGCATGGGGTCTTGACCAGTCCCAAAACTCAATCACCACTGTAGATACGCGGTTCTTCCCTCGTCCAAATTGGCTATATCTCAAACGCTCGGGCAGTGGTATCGTCAGAGCCTGAAAGAGCAAACCTCCCATCCCTGCAAGCACCCACATTCATCACACCATTCGGCTCTTACAAACTCCATGGACTATCTGCAGCATTGAGACATTTCCATTGCTGTAGACCAAGCGAGTGAATTACTAACAGCCTGATTTCTTTCTTAAGTGATGTTGAGCTGATACAGAGAAACCCCAGCAGGTGGAGGACCCTGCACAAAGTCTCCAGGGAGGTTGTGTTGTGGATGCTCGCCCATGTGGCTTCAGCTTTGTGAAGAGGTTTTGAAATAAGTTTGACCTGGTTTGGCCATTTTGGCTTAAAATAGTGAGTGAAGAGATCGAGGGAGAGAGAGAGACATACTTTGTGATGGCAAGATCTAAAATGCAGTCCTCATGGCCTTGAAAGGTGCGCTCGCAGTTCCCTGTGCGGCCATCCCATACTCTCACTTTACCGTCCAAGGAGCCAGTGTAGATGAGTTGAGATGTGCTGGACCATAGCAGTTTGACAACTCCATCCTGAAAATGTCCATGGCATAATTTTACTTGTCAGCTGCCAACAGCTCCACATTGTGACTGGTCTTCATTTCAACCTTGAGGTCAGAAATTCCACCTCCGGCTTTGAGTTCACCACTGGGAAAACTAACATCCCCTCTATCCAGCCTTGGCACAAGAAGAAGCTGCCAGCCATGAAGAGAACACACTGGATTCGGTACATGCTAACAGGGCCAGTCACAAATGCATTCTCTTCCATTCTGACGTTTTCAGAACTCTTGGTTTGTGACCGGTTCAAATGAAGGGTTACCTCATGCTCGCAAGTACTCCGGGATGAGAGGGTTTGCAAGTCCCAAATTATGAGCTTTCCATCCATTGCACCTGTGGCTGCCAATGGAAGCCTGCAGAAATTATCACACCTTCCATTAAAAGCTTTTGGGATAAGAGTGATTTCAGTTCTTCTTACAGGGTCTTAAAAGGAAATGGATATTGTGGGATTAGAGGGAGTGTAGATGCAGAGGGGGTAGGGGGAGAGAGATGTCTTGTGCACGCAAATTGAACATTCCTGACTCCTAAATGGCTTTCATACCACCAACTGTAACAAAAGCCACTGGTGCGGGGCTCTGGGTATACCCGGATGAGAATCCCACACACTCCAGTGATTTGGTGTGTTCTGTCAAGGAGCCAGCAACCTGCATGGACAAAACAAAAGCACACAGTATAAAGAGTATCCAACAATTACACCTAGCAGCATTGATAGTCAGCATGAAAAGGGACAACACCAATGAACTCACCTTCCCAGTCTGTAAGTTAACAAGGCAGGAATTGGTGTCCGTTGAGCCAGTGATAGCTAGGCTGGAATCACTGTTGATACTAAGGCAAGTCAGCCCCTCTGTGTGGAATGGGTGCCCTGCAAACCAAATTGCACTGTTTTTAGCAAAATATTCCAGTCGAGGGTCCTCCATCGTGGGTCTGTCAGAGATGTGTCAAGCTCAAGGAAGAAGACATGCCAAAGAGAAGGAACAACATAGAGATTCCCTGTACGTCTTCATGAAACCTAGTAAACATTGAAATCAGAGGTGGCCATAGATACAATGAAAAAGCCACGCTCAATGTAGAGGAGAACTATTGAAGAGGAAGACAAAGGCCAAGAAAAGCAACAACAAGAGGACAACCCCAAGATACAATTCATGGTACACTAACCTTGGACAACATGAGTACTCTCCCCTGACTTGGGGTTCCATACCCGGAAGCTCCCATCTTCTCCTCCTGTGCATATGGTTTTGCCTGCATTCCCACACTCTTATACTATCAGATTTGAAGTCCTAATCTGTCAATCGCTTGGAAGCTGTATTTGAAAGGTGTAAAGCACACCACCATCAGTGAATTTCAACTAGGAAATCCAGGTTGATCTCAGCTTTTGGCGATATACTGCAAACAAGACCAAAATGCTGGAACTATGCTGGCTGCATCTTGTCTTAAGAAGCTAGCTAAATTCTTTGTTGATAAACCTCAGTTGATAGAAAAGAAACCACCTAGTGAAAGACTGATGGAAAACTCATTAAATAAAAGTTCCAATTTTTGGTCTTTGACTGTCACTGCTGTCTAGTAACATTGCAGGCTGATATAAATGTTTAGGGTGTTCTGCATTTCATGAACATCACATGATAGAAATCTCACCATCAGGAGTGAAATTGCCGCAAGTAACAGGACCCCTATGGCCAGAGAACACCGCCATGCATGTAGCAGTGTCAGCATTCCAAAGCCAGGCTGTCAAATCCTCTGATCCGGCGAGGACCAAATGACCCCTTGGATGCCACTTCACCCACTGCAATTCAAAATTAGTCCCCCAACCCTGTCAGCTTCATGGAGCTTGATCTCAAGCTCATATCGTGCTTGAAGAGAAATGTTCCCCCAAACGTACTCATATATTTGAACAAAACCACCATAATGTTAGCCAAGTTTGTTTTATTCCTAAGCTTGAAAATGTAATGGTGTGAAACACACTCTTATCAAATACAAGATTGGAGCAAATGACTACCTCAATAACATCACTAGGTCCCTCCAACTTGTGTTTCAAGTTGCCGGTTGAGCTCTCCCACACATTCACTACACCATCGAGACCACCTGAAGCTAACAACTGCCCATCTGTGCTAAAAGCCAATGCTGCAATTGAGTCCTTATGCCCTGTAAAATGTACAGAAACGTAAAACCCGTGATTGCGACAGTAGATACAAACATGGGTTGCAAGAAGGAGAGTGAAGGGGACTAAATTCTCCATTCACGAGGGGAGGCCCAATAGCTAGCTGGATCAGCATTTGAAGGTCTCGAACACAACTCACTCATTGTCACAGAGAAGGAGAGATGGGTAAAGTGAGCTATTGATGACAGAAAGAAGACATGAGGAAGAGATGAGAGAGAGACGAAAACAAAGTTCTCCAAACAACCACAAACAGAAAGATCTAGTGGAGAGAGAAAGGGAAGTGGGTTTGAAGGCGCCTGTAGTCACAATGAGAATGTACCCTCTAACTGACGATGGAACTCGCCGTCTCCAATGCGCCAAATGAAAGCGATGTCATCTCCCCCGCCCGTAGCCACTAGGCTTTCATCAGTAGGGCTACAAGCCACAGAATAAACGGGACCTGGCCGCACCTCCACACATAAAAAGTAAGCCATCATGTTTATCTAAGCCTGTAGATTTGGATCGGGGTGCTTTGGCTATAGAGATAGATGGGGGAAAGTTGCTCGTGATGCGGGATGTATGTGTAGCGTAGTGATCCAGAATCAAGTGTGAATGTTTAGCCTACTGTTCATCAATAACCGATGCACATTTCCCTGTTGCTATAGCTGTACAGTCAACAACACACCCACCTGTGTGGCCTGTGAAGGTGTGCGAAGAATCATCCACCTGGGGCTGTTCTTCTTCTCCTTCTTCTTCATCCTCATCTTCCATCTCTTCTGTGCAGATTGCCAGTACCGAATTTCAGAGGCAAGAAGAAACCTTTGTCTATCTATGCAATATAGCCAGGGCCACCCACTTGTCAAGCATAGCCCCAGCAAGAGAGAAAGTTGTGTACCTGTGAAGGTATGCGCAGAATCCTCCGCCTCTAGATGTTCTTCTTCTTCCATCTCTTCTGTGCAGATTGCCAGTACATGAATTGAGAGGGAGGAAGTAACCTTTAAATTTTGCATGAAACCAGGTAAAGCCAAGTGCACGGAGAGGAAAGTTTGCAGAAGAGAGGCCAGAAGTAGACTTCATTGAACGACCATAGCCCAGGGGGCCACAAATTTCGGCATAAAAGATTGGGCACCTGTGAAGGCATGTGAAGATTCATCCACCTCTCGCTGTTCTTCTTCTTCCATCTCGTCTGTGCAGATTGCCACTACAGGGTTTGAGAGCCAAGAAGTAAATTTTCTTCATCCTTTGCAAGCTTTTGCAGTAAACCCAGGTTAGCCCCCCCGTCATAGCAGGGGAGAGGGATAACATAAAATGTGGTGCACCTGTGAAGATATGCGAAGACGCATCCACGCTACGCTGTTCTTCTTCTTCCATCTCTTCTGTGCAGATTGTTTTGAGATGCAAGAAGTAAACTTTCCGCTATCTATTACAGTGTGGGTTATAAGCTACACTCACCAAGCGTTAGGCAGCCGACACTATCACCCCTAAACCCATATTAGCCCATACCATCACCCCTAAACCAATATTAGCTAGAAATAGCTAGTCAGACTAATTTAGTGTCGAAAATCCTGTACAGCTTTACAGGATTAGCTAGTCAGACTAATTTAGTCGTTCGATTCTCTCGGGGGGATGCGGATGATGGAGTTCGGGATTAAATACTGCACCGCCCAGCTTGTTTGTGGATGATGGAGCCTGCAGAGTCTGCTAAGAAAAGATTGACAGAGGAGTACATGCTCTGCTGAAGAAACGGAAGCAATGGCGTTGGAGATAATCTTTTGACAATCCGTGCAAGCAACAATGAGCAACAAGGGACGTGTAAGCTACAAGTGAGGTTAGAATTATCTGAAGTAAACGGCCGGACATCAGGGTGGCTATTCGGCTCCCTGCTCTGAAGCAAGTTTCTACTTCTAGTCTGTGTTCTGATTGTGTGATCCAACAGGCGTTGCATGAAACAGAGTTGCAGGATTAGAAGAGTAAACGTTTCGACGTTGACAATCAGGCAGCTTGCGGAAGTTCCTGTTCTCCAAGCACTATTCTACTCCCCTCGGCTATCCTCCAATGTTAAAACTTGAGACCCCTACCCCGTTGGCACTTGGTCGCTGGAGACCATCCAACAACATAAAACCAGCTTCCCTGCAGAATTTTGTGTCACCTGGTGCTCCTGGTTTGAATGGTGGGTTCAGGGTTTATGCCAATAGCTTGTTCGCAACATTTCATGGTGTGAACCCATTGGAAAATGTACGTAGTGCGCAACTCAATCAAAGGGGAGGTGTCTCCATCAGGGCAGAAAGAGAGGGGCCAGTGGTAGCAGGGCCTGCGTCGGCTGTCGATGACTGCAATCGGCGAGAGGGGATTGTATCGCTGGTCATCGGTGGAGGAGGGAGAGAGCATGCCCTTTGTTTCGGCCTTAAGAGGTCTGCTTCATGTGATGGAGTCTTTTGTGCTCCTGGTAACGCAGGCATTGCATCCTCTGGTGATGCCACTTGCATTGCAGATCTTGATATCACCGACAGTGCTGCAGTCATCTCCTTTTGTCAGAAATGGGGGGTGGGGCTAGTTGTAGTTGGTCCTGAAGAGCCCTTAGTGGCTGGACTGGTGGATGCTTTAGTGCACGCAGGCATTCATGCATGTGGTCCATCAGCAGCGGCTGCGAATTTGGAGAGATCCAAGGATTTCATGAAGAGGTTGTGTGACGAGTACCAGATTCCCACCGCCAACTATAGTTCTTTCACAGTAGCTGCAGATGCTAAAAGATATATCCAGGAACAAGGTGTGCCGATTGTAGTGAAAGCTGATGGCCTAGCAGCAGGCAAAGGTGTGATTGTTGCGCAGTCATTGGAGGAGGCATACGAAGCTGTGGATTCGATGCTGGTAAGGAATGAATACGGGTCCGCAGGGGAGATGGTGGTTGTTGAAGAATTTCTAGAGGGAGAGGAGGCCTCCTTTTTTGCCTTGGTTGATGGAGTAAATGTTCTCCCTTTGGCATCAGCCCAGGACCATAAGCGTGTTGGAGATGGAGACACAGGGCCAAACACTGGGGGAATGGGAGCCTATTCGCCTGCCCCAGTGTTGAGCCCAGACCTCGAGAGGCAGATTATGGATTCAATCATCCGCCCCACTGTCAAAGGCATGGCTGACAAAGGCTGCAAGTATGTAGGAGTGTTGTATGCAGGTGTGATTATTGAGTCAAAGACGGGCATGCCAAAACTTCTGGAGTATAATGTGCGCTTTGGAGATCCCGAGTGCCAGGTTTTGGTGATGAGATTTCAGTCAGATTTAGCCCAAGTACTGTTGGCGGCCTGCAAGGGGGAGTTGAAGGGTGTCCAACTAGAATGGGCCAACTACCCTGCCTTAGTGGTTGTGTTGGCCAGTACAGGTTACCCTGGAATTTACTCTAAAGGCTCCAAGATTGGAAACCTTGAAGAAGCAGAGCTCTGTACTCCAGGTGTGAAAGTATTTCATGCAGGTACAGCTCTTGATAAGCAAGGAAACATTGTGGCATCAGGGGGTCGGGTACTTGGAGTTACTGCAGTCGGTAGGGACATTACCGAAGCTCAGAGAAGGGCCTATCAGGCAGTTGATGACATAGTATGGCCCGAAGGATTTTGCAGGCGTGATATTGGCTGGAGGGCTACAGCTCGGTTACAAGAAAGCCATAAGACTCAGGAGAGATGGTGAAAGAATGAATGCAACCTTTTTAACACCTTCTGCAGGTATGAAAATGGTCCTCTCTCTCTCTCTGTCTCGTTACTATTCGCCCTGTCAAACAGGCTAAGCCCTGGCAGAAGAGAGTAGAAGAGATTCTCAAGGATCTGAATCTTAATCCACAAGTCTTGACCCTGCTGGATAAATCTGACTTAGAGGCTGTAGTGTCCAAAGCCATGTCTGTTGCCAGGAAATTGTCTGATGAAAATAAAGTTAGGCAGAAAACTTTCCTGAACTTGTTTCCAGTCTGTGACATGGGGGAGGACATCATGGATGACCTCAAGGGTCTACCCACTCTTGGCACTAGACTGGAATTTAAACTCAGGGTGGGAAGCCTACCAGCAAACAGAAGCAGAGAGGAAAAGGGAGAGTGCAATTGCCCGTTGTGTCGGCAACCTGAAGACAATATTCATTTTCTGATTCACTGTCTGGGGTTCTCTCACCAGAGAGAGGCTCTCCTCAAATCTATCGTTGAGTTGTGCCTGTACCTCTGTTTACCAACTTTGAAAGTCTCGAGGCTGAGCCAAAAGCCCAGGCCCGTTTGGGGCCTAGTTATTGGGCAAACCACTCGCAGCAGATTGATGCTTGTGTGAAGGGATTTCTAGAGGATATCTGGAAAACCCGGATCAATTTTTTATTCCAAGGTAAGTCTTACTACCGACGTCAGCCCCTGACAGAGGTAGGTTCTGTCCCTTAGTGTTCCGCTCAAACTGGGCGCGGCTTATGAGTACATTCTCTTGTTAATATTGCTCTTTTCCTACCGCAAGTTCCCAGGCAGAATAGCACTTGACATGTTTGGATTTGAACTTTGCTGGATGATCCACCTGGGCCGTTCTATGAGACTTTCTACTGAGTTTATCCTGAATGTATTTGAGCTTGCACCACAAGGAAGCAGAGGCTCTGACCTACAGAAGAAGGGTCTAGCTGCTGTGATAAGAATGAAACAATTTGTCTCAGATGCATTTCTACATAGAACTGCTGTAATGGAAGTCTTTCTAGTGCAAAGAGTAGGGGTAAACTGCAAGGGGAAGGTTAACAATGTGCCCTGCAGTCCCGGTCCATGTTATGGACCCAAATGCAAACTGTGGATTTCTTGCTGATATGACTTTGAGAGTAACTTTGAATGAAGCTGTCTGGTTTGGTCGTATGGTGAAGGACATGGGAGATACTGTGACTGTAACAGTTGAAGCCATGGAAATTTTGGCTGTGTATGTCTCATTGAAAGATGCTACACTAGTGACTACCCGCGTAGCATTGCGTGAACCTTGCAATTTTACTATGGTTATGTATGGCATGTTAAGATCGGATGCCCACACACTTGTAGTATTACAAGATATGTTTGTAGCCGCTTGGACCTGCATATAGACAGCAGTGATTATGAATTTTGGTCAAAAATGACTTAGAACACATGATGCATGCTTGATTTCCTGCTTACATGTTGCAAGATAAACAGAGCTCAACTGACTAGCCAAAAGGAAGTAGGTTCTTAGCCATGTTGTCTTCAGCTGCCTAATTTTTCCCTCTCTTTTCTGACCATGGGATGCTGTCATTTTCTGGTGCAGTGCTGTGCGTATTCTTTCAAGGGAAATACTGTCTTGGTGAGCATGAAAGAAAGAGACTGCCACTGGACATCTTTTTGCTCAGGTTGAGTGTATAGGACAATTCCAAAAGTCAGAATCCTCCTTTGGTCTGTATTCTCTGGGGAATCTCTGCATCAAATTGATGCTTTTGTAGAGGGATTTCTGGAGGGAATCTTGAATGGCAGAATGTTCTTTCCACCAGGTTCTACTACTGGACCACAGCTTCAGCTCTATTAAGGGCTGCTCATCCCCCTTCCCCTTCTGATTGTTCAAACGTAGCTCGGGATCTATGGCCAGGCAATTCTCTCTCTCTCTCTCTCTCTCTCTCTCTCTCATTGTGTTTTGCCCAAACTGGGTGGAGGGTATATGGCCCCAAGGCTACGGCAAACAATGTCTTATGAGTACATTCTCTCTCTCTCATTTTGTGACAATGGTTCTGCATGGATAGGTATCCCTTTCTACTCCAGTAGCCATAGGGCATTTTGCAGTATTCTTCTTTGCAACGGAAGCAAGTGTACAGTGACAACGCACTGAAATTTTGTGTTTAAAATGGTTTTGTATAGGGAAGATTACCTGAGAGGAAGATGAGCCAGGTACTGCACACAAGAAGTTTATGTAGTCCTGGAAGCCTGCATGAATACCCACCAGCCACCCTACATTATGAACCTCCCAATGCAGGTATCTTAATTTAGGGATCTCACTCCTTGCTTAGCCCAATTTCTCCAAACATCCTTCACATTTGTGGTCTTCAGTTGCCCTCTCCTTGTATTTATCTATTGGTGCTGATAACGACCAGCCTTCCTCAAACTCCCATCTAGGCCAATTGCTTCTGATGAATCTGTTTGAGGTTTTACAGCAAGCCCTTATTGCAAGGATACCAGGGCAGGAAGAGGACACAGACAAGTATGCTGGATAGTAACTAATATGATGTGAACTAGTACTTGGGATAATCTCCAGGGGAGAGACTCAACTCATTGTAGTACCCATCAGGGCATAGTCCCTGCAGGTTATGCATCCTCTGGGAGCTGGTTGTGGGCTTTCACCCCACCATTAGACTTAATAAAAATTACGAGGTGCTTGTGCACAACCAGCATGAGCTGGTCACAGGGAGTTGAGTGTAGCTTTAAGGGCAGACATTGACATACAAGAAGCATGAGATTTAATTTGTTGCTGCTTGTCTACTTGCAATAGATCAGATGCATTCGCACTGCCACTCACACTGTCGAGAAAGTAAAGCAGAGAAGCAAGTGGTATGTAAAATGTGTGCAGGAGGTCTGGACGACTCTTGGCACAGAGTAAAATAATGCAGCACCAGCGAACGAAAGGACAAATCAAACCCCAAATGTTGCGTGAAGTCAGCCGGGATGAGCTCCCAATGGTATTTGCTTTTAGAGTACATACCAGCATCAAAAATGAGCCCTGGGTTGGTGGCTGCTGTTGGCTTTATTTCTCCCCCTCCCATGTCAAAAGGGGCAGCTGCTCCTACAAATCCAGTAGGAGCGGAAGGATTTGTAACAGGGTTTTGTGCTTGAATTTTCTGCCCATTGCTCCCAAGTAATGATCCTGTGGTGACAATGGCTGAGCGGATCGCAGCAGGACTCCATGAGGGGTAGAGCTGCTTTAAAATTGCGGTCACACCTGCTACATGTGGCGCGGACATGCTGGTTCCTGATAGCAGCGCAAAGCTTGCACCTACAGTCCACCATTGCCCACGACCATTGCCCATATCAAGCAGGAGCAAAGATAGGAGCAAAGATAGTCATAAAAATGCAACAAACCCCTGAGCTCAGGAGAGAGAGAGTCCACTAATGCTTACTGAAAGGAGCTCGTTGTTAGTTATGTCCCACTCAATTTCACAAGCTTACCATTGAAACCAGGATCATCGATTCCAATCGGTGTCCAAGCTCCCCAGATCTCCCATCCGGGTGCCAAAATGTCTGGTTTAAGCACATCAGCAGCTGCTCCTGTGTCTGAATTGCCGAGTGGAGGGCCTCTTCCGGAGAATCCTTGCACTACAGGTGCAACAGCCCCATATGTTGCTTGGCAGTTATTGGTAGTGTTGACAGAGATGCCAGCAGTTGCTGTTGTATTCACAAAGACGCCAGCCACCCTCACTGTATTGTTTGTGTAGTATGCATACAGAGTCTGCTCCACAGATCCCATGGCGACATATCAGGCATATCCGATCCAGTTTGGACATATTGCTAGTTGGCATCAAGCAAGAGATGTGATTGAACCTAGATCCGTCCCAGAACTAATGGGAAGGGTGTACATATGTTTCCTGACATGCCACCAGAGTCATCTCCCATCTGTTAAGAGAGTTAAGAAAGCAAGAGTCCACAAAGGGGCAAAAGAGAGGCCTGGGACAAGGGTAAAACAAACAAGAACTACTTGAGGTACATCAAGTGTCTGTGGAGACGAAGTTCCTCAGTTGTTGGCCGTGAGGCACTTCAGATCTAAGAAGGCCTCAAGTACAGATTGGGATTCTGTGGGCTAACTCCGATTTCATGGTATGCAAGACAGGAGAACACCTATCTATTTCTAACCTGATCTAGTGATCCATAGAGGACAACTGAATGCTAATGATTTAGGGAGCATAATACCGTAGAAGAGGAATAGTCGGTGACGAAGGCTCCTGGAACTCCAAAGGGAATGGGGTCGAAGTAGACAGGTGAGAGGGACTGCTCAAGAGTGAGTAGAATGAACCCCGTGGCATTCAAGGACTGAACGGTCTGTGCCACGCTTTGTATGGTAGCACTCCCATATTCAAAGTCATCAGTGAAGTTGCAAAGAAGGATTTTTCCGGTCACCAATGTTGCATTGAAAGCTGTGGGATCCTGGCAGTCGCATGGGGCATACACAGTGGTACCATTTAGGACTGCATCTTGCCAAGAAATCAGTTGTGTGTAGTTTGCAATGGGACCTGCAACGTTGAATTCTGGTTAGAGCTATACTTTCAACGGGGACTCCACACCTGCAAATGCAGAATGCAAATTAGATGTCCATCTCAATTTGCAATTGGGCTCTATACTGGAGCTTTCACAAGTTTGGAATCCACACAGTCTGATGGGTTCCGCTGTGACTGCCATTGCACTCAAAACCTTTACCTGTCAAACCAGCTCCAATGATGGTTTTGTTGTTGCCAAGGTTGACGTAGACAGGGTAATTGCGATCGGTAGAGCCAGCTCCGGTTGACAAAATCCACGGGCTCAATGAGTTTGTGGTTCCAATGGTTGGGCCCCCATTGCCAGCAGCTTGAATCACGGCGACCCCTGCTTTCACAGCAAAGAGAAGTGCAATGTCGAAGATTCCAAAGAAGGAGATGCCCGGTGGAGGAGACGTCAGTGCCAGAGATAGACTTAGCACTTGGCATCCATCTGCGACAGCCTGCTCACACAATTTGATGGTGAAATGCTACGTACAATATTGACTTTCAAGCTAAGCCAAAGGAGAGTAGCTAGATGCGAATCTTCAAAGTTAAACATGTGCTATGAATAATCATGACTGGTTCGAACAATCGATACATCCTTGTGGCTATGGAATTGGATTTTAACTACCTAGGGAAGATAGAGACAGGATCTAGACTGACCTGGTCAATGGCAGCAACAACATCCGAAACCACTCCCCCATCTCTGAATACCGCCTTGTACATGGCCAGCCTATAAAACCAACGGCAAAATGTCGACGCTTCAGATATGAGAATCCAACTGGCCAGGAACTGTGCGAAGCTCGCTAGCGATGGCTCCAGCGGGGTCGCCGCAATTTCAAAGTGCCATGTTTTGTAGCTGATGCGATTTAATACTTTTAGTTCTTCAGGTGCGCTCATCGTTCGAATTTAGCATTCTCATGTGGTGGGTCATGGTAGGTACCTGGCACGGGGAGCTGTACCGCTTGCAATACCAAAGTTCATGTTTTGCACTGTAATATTGACACCACCATTGCCTCCCGCCGTTGACAATGTATGGCTGCAAGATTGATCAACAAAATAGTAGTCAATACTCTGAATGCTAGCCAATCTGCAAGAATCCACGGTAACTTCGAAGGGACCTTGGATCTCGACTTCAATGAATTCAATGGGATGGCTTCCATGATTAGTCTTCTCTGCAAGCTAAGAACTGATCCAAATAGTTCAGAATCTGTGTGATGGATGCAACCTCTGTGTACATAACAAGACCTATCAATGTCAACAAGCTGCTGGACAACTCACAGGTGTGTGGAGAGTTCAATAACTGGGTTCAGGAATCAGGCAATCCATCACGTATGAAGTTAATCTTGATCAATATCTCACACTCTGCAAGAATGTGCCCATCTTCCAGAAGAAGAAGATTGGTCCTACTTTCTTCAGTCTTGAAACCTGAGTTTATGCTTTGTCAATTTGCGGGGGCAAGTCCCCCCGGCAAGCTGACGAAGCAGAAAAACGTTGTGACTCAAGGATATTAGTAATCTTCATCTTCTTTCTTTGTGGTGTCGATTGGTAGTATCAATGTGATGAGCAGGGAGAGAAGCTCGGAGAGAGCAGAGCGACAGACTGACCAGCCATGGCCATCGCCGTCAGCGGGAGAGGCAAAGTCGTAGAGGGGATCGAAGTAGCCGGATGCGATCATGCCATCCGCGAAGAATCGGGCACCAATGAGCTTGAGGTTGCAGCTGCCCGCAGGGAAGTCCGTGGTCACGTTGCACGTTCCTGACCAGCCGGAAGGGATTGGTCCATAGGGGACCGTCACGTTGTCGGTGAAGGAAGGGTGGCCGGGCACCACCCCAGTGTCTACCAACCCGATGATAATGTTCTCGCCGGTGGCTCCTGTTAGATTCCATGTTCCTGAAGAGCCTGTGAGGCCCATGAACTGGGTAGAGTGGGTGGTGGATTTTCTCACCGGCTGATCAATTTCGATCCTCACTACACTGCTGGATTCGCTCAGTAATTGAACCTGCTCAAATTCGGCAAGCAGATACACGGAGATAATGAGATGGGCTGAGCTGATGGATTGACTGATCTTTAATCCATGATCTTCACTAACTGTAGACCTGTTCAAGGATGGCATGCTTCACAGCTCGAGGCTTCACTTCTGGAATCTGCATGTGCAACATTTCAGGACCATGCAGCCTTCGGAAACTCGTGGACATAGAGCCAGAAGTTGAGAAGATAAGAACTGGATTGTACAATTCATTCAAATTAGGCTCGAGTCAGCTTGCGAACTTCTGAATGGATCACATTAGTTAAGTTATAACCACCCAGGTGTTAGCCGAAACGAAAAGGCACTGATAAATTGTATACGTGCGTGCTAATCAGCACGTGTAGACTGATGGCTGGTTTAATGAAGACAACAGTCCCACCAGGTCATCTCCTGAATGAGTTCATACGCATACTTGCTTCCTGTATAATTACAACTTAACGAGAGAATAGAAAAGCCTCAGTGATAATTTCTCTTTGCTGCAGTAAATACGAGTAACATCTCGGTGTCGTCGATCGATGAAGGAGGAGGATAATAACATCATGTCATGACATTGACCAACTGGTGAGTTTCCAGAGTTAATGGAAGCGT
Organism: Takakia lepidozioides; assembly: GCA_030704615.1. Classification (NCBI taxonomy): domain Eukaryota; kingdom Viridiplantae; phylum Streptophyta; class Takakiopsida; order Takakiales; family Takakiaceae; genus Takakia; species Takakia lepidozioides. The sequence continues at coordinate 60,795,114 of CM060734.1, forward strand.
CCAACAAATTAATGCATTGGTAGGGAAGCACCTGAACTAGTGGGTTGCGGAGAAGAACTGCAAATCCATTGACAACCTGAACCATGCTGTAGAGCTTACGGTAACCTCCAGTGTTGGAGAGGATTCTCCTTAGAACTTGATCATGAGATTTTATCAAGGTATCTGCATACGAACTTGCTGCATGGCTGCCCAGTACCCCCAATTTACCACCACGGTTTGCTTGTAGTTCCACATGAGAATCAACAGCTCATGAATATGTGACGTATTAGGTACAACTAATCTTCAACCAGTAGATCACAGAAACAGAAATATCTGCCCAGGGCTTTTCTCTCCTTTCTGTGCCTTCCCCGATTTCCTACGGTATCGAGCTCCTCTTCCCCTCCTTCTATGGGCCCAGCTCTTGATTTAAAAGTCGGTCGGGACTGCTATTGTTACATAGTAGTTTCAACGACCATTTCTGATGTCCCCTGTGGATATCCTTGTATGTGCTCGAACATTGAATTCATCACGAATATCATGGCCCAGGGATCATGAACAAGAATTGTCCTAAGTTTACAGGCCTAATGATGCCCACTCTGTGCCAGCATGAAACACTTTGTTACAATTATGGATGTCGAAACCAGTAGCTAGTGCAAGTGCAAATTGTACTTGGCAGCCTGATCAAAGTAAGTCAGAAATGAGAGGGGGAGATAGAACTCAGTGGTATAAGGTGTGTGTAAGGGATCGAATGGTGAATCACTATGATCAATAGAATAGATGAGCGCCCGAGAGATAACCGTGATCACAGAATATGTCGTCGGGCTATATTACGGCTGGGTCACAAATTAAACACTAGTCTAGGCTCTCTAGAACTTCACAGGCCTGACTATGCTGCATATATGAGGTCAGGGTCTGAAGGATTAGGAATGGCGCAGTACAAACAACTCTATTCAATTGCATGTCAACGTAAGCGCCACAAGCATCCATGGTTGATCACTTAGTAAGCTGCACAGCCCTAGAAAGCACAACATATCACTTCCAGGTAGAGTATAAGGGATCTGCAACTGCTGGCATGGTGTGATGATCAGAGAGCGATGGAATCGAGACGGCCCCACAAGTTCTATACATAACAATTCATATATGGATGTCCAGCCGACTATGATACATCAAAAAAGGTCATAGTTGCAAAATTAATAGGACAGAGTACCTCGGGGAGACAAGATCTGTGTCGACTTCAAATGGATTGGCTGGCTTTGACGGCGCTCCATATTGACCTACCACGGACGGACCCTTCAACTGGACCAGATACACATTTGAGTTAAAGTTCTTTGAGGTCGTTGCTAATCCTACCACTCCTGTTACCTCATTCTGTGCACTGACTAGTATGTAGGTTGCCAGAAGGACAAAAACTAAATTGGCTGGCAAGCGGTGTAGGTGATCGTGCCGACTAGAACAGATTTTAGGCATTGTGGGACGCTCTCAATTATCAGGAGCCCTGGCTGTACGAGAAAATTATATACGCTTGTGCTCAAAACGTTGTCTCACGAAATGGGCATTATAATCGAATGTAACCCTCTCTCTCTCTCGCTCGCTCTCTCCAAAAGCCCAGGCCCTTTTGGGGCCTAGTTATTGGGCAAATCCCACACAGCAGATTGATACTTGTGTAAAGGGATTTCTAGAGGATATCTGTAAAACTCGGATCAATGTCTGTTCCAAGGCAAGTCATCGTCAGCATCTCACAAAGTTCCGCTCAAACTGGGCGCGGGGTCACTGGCCACAAGGCTACGGCAAACAACATCTTATGAGTACTCTCTCTCTCTCTCTCTCTCTCAGACTCTCCTCCCTGAGCACAATTAGCTAGCTTGACACAACGGAGTTTCAAGAGGTTCTGATCAGCTGCTGGAACTGACACAAAACATGTAGATCCAGGAGGTGACATGAAGCTATATATATGTGTAAATACATATTATGGAAAGGCAGCTCGAGTGCTTCTGTAGATGGCATGACGAACACGTGCCAATAATCCCTACACTTTGTTGGGCACTCAAGTTTCTTTCTTTCACTTGAGCAGGTAGCCCAGTGGTTGGGTGTTTGTGCCTTGCCTGTGCATAACCTAGGTGATCCTGGGTTCAATCCTTCAACATGTGCCTTCAGACCGTCCATTGGGCCCTCGATGGCCTGTGTGTTGAGCAGTAGGCTCAGTAAATTCACTGGACGTTAAAGAAACTTTATCTTTATCTTTCTTTTGTTTTTCCTCGCAGAAAGGGAGCGGAGGCCTGTTACTCAACGTCACTGGAGTCGATGCAAAGCCCGAGTGTACTTGATGCAAGAGCTCCTAAATTTGTACATTTATCCGTTGTTATAAAACAAATTTTCCCCCATTATCAATGAGCTGGTAACTGCTTTGAATGCTCTTATTAAGTTAGTGGCCAACACATTCACAACACATTCTCTGCCATGAGCACACATTAAGGGATTGTATGAACGGCTGAAATATGAAACCATTTCCACATTTTGTTTTTTGTTTTTTGGGGGTTGGGAAAAGGGAAAAAGCCCTGAAATATTTGAAATTACATTCAAGTTGAATCCATTGACTTATTTACTGAAGTAAGGAAGGCTTTGGCTGTTTACCAGTTTTTTTTTTTTTTTTTTCCCTGAAGCACCTGGGAGCGACAGCTCACAAATCGGGCCTCTTAATTATAGGTGAGAGGAAAAAATAACCTCTTTCAGAGTAACCTAGCCGTGAAGGCTTTGGCATGGGACACCGCCCAGGGAAGGGGGAGAAGAACATACCACAGCCATCAAGGTAGGATTTGACCCCACAATCATCTGGGTGGCACTGAGTGTACCAACTGTCGGTAATAGACCACTATAGAGTTGCTTTTTTCCAGAACAAAGTTGCTGTCCTTGCAGGAAAAAATAAATAATAATAAGAAAAATGAAAAGAAGGGAAGGGCGACGCCGGTGACACGTGAAGAGAAGAAGGCACATTCGTTTGGTGGTGGGTCATGGCCGTGGTGGTGGCCACGTCCGTGTGGCGTCTTGCGCATGTTCGCTCTGCGTTACGCTGCCCCGCCACCACACTGCCCCTTCCAATCTGCTGACTTGCCACACTACGTAGAGCACGTTGCAATTCTGTGAGCCGAGACTGTGATACTGTGTTGATGGCATGCTTTTCATAGCAACTACCAAGACTCAGTCATGTTGAGGAGGAGAAGGGAAACATTTGGAAGACCCATACAATTCACCGTCAGTGATTCCAGGACGTGTTGGGTATCTGGGAATTTTGGCTACAAATTCTTAACAATGGGGCCGGGCCGATCTTATCTGATATTATACCTCCCATTCAAAGTTCGGGTCGCTGGTCAATGCAATCCAATCCAACTCGCACTCAATTCCCTGCCGGGATCCTCCATCAGACTCCAGTCCAGTAGTGTCATTTGCACAATTTGACTTTTCCAGGGATTCTCTTGAGACGTGGCTTACTTTAGAAATCCTGCGTTGATGTCGTGGATGAGATTTGCCCTGTGCGCATGGCGCATCTACTGGAAAAGTGGGTTCTAAAGCAGCGGGCGCATTCCAGCATGCAAATGTGCAGAGACCACAGTGAAGAGACTGTGAATGAAAGAGAGAAACAAAACCCAGTAAGAGCTAGCATGCTCCATGGAATATGCCAGGCATGGTCCTGCTCAACCTGCAACCAGAATAGCTTCTAATCGTGCACTTGTACTCGTCGTGTTTCATCTTTTGACCCTCATGAGTCACCAACGTGCTCAGCCAGTGAGAACTGGGAAAGAGTCTTCTCAATAGCCTCTTCAGTGCAATATTACAGCTTTCAAGGTTGCAAGGGGTGTTTTCACTTTCGAAGTTGTTGACTGGAAATGCGGCAGGACAGATGCGGGGCCAATAGACTGCCCATTCCCTGCGTACAAGAGACAGCCACAGATTAACCACGTCTTAGGAAAACAGGCAACGTCTGCCTGTGCAGAAGTCAAGAACTCCTGCGAGATTTTGACATCAAGTGCAGAGGCGCTGACGAGCGCTGTCCACAAGAGAAGGGCATAAAGAACCGCCTCTTCTGGCCTGGAAGAGCTCATATCCTCCAAGAAGCTCCCCTAGTGAAAAACGTTGCCCATATGCCAGAGTGATGAAGTTGCTTCTAAAGGACACGCAGAAAGAGGAATGAAGAAAGAAACAGCCTTCGCGACGTCCACAGAGCTCTTCAAGGGCCCACGGGACGAGGTAGAACAAGGAACTCTACCAATTCCCCGGGAAGCTCAAGTGCTTCTGGGGGAAACCACCACGTAGCCTTCTGAACAGAAACAATACTTCGGTTTAAAGTATTATGTATGCGTTGAAGATGAAATGAAATGAAATGGTACTTTATAACACGGAAAGCTCAAAGAGCTTATGGGACAAAATGGAAAAAAACAAGAGGAGCTCAGAAAGTGAAAGAATGTTTGCTTCAAGTCATTCTCGAATGCTCTTCCAGTTCGTCGATCACCCAGGGTCGAGTGTTTTTATAGCACTTGCGTTTCAAGATACGCGGTACAGTAGCCCAGCCCAACCCACTTTGAAGTTCACTAGTGAAGGTATTGGCAGCAGTAGATGCACCAGAACTTCCGTCTCTCTCCAAGCAGACTAAGGTGGCCAGGTTAGCGAGACACCGGCAGAACAACAAGAAACCCAGGAAATTCATCAATTCTTTTATTTACAGGAATAAGGCCACAAGGCAATGTCAACTTGTGTCGTAATTCTGAACAAAGCATATCCTCTCCTGCAATTGAGGTATCTGTGGAAAGATAAGCTTTCCCTTGAAAACAATGACTAAGGGAAATGCGAGATTTTTGTTCCTACAAGCCCTCTCCTGCCATGGTAGCCTCCTGCTCAGAAGGCTTGTTCTTGCCCGACGCCTCCTTTAGCTCATCACCTACAATTTCAACACGGGCCAACTCTAAAGACAGGCATCCACAGATTCGTTGACAAAAACTGTTTCTCACAAGAAATCCACCCTGCACTAACTGGCTCCCAGGGTTGGGAGACAGTGCCAACAATGGTTGACAGGGGCCTCGGCGGTTATATTGGACGAAATCTAGTTGATGCACCTCAACCACACATTAAGACATTCTGAATATAGCCCCTCAAATGGTCGGCCACTTTGTGAGATGCTAACACTGATGGAGTACTGCAGTCTAGCAACATACAGGTTTGCGGAATAGAATAGCCAGATCTTGAGATGGTCCAAATACCTTCAATGTCAGTGTCGTTGGAGAGGAAACTGGATAGTTGAGGCAAATGGCCTTCTAAATCAATGGCATCAATGAAATAGTTGAACTCCACCCGGTCAGCTGTCTTTGTCACTCTGCACACCGGACCCAATGAACAACATCTCACCGTGAACAAGACAAAAATTTGAAGTTCCTAGAGGGACAGGAACTAGGATGGAAAGCAGTGGGGAAGGAGAAAAGATTGAAGACAATGGAGGCTGTTTGACAGAAGCAAGGAAATGCAAATGAAGGATCACAGTGGGACCCTGGAAATCTGCGTGGAACTTCAAAGCTTCCAGTTGTTTCATGGTTGGAAAGAGGTAGATCAAGCCAAATGCATCACACATGAGCTGAAAGTCTCATCCTCGCTCACATGAAGATACAGAGGGACACAATGCAAGCAAACATACGAGGAATTGGCAGAGGGTCAGACCTGCTGGATTCACAGTGTTCGGACAGTCTCCCAGCCTCGTTCACCATTGGATTGAGATCTTCACATCCATCAATGAGCATGTCACCGAGGAGGTCACTGAAGCAATTTCCGTCTAAACACTCCAGAATGTCATCAATGTTAATTAGAGGCTCAGGCACGTGAGGGAGACTCCCGCAGACTTGGCCATCCATAGGTTTCAAAGTGGGTGAAAACATCAAATCTTCAGTGACAGATGATGAAAGAAACGATAAACACAGCACGTCCTTTTCGTCAGCTGATGAGGAAATGGAGGGAGACATAATGTTCTTGGTGTCAACTGCTGTGGAGCCTGTAGCTCGAGTGGCAGGCACAGGCTTGTCCTTCTTTGGACTCGTGAGTTTGAATGGAGAGGGTGAAGTGCTCGAGTGCTGGCATTGTCTCTCAGGTTCTTTGTTTCCAATTTGAGTAGGTTTGAGCACTCCAGCTGAAAGCACTTCACTGCTCGTATTGTGCATCCTGGCATCCATGGGTAGGATATTCTCTTTCGTGCCCCTAGACTGGTCCACAGAATTCTTGAAAGGCTTGTGGATAGGATCCATGGGTGGGATATTCTCTTTCGTGCCCCTAGATTGGTCCACTGAATTCTTGAAAGGCTTGGGGATGGACCGTCTGCACCCCGAGACAGCCTGTGGGCTGCAGACATCTTGCAGTGGGGTGCAGCTTGACGGGCTCTCAGAGCCTTTAGCCGCAGGGCTTGTTGTTGTCGCTACTTCTGAGCAGGAACTAGTAGAGACACATGAGTTTTCCTGACAGGAGGGTTGGAGAGATGGTGTGTCCAGGTCTGGGTCACTAACTGCTTGGGTGGTTGTAAGGTCATCCATATCATCCATAACATCAGGCTTGGCTGGACTGTTGGTGGCATGGAAGGAAGAGGCACAACGGGCTGGTGGCTGCTTCGAAGACTCAGAAGGCATTTGGGGCAATTGCATAGGGTTGTTTTGAGAGGAGACCGGTGGAATGCTCAGAAATGGGAAGGAAGGGTGAGGAGCTTGTTTCAGGTCTGGGCTTACGGGATGGTACAGGGGAGGTCGAGGCAGAGCCATGGTGCGTGACGGTCTCCGTGTGCGGTGGAGAACTCTTGGTGACATTGTTGATGTCAATGAACTGCTCCCTGCAACCACAGGAGAAAACAATGACTCGATGAATTCTGATGGCAGCATCCTGCTTTACCTATCTTGCAAATGGTCTTTGTCTTTACAAAATGCAACAGGGGAATGGAATGGAACTTTATAATGTCCGCAGAAAGCTCAAAGAGCTTATAAGACAAAAGAAAAACAAGAAACAAGAAAGAGAACAGAAGACAAATAGTGAAGCCTGAAGCAGCCCAAAAGCAACTGCTGCTCAAGGGATTGCCTAAGGGTCAAAGCTTCATGCAGGTAGGCTGCCAAGCATTTCTGATTCTCATAATGGAAGACTTCTGTGAGAGATTGGGTTTCACGCAATAGACAGTTGAATCTCCCACGCAGTAAAAGAAGAGGGCAGTAAAAGAAGAAACGTTCTTCAGTTTTGAGAGAAAGACAGACATGCAGCAAGTGTACACGAATAGCAGCAAACCTGGAGTGGGAGCAGCTTTTGGGACGAATTGGAGACAGGCAGGAACAGAGGAACTGGCAGTCTGGCGTGGTTTCTTGCCAATTTCATGTTCGGTGGAATCTGCTTGTCCATTCCTACCTCTACATGAGGCCTTCCGTTTGTTGGCAGCAATTTCCACTGCCTTTGTCCCTTTCCCTGTTCCAGGACAGGGATGTCCTCCCAGTGGCACTCCTGATGTAAGGTTGCTTGGGGTAGCTACACATTTTCAAGTTGAAGGCAATGATCAGCATATTGGATAAAATTTGGATGCAAGTCCTTTGGAATGATGGAGAAGGGGCAGGGATAAGATGGAATTACGACAGAGGGCCATAAGCTGGAAGTCTTATACAAGAGCATGTCCTCAAAGACACAGGCAGATACACAGTAACACAATGTGTGAATGAGGGAAAGGAGGGAAGGATGTGATATAGATATTTCAATGAATGTGATGCAGATGGCCTTCCTGACTCTTTCAGGTAGCTCTGGCCTCACACACCAGTGTCAGCAAAGTAGGAGAAAATACATACAAACTGTGGACCATCACCGACGTTATCGCCTGCCTCTTGTGAAGCATTACCGGGGAGGAAGAGATACGCGGAACAAAGACCCACCTGAATAACAGTTGACCTGCTGCGTAGGAGGGCATGCAGCTGCGGTTGTAGGCGCACAGGGAGAAGATTGGGGGAGTGCAAGGCCTGTTTGGTGGAAGGAAAGGAGGTCTTGCATGCCCTTGACCAACCTTTCCATGTTGGTTTTCTGATGCACGAAAGACATCTTCTCTTCTCTGAGGGTAATGTATTCGCCAAGAATGTTTGTCAAACTCCTCACTGCACGTGGTGCCTGCGAGTTTCGGTTGAGCTTAGTATTTAGGTGAATCCCTCTCTGAGTCTTAATCTTTGCAGCGTGTTTTATGCCTGTATACGAGCAGAGAGGAAGACAGGTCCCTCAGCTGAACTCCAGGTTACAATAGAAACAGTTAAATGGAAGTAGGAGACTGAGTATAAGATACTTACAGTTTTCAACGAAGAAAGGACAGGTGCTGCCTCAGCTCGAAACTGTGATAGAGTCTTGTGAAAATTCTTCTCCAGCAGATAGCTCTCAACGACGTAAGCTGCCTCAACCGCCGAGACTTTCTTGGCCCCTTTGTTCTCCATGTGTCCCCGTTTTGGTTGATCTACCGTTCTCCTTCCTTCTGGATGTTTCCTAGTATCTGAAGCTCGGTTCGAATGGCTGGTGTCCATTTAGTTGTGGGTGGATAAATTACATGTGTAGGAAGGATACAATTGGGGCAGAAAAGTTCAGCCAACTGGGGAGGGGGAAGGCTACGGAAAAAATAATACTCAACCAGAAGGGGAAACAAAGACAAAGAGCTTGTAAGAGAAGGACTAAAGGGCATACCACCTGCAACTTTGAATAGCTTGCAATACTGAATTTACAGAATCCCCGAAAGTACAAGAGCAGATGATACGAGTGAGAGATAAGGGAACAAATGCAGGAAAAACAGATTTAAAGACGAGCACGAGGGAAAAATTGTGTTGAATCTCAGCGCAGGTAACGTAGAGCACCAAGAGAAACAGAAGGAGAGAAAGAAAAAGAGCACAAAAAGACAGGCCTGAGGAACACAACCGAGGGATCAGAGTAGACACGAGACAAGGAAACAAAACTTCAACCGACGCCAAAATGCCAAACTACAAATATCTCCGTGGACTTTCTCTGGTCTGGAGGCGTGTGTTGCCTCTCGGAAGAGCATCGCAGACACGAAGGGCGCGTGCAGAATTGCGAGGGAAATTTGAATAGAGACAAGAGTCGCGCGCAACCCAAACGGACGTCCGTTCCCCACATCCGGGACACCCGGGAGGACGCGCGGGGACATGTGCCTTTTTCTTTTTCTTTTCTTCTTTTTCAAAGAGGGGACAGCCGGTCCCAAACTAAGTTTCAAGTTATTACAGAAGGGCAGAATGCTTTTATTGGCTCCTCTTTATTCTAAAGAGGAGACTAAGCATCATGTCTAAAACTGCTAAGCCTCTATTGTGCCTTCCCCACGTGTCACCTCCTCTCCTTTGCTGTAAACTACGTCCATATGTGTCTTCTCCGGGTTACACCTTTTGTTTTTTTTTTAAGAAAATATTGCATTTATTCCAAAATTATGGGGAAAAAAATAAAACCCCTTTTTGTACCATGAGGGCTACACACTGTAGTCAGTGAGGGGTGATCAAATACCTGCCGCTAAAGTGCAGCAGTGTGTTCATAGAGAGAGGACCTCTCGAAACAACTTAGCCCTGTCCGAGAGACTTCCAAAAAAACATGTCTAAGCCTGCAGCTGAGATTACCAAGGAGCTACAACTACGCTTTAACGGAAATTTAGCCTGGAAGTAGTGGCGGGGTGCTTGACGTGTTTCCAGTTCACGTCTCTCTCAAATTCCGGCGAGGCCGTGGAGTGGAGCTTTGAGGTCTCTCCAGCGCTGATGGGGGAGCGTTCCAAACACAGTGTTCCTGCTCGTCGCTTTGACAAATGATGTCATGGCAGGCCCACGTTGCTCTGAATGTGGCATGGATTGCTGGCACCTGCCTGGGTCCTGTGACAATCTGCAACACATTTTGCCCAAGCTTTTTTCAACTCCGTTAAAAGGTCTTTGTACACCATTGCCAACAAAGTAGAGGTACTGATTGTCTCCTTGCTAAAGGTCTTTTTACATCTAGCACGCCATAAGTGCCATAACGTAGATGCGCGAAGTGTCTCAAAGACCGGACATGGAAAGGATCGGGCCCTGGCTGTTTTGTTGTAATTAAGTAGCAGATCCAGAGGGCCAATGGCCGAGAGGCTCCAATGCCTGTAGAAGACCTTGATCAAGGGCCAGATTTTGGCTAGAGCTGTACATGCAAGAAAGGAGTGCTCATGAGTTTCAATGATTCCCGAGGAACAGCATCCACACAGTAAAGCTTCATGGAATTGCAACCATTCTCCCACTTTTAGGGCTCTATTCGCTACTTGCCATAAAAATGCCGAGATCTTGGCAGGCCTAATTTTTAGCCAGATAGAAGACCAGATTGATGACCAGTTCTCATTTAAGAATCCAAAGTGACTCCATTTGCTATTTCACTTAGTGGAGAGGGATGGCTGGATGCATGGGGTGCACTCTTTATAAAATGTCCGTATCACTTGCGTTCGCCGCCTAATAAAAAAAACCCCTGTATACGGGTCCTTGGATCATTATAACCCCCTCTGTACATACATTTAGAAGATTATAAAATCCCCTCCTGTAAATATATAGAAATTTGTAATTTTTAAAAAGTTCCGCCTTCTGTATGTATATTTTCTTTTCAATAATTAAAAAAATACCCTCAAATATGTATATGTATGTTTTTATATTATACCAAGTTTATTCATTTAAAAATAGAATAAAATCTAATAAATTAATTTAAAAAAAATCTGTTTGCCCTCGATAAAACTTGCTGTGGAATCTCACTTTGAACAATAATCAGATGCAGAGAGGAAAGGGACATTGTCAATGCCCGATGTGCAAGAGGCCTGAAGAAAGTTTCTATTTTCTGATATACCGTCCTGGGTATTTTCATCAGAGAGTGACCCTCTTGAAGACCATCAAGACCTAGTCACTGCACCTATGTTCATCAACTAGGACAGTTTCTGAACTTGTTCTACAGTTTCAACCTTCGTAAGGTCCAATTATGTTCAAAACCTACTGTTGAGAATTCCTCTCCAAAAAGAGATTTCGTGCGCCTTTGCTGCCACTGTTGGAGTCCAACCTGACTCGCAGCTGACAGAGTTCAATACATTCAATTAGGTGACAAGCATTTCATTTCACCAATACTCCCCACAAGAACAAACACCATTTTGGAAGTGTGTGAAAGCGGTTTGCATCCCGTACAACAATCTCTTGCTTAGCTATCTTTGAGATGAATTTGGTGGCTGTGTGGCAATCACCACACATCCGAAGATTCCTGATGATCCCCAAAGACATCCCAGAGGGTGTGTTGATAAGCCCAAAAACAATGGCCAGCTTCTCATTGTGGTGGCAAAGAGACGATTCTTTTTAAGCTCTTCCTCAACATCATGCAATGCAAAGCGGGCTTCACCCCTTCGCACATCATTTGCTCATAGGTCTCCAAAGCCTCCATCTCGCGCCCTTACTGTGCATATCTTGTAATCATCGCACTCCACGACAGCACATCTCGTTTAGCCATACCGTTGAACACTCCCTTCATACATGTCCACGAGGGTATTGTTCAGAATGACATTTGATACAATTGCAAATCTGACAATGTCACCATGGACCTCTTTGCCCTTTTCCAGAGCTGACAGGCTTGCACACACACTTGTACACAAACGTGATGTGGTCAGGCTTCACCCCTTCCCCATCATTTGATCATAGGTCTCCAAAGCCTCCATACCACGTCCCTGCTGTGCATACCCTGCAAGCACCGCACTCCACGACACCACACCTCGTTCAGCCATGGAAACTCCCTTCGTATCCTTAATGCACCCACATTTGGCATACATGTCCACCAAGGGAGTGTTCAGAATGACATCTGGTACAATTCCAGCTTTGACAATGTCACCATGGACCTCTTTCCCCTTTTCCAGAGCTCGCAGGCTTGGACACGCATTGCATCCTGCCAACATTATATTCCACGTGATCAAAGATCGTTGAGGCATTCTGTTGAACACTTGGTGAGCATCAATGATGCTCCCGCACATAACTTACATGTTGACAAGGGTGTTGAGTAGAAGAACATTGTGGACTCCCTCTCTTGATCCTCTTTCAAAAGCTAAAATGGCGAGATCTTGGCATACCTAATTTTTAGCCAGATAGAAGACCAGATTGATGACCAGTTCTCATTCAAGAATCCAAAGTGACTCCATTTGCTATTCCACTTAGTGGAGAGGGATGGCTGGATGAGGGCTGGATGTTAAGAGCCCTATAAGCCATTTTTTTAAGAAAGGGGACGGAGGCCCTTTTAATCGAAAATAGGTGGTACATTAGTGGAAAAAATAACCACTGTCAAGGGCCGTGAAGGCTTACTAGGGGGAAACTTCCCCGTGACTCTGCTGACTCGGCAACACCGAATCAGCAGAGGCAATTGGAGGTACTAGAACTTCAAGTGCACTTTAGATTTTGGGTCTCTAGCCCGTTTGTGGCACCAGTTGAATTCCGTATCCTCCCCTTCACCAAGGGACTTCCCATTGAGTGGGGATGGACTCCTGCTATTGAACACGTAAGTTGGGAAGACAGTCTCCGAGTAGGTCACCTTTACCCAGGTATTGGCGAAATCTTGGAGCAACTTCCTCCCCCTGCGCTCTGAAGTTCTGGGAATAGCTCCACACACAACTCCCCAGGCCTTCCTCCCCTCAATAAACAGATCAAGGTAAATATTAAATAGAATTGATCTGCCCCTGGGGGTTACCCTCATAAACCCAGGCGCATCTACTTTTCCATACATTCCATAATGTAAGGGCCCTAAGAGCAGCCCAAACAAGACATGAAGAGGAAGGAATGTCAGGCAAACAATTGAGAAGCAGTAGGGAGGAGGGTGGTGGGGAGGGGAGAGGGCCCAGTGTGAATAGAATGTCAAGACTACTCTCCATACCCTGGACACCAAATACACCTTCCTCAAGTAACATTTTTTATTTTTTTTGGTCTTTTAACACCTGCTAGAGCGACAGCTCACAAACAAGGGCCCTTTTTGTTTAAAAATAAATAAAGAAGGAGGGACGGTGGCCTCGATTAACTTTATAGCAGGTGGACTTAAAAAATGTCCAAGGAGTACAAAGATTGTTTGGTGGAAAAAATAACCACCAGGGCCCATCGAGGCTTACTGTGGGGAAACTACCCCGTCTCACCAAAAGACACAAAACAAGCTAAAGCCCCTTAATGGTGAGAGGAGCAATTGGATAGAGCCCACCCCCGAATTGGGGCACTACTCACAAGGGGAAGAGGTTTTTTTTGTTTTTTTGTTTTTAACAGAACATGGGACAGTGGCCCTGGAAGCTTTATTAACCCCTAACGGACGACAAAATCAGAAATCGATTTGCCACGATGGCAAATCGTTGGATGACCTTGGATGAAAAAACTTTCTGAGTGAAAGTTGTGCGCCGTGACGTCATGCACCTGCCTGACTTTATGGCACCCTAAAATAATAGAAGCACTCCCATCAGTAAGTTTTTAGTGTGCAGGGGTACCCAATTCAGGGCCCTCCAGCAGCTTTGACCTACCGACGTGGCAGGATATGGGTGGTTGTACCAATGAAAATTCATTTTGCATGTAGATAGGTTAGAAAAATCATCTATGCATGTAGATAGATTAGAAAGCTTCAAATTTTTTCTGGTAGTGAGTTTCCATGTAGGGAACAATATGACCAGATGAATTCTCTTTGTGATGAAAATTTGGACACATTTGAGGCAGATTTGGGGTCAATTGTAATGGATGGTCTTTTTGACCCACCAATTTTCCCATACAAAGCAACCCTCATCTTGTTTTTTGGTTTTGGAATTTTGGCCCAAGGTGCTGTACATGCCAGGCAATTAGAATCGGGTTATGCTGTATCAATGAAAATTCATTTTGCCAAGCCAATTGCTTGGTCAAACCACTTTTCACTCCAAAACTAGAGCACAATAAAAATTTACAGCTTGCATTTTTGTTATAATCTTTGTAATGACACGGTGAAATAAAATGAAATTCTTATAGTAAGTTCCTGAAGTAGGTAGGATTACTTACAGTTCATCCCCCTGGATGTTTGTCAAATGTCAGATATGCCCTCAAACATGAGGGCATGTTCAGTTTTGGAATGGGCTCACCAAAAACGGGCTCGTCCTTTAGGGGTTAATAAGGTAAGGAAAAAATAACCTTACAAGAATGCCATACGGCAGAAGATTGAGGTACCACTCTGAACCAAGTATTGCGCCATCCTCGTTGGCGAATAGAGAGGATGAGCGGAGCGTATTTTTGTCGTTTTTCCAGGATATAGTCATGTGGGTAGCGGTCATGACAGAATCTGAATTCGATGAAGTGGATAATGAGTGATGGGGATGGTGTGGTAGGGGGTAGGAAAGCCATGGGTAAGCCTTGCACTACTAGAATATCTGGGCAAAGTCTAGCTGGACAGGTGCATGATTGAGAAATACATGTGCATGGAAGCAACCATGGTGGGACGGTGTGATCGGGTGGGCGGCCTTGGTATGTGTCTGCGTTTAGGAGTGTGAACCAGTGTTGGGCGGTTCTTGCATTTGTGAAAGAACCTTCGGTTCCGGTTCCACAATTATTTCAAGAGACAGCTCCGGATCCCGGTTTTTTTTTATTGAGCCGGTGAACTAAAATCCAAAGATTTTATTAGTTTTCACTAACACAAAAAAAAAAAACAAAAATACTCTAAATAAACTGGTAGAAGAAAATGGGTAAGATTTTATGGGTTGAAATTACTATTCAGCTATCTGGCAAGTATTGACATCTTCTAACATTTTGATTAATGAACTTAGCCAGGATATCATGGAGCTGGAGACTGAACCCAAGATCTCATGGCGTTGAAGCATTGAACATAGAATGTCATGGCCTTCAAGCATTGAACCCAGGATCTCATGGAGCTTGAGAGCATTAAAGAAGTTTTTGCCATGGGGCCCACCAGCTCTCCAGGGTTATGCCATGTTATGCCAAGGCCCACCAAGGGTTCAAGAACCGGAACCTGTTTTTATCCCCATACGGCCCGGTTCTCCGGTTCTCACACCCGGCAGGAACTGCCGGTTCGGTTCTGCGCCGATATCCATTGGTAGGTTCCGGTTCCGGTTCCGGGTCAGGTTCTATAGAAATGGGCCCGGTTCCGGTCCGGTTCTAGTTAACCTGAACCTGAACCGGCGGTTAACTTGGGTCCCGGCAGGTAACCGCCCAACGCTGGTGTGAACCTTCTGGTTTCGGCGCGGCTAAGAAGTAGTTTGTGGATATGCTAGACTACTTGGTTATGGCGAGTGATATGGAGGCCGTGTATAATGGGATGTCTGCATTGGCTGAGTAAGTGTGGCCAAGTGTCACATTCTTGATGAGTGTGTGAGCAGAGTGGGCAGTATGGGGATGGAAAAAGACGTGGCCATAAAATATGCTTATGCTGGTGGCCCAGATACTACGCGTATCTGAATTTAAGGGTTCGGCGGATTTGTGCATCTGTAATGGTTTTGGTATTCCAAAAGTGGTTTGATAGTTTATGGTGTAGCACCATGGATTGTGTCCACTTCTGAATATGGACCAAGTTAGTGTGGCTAATTGATGCAACAACTTATTTGTTAGCCTCCAGGGAGAGAGTGGCAAGGAGGTTGCGAACAGATCTGGGTGCGGGTGGGTCTGGGACGGGGTGTATGAACCAAAATGGGTGAGTATGGGCGATGTGAATAGGGTCATCAGATGCGATTATAGGAGGCTTGGAAGCGCCAGCTTGAGCAAGTAAGTCGGCAGCATCGTTACCATATATCCCAGTGTGCGAGCGGACTTTGTGGAAGTTGATGGGGTGGGATTTGGAGAGAGCGAGTTGGACAATGGCAGTGATAAGATTGCGGTCGGGGTGGTGGTGGTGGGATGAAGGGCGAGCGATGTGGTTCCTGATAAGGAAGAGTGAAGTAAGACTGTCGGTGAAAATATAGTATGGGGGAGGGAAAGCATCCAGCCTTGATAGGGCCTCATAAATTGCCATAAGTTCAGTACGTAAAATTGTGGTGGGACCAAGTAGGCGGAGGGCGACGCCTTGTTGAGTGGCCGCATGATATATACCATATCCGACATTGGATTGTATGAGAGATCCATCCGTGTAGTGAGAATGGCAGAGGGGAAATCTAAGGGGGATGTTTTGTTGGTACTTCTGGGGGATGGTGGGTGGGGCCGTGGTAGGAGCGGTATGCGGTGGGTGTGGCAGCGCTTTTAGCCATGCCTTATTAGGTTTGATATTGAGTAGAGGAGGGGGATGTTTTCGTAATTGGGGGTGGATGGGTTATGTCAAGTTATTTTACCACTAGTGTGAAACTAGCTAGGAAATAGCTAGCTTTTACATATTGACATTTGGGATTGGCCCAAGTGTCAATCCAGGGGTCAAGGCAGATTTAGGCCCTGGAGTGGTTATCTTCACGGCAAGCGCGGGAGGCTCATCTTTCTCGAGTTGAGCCTCACCGCGCCTAGCTATGGCGCCGTAGTGTGGATTCCCCAAGGCGTGGGGTGCACTTGGCTTGACTTGTATTTGAGTGATGAGTTTATATATGCATGAGTTTATGCTTCAGCTTTGTGAGCTCGCATGAGCTTGTGCTTGTATTCTTCTTCATTATCATTGTGTGGACTAGTGACTGCCATAGTGGGCAGCATAGTGACAGCCTAGTGACTGACTAGTTGTAGCCTAGTGGTTGGACTAGTGGCTGGACTAGTGGTGGACTAGTGGTATACTAGTGTGTGGCGTGCACATGTGTTGTGTGGTTTTGGACAGCGATGTAGTTGTGTAGCAATATGTATGCGCACGACAGCTAGTACGAATCACTCCATAGATATGAGTCTTACAAGCATATTGTATTCTCCAAGTTGTGGCCCAGTTGTCGTGCACCTAAGCATCGTGCCACAACATACATCGTTGTCCAACCACACTTCCTAGCATATAGTTCTAGAAAGCCATGCCACAATGATACGGAAATGGTGAAAAGAAGAGAAACCACTCTATCACGTTATATAAGTCAAGCCAATGGCACCTTTGCTAAAGGACTCCACCATACAGACCTCACCCACTCTCCTAGAGCTATGGCGGCGAGAGAGGCCTCGGGAGGCTCGACTAGAAGAAGACGAGTCTGCCTACGTCTCATGTGGAGATAACCTCCCCACGTCCCAAGTGAGATTCGCCACCTCACTTGGCACATGGAACCACATGAAGTCCCAATGCCAACAAAATACAAATATAAATGTATAATGTCATAATTAGCTAGAAATAATTATTTCTAACTAATCACAAATAAAACCATGACAGTTGTCGTGCACCTAAGCATCGTGCCACAACATACATCGCTGTCCAAGCACACTTCCTAGTATATAGTTCTAGAAAGTCACGCCACAATCGCCCCCCTAGCTGGTGATTAGGTCCCTCTAACACTGGATAGTTTGCAAGTATCCCCCCCAATAAGATCATCGCTTGGTCTCAATCGCATAAGTCCCAACAACTGAAGTCGATAGATCAAGAGGCCGGGTGCAAACGTAGCCCCATTGTTAGTCGCCTTCATGCAATCCATGATCTTCAGTTGAGTATCCATGGCATTGAAGCCCCACTAGCTAGACCTTGGATCACTTGCCCACTACTTTTGTCCAAGGCATCGTGGACACAACCATTCTCCGATAGGAACCTCCTCAAGTGGCGGTGTCAAGCATCCCATGTGCCACTTCCTTGAGCATTTGACACACACCAACATGGTTGCGGCGCCATTGATAGAGTGCGGGCTTATTTCAACGCCCCTACTTCACAATTGCATCATTTACTCATTATGGGTTTGGGTTATCGTTGGAGTCTTGACTTCGCAAGCCCATTGCCATTGACGATTCGCCATAACAAGTATGTGCTGGTGATGGTGGAACACTTCTCCAAATGGATTGAACTGGTGGCATTGCCTAACAAGGCAAGTGAGGGGCTGCGTATGCATTCTTAGATCGAGTGCTTAGCCATTTTGGTGCTCCAGCCGAGGTACTCACGGACCAGGGGAGAGAGTTCTTGGGGGAGTTTCAGGCTTTGTGTGAGCAAGCCTTGATAGATCACCGCACACTTTCTCGGGATCATCCCGAGGCTGATCGCTTTGGCAGAGAGAGTTGTTCAGATAGTCAAGAGAGGTTTGCGCAAGTACGGTTTGCAAAAGGGACACCTAGGAGATTGGGACCTTCAACTGCCTTGGCTAGCTATGAGCTATAGGTTCAGCAAACAAGCTTCACTTGCCTCCTTCTCACCTTACTTTCTTCTCTTCAGCCGAGAGCCGGATTTGTCTGCATCTATTCGCAGGGAGGCTGCAATAGTTCTCAACCTTGATGATCCGGATGTGTGGACAAAAGCATGTGCCCAGTGGGCAGAGTTGTTCAAGAGAATCATGCCTATGGCATTTGAGAACCTCGCTATTGCCCAACACCGAGACACATTGAGGTACGCCACTATACGTGGAGGGGGATATCGGCCAAGTGTTCGGCGTTTCCACCTTGGGGACTATGTGTATCTACAGTAGACAGCGCCTACAGCAGGATATGTGATTCTAAGGGTCAGGGAGGTGTTGCCTTCAGGAGTATTGATTCTGGAGGGTTGAGATGGCATGGTATGGAAGGACCATGTGCGCAATTGTGCATCATGTCACCTTCCACATGTGGATGAGAGGATAGATCCCAATCTTGCAGTGGTACCTGCAGGGTTGCGTTGTATGCTATGTGGGCACACCATGCACCTTGCCACCAACTGTTGCACATCTGTGTGCATGCCCCGCCACCAATATTGCCCTTGCAGTAAACTATGAGTGCGCTGCACCCCAAAATGTCCCACCTCCTCATGGGCATGGCGTACCAATCGCACTCGTTGTGTTTAATGAGGCACAATCCTCACTCGTCCATCCTCCCATACCCGGAGTAGGTGAGTCCCTTCCCACTTGAACATTTTGGCTCGTTGTAGGACCCGATCTCTCTCTTTAGCAGTTACACTTGCTGATTTCTCTCCGGTACGAAGGTATGCCAACACTGCTGCATCTTCATGCATATCCTTAGCACCACCAAGCTCTTCACTAGTCTCTGGATCGTCATGCACGCTATCTACATGACCAATCGCATGGGATAGACCAGCTTGAGCTCCCATTGCTAGAATGCACAAAAAGGCCGATGCATGTCATCCTGGCACCATCTCCTCATCCGTCTCACCATGCCACCGAGCTCCAGTATCATCATGTTCCCTTGTGCATGGATTACGACTCAATCCATCTGCATCCCGATTGACAATACCGGCTCAATGCATAAGCGCCCACCGTGCAAGTTTCCATGTAAGCTTCTCTGACTCCATCAACCACTTCAATGGTTGGTGATCCGTGACAAGGGTGAAGAGATTGTCATAGAGGTATCATCTGAAATATGCCACTGCCCATACTGCAGCTAGACACTCCCCTTCATAGGAACTATACTTTGCCTCGGCATCATTGTTCGAGCGGCTAGCATATGCCACTACGAACTCTCTTCCCTCATCATCCACCTGTGTGAGCACTGCTCCAATCCCCAGCATACTCCAATCCGTACGTAGCTGGAAATGCCGCCCCCGAATAAGCTGCCTCAGAATAGGTGCAGAAATCAATTGAGCCTTGAGTTCCTCAAAGGCTTCCTCTTGCTCCTCCTCCCACTGCCACTCCTGACCCACCTTGGTCAACTTGGTAAGAGCCTTTGCAATGCTGCTAAATCAGAAACAAGGCTAGCAAAAACGGAAATAAGGATAAAGAAGAGAGACCATAAGGGCCCTCCACAAAGAAGACAAGACCAAAAGGAAATAAAAGCAGAAGCGCCCAAGAGCGAAGGATCCATCAACACTTGCGGCGAAGATCAGGATCAAAATTCAGATTGGCTTTGATCTTTGAATTGCGATTCCAATTATGTTTCCAATTAACATCATCTTCATGCTCCAAAAGAAAAGGCCAATGGTTACTTTGGCCACCAAATTTCGGGGACGGCAGGGCGGAAGGTGCAAAACTCGCCCTCTTCTGAACAGATGGCTCCCTTCCTTCCCCATGAACTGTCGAATTCTTGAAATAGCTGGACGCGTTTCTTTTCAGAACAATATGCGAACAACTGACAAAACCAAACCCCAAGTCTTTTTACCTTCAATCCAAAGTTCAAAGAACAGATGATGAAGAGTGGCCTTAATGCATGGGAATTTGACCTCAAACTAAGTGCACGGCGTGCTTTCCACAAACGTCATAGGGTCAAAGCCCTGAGAGCAACCGAGACCGGGCATGCAAAATTCTTATTGTGGATGGGATGTAGGAGAGTATATCAATATATGACACCTCCCGAAGGAAACGTAAACTATGTATATGATGGATTGAACCCACAACCACTTCCGAGGTGTTATGTTTCCATACCACTGTGTCATGGTTTTGTTTGTGATTAGTTAGAAATAGTTATTTCTAGCTAATTATGACATTATACATTTATATTTGTATTTTGTTGGCATTGGGACTTCATCTGGTTTCATGTG
This sequence comes from Takakia lepidozioides, assembly GCA_030704615.1. Lineage (NCBI taxonomy): Eukaryota > Viridiplantae > Streptophyta > Takakiopsida > Takakiales > Takakiaceae > Takakia > Takakia lepidozioides. The sequence continues at coordinate 60,815,628 of CM060734.1, forward strand.
CCAAGTGAGGTGGCGAACCTCACTTGGGACGTGGGGAGGTTATCTCCACGTGAGACGTAGGCAGGCTCGTCTTCTTCTAGTCGAGCCTCCCGAGGCCTCTCTCGCCGCCATAGCTCTAGTACTTGAGATGGAGAGTGGGTGAGGTCTGTATGGTGGAGTCTTTTAGCAAAGGTGCCATTGGCTTGACTTATATAACGTGATAGAATGGTTTATCCTCTTTTCACCATTTCCGTATCACTAGAAGAAGACCTGCTTACATCTATAAGTGCAAGGTGTTAGCATAGTTAACACTTGTGTGTGGAAGAGAGCTTGATAGATAGCTCTTAAGTTACAAGCTGTTGCAGGGTTTGCAAGAAGAAAGTCTTGTGGTGTTTATGTACAAGAGGAGGTCTTCAAGAAGAGCATCATTGAAAGTTTGAGAGCTTATGAAGAAGCTCTTGTTCTGCAAGTGTTGCAGTGTCGCGCACCTCACTTCGGTAAGCTCCCCTTCAAGTCATAGTTACTCGCTTTGATGCGCGCGCCTGACTCCCAACCTGGCCGCCGGGCCAACTCGGAGCTTCGGCTGCTCACCGGGGCATAACGGTCCCCCTTCGCTCTCCCGAAAGACCCTCCACCTATTTGGGCCTAGTGGAATTCCCTTTGGTAGATGGCAGTCCAGAACAGCTCCCCACTCTTTGGTCACTTTCTGGCTCGCTCGCTTACTCACTAGTTTTTGGACACCAATGGGCTTCCATCGTTCTCGGGGTTACTACTCCCCTTATATATACTTCTGTAGCTGTCCGCGGGGGTTTCACAACCAACCATGCCATTTTATGGTGAACCACCACGAAGACCCTCGACTCCCGGTGGTGAGTCGCAGTGAGTCTTGGCCCACTCACCACGGCCCCATTGGGCCGTGATGAGTCCCAAGACTCCCCACGACTCCCACCACGAGGTCTCCACCCCATGGTGTGTCCTATGCCACCCCCACTAAGTCCTACTAAGCTACCACCACCCCTTGTGGAGCCACCTCCATCGCAACCCGGTGTGCGGGGCTCCACCTAGTGAGCGCCTCCGCTTCCCTGAGTGCCTTGGGCACTCAAGGGTGCTTCAGCCCCCCCATACCTACCGCTGCCGCTGCCCCCACCACAGGGGCAGCCCCTCATGTGTCCCGACCCCCTGCCCTCAAGACAAAGGGCCGCGACATGCAGGGTTTGAGGAGTTCAATAAGAGCTCGGGTGTTAAGGAAGCAAGCGGTGCATGTGTGGAGTATGGTTTCAGCTTGTGGGAGTCTTCAACTTCAAGCTTAGGAGAGCTATGAGTGGAGGTAGACATCTGATTTCTATTTGGGGCAGAATAGTGTATTTGTAGAGCATACTTTGAGTTGGGGTTTCAATCCCAAGCTTGGAAAGAGCATGTCTATGGAAGTGGCAAGTGCAGGGCTGGATTAGAAGATATAAGAGGTGCGCTATAGCTATGGAAGGAAGCACTATGAGTGCATGCGATGGCTAGAAGAGGGTATCCCATAGAAAGCTCAATAGCTTGTTTTATGCTTGTTTCAATAAGTTTTATAGAGAAAGAGAGTTTGTTGTGTGGCAAATAGCTTGCTCAAGGACTTAGAGGCACTCTTGGTGGTCTATTGATGCTCAAGAAACCAAGAACAGCACCTTTAGTTGCTCCATAGAAGCCATAGCTCGTTGCAGCAATCGCAGAGGCAAAGCGGCGCAAACCTTAATTTGGGAGCGCGTGGGAACGCTTGGGAACACGTGTGAACTCCTTGGGAACGCGTGGGAACGCGTGGGAACATTGCCCCAGAGTTGGGAGCATCACCATTTTCCAATCGGATGAACTATTGAGCCAGTAAATGAAAATCGGCGCTCCCGGATGAAAATCGGTTGCAGTGGATGAAACTGCGCCAGAGGATGAAATCTCGCAAGCGGATGAACTATCGCGCTATCAGATGAAAATTTACGACGATGGATGAAACTGCGTCAGCGGATGAACTATCGCACTATCGGATGAAAAATTGCGGCGATGGATGAAACTGCGTCAACGGATGAAATCGTGGTAGCGGATGAACTATCGTGTCATCGGATGAAAAATTGCGGCGACGGATGAAACTACGCCAGTGGATGAAATATCGCACCAAGGGATGAACTATCGCGGTGGATGAAGTATTGGACCTTCGGATGAGAAATCGCAGGGTTGGATGAAATTTGGTCAGTGACGGTTGGAAACTCGAGTGACTATGGATATTTTTGGAGCTTTCTAGGGCCTACTTTGAGGATTATTTGGGGTCTATTGAGGCCAATATCTTGCAGGTATTGGGGCCTGCTTGAGGCCTATTTAGAGTCTATTGAAGCCAATATCTTGCAGGCTTGTGGAGTCTGCAAGATATTGTTTGAAGGACTATTTGAGGTCCTTTGAGGCCAATGTTTTGCAGGCCTATGAAGCCTTGTGAGGGCTGGTTGGAGGACAATTGGAGGTCCTTGGAGGCCCATATTGGGCAGACTTATGGAACTTTCTAAGAGGTCTTTGGGGGACTATTGGAGGTCATTGGAGGCCAATAATTGGCAGATTTGAGGAGCTTCTTAAGGGTTGTTGGAGGACTGTTGGAGGTCCTTGGAGGCCATATTGGGCAGGCTTGTGGAGCCATTGTGAGGGCCAGTTGGAGACCTTGGAGGCCACTAATTGTCGGCACCTAGGGCCTTTTGGTGAACTGTTTGGAGTCCAAGTTTGCGAACTTCTTGAACCTCGGTGGGTCAATGTGAGAAGCTGATTGAGGGCAGATTTCAGAAGTTCATGGCAATAATTTGAGGGCTCTTGAGAGTTATTTGAGAGGTTCTTTAAGGATAGTCTTGTTCATTGCTCAAGCAAGAGTGACTGTGAAGATAGGGGGAGTAATGGGATGAGAGCATTTTGGGCTTAAAGGTTGCTTTAGCTTCTCTTCTCTATAGTCTTCCATCATTCTTGTAGGCCAAAGCTTTTCCGTAAGCGGAGGCAGAGCTAGTTTGGATAGAGACTTGGCCATCTTGCAGGTTTATTGAAGCCGCAAAGAGATCGATTGATTTAAAGCTGTGGGAGATGTTGTTGTTTGAGTTTCCTGTGTTTGGATCCTCCTCCCACACATACATGCTTGACTGTGCGCCATGCTAATTGGCCCTTGCTTTTATAGGTGGTTGTGCCGGAACTATGTGGCCGGCCAATCCTAGAGCGTGCTGTCGGTGGTGAGGCTGGGGTGATGACCAGCAGACCATCATTGTTTCTCTTATGGTGAGGTTGGGTTGATGACCAGCAGACCATATGAGTGCCTGCGGTAGATGCAGGTGCAGGTGCAGGTTCAGAATATGAACCTTGTATTCCAAACCATAAGCCGCAACAGGTTCTCTACCCGACTACCTTGTAGAAAAGGGGATTAGAGACAAGCTGATAGTCCGTTTGAGTGTGAGATTTCATCACGGAGGTGCCACCAGTTGCTGAGGAGAGTGCCGGTATAAGCACCAGCGATACTAGTGGATATACAAGACGAGGTGTACGGTTTAGGCCACCTTCACCTTCAGTGCCTTCTGAGGAAGCTTCAGACTCAAAATTAGGAGGATTCTTGCCGAGGGTGCAAGCCATTTCCGTGCAATTGTTGTGGGATACAATGGAGGAAATGTATGGAGCTACCAAAGGGCCACGTCGGTACTCGGGAGCTGTGGGCACCATCGAGCTTGATGATTTTATACAGAAGTTTGATAGTTGATGTGATTTGCAGCAGATGCGCAATCCACAACTGTTTACACATTTTATGGCGTGGAAGGGGCTGTTTCAGCACCTTGAGGGGCCGCCTATGGATGACTACCATGAGTTTAGGCGGGGAGTTTATTGCATCTCTTAAGCAGCAGTATGGGGAGTGTGGAGAGCCATGGACTGAGGATCAGTTAGAGGCCAAGGTGGCCAAGGTTTTTGAAGAGGTTGAGAATGTTTCTTGCTCAGAGGATGTTCTCAAGATGGCTATGGCGGAGCAAGTGGAGGCTACGCCAAAGTTAGATTGGGCGGACAAGGCCCAAGATGTTGCTATCTAGCAACCAAAGGATTTGTCTCCTACCTCCAAGCCTGGTGTACCCAAGGTTGCAGTTACTGAGGACAATTGGGAACCAGATGTTGGACCTACAGGCACCGGAGGAGAGAGACGGAGGATCCAGCAATTTCTAAGGGTTTATAGAAATTGCTTTGCCTTCGGTTTGAAGGATTTGGGGAGTTTGAAGGATCAAGAGATTCCAGTCACGGACTATGGAGTTGTTCGAAGCTGGATTGGTGGAGTTGTCAGGCAGGGGAGTATACCTCGGCAACGGTGATGCCAGCTAAGAAGGATATCCATGGCAATTGGACAGAAAGAAGGATGTGTGGGGACTATCGTTCTGTGAACCGTCAGACTAAGTCAAATAGATATACCATGCCAGCTCCAGAGGAGATCTTTGATGCTACTGGGCATGCAAAGGTGTTTAGCACATTGGACTTGCGATCCAATTACCACCAGTTGCCATTCAAAGAGGCTGACAAGCAAAAGACGGCATTCTGGGGGATTGACCAACATGGGAAGGATTGTTTGTACCAATGGCGGTTCTTACCGTTTGGGTTGAAGAATGCTCCTGCAGAGTTTCAGAGGGTCATGGATAGGATTCTCGCGGGGTTAGACTTCACCCGATGCTACATTGATGACATCATCGTCTTTAGTGCTACGGTTGAGGAGCATGAGAGACACCTTCAGGTGGTGTTTGAGCGCTTGAGAGCGCACGGGTTGAAACTGCACCCCGGAAAGTGCAAGTTCTTCCACAATCAGATTGAGTATCTGGGCCACATGATATACTCTGGAGGATTGGGTGTTCAACAGACAAAGGTGGAGGCCATTGCATGCATTCCACGTCCCATGGATGTGAGCAGAGTTCGTGCTTTCATGGGATTGACAAACTACTATCGACGGTTTGTCGTTAGTCGTGTGTTCGAACACTGACCCTTCATGGCTGCCCGAGGACGTTCCCAGATTGTAGCACCTTCTGGCTTGGATGAGGTTATTTTTTCCTCTCTTCTTTATTGGCTCCTATTTATTCCAAAGAAGAGACCACGCATCATTGTCAAAAATCGCTAAGTCCTTGTTGTGCCTTTCCCAGGTGTCACCTCCTCTCATTTGCTGAAAACTACTTACATTAACACCTCCCTCAAGTAACATTTTGTTATTGAACAACTTATGAAAAATAAATGGATGAATTATTTTCAAGTTTAGTATGGGTGAAAGTAGATTCCACTATTCATAAAGAAGAATCATACGCAATTAGCTGCTTGTCAATTTGAGTAACATTTCTTTAATTTAAAAAAAAAGAATTTTGAGCAAATTCACCATAAGGCAATTATAACAAAACGATGTGGTTGATTTTTCATCCCACACAAGATATCTTCCCAAAAAACAGTTTGACCAAGCTCTTTTGGGTATCATTTAGGTTTTTCATTGAATCTGAATGCCCTCCAGATTCACATTAATCTTGGCATTTACAAAGATGCTATCTCCAAGTTTGAAATCAAAATATCTAATTTTGCTAAGCGGTACTTTGTATTTGAAATTGGGATTTGGGAAAGGGGGGGCGCGGGGGAGTTATTTTCAATTTCTACATATAAACCCTATTTTAAGTAATTCCGGACTTTTGGCTTAAATCCGGACCAAACTTAATATATAACATAAGTAAAATTAATTCAGGTATTAATAATAATATCGTGGAATATTGAGTCATTTAACTTGTGAAGTTGCACAATCCCATAGTACCATGAACCAATGTATTGCAAGTTTTCAATTGAAGGATTAAAACGTTGAATGGAATAAGGTTGGATTTCAATGAAACATGTGAATTATGTTTCAAAATATTTAGGGATCATTCGGAAAGGTTCATATGACAACCAAATAAATTTTTCGTCATTAATCAGTCCTGAACCTCGCTTTGCTACCCGTTATTCCATGTCATCTCAGGTCAATTTATCTTGGGTCTGTTTATCTTATTAGGACCTTCTAAAGACAATACTTCTGGGGCCTTCAGTCCTTACATTGTCCTCACCTTAAACCATATACCCTAAATCTAATTCGAATGTTTGATGTGCATTCTTCAAGGGTTAGAAGGTTGGGCATAATAGAATGGCCCTTGGGATATTTCATTCAAGTCTAATTTCTTAGGTGACAAGTCACTTGTACATTTTCCCAGATTTTTTGGTCCATTCATACCCACTAGTATGTTTACTACACTACTCAACTCCGTACCCTAAAACCTAATTCCAATGTCTGATGCCTATTTAATTTATTGCTTCCAGTTTTGGGTGCGGTCGAAGTGGAGGGGATATTTCCTGAATTGTTGTACGACCTCCACGTAAAGACTCACATTCCATAATTGTTTGTCCATTTATAGTTCACTAAACCCTAAACCCTAAGCCCTTAAACATAACTGCATTGTTTGATGGGCATTCTTTATAGATTAGATACAATCTGTGGTTGGAAAATTTTATTCCCTAAACCCTAAATCATAGGTGGCAAGTCATATGTACCCTTCCCAATATTTTCTTTTCCATTCATACCGAGTACTATAGTTAGTACCCTCGCAAACTCTATACCCTAAAACCTAATTTCAATGTTTGATGCTTATTTATTTATTACTTCCAATTTTGGGTACGATCGAAGTGGTGGGGATAATATTTCATGAATTGTTCTACGTATGGGTAAAGACTCAAACTCCATAATTGTTTGTCCATTTACAGTTTTCTAAAACCCTAAACCCTAAACCAAACTCCACTGTTTGATTCACATTCTTTATAGAAATTTGGATACAATCTGTGTTTGGGATATTTCATTAACAAATTTTCATAGTTGCTAAGTCATCTGTATACTTTTCCATATTTTCTTTTCCATTCATACCAAGTACTATGTTTCAATGTACCCTAGCAAACTCTATAACCTAAAACCTAATTCCAGCTTGGTTCAATGACTTTATAGCTGAATCTACATGACACTTTTCCAAGCTCAACAATACGACCATGTGGATCGAGAATGAAGGAAATGGGCGAATCTGTTGAGGAGAAGACACTTTGGTGAGAACCAGAGAACCAAAAGAAATGGGTATAATGTGAGAGAGGAACTGCAAAAAGAAAGAAGCAATGCCATCAGAAAAAACTAGGAACTCCGGATGATCACTCGAGGTTCCTGAAACGTTACAGAGATGAGGTCAAGAAAAAAGCTGGTGGCTGGCAAAGAAGGTGGATTAATATTTGAACACGTGAAGAGAAACAAATGGAGAATGGAGGTAAGACATCAGTTTTATTCTTGAAAACATGCCGAGGAGTGAACCTCCACAATATGTCATTGTCAACCTTGTTCTCCGTCAAAGGTTGCAGTCTTCATTGTCTGACTATTGATTGGCCTCATCCAAATTTGCTCGTGCTTTCTCCGCCTCCACCGCGGTAATTTTCTTAGAGCTATTACATGTCGTGTTTTTTCTGGCGGGCATTGTCTAAACGACAGAATTAATGTGAATCCACTGAGGGGGATCATTTGGATTGAACTCCCAAACTTTGGACCAACGATCTCTGTACCTGTCCAAATCGGAAGGGCTACCTCCTTTCTTGGGTCTCCACCATTCGACGTGAACCTTCTTAAAATTCCTGGATCCTCTGTCGCGGACCACACGCTAGAAGAAAAACGTGGAATAACCATTATGGTATCCACTCATTTTGAGTGGGAAAAGACACCCAACCATTCTGGCCCCAGAGTGGTCTAGAACCAGTGGATCTTAACTCAGCAGTGGTTAAAAACATGACGTGTCATAAATGATTAAAGACATTGGTTACAATCACTTGCCTCCAAGTCCAGCTGTTCGCTTATGTGTCACAGTGGTAAACTAACCACTTATGACATTTCACAGTGGTAAGCCAAGTCACGTCTGACGTGTCACAGTGGTAAACTAACCACTTCAGAACATAGACCACTACTGCCGAATGCGACGTGGACACAACAACTCCGCAATGGACGGACACGTGTCCGTATCCATATGGACACGTGGCCAAATCCAGTTAGACGATTATAGGCTCCATTATCTGGACATGTGGCAATATTACAAATGAGCATGTGCCCTATTTTAGGGATGTATTGAAAAATGCAATGACTTCACAAACAACTCTGTGAGTGAGACTTAAATGACTCTAATAGTCATGATTCGAGAATAAACAATATATATTATCACTGAATGTGTTGTTATGGTTTTGTTTGTGATTAATTAGAAATAGTTATTTCTAGCTAATTAGAAAATTATACATTTATATTTGTATTTTGTTGGCATTGGGACTTCATTGGTTCCATGTGCCAAGTGAGGTGACGAACCTCACTTGGGACGTGAAGAGGTAGTACTTGAGATGAAGAGTGGGTGAGGTCTGTATGGTGGAGTCCTTTAGCAAAGGTGCCATTGGCTTGACTTATATAACGTGATAGAGTGGTTTATCTTTTTTTCACCATTTCCGTATCACTAGAAGAAGACCTGCTTACATCTATTAGTGCAAGGTGTTAGCATAGTTAGCACTTGTGTGTGGAAGAGAGCTTGATAGATAGCTCTTAAACTACAAGCTATTGCAGGGTTTGCAAGAAGAAAACCTTGTGATGTTTATGTACAAGAGGAGGTCTTCAAGGAGAGCCCCATTGAAAAGTTTGAGAGCTTGTGAAGAAGCTCTTGTTCTGCAAGTGTTGCAGGGTTTGAGGAGTTCAAGAAGAGCTCGGGTGTTAAGGGAGCAAGTGGTGCATGTGTGGAGCATGGTTTCAGCTTGTGGGAGTCTTCAACTTCAAGCTTAGGAGAGCTATGAGTGGAGGTAGACATCTGATTTCTATTTGGGGCAGAATAGTGTATTTGTAGTGCATGCTTTGAGTTGGGGTTTCAATCCCAAGCTTGGGAAAAACATGTCTATGGAAGTGGCAAGTGCAAGGCTGGATTAGGAGCTTTAAGAGGTGCACTATGGCCATAGAAGGAAGCACTGTGAGTGCATGCGATGGCTAGAAGAGGGTATGCCATAGAAAGCTCAATAGCTTGTTCTATGCTTGTTTCAATAAGTTCTATAGAAAAAGAGAGTTTGTTGTGTGGCAAATAGCTTGCTCAGGGAGTTAGAGGCACTCTTGGTGGTCTATTGATGCTCAAGAAACCAAGAACAACACCTCAGGTTGCTCCATAGAAGCCATAGCTCGTTGCAGCAATCGCAGAGGCAAAGCGGCGCAAAACCTAGCTTGAGAATGTGTGGGAACGTTTGGGAACGCATGTGATCTCCTTGGGAACTCGAGGGGACGCGTGAGAATGTTTTGGGAACTCCTTGGGAACTTGTGGGAACGCATTATAATGCATGGGAACATTGCCCCAGAGTTGGGAACACCACCATTCTCCAATCGGATGAACTATTGAGCCAGTGGATGAAAATCGGCGCTCCTGGATGAGGCTGGGGTGATGACCATCATACCATCATTGTTTCTCTTATGGTGAGGCTGGGTTGATGATCAACAGACCATAGGATTGCCTACGGTGGATGCAGGTGCAGGTGCAGGTTCAGAATATGAACCTAGTATTCCAAACCATAAGCCGCAACAGGTTCTCTACCCGGTTACCTCGTGGAAAGGGGGATTAGAGACAAGCTGATAGCCGGTTTGAGTCTGAGTTTTCATCACGAAGGTGCCACCAGTTGCTGAGGAGAGTGCCGGTACGAGCACCAGCGATACTAGTGGGTATACAAGACGAGGTGTGCGGTTTAGGCCACCTTCACCTTCAGTCTCTTCTGAGGAAGGTCAGACTCAAAGTTATGAGGATTCTTACCGAGGGTGTAAGCCATTTCCATGCAATTGTTGTGGGATACGATGGAGGAAATGTATGGAGCTACCACGGGATCACGTCGGTAATCGGGAGCTGTGGGCACCAACGAGCTTGATGATTTCATACAAGAGTTTGATAGTTGATGTGATTTGCAGCAGATGCGCAATCCACAACTGTTTACGCATTTTATGGCGTGGAAGGGGCTGTTTCAGCACCTTGAGGGGCCGCCTATGGATGACTACCATGAGTTTAGGCAGGGAAATGAGGTGGAGATTGAGGAGTGGCGACAATATTGGTCACCTGACTATGTCTCCATCACTAAAGGCACAAGGGCAGCGGCGATACCAGCAGCTACACCAACATCCCCAACTACAAGCACTAGTAGTGGGACAAGTAAAGATGGAGCTGGGAAATCCACCCAAGCTCCTACTGCAGCACCAACACCCGTGCCTGCCTTTAACCCAGTTGTGGAGTTCTTATTGGATCGCGATACTTTCATAAAGGCGTTCACTCGTAGCCCACATCTTGCAGCAGCCGGCCCATCTAGAATGATATATGACAATCTCCGTGACTGTCTCAATCCATAAGACTCTGCTAGTGGTTTCTCCTAGTTGTTCCAAGTTTGTTCTTCCATTGCGACTGGGCGTATACCTACCCCTGTAGCATGTTTGCTTGGAGCAGCACGGCTCTTGGCCATGTCCAAGACTACTGGTGGGATTCGGCCTATAGCAGTCGGGGAGGTTCTGTACCGTTTGGTGAACCGTTCTATTTGCATTCAGTTTCGAGAGGTATTTTCTGCTTACTTCTCTCCCCATCAGATTGGGGTTGCTACCCTAGGAGGTTGTGAAGCAGTGGTGCATGGGATTCGTGCTTCCCTCGACCTTTATCCCGACTGGATCGTCCTTCAGGTGGATGTCGCCAACGCCTTTCAGGAATTGCGACATGCCCGTACTGGAGAGCTTTCAGTTATTCAGTCAGAAGTAGGTACACGTCAGGGTGACCCACTAGGGGGATCTCTCTTTGCCTTTGCACACTTCCGAGCTCTTCACTCTTCTGCCCAAGCCTTCCCATCCTGTATATTTCCTTCTATTACTGATGATACACACATCACTGGCCCTCCTAGTGATATCCTCTTTGCTTTCCATCACTTTGCTGATCAACTCCACTCTCTAGGGCTCACTGTTCAACCCCGCAAGTCCACAGTTTGGTCACTCTCTGGTCTGCCTTCAGATATTGTGCCGCCCACCGACTTTCTAGCACCATCTGAAGGTATTCGAGTGCTAGGTGTTCCTCTTGGCACTATCTCTTACACAACATCTTTCCTTCAAGACGCCTTGCTACAGGATACCAGCCATATAGAGCTTATTCCCAAACTAGGGGATATGCAGGTAACCCATGGCATTCTCACCAAATGCTTTCCTTCTTACCTCTTACGTTGTTTCCCCCCAAGTCCTCAGTTTTTGGAGCTTCTGTCTTCTTTTTATACGACTGTTATGGGGATTTTTGGTCGTCTATTAGGCCCGGGTGCATTTGACAGTGAGGAGGGTCCCTTGGCATATTGTCAAGCTACCCTCCCCATCTCTTCTGGGGGAGTGGGCTTATTATCCATAGTCGCAACTGCTCCTGCTGCCTTCATGAGTAGTTGGGCTCTAGTTGCTCCAGCCTTGGCATCTAGGTGTCAACAACGCCCTATCCTCATGGATGTGGTTGCCCATATCGACGATGACTCTTTTCCCTTCTAGCAACATCTTCATGCAACACGACACCTCCTCCCGATACCAGCACACGCTTATCTGCCACCATTCGAACAATTGATGACTCAAGGCCTGGAGCACTTACAGGATACCATCATGGAACGCATGCACAGATATTCTTTCCAGCATGCTTTCCGATGCTCCTTCATATACACACCGGGCCAGACATGTTTCTTGTGTTGGGCCTGGAGCAGGCGCCTGGCTCACGGTACGACCAGCCATAAAATTGTTCCGTATGTCCTCAGTTGTATTTACCACCTCTCTTCTGGTTAGACTTGGTATTCTGCATCCCTCTGTGTTAGGACTACAGCGGTGTGTATGTCGCCATCCGATCGACCCACTTGGCGTCCATATTTTTCGTTGCCTTTAACCAACTGAGCTACTGACTGTTGGTTTTGTCATGGTTTTGTTTGTGATTAGTTAGAAATAGTTATTTTTAACTAATTAGGGCATTATACATTTATATTTGTATTTTGTTGGCGTTGCGACTTCATTTGGTTCCATGTGCCAAGTGAAGTAGCGAACCTCACTTGGGACGTGGGGAGGTTATCTCCACGTGAGACGTAGGCAGGCTCGTCTTCTTCTAGTCGAACCTCCCGAGGCCTCTCTCGCCGCCATAGCTCTAGTTCTTGAGATGGAGAGTGGGTGAGGTCTGTATGGTGGAGTCTTTTAGCAAAGGTGCCATTGGCTTGACTTATATAACGTGATAGAGTGGTTTCTCCTCTTTTCACCATTTCCATATCACTAGAAGAAGACCTGCTTACATCTATGAGTGCAAGGTGTTAGCATAGTGTGGAGCATGGTTTCAGCTTGTGAGAGTCTTCAACTTCAAGCTTAGGAGAGCTATGAGTGGAGGTAGACATCTGATTTCTATTTGGGGCAGAATAGTGTATTTGTAGAGCATGCTTTGAGTTGGGGTTTCAATCCCAAGCTTGGGAAGAGCATGTCTACGGAAGCGGCAAGTGCAGGACTGGATTATGAGCTTTAAGAGGTGCACTATGACCATAGAAGGAAGCACTATAAGTGCATACGATGGCTAGAAGAGGGTATGTCATAGAATCTCAATAGCTTGTTATATGCTTGTTTCAATAAGTTCCATAGAGAAAGAGAGCTTGTTGTGTGATAAATAGCTTGCTTAGGGAGTTACAGGTACTCTTGGTGGTCTATTAAAGCGCAAGAAACCAAGAACAACACCTCAGGTTGCTCCATAGAAGTCATAGCTCGTTGCAGCAATCGCAGAGGCAAAGTGGCGCACCCTAGTTTGAGAACGTGTGTGAACTCCTTGGGAATTCAAGGGAACGCGTGAGAACGTTTGGGAACTCCTTGGGAACTCGTGGGAACGTATGGGAACACGTGGGAACATTGTCCCAGAGTTGGGAGCACCACCATTGTCCAATCGGATGAACTATTGAGCCAGTGGATGAAAATCGGCTCTCTTGGATGAGAATCAGTTGTAGTGGATGAAATCTCGTCAGTGGATGAACTATCGCACTATCGGATGAAAAATCGCGACAACGGATGAAACTGTGTCAGCGGATGAACTATTGCGCTATCGGATGAAAAATCACGGCGACGGATGAAACTGCGTCAGCGGATGAAATCGTGGCAGCGGATGAACTATCGCGCTATCGGATGAAAGATGGCGGCGACGGATGAAACTGCGTCAGCGGATGAAATCGTGGCAGCGGATGAACTATCGTGCCATCGGATGAAAAATCGCGGCGATGGATGAAACTGCGCCAGCGGATGAAGTATCGGACCTGCGGATGTGATATCGCAGTTTTGGATGAAATTCGGTCAGTGACGGATGAAAAATGGACTCATTGTGGATATTTTTGGAGCTTTTTGGGGGCTTGTTTGAGGACATTTTGGGGCTATTGAGGCCAATATCTTGCAGGTGTTGGGGCCTGCTTTGAGGACTATTTGGGGTCTATTGAAGCCAATATCTTGCAGGCTTGTGGAGCCTGATTGGGGTTGTTTGAAGGACTATTTGGGGGTCCTTTGAGGCCAATGTTTGGCAGGCCTGTGGAGCCTTGTGAGGGCTCGTTGGCGGACGATTGGAGGTCCTTGGAGGCCCATATTGTGCAGGCTTATGGAGTTTTCTAAGAGCTCTTTGGGGGACTATTGGAGGTCCTTGGAGGCCAATACTTGGTAGATTTGAGGAGCTGCTTAAGGGCTGTTGGAGGTCCTTGGAGGCCAATACTTGGCAAATTTGAGGAGCTTCTTAAGGGCTGTTGGAGGACTGTTGGAGGTCCTTGGAGGCCATATTGGGCAGGCTTGTGGAGCCATTGTGAGGGCTGGTTGGAGACCTTGGAAGCCACTAATTGGCGAGCGCCTAGGGCCTTTTGGTGGACTGTTTGGAGTCCAAATTTGCGAACTTCTTGAACCTCGGTGGGTCTATGTGAGGGGTTGATTGAGGGCAGATTTCAGAAGTTCATGGCAATAATTTGAGGGCTCTTAAGAGTTATTTGAGAGGCCGTTTAAGGATAGTCTTATCTATTGCTTGAGCAAGAGTGAGTATGAAGATATGGGGAGTAATGAGATGAGAGCATTTTGGACTTAGAGATTGCTTTAGCTTCCCTTCTCTATAGTCTTCCATCATTCTTGTAGGCCAAAGCTTTTCCGTAAGCGGAGGCAGAGCTAGTTTGGATAGAGACTTGGCCATCTTGCAAGTTTATTGAAGCCGCAAGGAGATCGATGGATTTAAGCTGTGGGAGGTGTTGTTGTTTGAGTTTCCTGTGTTTGGATCATCCTCCCACACATACATGCTTGACTGTACACCATGCTAGTAGGCGCTTGCTTTTATAGGTGGTTGTGCCGGAACTATGTGGCCGGCCAATCCTAGAGCGTGCTGTCAGTGGTGAGGCTGGGGTGATGACCAGCAGACCATCATTGTTTCTCTTATGGTGAGGCTGGGTTGATGACCAGCAGACCATATGAGTGCCTACGGTAGATGCAGGTGCAGGTGCAGGTTCAGAATAGGAACCCAGTATTCCTAACCATAAGCCGCAACAGGTTCTCTACCCGGTTACCTCGTAGAAATGGGGATTAGAGACAAGCTGATAGCCGGTTTGAGTGTGAGTTTACCAAACCCCACCGTGACCACTCGCTCCTCCACCATATTGACCTCTATCCGCTCTGCCAGCAAAAACACGTTTGCTAAGGTGGGTCGGTCCACTTGTAAGAGAGTTGCATCCCACACCCTTCTCCTCAACTCCTTGTCCAATATCCCATACCAGAATTGGACTGCTTGAGCTTCCGTAACCCCTTGGGTTACATTTATCAATCGTCTCATGCGCGTGTAAGCCTCCCTCAAACTCTCAGTAGGCTTGCGCTGGAACTCTTGCAAGCTCCGCAATTTCTCTGTCTTTATCCCCTGGTAGATTCTCCTCAACCCCTCGAAGAACTCCACAACTGGGTTAAAGGCAGGCATGGGTGCTAGTGCTACAGAAGGAGCTTGAGTGGATTTCCCAGCTCCATCTTTATTTGTCCCACTACTAGTGCTTGCAGTTGGGGATGTTGGTGTAGCTGCTGGTATCACCACTGCCCTTGTGCCTCTAGTGATGGAGACATAGTCAGGTGATCAATATTGTCGCCACTCCTCAATCTTCACCTCATTTCCCCGCCTAAGCTCATGGCCTGGTCATAGCTTAGGATGCAAGTCATAACAATGGGCCTCTTCATGCCCATACTTGCCACAATGCCCACACTGTAGTTGTGTAGGTTGTGCCTGTGCCGACCTTTTGGCTCTCTCCGGGCAGCCTCTCTTAACATAGGGTCCTCCACAATCCCAACATGTCACACCCGACTGTTGTGACTTGCGCTGGAACTCTTGCAAGCTCCGCAATTTCTCCGTCCTTATCCCCTGGTAGTTTCTCCTCAACTCCTCGAAGAACTCCACAAACGGGTTAAAGGCAGGCACGGGTGCTGGTGTTGCAGCAGAAGCTTGGGTGGATTTCCCAGCTCCATCTTTACTTGTCCACTACTAGTGCTTGCAATTGGGGATGCTGGTGTAGCTGAAGGTGTCGCCGCTGTCTTTGTGCCTCTAGTGATGGAGATATGGTCAGGTGACCAATATTGTTGCCACTCCTCAATCTCCACCTCATTTCCCCGCCTAAACTCATGGTAGTCATCCATAGGCGGCCCCTCAAGGTGCTGAAACAACCCATTCCACGTCATAAAAGGCATAAACAGTTGTGGATTGCGCATCTGCTACAAATCACTCCAACTATCAAACTTTTGTATGAAATCATCAAGCTCGATGGTGCCCACAGCTCCTGAGTACCGACGTGGCCTTTTGGTAGCTCCATACATTTCCTCCATTCTATCCCACAACTATTGCACGGAAATGGCTTGCACCCTCGACAAGAATCCTCCTAACTTTGAGTCTGAACCTTCCTCAGAAGACATTGAAGGTGAAGGTGGCCTAAACCGTACACCTTGTTTTGTATACCCACTAGTATTGCTGGTGCTCGTACCGGCACTCTCCTCAGCAACTGGTGGCACTACCCCAACGTGCTCAAGGCAACAAGGGGGCTCAGGTGAAGCCTAGGGAAGGACAGAGAGGATCTCAATTGCAGAGATCACTTCCTTCATTCTTAGGCCAACAACAGTCGGGTGTGGCATATTGGGATTGTGGAGGACCCCATGTTAAGAGAGATTGCCTGGAGAGAGGCAAAGGGCTGGCACAGGCACAGCCTACACAACTACAGTGTGGGCATTGTGGCAAGTATGGGCATGAAGAGGCCCATTGTTATGACTTGCATCCTGAGCTACGGCTAGGCCAGTTCCAAATGAACAATGGTGGCCGAGGACGAGGCAATGTAGTCCAGAGAGGTAAATGAGGCAGAGGTCGTGGTGGAGGTCGTAACCAAAACCAAGGAGCACAAGGTCAAGGTCATGACCAAGGCATGGTGGATAGGCTTGCCCAGCTAGAGTAATGTTTTGCTGCCATGGTCACTACTAATGTGGCGTCAGCTCCAAGGCCTGAGGTTCAAGCCCCACCTGCACAACCTCCTATGCATAGGGAAGACCAGATTGGTATGGGCTTCATGTGTGGAGCCGCACTTGCAGGACCATTGTATGTGGACTCTGCAGCTGATGTCACTCGAGCAGCAACGCGTGCTCCTGAGCCAAGAGGAGCGGATGTGGATTTTGATCCACAAAGAGGGGAAGCAAGTCGGCAGACAAGGCTTCCACAGTCTTTCACGTTGGCTGAGACAGTGTCAACTACGCCATCGATGGTACCCGTTCGCCCAAGTGTGTCAGAGGTAGAGCCACGAGTGCCATTGGGGAGAGTTGTTGTGGCTCCGGAAATGCTAGTGGGTGGTGCTGCAAAGCAAGGTGTAGCCAGTACATTGTTGGGGGCAGCTACGGCTGTTTCCCAAGCTCCATTGTTTTCTGCAATGACCATTGCAATGCTGGGGATTCGGCCAGCTGCTGTGTTCAGACTAGCAGCTAGACTCTGTGAGGGTGGTGATGTATCGGTACTATCTGCGGGGATAGCGGATAATGTGCAGTGCATGGATGCCCTGGACTCAAGGGTGAAGACAGCCACAGCTGCACCATGGCAAGCGGCAGCTGCAAGGTTGTAGAAATTGCCAGCTAGACCAGCCATTGAGCGTAGTATGGTGACTCATGGGGTAGTCCTGGTGGACAATCAGGATGGTGTGTTTCAGTTGGGTGGCCCAGCCGGGAAGAGGTATAGGCCACTACGGGTCTTGTTGGACTCGGGAGCACAGCCATTGATGTTGGGAAGAGCAGCAATTGCAGGCTTGGGTCTTACAGAGGCGGATTTGGAGCCTTGCCCTTTCCAAATTCAAACATTTTTGGGCGGTTCAGAGAAGGCACGAGGGAGTACACATCATGAGCTCTTCATTCGATTGCAGCCGGATCATCCTACGGACGGCTCAGTCATGAGAGCTAAAGCCATTGTTACGGACGCGATGTCTTATGATGTGCTTGTTGGTGGGCGGTGTTATACCCCATGGGATTCACTCTGGACTTTTGGGAGGAAACGACATCCTATAGGCCGGAATGGCAGTCAGGAGATGGCCGACATGCACTGCTCCTAGTGCGGTTTATTGGGAATGTAACGGTGGATCATAGGAACATGATGCCCACATTGGCTGCATTTTCAGGGGTGGTGAGCTCTTGGAGGGCAATAGCCATGCAGATGATAGGTCATGACCTGATGAGGACAAACAATTGGCATACAAGGCTGATTTGCTTCCTCATGTGTCTGGGCATGTTCCACTGTGGGATACGGTTGGGAATTTGCATCGAGTAGCAGGCCAGTGTGTGCACCAAGCATGGCGGGAAGCCTTTTCATTGGTGAGTGAGGGGAGTTCAGTGACATCACCTGGACCTTCTGAGTTAGCTCCTTTGGACACGGTGCCCATTACCTGGCAACCACCTGACTCAGGGATTTGTTTGCTAGACCTGTTTGGAGGTATGAGCACTGGGCTTGCAGGAGTATTGCAAGCAGGGATTAAAGTACGCAAATACTTATATGTGGAGAAGGATGAGATAGCTCGGCGTATTTCTATGCGCCATATTGCCTTGCTCGCACACCAGTATCCTGAGTTGTTGCCTTTCTCAGCAATTCAAGGGTATCAAAAGGCCTTGCCAGCAGACATTACCTTGCTGGGAGCGGACGATTTGGACCGGCATGGTTCTATTGACTTGGTGATAGCCGGATGGCCTTGCCAAGGACACTCTCCCGCACGTCATGGGAATGGCTTGCATGATGCACGATCGCATTTGCGGGACTTGCAGACGAGGCAAGTGCAACCTCTAGGCTATATATTGGAGAATGTTCCTCTTATGGGGGATTCTTGGGCCAGGGTAATGGCCAGTGTGCATCAGGTGCGGTCTTGGATTGGATCGGCGGTGTTATTGGATGCAGCAACGGTGGGATTACGCGCGCATCGACCTCGATTGTGGCGGACCAATCTTGCACCACCAGAACTGCTCAAGAGAGCATACGATTCCATTCAATGGCCACCCAATCTCATGGTTGAAGGCATTTTGGACCAAGGGAGGCAATCACAGAGAGTGCGACATGATGATCGTCCACCTCTAGCAGTGGTCAATCGAGTGAGGCAGCCACATGCGGCCTTGCCTACGCTCATGAGCTTTCCCTCGTCTCATGTTTTTCGAGACAATGGTCCTGGATTGATTTGGGACAGTGTGCTGCAGCTATTCTGAGGCGGCTTATTCGGGGGCGGCCTTTCCAGTTACATACGGATTGGAGTATGTTGGGGATTGGAGCAGTGCTCACACAAGTAGATGATGAGGGAAGAGAGTTCATAGTGGCATATGCTAGCCGCTCGAACAATGATGCCGAGGCGAAGTATAGTTCCTATGAAGGGGAGTGTCTAGCTGCGGTATGGGCAGTGACACATTTCAGATGCTACCTCTATGATAATCTCTTCACCCTTATCACGGATCACCAACCATTGAAGTGGTTGATGGAGTCAGACAAGCTTACTTGGAAGCTTGCACGGTGGAGGCTTATGCTTCAAGAGTATGACTTCCAAGTGGTGCATCGAGCCGGTATTGTCAATCGGGATGCAGATGGATTGAGTCGTAATCCATGCACGAGCGAGCATGATGACTGGGAGCTCGGTGGCATGGTGAGACGGATGAGGAGATGGTGCCAGGATGGCATGCATTGGCTTTTTTGTGCATTCTAGCAATGGGAGCTCAAGCTAGTTCATCTCATGCGATTGGTCATGTAGATAGCGTGCATGACGATCCAGAGACTAGTAAGGAGTTTGGTGGTGCTAAGGATGTACATGAAGATGCAGCAGTGTTGGCCTACCTTCGTACCGGAGAGACAGCAGCCAATGTGACTGCTAAGGAGAGAGATCGGATCCTACAACGAGACAGAGGCTCAAGTGGGAGGGGATTCACCTACTCCGGGTATAGGAGGATGGACGAGTGAGGATTGTGCCTCATCCAACACAACGAGCGCGATTGGTACGTCATGCCCATGAGGAGTTGGGACATTTTGGGATGCGACGCACTCATAGTTTGCTGCAAGGCAGTATTGGTGGCGGGGCATGCACACGGATGTGCAACAGTTAGGCAAGGTGCATGATGTGTGATAGAGTGCGGGCTCTTTCAACGCCCCTACTCCACAATTGCATCCTTTACCCATTATGGGTTTGGGCTATCGTTGGAATCTTGACTTCGCAGGTCCATTGCCATTGACAATTCGCCATAACAAATATGTGTTGGTGATGGTGGAACACTTCTCCAAATAGATTGAACTGGTGGCATTGCCTGACAAGGCAAGTGAGAGGGTTGCGTATGCATTCTTAGATCGAGTGCTTAGCCATTTTGGTGCTCCAGCCGAGGTACTCACGGACCAGGGGAGAGAGTTCTGGGGAGTTTCAGGCTTTGTGTGAGCAAGCCTTGATAGATCACCGCACTACTTCTCGGGATCATCCCGAGACTGATGGCTTGGCGGAGAGAGTTATTCAGACAGTCAAGAGAGGTTTGCGCAAGTACGGTTTGCAGAAGGGGCACCTAGGAGATTGGGACCTTCAGCTGCCTTGGCTAGCTATGGGCTATAGGTTCAGCAAACAAGCTTTACTTGTCTCCTTCTCACCTTACTTTCTTCTCTTCGGCCGATAGCCGGATTTGCCTGCATCTATTCGCAGGAAGGCTGCAGTAGTTCTTAACCTTGATGATCCGGATCTGTGGACACAAGTATATACCCAGCGGGCAGAATTGTTCAAGAGAGTCATGCCTATGGCATTTGAGAACCTTGCTATTGCCCAACACCGAGACACATTGAGGTACGCCACTATACGTGGAGGGGGATATCGGCCAAGTGTTCAACGTTTCCACCCTGGGGACTATGTGTATTTGCAGCAGACAGCGCCTATAACCTTAGATGTCACAACAAGACGTGTGATTCTAAGGGTCAGGGAGGTGTTGCCTTCAGGAGTGTTGATCCTGGAGGGTCGAGATGACATGGTATGAAAGGACCATGTGCGCAATTGTGCGCCATGTCAATTTTCACATGTGGATGAGAGGATAGATCCCAACCTTGCAGTGGTACCTGCAGGGTTGCGTTGCATGCTATGTGGGCATGCTGGTTTCCCCGCAACCATGTTGGTGTGTGACAAATGCTCAAGGGGGTGACACATGGGATGCTTGACACCGCCACTTGAGGAGGTTCCTATCGGGAAAAATGGTTGTGTCCACTATGTCTTAGACAGAGGTAGTGGGCATGACGACGATGAGGCGGACAAGTGATCCAAGGTCTAGCTAGTGGGGCTTCAATGCCATGGATACTCAACTGAAGATCATGGATTGCATGAAGGCGACTAACGATGGGGCTACGTTTGCACCCGGCCTCTTGATCTATCGACTTCAGGTGTTGGGACTTGTGCGATTGAAGACCAAGCGATGATCTTATTGGGGTGAATACTTGCAAACTATCCGGTGTTAGAGGGACCTAATCACCAGCTAGGGGGGCGATTGTGGCGTGGCTCTACGACTATATGCTAGGAGTGTGGGACAATGATGTATGTTGTGGCACGATGCTTAGGTGCACGACAGCTGTCATGGTTTTGTTTGTGATTAGTTAGAAATAGTTATTTCTAACTAATTAGGGCATTATACATTTATATTTGTATTTTGTTGGCATTGGGACTTCATTTGGTTCCATGTGCCAAGTGAGGTGGCGAACCTCACTTGGGACGTGGGGAGGTTATCTCCACGTGACGTAGGCAGGCTCATCTTCTTCTAGTCGAGCCTCCCGAGGCCTCTCTCGTCGCCATAGCTCTAGTTTTTGAGATGGAGAGTGGGTGAGGTCTGTACGGTGGAGTCCTTTAGCAAAGGTGCCATTGGCTTGACTTATATAACGTGATAGAGTGGTTTTTCCTCTTTTCACCATTTCCGTATCATTGTGGCGTGGCTTTCTAGGACTATATGCTAGGAAGTGTGGTTGGGCAACGATGTATGTTGTGGCACGATGCTTAGGTGCACGACAATTTCCTTACCGTTGATAGAAAAGAAAAATTTCTTTCTCATCAAAATCGCAATCAGTCAAATGTCCTTGTCAACCATTTGGAAAAACCCTTAGTCTCACCTCCATCGCGAGCCCGCCATTGGCTGCTCCAATGCACTCTCTGATTTGGACCATTCGCAAATCAATTATTACTATGGACTCGGCTACTAAGTTAAGTTATATGATTGTTACAATTTCGGTGTATGATAATTTTGGGGAATTATCAAATAACGATCCGTAGGCCTCTCTATTTTTGCAGACCGAGCAGACCAAGTACCTACATACAACTCCCTGTTGCTCCATTCTCTGAACGAGGAACAATATCTGAACATCTGTACTTTGTTGCATTCTTGGTAGGATTGATCTCTGATCAATCTGGCATCGACATTTCATAAGGTCGAAGCGGAATGCTTTTCGTTGTGTTCTGATAAATTCCCTTCCTTGATGTCTCTTTGTATACAAATGTTCTATCTTCCCAAATGTTTTTTCCTTCTATTTGAGTATTGATTCCGTCTACGAATCGACAGACTTGCAAGAAGAGGAGGGCGAGAGAGATGAGCATAAGTCAGTGATGTCAGTGATGGGTAAGGTGCTGTTGTGCAAGGAAGACAAAGCCTGAAAGCCAAGTAGGCTGTGGGAGGGCTGACACTTCCATAGCTACCCATCAACTTATCGAGGTTTTGCCTGCCCCATCCCCTTCTCTTCGAAGCCGTGAGTCAATGCCGATGTAATGATTCAGCATTATGGATGTTGAGTTTTCAAAACAGCGCAGTGTCATCAGTTGCAAGAAAGTCTCTGGCAGTCTATCATCTGCAGAACGATTGGAGGAGTAGGGGAAACACATGGAAACGGTCGGTGTGGAGATTATTCACATTAGGTGCCAGGAGCCATCCTCACACACCAAAAATCAACACCATGACCAATCAACATGACATTTACCTTTGTATGCGCATTCACGGCTGGTCAATGTGCAAACCCAGAAAATAACGAATAAAATCGTTACACTGAAACCTTATGCTTTCTGCACATTTCCCTCTCTCATTCTTTCTATCGAACTGCTGGGCAATGTGGTCCGTAGGAAAAAAGGAGAGTTGAGTGATAGGAAAAGGAGTGTGGCTACGGCACCGACAAGGCAACAGTCTGCGCACAATGAAGACGTTGGGTTAGAAAAAAGAGAAAGTCAACAAAGGCATTGTGATGAGGCATCGTCAGCGCACATTCGGCTGTCACCTGCATCTGCTTTTGGCACAGCATCTGCCACTGTTCTCATTTCTCCTGACGAGTGTGCCAAGTCCCCCTGCTCGCCTGCAGCAACTTTCCCAAGTTAGGAGTTCGGAGTTAGAGGACTCGGACTGCGGATGCCATCTCCTGCCATTCATGGGCTACTTTGGGTTGTTCTATAACGGCAACTGATTCCTAAGAGAGATCCTTTTTCCCGGAAAGATTTTGAAGGGCGGGGGAAAGAATAACTCCCTTTCTTATACATCAAGTCCTGATTTTAGAAGCAAACTCCAGCTTTTGAAATCAAACGATATGTAAGCAGCTTGCCTGTGCGAAATTTGTCTTAAGTTTGTCCGATGCCTCCCTTCTGAAAGGCCTCATATCAATTCACTGCCCAGTGCCCCCCGGGGTGCCAGTTTTGCTACATAGACATGCAGCATTCCCAAGTAAGAATTTATTAGTGCTGCCAACAAAGGCATACACGCATCCATATGCAAAACAGTACCGAGACTTTATATAAATTGTGGCGGGACAAGAATGATAAGAAATTGTGTTACAATTGGCGCATTGAATGATCTCCTTTATGGCACACCCGCCATGCATTTCGCCTACAAGCTACCAAGTCCTCGTGCAGAAAGAAGTCTCTAATAACAAGGAAACCCAACTCTATCTTGACGGTTTTTCTCCGGATTCCACTTTGCAATGAATCCCACATTAAGGGAGCTGACACAGAGCTGCATGTTCTTAGGCCACAAAAAGATATGGCCACTTAGGGACTATGTATGTAATTGGCAGGCACTAATCACGCTCTAATCGCAGTTTAACGTCGCTATGATGGGCCGCTCGTGGGGCCCATTCTTAATTGCCTGCCTAGCCACCTTCTTCTCCCTCCCTCCCCACTTTTCATGCCACAATCCTCTGCACACTCTTCATCTTCGCTTGGCTGTCACCTCAGTGCTCCCCGTGACTAGTCTCGTCCTCTTTTGTTTCGTCTGCTGCAACGGCTGTTACGTCTCCTGAGGCAATGTGGATCTCGTGAGATCTCAGACTATTCACTCCTTTGAATGGGCCGGCTCAAGTCATCCCTTGTACATGCAGCTCTCCGTTGTTCAGTTTCTTTCATGACTCGCGCGCATCTCTGTCTATAGTGATGCTATCTGTCGTGGGGTGCGCATAGAGCTGTGCAAATTTCAGAGATTAACGTGCTCGATACCGAGGTCTACAAAATGTGGCGACTGGGCGGTCTGTTGCTGGCATGTGGGGTCTTGTTACAGTGGCAGATGGCGTTTGCCGGGAACCCAGCTGCTCTGGTCCCTCCTTCAGGCAACAGGTTGTCTGTTTCTTCCAGTGTAGTTCCTGCGCATATAGACAGCATTGTAGAGGTCGAACGCATTTTCGATGTTGTCATTCATCTAGGTCCTCACTCTCGCTTGCCTTTCTTCTGAAGGCAGACAGGGCTTGGGGATGAGGATACAGCTATCGAACAAGTTATCTAATAACGTTTGTGAGGAAGTGAAAGTAGCTGTGCCAGGGTATATACCGTAACATGTGATGAAGTAAGCAACATTAGGAAGTTAGATGCACCAATGCAGGAACATAGTTCGCAGAATTTGTAATTTCTCTTACTGTAGTTGTGAGGAAATTTTTGGAGAGCTACAGCTGAGTCTAACGAAGAAATACACTATCTGCAATCACTTTCAATGTTCCTCTTTTTTAAATGCTTGAACTTCAATGTGTATGTAGTCAGTGTAGTGGTACCAGTGTAGTCTGCATCACACACCTTACCTCGTTAGGGAGCCTCAGAATTTGGACCTCATCTTCGTGACACTGTAGCTGCCTACAAGTTGTTCTCAATGATGGCTGAAGACAATGAACTTCCCTGGTCTAGTTTTGGTTTACAGGTCAGAGACTTTTAGCTTTTCCTCTCATTGCATCATGTGGTGCGGATGTGGGACTGACTTCAGTTGTGTGACTCAACAACAGTCTTTCCTTCTCAGCCAAGGCCAGCGGAGCAAGGGAGATCTACGAGTGCACCAGTGGCCGAGTGTGGAAGTACGTAGGAGGAGATTGCGACTTGGTTGATCCCGACACCCTCGGCAAAGTAGGGAGTTACGTCTCTTCATATGACGCCGCTAAGAAGAAGCCATCAGGGACTTGGACTCTCACGAACTCTGCTAGTGACGCTGCTGAATCAGGAAGTGCTTACAGCACAGTGACAGGTGACGTTCGTCTTCTAACTGGCTTAACAACAGCGTCTATGCTCTAGGATTATTAGTCTACCCATGGTTGAAAGGCAACATTTGGTCTGTGAGGATTATAGATACCTGGCTGCAACTCTGCATTGACTGTTAGGAGTATACCAGCTTGATTGCACGTCAACAAGTTTGCACATTGGAGGTGAATTGTGGTACAACGTGAAGATCTTTGCGTGCTCGGCTGAAGGCAGTACTTCGTTTATCTAGAAAGGTTTTTGGCTGGGGAACTACCATTCTCATCCTCTGGACACCCTCTCAACTTGTGTGGAGATTCTGGTCGGAGATTCTGGTCGGGGTTGCACTTTTATCACGATCCGAGCTGATTTGGTGGTGATCAATGTTATCTTTTGCAGGTACGCCAATGAAGTTGATGTCCCTGAGTGCTAAAAGCATGCCAGCGGCGTTGTGCCAAGCAACATCTCATCAGTTTAAGGGAGCAGCAGCAGCCGTATCTTACATCGTTCGCTCCAATCCGAAGGGTGGGCTGGCTCCCCCCGCGTCCCTGTGCACAACTGAAGGTGCAACTGTGGACGTCCCTTACTCGGCCGTGTTTGAATTCTACAATCAAGACACCGTCCCCCCGTTTGTTCCAAATCAGCTCAACGTGCCAAATGGGCGCGTTGTAGACGGCTTCTTTGCCAGAGGGGCAATCAAGTATGTGTCCACTCCTGGCGGATGGAAACAGAAGGCCATTTCTGCGAGGCTGTATGATGTACCTGGCGGGACCATGGTGGGAGATGTTTCCCTTCTGCGAAAGCCTGACAAGTTCGGCAGCAGGTTGATGTGGCAGCTTTACAACCCGAATGGGTTCTCTCTCGTTGGCCAAGCGTGCTCCAAGCCCGTTTCTATGTACAAAGATGCGATTCCTTGGCAGCTGGTGAAGGTCACCAGCAGCGGTGGGAATCAGTAAGTCAACCTCTCTTTCGTTATCTGTCTTGGATACGTATGTTCTTCAAGCCTTGAGTCTTGTTAGCTTTGGTTGTGGACTCCTGAGCTCACTAGTCGGGCAATGTTGGTGTGTATACAGGTCAGAAGTGGGACCATACACACATGTTTTGATGGTGTCGACAGAGGGAGGTATGGAGCCCCAGACGAAAATGAGCAGCGAGACCGCAGGACTAGTGTGGACCTCTTCATTCTCATGCATTTTCTGGTTGTTCGCAAGCGGGCCATAGCTCCTGAGGGCAGCGAACTCCCATAAAAGGGCAACTGGATACGTTCATATATCTGTTTAATTAATATGTACCCTAGGATCCATCCCTTTCATATAGTGGCTGACAGGAACTGTTTTCCACCAAAATGCAAAGCTCATTTGAGGGTGTACAGTGCGAAGATGATGAGAGCTATCTAGATGAGTCTCCAGGTTGTGTTTGAGAGCTCTGTTGTGTATGAATGAGATCTCGAGAAGTGACCAACACCGCCATGGCTCACACAGCCTTATAGATTTGACAGAGAGGTTGTGTGCTGCTTCTCACCGGGCGGCTGTGGAGTGGCAGAGTAATCTTGCATGCCAGGAAGTTTTGAAAGTCCATTTCTGTGGCCAGTGTCGTCATAGATTGTAGCAACTGTGCGTAGACGGTTGTCCAGATATCTCAAGAGGCATGGTTATGTACCATTGTATGAACTTAATAAGTATATCATAATGCACGCCCAGATGCTCACTGCAGCCAGGCATGCATACTTTCCGTTATTTCCCTCTCCAATTGTTTCTCACACTAAGTAGTGGCCCATTGAAGATGCCATATTTCTGAAGCATTCAGGTGTGTGCCCTTTCATAACATTCTTCTCCTCCACTATCAGCTGGCATCCTCTGCAAACTTGTCGACCTCACCTTCAAGGAAGTGAGAATTACGGGGTTTACTTGTTGTACTCCCTGCAACGATGCTTCCGGCCAAATTATTTCCGTCAATGTCGAGTCAAGTCTGGTTCAAGGGCGTGTTTGAATGTGCCAACTGATGATCCTTGCAGCACTAGTCTTCGACGTAAGCATCGCTGCATTGTTGTCTCCAGTCACTCCTCCACCGTACCAATTTCATGGCTTCTAAGTGATTGTAAACAGCAGCAGTAAAAAATTGTTAAACATTCTTCCTCATTTGTACGTTACAAACGGTCTCCATCAGCATATCGTGTTCCATGGCTATTCTATGTAACAGCGTCTGCACCGTGTCTGATGGGGGAACCCCACTAAAGCTGCCGCTGAAGTCAGAAACACGCACCCACTAGCAACACAATCCCAACTTCAGCTTCGTGGTCCCTACCGGCCTACCAGCAGGCATGACCCCATTAAGTGCGCGTGCCATTCCGGGAGTTGTGAAGCTGACAACCAGAAACTGACGAATGCAGCAGATAGAATCCTCACAGACTCTACACCAGATTATCCTGTCAGTCTCCCGACTTTCTTGCGTGGAAGCGCCGTAACTGCCCACCGCACTCGCAGGCATCCAATGCTGTCTAACCCATGTTCACATGGCCCAATTGGTACACGTGCCTCTTCTTGGAATTCTTATGATGGCTGAAACCTGAGATCGAGAAAACTTCAGTTAGAAACAGAGGGCATCCGATATCGCAGCTTGAGATTTCAATGGAGCTCCAGAGTCAAAGCTGCAGCACTTTGACCTCTCCCGCACTCTGACATCACTTCTTCCACAGGCATCCACTACCCACTATCCTAATAAAACCTGACATTGATGATATCTTCCCGTTCTCTCCATGACAGTGACCACCGTCGCTTAGGTAGCATGACCAGTTTGTGCTCATCATTCTGATATCCTCACTTGAGCATTATCCATTCGCAGACTCAGGTGTACCAATTTCATTTCGATTGCTGCTCACCCATCTTGCACCTGCAACGTTAATTCGTAGTACAGCAGACAAGCGACTTGCGCTGCTACTTACACTGAAGTAAAACTTCGTCACGCGTTTTAGGTTGGCTGCTGTGCACAACACTTTCATAAGGTGCTTGCTTCGAGCAGGGATGGTGATGGCATCCAATCTTCTTGGCCCCGCTCCCATTAGATCATGAATCCCTCATTCCAATCTCATCATGAGCATTGATTTCGTTCTCAAGTTTCACTCACTCTTTCTGTGCCCATTCTCTCGAGGTTGCCGTTGCTACTTACTAATAGAGCGAGTTATGAACTCCACAGTGATTCCACTTGCTGTTGCCAGACAGGTTGAAGCGACCTTCTCATCCCAAGCTACTGCAGTTCAAAGCGCCGTGCCAGTGGAGACCACACTGATCGACATCTGTACACTTCAGGCTTGTCACTTTGGGGGCCCTTATGTTTGGTGGGTAGAATAACCGAGCACTCAAACATTCGTCCTCGTCCTCGTGTCCAGTAAGTTCCATAATCTTGACAGGCCTGCGCATAAATCACCTTCTCAGAATGAAGACAGTTGGTCGAACAACGATGATCGGAAGGAGAAATTCTTGCTGGACATAAGGAAAGAGGATTGTAAACAACCCTCACAACGTACACAACCATTCATCGCCATCGGGGTAACAAGAGCTCTTGAACCACTCACGACTGAATATAAGAAACCCAATCCTTCATGCAGATGTCCAAATGGAGCTTATCAAACGTGTTTCCCACATCTTAAACCTGAGCTTCCATCCAAGTGATGGCGAGGTGATGGCCAGCCGGATAAGCATCTTCAAGAGCTCATCCTGGGAAGGAAAGAGAAATTTAGTTCTTGGGGTTGGCAAGGTACCGAACTTCAGATTCTCTCCAAATTTCAAATGATCGTCTAGAGATGTACATAAGAAGAAAAATTCATGCCAGAGTAAATCACGTGTCTTCCACCACAGAGGGACAACTTTACCATTTTGCACACAAAATAATCTCCCAAGTTCTGAATATGTACACCACCCGAGGCTGCAACTGGGCGCACCAAAGAAACAGAAAACAAGCAGCAGATACTGATATAGTATTGAGGTGCGATCACATGCATTGATGAGATGTTCCTCCCATTCATTGCATGGAGGATATACAGACTTACAGCTCTTGCTTCGTCTCGTTCTCTAACCAAGATAGAGAAATACCCACCTTGTTTTTGCAGAGTTCTGATTTTTCACATAGTATGCTGTTAGAAGTTCGGAGAGAGGCTACATTGACATACAATGGGTAAAGTGAGTTTCAGGCAGAGTGCATATGATTTAATGCATTCAGTACTCATGTATGCCATAAGGATAAATTCCTGTAAGCATGCCAGTATCTCAACTCTGAAGAGGAGTTCTGGTCTTTAAGCTGGGCGCATCTATCTGCATAAATTCCGTTGCTCCAATTACTAATGCCCATAATATCAGGACGTGATTCCAAGGATCTTGGGAGAAGGAAAACACCCTAGAGGTTGTTTGTTCATTCACCAGGCATGACAACTTTAGCCCCTGAGCTAGCTCTTGCACAAAACTGATATCCCACATACAGGACAATGCAGGGCCTACAACAATCTTGGAGACTTTTTGCAGCTCAATATCTACAACAGGTGATCATGGGCACCACCACGTGCTCCAATGTCACTGAGGGATGTAGTCTTCTGAACTGTAGTACTCTGCCACAAGCCTGTAGATGTACGATGGATTATGCCCCCTCTGACGTATAACAACCAGTGAAATAAGCATTAGTCCACAGAGGAAGGCAGACAGCAGCTTTAGACAACCAGAGGAGGGAAGGGAGATAGTCACGTGTCTCTGTGATGAACAGTCTCACAAGCTGGGGTGGAATATAATGGAAGGTCAGGTTGACAAGATGTGTGTTAAAAATTTCCATTATTAGTTTGTGTTTAATGCAGAATTCTAAATATGTACATATATATATATATAGAGAGAGAGAACAGGGACAGCCTGGATTTAGTTTTATTCGAATTATTATGGGGAAAAAAAACCCCAGCTGGACTAAGGCCGCCATAAGGCCTACACACAAGGCGGACGGTGACGGATATTCCGGTGAACAATAACGATAGAGCAGAGCTAAGCTACAGGACTAATCCTGAAAATTGCAGGTACGATTTCCTTAAAGAAAGAATCCAACCAGGAATTAATTCAAAGGCTTAAGATAAACAAGACCAAGCCATTAAATGGCAGTAGACTAAGAGCATGGAGACTTAAACATCTTTGACATAATCATACTGGATCAAGAGACCAACCTTAGAAATAGAGGATAGAGGAGGTGAAGAGACGAGTCTATCTGAGGTAAGATAGCCTAGTCTTCGTGGAGGTCTTTACGTGTTTCCAATTGATGTCCGTCTTATCAAATTCTGGGGAAGCGGAAGAGGAGGGTCCGCTGGTGCTGCCATTGAACAGGGATCTGCTTCGCCCACTCGCAGGAGTCTGCCCCAGAGCATCTGCAAATGAGCCCCCCTCTGCCCCAGGTTGATCTGAAGCGATCGAGGAGACCGAGATGACGTTCAAGGGCTCTGGCGATTTTTGCACTTATCATTTTCCAAGCAAGCTTAGCTGCAATGGTGAGGTCAAAGAAGATCCTAGTGAGAACAATAGTAGCAGTAGTGTTTGAGCCTTCCAGTGACCAGTTGCATCTTGCCCGCCAAAGATGCCATAGAGTGGCTGTCCTGAGGGCCTCAAAGACCGGACACTTTGAGGCCAGGGATTTAGAGTTAGAATCGTAGTTTAAAAGAATGGTGTCGTGCGCATACATATCGCTACACAACTACATCGCTGTCCAAAACCACACAACACATGTGCACACCACACACTAGTATACTACTAGTCCACCACTAGTCCAGCCACTAGTCCAACCACTAGGCTACAACTAGTCAGTCACTAGGCTGCCACTATGCTGCCCACTATGGCAGTCACTAGTCCACACAATGATAAAGAAGAAGAATACAAGCACGAGCTCACAAATCTGAAGCATAAACTCATGCATATATAACCTCATCACTCAAATACAAGTCAAGCCAAGTGCACCCCACGCCATGGGGAATCCACACTACGGCGCCATAGCTAGGCGCGGTGAGGCTCAACTCGAGAAAGATGAGCCTTCCGCGCTTGCCGTGAAGATAACCACTCCAGGGCCTAAATCTGCCTTGACCCCTGGATTGACACTTGGGCCAATCCCAAATGTCAATATGTAAAAGCTAGCTATTTCCTAGCTAGTTTCACACTAGTGGTAAAATAACTTGACAGCTGTCGTGCGCATACATATCGCTAACTACATCGCTATCAAAAACCACACAACACATGTGCACACCACACACTAGTATACCACTTGTCCACCACTAGTCCAGCCACTAGTCCAACCACTAGGCTACAACTAGTCAGTCACTAGGCTGCCACTATGCTGCCCACTATGGCAGTCACTAGTCCACACAATCGCCCCCTAGCTGGTGCTTAGGTCCCTCTAAGTCCAGGTAGCCACAAGATGTGATAGTGACCATAGCCTCACTAAGTCCTCCACCACTATCCCTACTACACTCAACTCGATAGGTCAAGAGGCCGGGTGCAAGAGTTGCCCCATCGTTAGTCGCCATCTTGCAACCTGTGAACTTGAGCTTGGGATCTCATGTATTGACTCCTATGAGCTTGGCCTCCCATGTCTTGTTAGCTGCCTCCAGTCATGTCCACTGCCACTATCCCAAGCAGTGTGGACACAACCAATCTCCGTCAGGAACCTCTCAAGAGGTGGTGTCAAGCATCCCATATGCCAACCCCTTGAGCATCGATCACACACCAGCATGGTGGCTGCCCCTTTGGCAGACCCACAGAGCATGCACCTCAAACCTACAGGTACCACTGCCAAGTTTGGGTATTCAACTCTGCCATCGACATTGGGAAGGTGACATGGCGCACAATTACGCACATGGTCCTTTAAGTCATGCCATCCCGACCCTCTAAGATCAGGACCCCTGAGGGCAACACCTCTCGAACCCTCAGAATAACACGCCCTGCAGTAACATCCAGAGTCGTAGGAGCAGTCTGCTGCAATAAACATAGTCACCAGGGCTAAACCTCCGAACCCCAGGACGATATCCTCCACCACGTATAGTGGCATACCTCAACGTATCACGGTGCTGTGCAATGGCAAGGTTCTCAAAAGCCATGGGCATGACTTTCTTGAACAACTCTGCACGCTGATCATATGCACGTACCCACACATCCGGATCGTCAAGGTTAAGGACTTGAGCAGTGTCCCTACAAATGGGCAGGCAAATCCGGCTCTCGGCCAAAGAGAATGAAATATGGTGAGAAAAGAGGCAAGTGATGCTTTGTTTGCTGAACCTGTAGCCCATGGCTAACCAAGGAACCTGAAGATCCCAATCTCCTAGGTGTCCCTTCTGCAAGCCATACTTGCGCAAACCCCTCTTCACCGTCTGAACAACTCTCTCTGCTAAGCCATCAGCCTCAGGATGATCCGAGAAGTGGTGCGGTGGTCTATCAAGGCTTTATCACACAAAGCCTGAAACTCCCCCAAGAACTCTCTCCCTTGGTCCGTGAGTACCTCAGCTGGAGCACCAAATCGGCTAAGCACACGATCCAAGAATGCATACGCAGCCCCCTCACTAGCCTTGTCAGGCAATGGAACCAACTCAATCCACTTTGGAGAAGTGCTCCACCATCACCAACACATATCTGTGGTGGCGCATAGTCAGTGACAACGGTTGCGAAGTCAAGACTCCATCTGTAGCCCAATCCCATGATGATTGGTAAAGGATGCAACTGTGTGTAGGGGCGTTGAATGAAGCACGCACCCTGTCACACCCATACACTTAGCCACGAACTGTTGCACCTTTGTATGCATACCACGCCACCAATACTGCCCCTGCAGTAAACTGTGAGTGCGTCGCACTCCAAAATGCCCAAACTCCTCATGGGCATGCCGCACTAAGCCTATAACGGGCTACGCCGGTGGCCCTGTGATTAGGGGCTGTGCCGGTGGCCTTTTTGGGCTGTTGACCGCCCGTGGCCTTTAGGGTTGTGATGGGTTTGTGAGGGGCTATGACAGCCGTGCCGAGGCCTTTGGGGCCTGATGGCCCACCGTGCTTGAGGCCTGTGGGGCTGTGACGGCTGTGACAGGTTGCCTGCAGCTGTGGCGGGCTGTGCCCTGGGCCATGTGAGCTGTGACAGGCTGTGGCGAGCTGTGGCAGCTGTGAAGTGCCTGTGGGACTGTGACGGCTGTGACCAGTGAGCTGTGTTGGTGTGCTGGTCTGTGGTGGCCCGTGTTGACCTGTGGACGGCCTGTGCTGACTCGTGGAGGCACTGGTGGACTGCCTAAGGACTGGCATGTGGTCTTGAAGGCCGAATTTTGAAGCTCGTGGAGGGCGGTTTGAGGAGTATCTTCATGATATTCCCATAGTCATGCAAGTGAGGGAAGAGAGGAGAGGAAGAGTGTTGGGATGAGGGCATGCTGGGGTTAGGCATTGCTTTAGCTTCTCTTCCTGTAGTTTCCACCCTCTCATTAGGCCAAGACCTTTCCGTAGGTGGAGGCAAGAGCCAGTCCGGGTTTGGGCTGGGGTGTCCTTGCAGGAGCAACACCGTGGAGTTGTTTTGGTGTGGGGGAGTTGTCGTTCTGATTTCTTGTGTTTGGATCCCCTCCATACCTGCATGCTTGACTGCGCCATGCTAGTTTTGTGTGGGCGCTTGTTTTTTATAGGTGATTGGTCCGGATTTGATCACCGGCCAGTCCTAGAGCATGCTGTCGATGGTGAGGCTGGGGTGATGACCAGCCAGACCATCATTGTTTCTCTGTGGTGAGGTTGGAGGTGATGACCAGCCAACCATAGGAGTGCTTGCGGTGGATGCAGGTACAAGTGTAGGCTATGTTAGGAACTTAGTATTCCAAACCATAAGCCGCAACAAGTTCTCTACCCGGTTACCTTGTGGAGAGGGGATTAGGGACATGTTCATGACCGGTTGAGTGTCAACACGGAGGTGCCACTAGTTGCTGGGGACAGTGCCGGTTCGAGCACTAGCGATACTAGTGGGTACACGAGACGAGGTGTGCGGTTTAGGCCACCTTCACCTCCTGTGTCTTCTACGGAAGGTTCTGATTCGGATTGTGAATCAGGATGACTCATACCGGCGGTGCAAGTTGTTTCTTTGCCATTGTTTGGGGACAAATGGAGGAGATGTATGGAGCTACCAAGGGGCCACGAAGGTACTCTGGGGCGGTGGGCACCATCGAGTTGGATGATTTTATCCAAGAGTTTGATAGTTGGTGTGATTTGCAGCAAATGCGCAATCCACAACTATTTACGCCTTTCATGGCATGGAAGGGGCTGTTTCAGCACCTTGAGGGGCCGCCTATGGATGATTACCATGAGTTCAGGCGGGGGCATGAGGTTGAGATCGAGGAGTGGAGGATGTACTGGTCACCCAACTATGTCTCCATCACTAGGGGCACTAGAGCCACGAGGGCAGTGGCTACACCTGCCGCTGCACCGGCAGCTTCAGCAAGTAGCAGTGGGACTGGTGGTACAGTAGCTACGACGTCCACCCAAGCCACTGCCGCACTAGCACTAGCACCCGTGCCTGCCTTCAACCCTGTTGTGGAGTTCTTCGAAGAGTTGAGAGGGAACTACCAAGAGGTGATGACAAAGAAGTTGCGGAGCTTGCAAGAGTTCCAACGGAAGCCAACCAAGAGCTTGAGGGAGGCTTTCACTCGCATGAGGCGCTTGATAAATGTAACCCAAGGGGTTACGGAAGCTCAGGCAGTCCAATTTTGGTATGGGATATTGGACAAGGAGCTGAGGAGAAGGGTGCGGGATGCAACTCTCCTACAAGCGGCCCAACCCACCTTAGCAAATGTGTTTTTGCTGGCAGAGCGATAGACTCAACATGGTGGAGGAACGAGTGGTCACGGTGGGATTTGCTAAGGAGACACCACGGGGTAGTGGTGCTCCTAGCCAACCACTACCTCAACGTGCTCAAGGCAACAAGGGGGCTCAGGTGAAGCTCAGGGAAGGGCAGAGAGGACCTCAGATGCAGGGGTCTCTCCCTTCATTTGCTAGCCAACAACGGGCAGATGTGGTGTGCTGGACATGTGGAGGACCCCATGTCAAGAAGGATTGCCCAGAGGGAGGCAAAGGGCCGGCACATGCACAGCCTGCACACTTGCAGTGTGGGCATTGTGGCAAGCACGGGCATGGAGAGGCCCAGTGTTATGGTTTGCATCCTGAGTTGCGCCCAGGCTAGTTCCAAGGGAACAATGGTGGCCGGGGGCGAGGTGGAGCAGCCCAGAGAGGACGAGGTGGCCAGCCACGAGGTGCAGGCTAAGGGCAAGCTCAACATGGCCAAGGATGCGGAGGTCAAGGTGTTGATCAAGGCATGGCCAACCGGCTTCAGCAGCTGGAGCAGAGGCTTGCTGCCATGGCTACAGCTCAGGTGGTACCGGCTCTAAGGCCGGATGGTCCACCTCCTGCTCCTGAGGGAGGAGATATGGGAGGCATGGGATTCATGTGTGGAGCAACTACCACTAGTGCAGGTGGAGTCTGCTGCAGCCGTGACTCGAGAGCAGCACGAGTTCCTGAGCCACGAGGTGCAGAGGTGGAGTTGGATCCACAGCGTGGGGAGGCAAGCCGTCAGGCTAGGCTTCCTCAGTCATTCACATTGGCGGAGACAGTGTCGACGCCATCCATGGCACCTAGTTCTCGCCCGACTGTTACCGAGGCGGAGGGTTACTATGCCATTGGGGAGAGCTACACGGGTAGCACCACTGCCTAGTGTCGCCAAGGCTACGGCAGCTAGTGTGCTGCTAGGAGCGGCCACATCTGTGTGCCAGGCTCCATTGTTCTCGGCTACCATGATTGCGACGCCGGGGGTAAGATCAGCTGAGGTGTTCAGGCTGGCAGCTACACTCTGTGAGAGTGGGGAGGTTACTTCATCTTCTGCAGAGAGACTAGGAGGTGTAGTGCCGGAGGGATCCTCGGATTTGAGGGTCAAGACTGCCACGGCGGCGCCATGGCAAGCTGCAGCTGCCAAGTTGATGGAGCTGCCAGCTAGGTCAGCCATTGAGCGCGCCATGGTGACACCTGGAGTTGTCATGTTAGACAACGAGGATGGCATTTTCTGTTTGAGTGGACCGGCAGGCAAGAGGTACCGGCCACTGCGGGTCTTGTTGGACTCGGGAGCTCAGCCACTGATGCTAGGCAGAGCTGCTATTGCAGGCTTGGGCCTCACGGAGGCGGATATAGAGCCTTGTCCTTTCCAGATACAGACGTCTCTGGGAGGATCGGAGGAAGCTCGGGGCATGACATGGCGTGAGTTGGCTATCAGACTACGGCCGGATCACCCTACAGATGGCTCAGTGATGTGAGCCAAGGCCATTGTGACAGACGCGGTCTCATATGATGTCCTGGTTGGTGGGCAGTGTTGTATCCCATGGGCTTCACCCTGGATTTTTGGGAGGAGTCAGCTTCCTATAGGCCTGCATGGCAGTCAGGGGAGGGCCGGCGTGTGCAGCTCCCTGTGACATTCATAGGAGAAGTTGCGGTTGCCCAGCGAGGCAAGATGCCGACACTAGCAGCATTCATAGCAGCAGTGAGTTGGCCTAGAGAGTTGTTTGAGGGCAACGCTCATTCAGAGGATGTACCACCTCCGGGAGAGTAGGATGACATGTATGGTATGGCGGAGTTGCCTACCATGGTTGCTCAGACTCCATTGTGGGGCACGAGCAAGGATTTGCAGCGGGATGCTGATCGACGGGTGCAACAAGCCTGGGTGGAGGCTTTTGTACCGTCAGGAGAGGAGGAGAGTGCGGGGATTGCACCAGAACCACCTCAATTGTCTCCATTGGACACCACACCTATTGTGTGGCAGTATCCGGATGAAGGCATTTGTCTTCTGGACTTGTTTGACGGGATCAGCACCGGATTGGCTGCTGTGTTACAGGCAGGTGTACGAATTCGGCGTTACCTGTATGTGGAGAGGGATGAGACTGCACGACGCGTTTCACTTCGCCATGTTGCTCAGTTGGTGCAGCGGTACCCTGAGTTGTTGTCGGTGTCTGCAATTCGTGGATATCAGCAGGCCTTGCCAGCAGACATTTTGTTACTGGGGGCGCAGGATTTGGAGTGGTTTGGCTCCATTGATCTGGTAGTGGCAGGTTGGCCCTGCCAAGGGCATTCATCAGCCGGGCATGGCAATGGATTGCGAGACTCGAGGTCGGGTCTGTTTTGGGAGATGGTGCGGGTTTTGCGCCACTTGCAGCTTCATCAGCTGTATCTCCAGCATACATCTTGGAGAATGTGCCACTGATGGGCGATTCTCGGACCAGGGTGATGGCCAATGTGCATCAAGTCCGGTCGTGGCTTGGGTCAGCAGTGTTGCTAGATGCAGCTACAGTGGGGTCATGGGCTCATCGTCCACGGCTATGGTGGACTAACTTGATGCCACCCGCACTGCTCAAGCGTGCATTTGATGGGGTGCAGCGGCCAGCACATCTCACAGTGGATAACATTCTGGACACAAGGAGGCAGTCTCAGCGTGTGAGACACGATGACCGTTCGCCTTTGGCAGTGGTCAACAAGGTGGGTCAACCACGAGCAGCATTACCTACACTGCTCAGCTTCCCAGGATCGCATGCTTTCCGGGATAGTGGACCAGGCCTCCTGTGGGATGCTCAGTTGCAGCAGTTAGTAGAGCCTAATGCTGACGAGCATGAGCGGGCAATGGGTTTTACCACTGGTACCACGGCGGTGTCGTCTCTTTCTGAGGCATCACGTCGTCAAGTGTTGGGGCAAGCAATGGATCTCAATTGCTTGACCTGGATTATCAGCTTGGCTCTGGCTGAGCAATGCAGAGTGCGGAGTACACTTCCCTCGATGGTCTCTCTGCCTACCGAGACGGTACAGATAGTGAGTGGGAGCGAGCATGTGAGGACCACAGGGTGCAGGTATCCATGGCACACGTGGGAGGTGCTCGAGGTTCAGAGGGAGTTGGCAGCCAAGGTAGCGATGAAAGATGAGATTGGGGATTTTTCTCGGGTGGAGGAAGTCCTTGAGGATGAGATGATGGGGCAGGATGAGCCTTGTCACTGGACTGAGCAGGTAGGGAGTACTGCTCAAGAGGTTGCAACATAGCAACCACTGGACGCGTCATCTACCTCTAAGCCCACTGGACTTAAGGTTGCAGTTACGGAGGACAATTGGGAGCCTGACATTGGACCCATTGTCACCGGAGGAGAGAGACGACGTATACGGCGGTTCCTGAGGGCTTACAGGAATTGCTTTGCTTTCAGTTTGAAGGACTTGGGAGCACTGAAGGTCAAGAGATCCATATTGAGTTGGCCACTGACACGCCAATCTTTCGAAGACCCTATAGATACAGTGACATGGAGAGTTCTTTGATTCAGATGAGGACTCAAGATCTCTGGGAGGCAGGTTTGGTGGAAGCTCTCTGGTGGAGAGTATGCTTCAGCCATAGTGATGCCAGCCAAGAAGGATGTCCTATGGCAATTGGACGGAGAGACGTATGTGCGGTGATTACCGGCGTGTAAATCGTCAGACCAAGTCCGATAAGTATGCCATGCAAACACCAGAGGAGATCTTTGATGCCATCGGGCATGCTAAGGCCTTTAGCACTTTGGATTTACGATCCGGATATCACCAGTTGCCAATCAAAGAGGCAGACAAGCAGAAGACGACATTCTGGGGGATCAATGAGCACGGCAAGGATTGCCTATATCAGTGGCGGTTCTTACCATTTGGGCTTAAGAATGCTCCTGCAGAGTATCAGAGAGTCATGGATAGGATTCTAGCAGGGGTGGACTTTGCTCGGTGCTACATAGATGACATCATCATCTTTAGTGTTACGATGGATGAGCATGAGAGACACCTTCGGGTGGTATTGGAGCGCTTGAGAGCGCACAGATTGAAGTTGCATCCGGGGAAGTGCAAGATTTTTTCCACAACCAGATTCAGTATCTGGGTCACATGATATATCCTGGAGGATTGGGGATACAGCAGACTAAGGTAGAGGCTATTGCACAAATTCCACGCCCCACGGATGTGAGCCGAGTTCGAGCTTTCATGGGGTTGGCAAACTATTATAGACGGTTTGTCAAGGGATTTAGTACCATTGCAAAGGCTCTAACCAAGCTGACCAAGGTGGACCAGGAGTGGCAGTGGGAAGATGAGCAGGAACGACCCTGAGGCTAGTGATGAGCCAGGTGGTGCCAGAGATACACATGAGGATTCGGCTGTGTTGGACTACCTCCGCACGGGAGACACGGCAGCCACTGTGACTGCCAGGGAGAGGGATCGGATCCTGCAACGAGCCAAGAGGTTCAAGTGGGAGGGATACCCTACTTCGAGTGTGGGAGGATGGTCGGGTGAGGATTGTGCCTCACCCCACACAGCGTGCACGGTCACAGCCCGTCACGACCCCGAAGGCCACCGACGCAGCCTGGCATAGCCCCTCGCAGCCCGTCACAGCCCTGAAGCCACCGGCACAGCCCTCACAGCCCCGTCACAGCCCCAAAGGCCTCAGGCACGGCCTGTCACACAGCCCCTCACAGCCCGTCACAGCCCCACAGGCCACTGGGCACAGCCTGTCACAGCCCCGCACAGCCCGTCACAGCCCCCAAGGCCACAAGGACAGCCCATCACAGCCCCATCCATGGCCGCTCTGGCAGTTTTAGTCATTTCTCCAAGGGGTTTAGCCACGCCAAGCTAGGATTTGTGTCTCTTGGACTCTAGGCTTCTTTCCACCGAGCTATGGCGGCTGTGAGGAAATCAGCAAGGTATTCTTGCTCTTTCGGCTCCCACACACCACCATAGTAACCCTAAGCCATGAGGTGGTTGCCACAAACCAAGCCTTCTTTCTGACTTAGCCTCCCCAAACACGCCACTAAACTCAATGGCAAACAACCAAGCCCTGCTGGTTCCCAGCCCTTGTGAGCACTCATTCAAGCACTCTCCTTGGCCATAGCATCCATCTTAGAGCCTATTCCAGCCCCCTACACCTGCTGCTTCAAGAGTTGCGCTCCCTTCAAGCTTGAAGTTGAAACCCCAACTCACATAGGCCCTACAAGTGCTTTTGTTTCACTCCAAGTGGAAACCAGCCCTAGACCTTCCGTTCTAGCTCTCTAAAGCTTGAAAAACAAGAGCCTCAATGGGCTGAAGGCATGCTCCACACATGCCCCACTCTCACCATAAGAGAATCAGCTCCTTTGCTTCATTTCTAGCACTCACAAACCTGAAAATACAAGCTTCAGCAGACTGAAAGCATGCTCCACATGCCCTACAGGGAAACTAGCCCCTTTCTTCCTTTCTTGCACTCCCACACCTGAAAGTGCAAGCCTTCACCAGGCTGATAGCATGCTCCACACATGCATTGCCCTCACATAAGGGAAGTCAGCCCTTCCCTCTTCCTTGCTTGCCCTCCAAGCTTGAAGATGGAAGCTTCAATGAGCTGAATACATGCTCCACACATGCAACCTCTTCACACAAGAGATATCAGCCCCCTATCTGGCTCCTTGGCTCCTTGATGCTCTCTAAGACAAGACTAAGCACTCCATAGCCTTTGCCAAGCTCCTGAAACCCTAAGGCTTACATTTCCAGCCACAAGACATTTCTCTTGTGGTGCAAGAGCTCTTCTTCCAAGCTCTGAAACCCTAGGTGCACATTCCATGGCCTTGCCGCATCTCTTAGCTCCTGTTCCAGCCCTGCTCTTGCCATGACAAGAGCCCTCTCAATGCTGAAGCTCGAGATTGAAACCCAATCTCACCATACTCCACAAAGTGCACTGATTTGTCCCAAGCCAAATCAGCCCTTTCGCTTGGTCTTGCAATCCTTTACACAATGAAAGCTCGCATTCCCAAGTCCAGTTCTCAGCTTTGCACCAAAGCCACTATAACCTGCTCTTGACTGGTCCTCTTCCCAATCGTGCTTGCTCATGCATGTACACAATCTGAAACCATCAAGGTGCTCTGGAATTACCTGCAGCATGGTGCTTTCATCTCTTAAGCTGAAGATCGAATGCCAAGGTCTACCACCTCGTAACCCACATCGCCTCCGCTTCTAACAACCAAGAGCTTCACGGTGCTCCTTGCATAACAACTTGGTTTCTCTCATTCTCAAGCAAAAACCACAAGTGCTACAACTAACTCGTATCTGGCACTCACAGATACGAGCTCATCTTTCTCGAGTGATAAAGAAGAAGAATACAAGCACGAGCTCACAAATCTGAAGCATAAACTCATGCATATATAACCTCATCACTCAAATACAAGTCAAGCCAAGTGCACCCCACGCCATGGGGAATCCACACTACGGCGCCATAGCTAGGCGCGGTGAGGCTCAACTCGAGAAAGATGAGCCTTCCGCGCTTGCCGTGAAGATAACCACTCCAGGGCCTAAATCTGCCTTAACCCCTGGATTGACACTTGGGCCAATCCCAAATGTCAATATGTAAAAGCTAGCTATTTCCTAGCTAGTTTCACACTAGTGGTAAAATAACTTGACAATGGCGACATTGCTGACTGGAAAGGTGTTCCATATTGCATAAAAGCTTTTTATAAAGGGCCATATTAGAGTTGGAGCCTGGCAGTACAAGAGGCAGTGTTCTAGGGTTTCTAGCAACCAACATTGCAGCAGTTGCAGAGAAGAGCCTCCTGAAAATTGAGGTACTGCCCAACCTTAAGTACCATATTTGCAATCTGCCAAAGGAAGGCACTGCTTTTAGCTGGCAAAGGGAAAAGGGGCTGTTGCGCTGGAGCAGGAGGATT
Source organism: Takakia lepidozioides (assembly GCA_030704615.1). Classification (NCBI taxonomy): domain Eukaryota; kingdom Viridiplantae; phylum Streptophyta; class Takakiopsida; order Takakiales; family Takakiaceae; genus Takakia; species Takakia lepidozioides. Next base: position 60,857,400 of record CM060734.1, read on the forward strand.
GAAGTTCTTGGAGGGTGCAGACCAGTGGCAAATTCTAGCTGGTAATGCATCCGCTCTATCCACAGCTAGCATCTGGTTGGAGAAGAGAGAGAGGAAACCATTGATAGGTTCAGCAGTGAAAACTGAATGGGAGTATGTTTCAGCAATGAACAAGATGGAGAAATGATGGTTGGTTGTCATGACCCAGTGGTTCACCCCAAAAATTTCACTGCCTTGACCCAAGATGATTTTTCAGGAATCCGGTATACTCTGGATAATTGTCCCAATCCCTGCTGACAGCCTGTTTGTACCTAGGGCTTGGGAGAGGGAATCTGGAGAGCTAGACCATAAGTGCTTGATATGGGAGAACCCTCTTGTTTCCCATGCGGCCCAACGCCTGGCTTGTGACTTTTGAAGAGGGGAAGGGTCTGGTTGGTTAAGGAATAGGTGCTGCCTCATCGTTTCCTGGTAAGTACTTGGCTCTATTTTGATTAAGAAAGGTCTAAAGCACTTCCAGGCTTTCCAGATAGATTTCTAGAGCTGCGAGCCTTTGGATTTGTGTTTGAATCCCTGAGTTATCCATCTCGTAGATGTTTTCCAGTGGGTGCTTAGGAGAGGAGAGCTAAAAGCAATAGTGTCTTCTACCAGCAGTTTCCACTAGCCCCCTTCAAGACCTAGGAATCTTGGGAGCCACCTACCCAGAAGAGCTTGGATCTGCATTTCAGGGTCCGGGACCCCCAGACCTCCTTTCTTCTTGGGGAGACAGATTTGTTTCCAAGATACTTGGGGCCTTTTGTTTTTAGAATAATTTTGGGCTCCCCAGATGAAGTTTACACAACGCTTGACCTCATTTATAAAAACGGAATTAGGACCCCAAAGGGTAGCATAGAACCAAATCCCTGCCAAGAGAATCTGGTTAGCAGTGAGGGCCCTGCCCGTGATTGAGAGGAAGTGAGAGCCCCAGTATGCTAACTGCTTTTTTAGTCTAGCAAGGATAGGTCCCATTCTTTGGTCCTCAGAAAGATCAATACCAAAAATGTGCCCCAATAGGGTTGTGGGCTCTCCTGGCTTTAACCAAACTAGACCAATGTTGTCTCCCCATGTTGGAGTGACTCCAATGGTAGATTTAGAGTAGTCACCCACAAGGAGCGCTTTTGTTTTGAACCAGTTAACTTTGAACCCCGAGACATCACAGAACTGGTTGAGAGTGTTTTCCGCCGCTTGAAGGGTGGAAGGTGTGGCATCAAGGAGGAGGAATGTATCATCAACAAACATGGAGTCTTTAACTTGGATCCACATCTGTGACTTGGGATTCCTAACTCTGAGACCCAACACATCAGTGTTTTTGTCCATAAGGTAGCCAAGAGTGTCCGCCACGAAAAGGAACAGGAATGGTGCCAATGGACATCCTTGTCGCACTGACCTATGTAGAGAAAAAGGCTTGGAAAGGTGCCCATTGATGACCACCCTGCTTGTGGAGTGGTTAAGGAGAATGCGAACCCATTGGCAGTAACCTGGTGGGATTCCTATTTTTGTGAGGACTGCAAGGAGGAATGTCCGGTCAACCCTGTCAAAGGCCTTCTCGAAGTCCAAAAGCCAAAGAGCTAAAGCCTAGTTGTTAGCCTTGGCATAGGAGGATGTTTCTTGCGCCATAAGGACATTATCCAAGATGTAGCGGCCCTTGACAAAACCCGCCTGCCCTATTCTGATGAGACCAGGGAGGAGAGGCTGAATGCGAAGGGCCAGGGTTTTAGCTATGATCTTATATGCCACATTCAATAGGGTTATGGGTCTGTAATTGCCTATAAGAGCTAGACTGTCCCCTTTCTTGAAAAGAAGGGTTATCACCCCTTGGGACATAAGTTCCGGCATCTGGTCATTGGTCTTGATCCTGTTAGCCATATCACAGAAGTCTGTGGAGATAGTAGGCCAGAGTGCTTTGTAGAACTCTACCGGCATGCCATCTATTCCAGGGGCTTTGTTGTTGCTCATTTTTTGAAGGGCTGATTCAAGCTCTTCAGCAGTGAAATCTCTCTCAAGGAGGGGCCAGATTGATTGGTCCAGTTTACAAGGTAATGCCTGCAAACATGTTTGAAGCCTGGAAGAGTAGTCAGGGTCTTTAGGATCTTCTTGGAATAGTGAAGCAAAGTGTGAGAACGCAAAACTGCACATCTGCCTAGGATCAGAAGGGGGAATGGAACCCAGGCGATCAGAGACGAGCTGTTGAATCCTTTGCAGGGATCTATGGAGCTTGAATTTTTTGAAGAAATATTTAGACATCTTCTCCCCTTTAGCAGCCCAGTTTATCCCAGCTTGCATCTGCATTTTTGTTCTTGGAGGAACTGGAAACTATCAAGGTTTTGGCGAGCTTCGAGGTAGGTATGGAAGGTGTGATCATCACAGGAAGAGCTTTCAATCTTCTTCTGACAAATGTCGAGGTATTTTTTAAGGGCGATTACTTTCTTTTTTTGCTCAGATGCTATTTTTCTGCTCATTTCCTGACTAGCAATGCTTGCAGCTTGCAGCTTGCCCTGGAATGCACAGATGGGACAGGGGAAATTGTTTCCACTTTGGAGCCAAGCGGTTCTAGCCCCTGCTTAAAAGAATGGATGAGAAGGTGAGTGCAGTTAAGCTTGTAGATGCACCTGCCTTTCCTTCTTGCATTGGGCATGGAGAGGCTGGCCGAGATAGAAGCATGATCAAACCCTTGTGCAATAGGCTCTTGGGGGATACGGGAGGCTCCATTAGCAAGAGAGAGAGATGTGTGTATGCGGTCTAGTCTTGCCATGGAAAGGTCCTGCAAAGAATGATTGTTGGTCCATGTAAAGAAGGGATTGACTCCTCCTTGGGAGGGTTCTCTTTCAATCTCGGACAGACTGTGGGTTTGCAGAAGAGATTGCCAGTGATCTTCTTCATCCGGGTTAAGGGTTGAAGAGCCCAGACCGAGTCTGTCGCTTGCATTTTCTACCATATTAAAGTCACCAGCCATTACCCATGAGTGAGAGTCAGGAAGAGCAGTTATCTTCTAATTGATTAGCTGCCATAGGCTTGAGCATTCCGCAGGGGTGTTAGGAGCGTAGATATTGATTAATCCTAAGGGTTCGGGGTTATTTGGAAGCTTAAGAGAGCAGAATTGGACATGATCCGGAAGCCAAACCTCATCTGCAACTAAGACTTGCACAAGTGAGGGAGAGAGAAGGATGGCAGTGCCACCAAGCGGGTCCTTCATGTGAGGGCTTCCAGAGGCCGCCGCGGAAGGCCAAAGCTGGTCAGAGAGACCCGAAATCTTTCTCTGGCAGAATTTGTGTCCTGAAGGAACACAAAAGCATCTGCCTGCTGGAGGAGGGCCAGCCAGGTTTGAAGCTTTATTTTTTTAAAGATCATGGGGTCCGACCCAATCCCCCTTATGTTCCAGGAATGAAGACTAATCTGCATCAGAGGGGCGAGGCAGGCTGAGAGGGTAAGTCTCAAATGATGGCCTGTTGTGGTGGAATTTGAACCTGGTTCTCTTGTCTGATAGAAGGGGTGAGGTGACCCATCTATGGTTTTGAGGGGCTTTGAGGACCGGTCGCTTGAGTTGAATGATTAAAACCAGGGTAGAGGGGAAATTAGGACCAGAGAGAGGGTGGGGGAAGGGTTGAATTCTGGAAGATGAGATCAGGGTTGAGTAGGCATTTTCAGGTCTATCTGAGAGCTCCATAAAGAATTCAGAAAGAAGAATGAGTTTTAGGGGGATAGGAGTGGAGAATGGAAGAGAACCAGTGCTGAGGGGCATAGAAAAGGTTCCCATATTTGGCGGACATGCAATGGAAGGTAGGATCTTATAATTAGATCTAGAAGTAGGTTTGAGACAAAGAATTTTGCAAGAGTTGAGCCACTTAGCAGAAGGGTAGAAGATAATGAATGGCAAGGGATTTTGGTGAAGACTTACATGGTGGTCGAGGGCTTGGACAGAATCTGGGGTGGGCGAGGGCAGAATTGCCGTCGGCTGCAAAATGAAATCCTTGAATCGAATGGATGCAGCCGCGATGGAAGCTCGCCGTTTGGGGAGAGCTTCCTTCGGCGGGATGTCTGGAGCTGAGTCTGAGGAGGCAAAGAGAGGGGATTCACTTCTGGGGTTGTAGGACGGTCGAACTGGCTCCTGAGCACGCTGAAGTTCCATCCGATCATTTTCGTCATATATGTCAGTATCCAGTCTTTCATGGAGGAGAGTGAACGCCGAATGGATGAAGGCCCTTGCTCTGATTGATTGATTTGTTGGTAGTGGGAGGTTGGTGACGAGGAGGTGGGTTGATCTAGAGACCATCTCCAGTGATGCCTTCTTGAATCAGCTCGGTTTCCTCAATTAGTGCCAAGATTTGCGTGGAGGGGCTGAGAGTCGAACTGAGACCTGGGAACTGCTCTACATACGCTCCCCAAGTGATCATGGTATGTGGCTGGAGAAAGTATTTCGCCGAAAAAGATTGGAGGAAACCTTGAATTTTGTCGGTTAGGGTCATAACAGGGGTGTCTGTTGGGCACCTGCTCATGAAATTGTGAACATCTGTTGTGGTGATCCAAACAGTCTCCAAGCCTACCCCTTCTGCCGCTGTTGCCAAGAATGATGGAAGGGGTTTCCTTTTGAAGATAAGGGGGGTAATGCATATGGATTTGGGCTCTGCCACAGGTAGCAACTGTGAAAAGTCCCTCAATGCTAGCGCAGGGAAGGTTTGAAGCTGGGAGCATATCTTGGCTAACATCGGATTGAGAGCAATCGTTGAGCTGACAATGTGTGTTTCATGAGAGGGGCGGGGATTTTGGACCAGAGAAGTCGATGGACCTGCCCCTTGGACTGGAGCCTGGACCAGAGAGGTGGATGGACCCGCGCTTGGAGTGGTGCTTGGATTTGCTTGCCCTTGAGTGGGGAGAGGGTGCATCTCGAGAAGCATGGGGTCCATGTGATCCTTTTTTTTTTTGAGGGGTGGGGAATTGGATTGCTGGAGGCATGATTCCCAGGTTGCTGAAGCAGGTAGATGAGAGGGAAGAGTAACAACAATTGTAGAGGGATGAAGAGGTAAATTTTGACCTGTGATTTTGATAGCTGCATGGTCCGAGGAGGCTTCCACTTGAGAGCCAGTAGCCCCCTGGGACTCCAATGAACGGCGGCGCTTTGATTTAGGACAATGAACCCTTTTGTGACCTGTTTGCCCACAAAGATAACATGCTGTAGCAGAAGTGTCTTCAGTTACCTTGACTGAGAAAAAATTGCCATCTTCATCAATTGGCAGGCGAATAAATTCCGGCAGAATTGTGTCAGCTGGCATTGTAACAACTATCTTAGCAAAACCAGAGTCATTGAGCTTGGAAGCAATAGTTGAATTTCTCCACGCCGGGTGCTTTTTGAGTTTGTTAGTGCACATCTCCGGGTCAAAGACCGAGATACATCCCAGGTAAACTCCAAAGTGATAATTACCAATATCTGGCAGAAAGTAATGCAAAATTCTTGGCCTCCATACTTTCCCATTTCAATTTCCCATAGCTGAAGACCAAGGGAAAATATTGACATTGAATCCTTGGAGATAGGGGTTGAAGGAAAGGGCCTTTGTCCGCCGCCTCTTTAGATTCAAGCATGATGGAAAAGAATCCCTTCCCTCTAGAATGGCAGAAATGGTGCCTGAGGTCACCTGTTCCCCCTAGATGCCTTATAGCCCAATCACGGGCATCGTTTCTATCCACTTTTCTCCCCGGGAAATGAAGGAGAACTCCTCTCTCTTCAATATCAGGAAGGAGTCCCTTGAGGTGAGCAATGTCCAGTTTGACCAGCGTGGTGTTTCTACTCATTGCCAACTGCATCTGGGAAACATCCTCCAAGTGGTCTGCTGGAGGTTCTTCCATCTACTAAGGGGTGAGAACCTGGTTCCCTGGGAGGTAGCCACCTTCGACCGTAGTCAGTGTGGCGCCCGGAGGGTGGATGGGAACTTGAAGAGGTCAAAACGCCGATGGTTGGAAGATAGGAGGCTCTCTGGTGGCCAAGCTTTGGTTTCTCGTAAGGGACTGGTGCGCGAGGAAAAACCCTGTGCCTGAAGACGGCTGGGACCTTGGGAATGCAGGAGACCTGCCGACATTGGACGGGTTTCTGTATGATGAAGAGCCTCTAAGGGAACGGTTAGAGGTCCCATATTGAAGGGAGCGACGAAAGGATTAGAATTGGAGAAGAGGTAAGTGCTAAAGTGAACACGAGCTGGAGAAGCGAGCAACTGAAAGAATTGGAGCTGGAGAAGAGAGAGAAGAAGGAAGAGAAATAGTTGGGGAAGGTTCAGGGTTTGCAGGAGAGAGAACTACCAAAGCTGCTTAGGAAGAAACAATGACAACGACGAGGAGGAGGGAGCAGGCCTTCACAGCTTTGGCCTATAGACCTGGCGAAGTGATAATGGTACTAGAGACAAACAATGATGGTACCAGGGAAGCGTGCCAGGGGTAAGGATGAGGCGAAAGGAGGAGGCTAAGCAGCCTGCTGAGCTGAAGCTGAAGTAGGATGCTGGAGGAATCCGGTAGGTGATTCCTTTGAAGGTTAAACGTGGAGGGTGTCATTTGAACGCAGGAAGAAGCATCACAAGGTGAGGGAAGGAGGCTAATAGCTTGGAGCTGAGAGTCTCGACAAGCTTCCGAGATGAGGAGGATTAGACCGTTGAACGACAGTCTCACACTCTCGCAAACTACGGAGCTACATCGCTCATAATTTCATACACTAAATTATGTATGAATTGAAGTGCTTAAAAAAAAAAACATTTAACATAACATGGAACAGTGGCCCTGGAGAATTTTATTATTGAAGGGAAAAAAATTAAAACCCTTTGATGCCTGAAGGCTGCCATAAGGCTTGTACACACGGCAACTGAGCCATGACAGATAACCGGATGAACGATGACAATGCTGCTGACAGCAGCGGACGGACTACGAACTAGTGCCCGAAAGAAGATCCGAGTTAACAAGAATATCAAGGGGATAAGCCCAAATACGCGTAGAGCCTTGAAGAGTCCCTGAAAGTAACGTTTACGGAACATGCAGCCCACGAGGGTCACCACCACGGGAACAAGAAGTTCCTAAGGGCTCTTCTTCACGTACCCTCACTTTGACACTGCAGTTGGTGCAGCGAGCTTGTTCGTTTCTGCTTCCTTGTTATAAGCTCCATTTCACGGGTCATGTGATACGATGAGCATTGAGCACATAGAGCATATCATGGATGGGTTGGTAATGATTGAATTGCACAATTCAAAGTTCGCACATCCATAATATGTTACCTCGAGTGTAGGTTTGGATGCCAAATCAGCAAATTTGGAGGAAAACCAGTAGCAGGCTTCGGATCAAGAAGTATGGACGTTTGTCAATACTCGACCAGATTCTAGTTTCTTGAGATCCAATATGCTGCGCAAGAACCACACTCGCAAGAATGTGCGGCAAGGGAACAGCTTTTGTAGTTCGAAACGTAAAAGGCCTGTTGAACCCATCTTCATCTCTGGGAACTCTTCATAAGCGCACGCAAAGAGCAGAGCCGTGATTAACAGTGCTCTAAGCATTGATAGGCGCCTTTTTTGAGGCTGTATGCCGGATACCGACAGTGGCTGGCTGCTCCGGTGGGCCTGCCCTGCTGCCCTGTGTAGCCCGCCCTCCTCGCATTGGCCTGTGTGTCTGCGTTGATACCCTTTCGGCGAGGGCGGTTTGAATCATTTAGAATTTCAAGAACGTGCTATCAATCAAGAGCATTCAAGGAAACTGCCTACAATGTTAGCAAAACATTTAGAAAGTCCTTTATCAGATGCTTTGACACTAATCAACTGTCATCTAGCAGTAGTAGACAGTCAAGCTACATGAACATCAAAACCTAGCAGAGACTACCAGGCAAGAACACCTAACGTAAGAATCAAGAAGCATCGAAACGAATCGACAAAGACACTAAGTAGTAGCAAAGATGAATAGTAAGTCACTAAAGCTAATGAAGTGTTTAACTACAAGCTATACTAAACGTAATGTAGTGTTTAACTATAAGCTGTACTGTAAACCTTCAATAAATCAGAATCCTGATCAATTGAGTACCAATCCCAATCAATCAAATGAATCGGGAACCTGATTGCTGATTCACCAAAAACCCCTTCATTAACTCTTTTGAGATCCATCTCGCTCTCAACTTTCAGGCCAATAAAAAGGGCATTTCGAGCATCCAGATCCCATTTTGATGGCAGGTAAGGTTTAAGGTTTAAGTTCTCTTGCAAGACCGTAGGGTATGTGTCCTGAAACCAAAACTATGGTTGCGATGGAAATGATCCATGCTTCAAGAAGCTGAGCAGTGATCAATCTTACAATAGTGCTAGATTTCAGTGCGTATCGGCACCGGCCTTAGAATGAATCATCCTTTCCGGTGATCTATATCTCTAGGGATCTGGCCTGCTGCAACGAATTCAAGTTTTCTGGTTTATTGTATCTAAGGTAGTGGTATCTTGAAGTGTGCTTTTAAGCAGTGTGCAACTCCTCCGAGGGTGTAGTGTCACAAAAATTATATGAGCAGAATAGCAAATGAAGCAACAATCATTTGTGCAAAGCACATAATTTTCCAATCACGGATGTATTATATATGAATTATCAAAATCAAAGTGCATATTATCCCACTACTGCTCAGTAGGGTCCATCCTATAATGCCATATAATCCTCCTTGATATGTGCTTTAAGTTGCCCTGAGTGCACAAGATGTGCACCTACAACTGTCCCAAAAATCAACAAAACTAGGCCATGTGCCGGCCCAAAAGTAACGGTCTCCCAACGCGGGATTGGGCACATCTACTTATGGAAGGACCCATAACTTTCCTTTGGAGGGATGATGACCTGTGCAAAATCTGACCATATAAAACTCCAAGTAGGATCCTTAAGTATGCCCTGAGTTGACCTACAACTCCTCGTATATGGCCATCTGAGAACCCTAAACTAGCCGACCGCGTGGACACAGCTAGAAGACTCCACAACTCCCTCATTTCCCATTCTTCCACCATCCTTGGCAACGGCAGCATGATAAAAATGTGTGCATTGTAACACTATAAGGTGCACCATGCATCCCATTTGCATTGATGCTTGGCTGCTGTATTAATTGGCCATTGTCCCAAAACACTCGCCTCCACTTTCAAAAACAAATTAGGAATTTGAAATAAGAATCAATAGGCTGCTATGTAATTAGCTTCACTAATGCACCATTAAATAAGCCCCTTGTAACTCCAAAACACCTCACATCGTACCTAATCCAAAGCAATAATTAACCTTGAATAGCCTCCTTTACAAAAGTGCACAGTACTAGGATGAAAAGGGTGACTTCATTCATAAAAAATAGGGGACATAATAAGGTCGCACACACTTCTAGATGCCACTACCTTAGAATGGAGTATGACATTCAGAAAAGTAGGTGAAGTTTAGTGACACAATTTTATTCTCAATTCGCACAAATTAATATGCTTCAGATGTTACACGGGGTGCAAGTGTAGCACATAGAAATAAAAATGAATGTTGATTTGAAGTGTCTAAAGTCCTCTGTTACACATGATTTTTTTTTCACGTATACGCAAAGTGACATGTACACTCTAGAACGAACAGGGCCCACCCAAACTTGGGGGGCTTATTCAAGCGCTTACGAGATGGTAACTGTAAATAGAAAATGTCAACTGCAAGGTCGCACAGAGTGGGTAAGAATTAGCACCCAGTACTTTTGTATCGCCAAGTTACCGCAGAAGATAGACATGTCTCACAGCCCATCTGGACTCTTTCGAGCCCTCAGGTAACTCTTTTCCCCAAACACTTCGTTGAGAATGCCGCAAGATGTTGACGTTTCTCACAGCTCACTCACAGCTCAAGAGTCAATTTTTCTAGAATGTCCTCAACTTTTTTTTTTCCGAACACTTCGTTGAGTACGCCAGACCCCGATGTCAGAAAACCTCGCAGCAGCTGCAAGGCCTGTGCGCTCAATCCAGTTTGACAACGAACCACTATATTGTTAATATGGAAGTGAAGTGGCGCACTGTGATTCCGATCACGGACGTGACTCTCACTTGAGCTTCACTTGAGCTAAGTAACAATTTAGTTATTTGGTGATGGTCCAAATGAGTCCAAGCGGAAGTCTGATGTATTTACGTATTCACCAACAGATTATGTTGATCACTGTATACTCGACTTCACCAACTCTAAGCTCTTGTTGCCCAAATGAGACATGACACAATCACATGTGAGCTCTGATGGCCAACCCAATTTTAGAGCTCTCTATGCAACCGTCCAGTCACAATTATACTTATGTTCACGGTCAGATCAGACATGCAAGGTGCAGGAGGGAAGGAGCTTAGAGTAATATCAACCTCGATATGGCCGACAAACGTCTCAACGCTCTCAATTTGTGCGCACTTGTCCACCTTCAGCTTATCGAGCAGATCGATAACTTTAGCTGTTGCTGCAGGTGTGATTTTCAGGTCGTCAGTGATCATGTAGGTTGTCTTGTCCTTCACGTATCCAGTCTCATTTTTCCGATTGCATGCGCTGAGCCAGGGGAAGGCTGCACGATTTCGGTCATTGAACTGTTTGCACAAATCGGACAGTCGTCATCAGGCGACTTCGTCAGGTAGCTTTCTTTACATCCGTGGCTGGAAGTAGCATATTGGTAGTAGATAGGGTCTGTCTGGTTGTTGTCCACGCCAGTACCTCCTGTTCTCTGTAGAAGCCTTGACAGAGAGATGCCAACCATTGCTACGTTTGGGTTGAGAAGTTCCCGCTTGTCAACGCACAAATCCGCTTCATCAAGCTTCTTCACGCTCTTAAATAGATTAGACAGGGCTCCCATCGACAAGTTGCATTCTCCACCTAAATTGGACACGTCACTGCTCGAGTTAGTTACGACAAAGGCATCGGAAAGATAGATTTGACGTTACTTGCAACACGCACTTGCGTGTGCGTTACTGATATGTAGGCTGTTCACGAAAAAATCACTCTTTCATGTCCAGAATAATTATGCAGCCTGTGACGTTGGAGCAACGTGAAATAAGACATTGTAGTTCTTACCTTCGTGTAGCAATCTGATGAGGGCCCCTGTTGGCAAACTTAGAAAGCTGAGCAGGTCATCGACGATCTCTTTGCCAGCCTCCATGTACAAGATACGCCCGCTGATTTTATTTCTTATTAGCGTCGCTGGAGCCCCGGTTTTCTGTGGTACGGTTTTCTGTGGAACTGCACCTGCTATGACAATCGCTTTGGAAGGCCCTTCGTCAATCTCGAACTTTCCGTGAAAACTCGTACCCAGGTCTGAAATTTTCTTACGTGGATCAGGCGGTTGAGCATTATGTTTCCTTGACTTCTTATGAACCATGATAAAGGATAACGAGACTGGGACTCAGATAATTCCCAAAGGATCAAGACAAGCGACTGCTCGGATGGCTGAACGAAGCGAAGCGAAGCGGTCGAGCGCCATAGTTTCACTTTGGCTCCACAGTTCGCTTGTGAAGAAGGGGAATGGTAAATCTGGGTTTATAGTGGACCAGCACATGATGCCTACTTGCCTTTGCTCCAGTCGGCTGTTTCAGATCAGATGGGCCATCAAAACTCTGATGGCGGCGATGCTGATCCGGATCTGTACAGTCGGCAAGGAAATTACGAAATAAAGAGCCGTCGATGGCACGGAACCCTAACAGATTATCCAGATATAATATATAGGATCTGATGAACCAGTTCTCGAAGATTGTATCTTCTACAATATTCGGATCTCGATTGAGCGATCGATTGGATAACGTCGCGGCTCAAGCTCGAAAGTGACACACAAAACACAGCAGCAGACTAATTATGTGTGACATGCTTGGGTTACTAGTGATGCAAGAGAAAACAAAATATGTACACCCCAAATTAATTCTGCCATTGCGTGAGATCCAAGTTCCAAACATTTGGGTCCTGCAAATCTCATCCCCAAGACCCGCCACCGCTTGGTCTTCGGCACGCCTTAGAGCCATTGCCAGATTTCACGATCTCGCGAGAGATAGGTGCTGTTCTCAGGTTGCCATCCGAGCACAAGCTCTTAATTGACAGGGGTCAAGTGCGTCATGGACCAGTAGCCGCCAGCTTACACGATAATGTAGTTACCAGGAGATTAGGTTTCTCAGCGGAGACTACCTAGGGGCTTGCCGGCAGATCCAGCACGAGGGTAAATCGACGTAAGATCCTGGTGGGGTACAAGATTAGTTCACGAAGTGGTTTGATCGCATCGCGCACTGCATTCTGTAGACACGAGGGTAAATCCACCTAAAATCCTGGTGGGGTACAAGATCATAATATTAGTCACGAGAAGTGCTGCAAATTGGAACGGAAACGTCATGCAAGGTGGGCACTTCTGGTTTCTTCTCATACTGTAATACGAAGTGGTTTGATCGCATCGCGCACTGCATTCTGTCTCTGGTATTTGTTTCATTTGAATTTTCCAGCACTTCACCTGGGGGTGTGACCATGATTTAACGCCTTAAGACAGAAGTAGACTAGGCTGATTAATCTCTCAAGCCTGTTAAGTTTGAAGTTTCGGGATCCTGCAGCTCTCGCCGTCGAAGAAGTTTCTGCGCCTGTCTCCTGTTATAGCTAATGGCGACTCATGAGGCGAAAACTGTGAAAGTCACTCTTCTGCGGAGAAGGGTGGGCAAGCAGGTCCTGTACTTGGAAGCACGAAAGGATTTTGTGGACATCCTCATGAGTTATTTGACATTGCCTATGGGGGCCATAACTAAGATTCTCTCAACAGGTATGATCATGTGCAAACATCTACACCTAAGTCTGGCCATAGATTCCATTGTGGAATAATAGTTCACCGGCACTGATAGTGACTATCCTATGAGAATTTCTATATGAAACAGAGCAGAAACTGTGTAATTGCCCCTCGACCTTATAAGTCCTCCATATGTTTCTTGGTGAAAAACCGAGCAAATTAAATGTGCTCTGACCGCGCCCTTAGGGCCGTATCTTGTAGGTCTAGGTAGTTCAGGCCAGATCATTCTAATCTGAACTCGTCATCTCCTACGTCCCGCCTAAAAGTTAAAACTGAGGACTCCAGGAAAAATGTCTAGGATGTCGAGTAATTTAAATCTTGATAGCGTGTTGTATCCTGTACAGTGTATATATAGTGAGATTTTTGAGTGTGGTGAATTTGTGGAGTGATTCTTGCATTATGACCCATTTGCAACGAGTTCGTACTGTGTCAAACATCTTAGCGCCTATGGCCTATATATTTCCACTCCAATGTTTCCTTGCACTCAGTCAGTGGGCCACTGACCTGTTGAGCTGTGTGAGATGAATTAAGTCCATTGTCCTTTGAAGTCCATTGTCAGAACGCGAAAACACGTGTACCGAGGTCTAATAATGTATTAAACTTGGGTCAAGCGTTTGAGCATAATTTAAGCTTCTTGACTTCGTTTCTTGACTTCCTATGAACTGACATAAAGGATAACAAGATTCGGACTGAGATAACTTCCAAAGGAGCGAGATAGGCGATTGTACTGATGGCTGAACGAAGCGAAGCACTTGGCTCCACAGTTCACTTGAAGAAAGGAACGGTAAATCTAGTTCATAGTGTACTACCACATGATGCCTACTTGCCAGCTCTGCTGCACTCCGCTATAAGAGCCGTCGATGGCACGGAGCCCTAGCAGATTATCCTGAGATATTTATTGTATGGGATTTGATGAGCCAGTACTTTCACGAGCATTATGTATTAGATAATGTCAATGTGGAGGAGCATTATCGAGAATAATCCGAGCTACCTGTTGCCAGGATTATTTGAGATGGCTTGGACGGATGGACATTATCCTACTTAATATGTCGCTATGGCTATTTGTCATCCAACTTTTGGGTTACTGATGCAAGAGCCGAGGCAAGAGCAAGTAATTTATGCATGAATTACATGAATACATTGAAACACTTCTACATGGGGTACCTAGATCAATTCATGATCTTAGGGTTTTTCGACCACAGTTTGATCTAACTAGTGCCGTTCATCCCGATGGTTTTGGAAGACGTTTGGGCCTCCAAGACGTTTCATCTTCCGGTTCTTGGTACAATATGCAGGAAGCTAGTGTTGTTGATCTTCAACACTGAATGAGGTAGATACTCTCTTTAGGAGTTTCCCGGTGTTGTAGCCGATAGCTGTTTAGATGTTTAGATCACATATGCAGATATAGATCAAGAATACATTCGAAATAGCTTGAGGACAATTACAATTACTCGTTATGGCATGACTTCGCCATTATAGATACCTGATGTGCTAAGCAATAAGGTTTTTCAACCCCGAGTTCTGGCATTGTGTGAGATCCAAGTTCCAAATCGAGTTCCCGGAGGCTGCAATTCTCACCCATGACCCGCCACCGATTGAATTGATTAAGCTAATGCACAAATATACTATCGAGACTTGAACTCTGTATAAGTAGCCATCAGAATCATACAACCAATATAGAGGCATAAGAGGCTATAAGTCCTGCAGTACAACAACATAATCAGAGCATGCACATCTAGGCAGACGCACACACTAGCATCTATTGCTCATCTATCGGAGCAGTAATACAACAGCATGAAAAACAATACTACATGTATTGAAACCTATTGAAAGCGGGAAAACAGTGGTGACGTGGCAGTAGCATGTAGTCGTCACTCTTGGTGACTCCGTCGCTCGTGATTCGTTCAGCGTAGTCACCTGCAGTAACTAACAAATATGCTCAGTGGCTTACTGATTTATTCATCTGATTGGTCTTCGGTGAGCCATTGCGATCTCGAGAGGGATAGGTGTTCATGTTCTCAGGTTTGTAGGTTTCCCAGCGGAGACCAGGGGCTTGCCGGCAGATCCAGCATGAGGGTAAATCCACCTAAAATTCTGGCACTTCTGGTTCTTCTCATACTGTAGCACCAAGTGGTTTGATCGCATCGCGCACTCGATTCTGTCTCTGGTATTGGTTTCATGACTAGCACTTCACCTGGGGGTGAGACCAAGATTTAACGCTTTAAGACAGAAGTAGTCGACGAGGCTGATTAATCTCTCAAGACTGTAAATTTGAGAGCTTCGAGATCCTGCAGCTCTCGCCGAAGAAGTAAACTTCTGAGCCTGTCTCCTGTTATAATGGCGACGCACGAGGCGAAAACTGTGAAAGTTACTCTTCTGCGGACTCCGGAGGAGCTGCGGAGAAGGGTGGGCAAGCAGGTTTATGTGCAAATTAGATCTACACCTCTGGTCTTAGATTCTGATATTTAAGTCATCATGTCTGTGGACTAATAGTTCTCGAGGAGTGATCAGTTGCTATCCTATGCGGATTCGGGTGAAATTGAGCAGAAACTGTGTAACTCCCCTCGACTTGATAAGTGCTCCAGATGTTTCCTGGAGAGTCAACGAGCCCACAATGGGTAAATGTACCAGAGCCTGTGAGACTATTTTGAGGAGAATTCCATCATCATTTAGTCCGAGGGAAGTTTGAGTGTGCCTGATTCGAATTCTATCTCATGATCTTCTACCCGTCTGAAACTGAAGACTCCACAAAAGATTGTACAGTTTGATAACGTCTCTAGAGATAGTACACGTAAATATACCGTGAAATTCTGTGTGGGGAATTGGTGTGCAGTGACGGTTTCATTATTGAGCTCAATTTAACTCGAACTGTGTCAATCATTTTAGGGGTGTGGCCTGTGTATTTCCACCCGAATGTTTTCTGTGCACTCACCTGTTGAGCTATGTGACAAGAATCAGGTCATGCTCCTATGACGTCCCTTGGAGGGCTCCATTGTCATTGTCTTTCGGAGTGTGGAGAAACTTGAAGAATCGTTATTGTATGTGCCAAAGTCTATACTTCTTGATCCGAAGCCTGCTACTGGTTTTTCTTCATTGAATATTCTGCGGATAAACTCGGCATCCACACCGACACACGAGGTGAAATATTATGGATGTAGCTCGGGTCGATACACTTCAGCTTGCTCAGTAGTCGCTACGAACCCATCCATGATGTGCAGCCAATGCGGTAATCGTATGACCCGTGGAATGATGCTTATAACAAGGAAGCAGAAACGAACAAGCTGGCTGCACCAATTGCAGTGTCGGAGAGCATGAGCTACATCATCACCGACGATCTGGATATCACCCCATCGCGGATGGCTGAGCTTGAGAGTTGCGAGGCCCATGTTGGGTTGGCCGAGGTAATATATCCACCATGGGACGAAGGTTTTCTGCTGTTCAAAGAACAGTCAGGCTCCATAATGAAGAAAAATAATTCTTTGATGGTCTATCGCACGCCTTGACAAACTAGCCGCAGAGTTTGCTTATGGTTCGGTGCACTGCTTTGCAGGTAATCCAGTTATTGCAGGCTTCTTTGACAAACAACAGCATTGAACGAAGTGTTCGGGAAGATCTAGGCCAAACCCATCTACGTTGTTGGAGAGGATTTGATTTTTCAGCTTTCAAGGTTTAGCATGGTAACTGGTCAAGGGACGAAGTTTTGAATCGTGACTAAGATCTACAGATGATCAACATATTTTTCATCACTCTAGATACGTGATTACTATGACTAGGTACTATCCACACAGTCACTGAGTGAGGAAGTTCTGCTTAGTATGTTATGCAAAACAGAAACTTTTTTGGTAACTCTGTCGATGTTGTTCCAATCTTTACCGACCCAGTACTTTTGTATCGCCAAGTTACAGTATATAAACCGCAGAAGCAGAAGATACATTTCTCACAGCCCATCTGGACTCTTGAGTCAATTTACTAGAGATGCCAACCATCGCTACGTTTGGGTTGAGAAGTTCCCGCTTGTTAACGTACAAATCCGATGCATCAAGCTTCTTCACGCTCTCAAATAGATTAGACAGGGCTCCCATCGACTTGCATTGTCCACCTGGATTGGCCACTTCATCGCTCGAGTTAGTTACGACATAGGCAATGGGAAGATAGGTTTGACGTCACTTGCAACACACAATTGCGTGTGGGTTATTGATACGTAGGCTGTTCACGAAAGAATCCCAGACGCACTCTTTCACGTCCAGAATTTAATGATGCAGCCTGTGACGTTGGAGCAACGTGAAATATGACATTGTGAGTTCTTACCTTAACTCGTGTAGCAGTCTGATGAGGGCGCCTGTTGGCAACTTAGAAAGCTGAGCAGGGCATCGACGATCTCTTTGCCAGCTTCCATGTACAAGACACGCCCGCTGATTTTATTTCTTATCAGCGTCGCTGGAGTCCCGCTTTTCTGTGGTACTGCACCTGCCTTGGCAATCGGCTTGACTTGAGCCCTTCGTCAATCTCAAACGTTCAGCTAAAACGCGTACCTAGGAAGTCTTTGAGCATAATCTTTTCCGGACTTCTTACATGAACTGACTAAAAGAACAACGAGACTGGGACTGAGATAATTTGGACTTCCTGCAATTCTCACCCAAGACCCGCCACCGGTTGGTCTTCGGCACGCCTTGAAGCTATCGCCATAATTCACGATCCTAGAGGGATAGGTGCTGTTCTCAGCCATCCGAGCACAAGCTCTTAATTGACAGGGGTCAAGTGCGTCATGGACCATGATAGATCAGTAGCCGCCAGCTTACACGATAATGTAGTTACTAGTTACCAAGAGATTAGGTTTCTCAGCGGAGACTACCTAGGGGCTTACCGGCAGATCCAGCACGAGGGTAAATGGACCTAAAATCCTGGTGGGGTACAAGATTAATAGATCACGAAGTGGTTTGGTCGCCTCGCGCACTGCATTCTGTAGACCACTGGGTATTTGTTTCATTTCTAGCACTTCACCTGCGCTGCGACATGTACGATTTAACGCTCCGACAGAAGTAGGACGAGGCTGATTAATCTCTCAAGCCTGTCAAATTTGAGAGCTTAGAGCTGATCCTGCAGCTCTCACCGTCGAAGAAGTTGTATTAAAATGGCGACTCATGAGGCGAAAACTGTGAAAGTTACTCTTCTGCGGAGAAGGGTGGGCAAGCAGGTCTTGTACTTGGAAGCACGAAAGGATTTTGTGGACATCCTCATGAGTTATTTGACATTGCCTACGGGGGCCATAATTAAGATTCTCTCAACAGGTATGGTTTATGTGCTTGCAAAGATCTACACGGTACACCTGGCCTTAGATTCTGATAGATGGACTTAGATGTCTGTGGACTAATACTAGCTCTCGGGGAGTGATCGGTCACCATCCTATGCGGAGAACTTCCATGTGAAACAGAGCAGAAACTGTGTAGTTGCCTTCGACTTGATAAGTCTTGGAGATTAACCGAGCAAGTTGAATGTGCTCTGACAGCCTTAGGGCCAGTTAAATCTTGCAGGTCTAGGTAATTCGGGCCAAATCATTCTAATCTGAACTCGTCATCTCCTACCCGCCTAAAACTGAGGACTCCAGAAAAAATGTAGGATGTCAGTAATTTGAATCTTGATAACGTATGTGTATCCTCTACAGTGTGTATATAGTGAGATTTTTGATCGTGGTGAATTGGTGCAGTGATTGTTGCATTATGACCCATTCATAACGACTGTGTCAAACATCTTAGCGCCTATGGCCTCAGGTATATTTCCACCCCAATGTTTTCTATGCACTGAGTCAGTGGGCCACTGACGAGTTGAGCTGTGTGTGAGATGAATTAGGTCATGCTCCTTTGAAGTCAGCCATTGCCAATGTCTTTCGAAGTGTGGAGAAACTTGAAGAATCATCATTGTACGTGCCAAAGTCCATACTTGTTGATCCGAAGCCTGCTACTGGTTTTTCTTCAAATTTTCTGCGGATAGACTTGGCATCCACACCTACGCTCAAGACAAAATATTATGGATGCACTAGACAAGTTTGTTCAGATTGCCTCCGGGACCCATATTTGGGACATAACAGTAGCTCGAACCGACTGTAGTGAGAAAAGAGGCCCCCATCTTTACCCTAACTATCTATACTGCACAGTCAGAGTTGTAGCCAAATTACACACCACAACCGCCGCAGCGGAAGAGAAGACAGTCATGGCGCGCTCCCGTTGATCTCATGAAGAGTGGTAATTGCATGTGCTCATGTGATTCTCTCTGTACACAACTAATCATCCACAGCATGAGTATGCCCGTGAGGGTCACCAAGTACAAGCATTTGTTATGGCCGCAACACCTTTGAATTTGTTTGATCAAGCTGTGCAGTAGCTTACTCGGCCCCTCTCCTCCTCTTATCTTTTCTCGTCACTCTTATGTTCTTTCTGAGAACCATCACAGGGCTGGTTCACATTCTCTGTTTAGCCATGCAGCCTAAGTGGGTCTTATCATCTCTGGAGTTGATCTTATTTGTGCACTCAAGCTCACCATCTACTCTGTTTTCTCTCAGCTCACTCTACAGAGAAGAGATGATACTGACAACCACCTACCAGCTACCTATGGAGTCATCACGAGCTCTTAAACATTCTCCCACCATCACTAATTTTCTGGCTTCACCGTTCCCCTTTTCTTGGACTCTCTCTTATCCCCAAATTGCAAGTTCCATGGACATGAATGGATATAGAATTACTCAGGCTGACTGTGGTTTGTGCAATCTAATGTGCAAGGCAGGGTATGATTACACTCAACAGAAATATGGTCATTTCCTTCTGTTACAACCTCATCTCTTAAGTCCTACTTCATCTCACTCAGGCAGCAGGCTATCCCACTACAACATCATGCCTTCAGTCCCAACACTGCACAAATTTGATGAATACAACATTTCCTCCCCTTCTTGCCTCTCTTACTCTACTTTGTTCCAGACTGTAGATTCCATTGAACTGACAGGGCAGCACCACTCCAGTGTGTAATTTCACTCACCTAACCGTATACAGGGTACCACGGAAATCTAACATTCCATTTGCTACAACAAAATCAAAGTTGCAATTTCTCTCTAGGGTTTCATGACAAGAATAACAAGATCTCCCAAAGCGATAGATCACACTTCAACTTCTTTACTGCCAATCAAATTCAACAGCCTGATTCAGGTGAATATCCCAGCAGCCACCATAATTCACCCACAACCTACTTGCCCATTGCATCCTACCTCACCCTCCAACTGGCTTTGCTCAATCCTTCACCTTCATTGCTTTCAGCCTCCCAATCACCCCAAAAACCTACCGTTCCACCTGCCTCGCAACCGCTTATATGCCTTTCTCCATCCCCTCCGGTGATGATCGTCCTGTCCCCTCTGGCAGTTTTTACAGACTGTCTTCATAACGCCGATGCTATCCTATCTTTGCCCTTAGATTCTCTCTCAGACGCAGATCATCCTCTGCTATTCTAATCGAGCACTCCGGGCATCAAAACCTCTTGCAGTTTTTAGATCTGCCATCATTCCCATATCACAAACGCTGCTCACGAGATTGCATGGACCCCCTAAATGACAAATGTTTATGCATAAAGACTCACTGCTGCTCCACAGATTTCACAAGCCGTATCTGATTCGCAGCAGAAGCTCTTCATCGCAAACCACTTGATGCACATGTCTCCACGAGCCACCTATGCTGTTATGAAACTAGGGCAGATGAATGATATCAACTACATCATCAGAGCTGCACCAAAAATCATTCATTACTACATTAACACAATGTCACGGTACTTAGGAAAATTTGCAACACATGAGACCATATCTTCCCACTACACGACAACATAATTCAAATTGCGGATCAGTAGTCGCTACGGACCCATCCATGATCTGCCCACGCGGTAATCGCATGACCCGTGGAATGATGCTTATAACAAAGGAAGCAGAAACGAACAGTCTGGCTGCACCAACTGCAGTGTCAAAGGGAGGGTATGTGAAGAAGAGCATGAGCTACATCATCACAGACGATCTGGAAGTCACCCCATCGAGTACAATAACCACTATTGTACTCCTCAACAAGCTGAAGGTGGAGACGATGGCTGAGCTTGAGAGTTGCGAGGCCCTTGTTGGGTTGGCCGAGGTATCTGATCCACCATGGCCCTTGGGTTAGATCAGAAGTTGTGGTTAAACTCTATGTATAACTGAAGTATGGAAGAATTAAACATGTGCATATTATATATATACATGTGTGTGTTGTGTGCATATATATTTATCAGTGCTTTGACGCTAATAGATAGTGTCAAGCAACCAAGATATTAATGCTCACACCAGATCTCAGTCCAGGTTATCATGAGGGTAATTAACTGTGAGATACAATGAGATCCTTGCAGAACGATTTGATGGCTTATTGCACATTTTGACAACTCGGCGTGAGAGTGTCCTTATGTTTCTTCATCGCAATGCTTTGCAGGTAGTCCAGTTATTGAAGGCTTCTTTGACGACCAACAGCGCATTGAATGAAGTGTTCGGGAAGATCTTAGCAAATGGAAAGGATTTGAGTTTCGGATGGTAGCTTCTGGAAATGTCGACCAAAGGACGTCCTTCCGTGCCAACCTTGATTTACGTGGACCGCCCCAAAAAAATTCTGAAGGATGATCAGACCAGATATATCATGAAGAAGCTGCACAAGTATGGATATGACGAGAGTCATGCCATGACTATACCTGCAGACCCAAACAGCCGCCTCGACGAGATCAGCCGCAGAGACGAAGAAGTACAGGTCAAGTCAAGTATAGCTCTGACTCGAAGAAAGCACATTGCCAAGCCGTCTCCAGAATCATGAGATACTTCAAAGGAGTCCCAAATCTTGCCTTGACATATGGCGAGAGTGTTCAAGACAACCATCTGATATGCTACAGTGATGTAGACTATGCCGGGGACTTAGATGACCGTAAGTCCAGGACTGGCATCATATTGTTCCTCAATGGAGGACCAATAGCTTGGATGAGCCACAAACAAGCCTGCATGGCGACCAGTACTACAGAAGCGGAGTATATTGCTGCAAGCACAACCACCAAAGAAGCGAATATACATATCAGATATGGATGCGCAGTTTGCTCCGATCCATTGGTTGTGCGCAGGGTGGACCTACCCCATTGCATTGTGACAACTAGTCTGCCATTCGTTTGGTACACAATCCTGAGTACCACTGCCGAACAAAGCACATTGACATCTCGTACCATCTGATTCGAGAGCACCAGCTGATTGGAACTATCAACATAATTTATGTTAACACAAAAAACCAGCGAGCTAATATCCTGACGAAAGCACTCACGACCGAGAAATTTCAGCAAATGAAAGGCCTGATTGGTCTCACAAGTGTGTGATTTCTTCATTTTTTATTTCACAGAAGGATTGACTCAGTGAGTGGGAGTTTTGGTTGTAGAGAACTCATCAAGATTATACTGGATATTGGAAGTAATTAAACATATCTAGAAGACTAAGAGTCTTGAAGGCCAAAGGTTTAGAAGTCTAAGAGACTGTCTTGTTTAACTCACCTTTGGAAGGTGAATGGCTAGAAGGTGGATGGTCACCATAATGGAAGTGGAAGTGACCAAGTAGGACTTTCTAGAGACCTTCTTGTACAAGCTCAGGGGTGAAGCCACTAGTCTAAGTGTAAGAGTATGATGGTGGCTTCTATGGTTGGGAGGAGGGCTTTAGTTTTAGCTTTAGTCTAAGATTTTAGTTCTTGTTCATGTTCTTGCTCAATTCTAACATGGTATCAGAGCCATTCTTCTCTACGTGAGAGTTGGTAGTTGAGATTGAGAGAACTTGATTATGGCTGGAGCGTCATCTTCTAGCAAACCTCCTTCTATGTCTATGACGAGTGCATTAGATGTGAGAGTGGAAGATCGATTCAATGGAGCTAACTATCAAACCTGGAAGTTTAGGATGGAGATGGTCCTTCTAGGCAAAGATCTATGGGGAGTGGTTGATAGATCAGTCCCAAGACTTGACACTAATATTGTTGGCCAAGCCATATGGGATAGGAAAGATCAGAAAGCAAGAGCTAGCATCATCACAAGGTTGAGAGACAATCAGTTGCATCTCATTATAAGTGCTAAAAATGCTAAGGATGTTTGGGACAAGCTAGCAAGCATATATGAGACGAAGGATGTCACATCACAAGTGTATGCGACGCAAAAGTTCTATGGTCTGAAGATGACCGAGTCAGACTTAGTTGAACAACACTTGAATTTGTTTTGTGTGTTGCGAGATCAACTAGTCTCTGTGGGAACTAATGTGACTGATTAACACGCCGCAGTGGTGTTATTGGCAACCTTACCTGAATTCTATTATGATTTTGTGGTGTCTCTAGCAGGACAAACCAACTTAACTATTGATGTTGTCATAAGACTTCTCCTCAAGGAGGAAACAAGAAGAAAAGGTCAAGGTACATCTACAGAGGTAGACAGAGTTTTGTTCACAGGCAAGACTGGAGTAGTCTTGAATAGAAGACTCCCTTCACATGTGTCTCAGAAGTCCCAGAGGTTTCAGTAACCTCAATCTAGCTCAAAGATCAAAAAGGCCAAAGTAAGGTGTTTTTATTGCAAGAAACTTGGTCACATGATCAAGGATTGTAGAAAGCGCATTGCAGATGAGCGCAGCAAAGAGAGTCAAGGGAACATAACTACTCATCAGAGGAACGCTATTATATTTGTTGTGTCTCTCTCAGCCACTACTAGACAGAAGCATGTGTGGTATGAGTAGAATGGTGTAGCTGAGCGGATGAATAGATCACTGCAAGAATCTGCAAGGAGTATGTTGAAAGAAGTGAATCTTTCAAATCATTTTTGGGCAGAAGCTGTTAGCACTGCAGCATATCTTTACAACAGAATACCTACAAAATCAGTATTGGGAAAAACACGAGAAG
The DNA here is from genome assembly GCA_030704615.1 of Takakia lepidozioides. Lineage (NCBI taxonomy): Eukaryota > Viridiplantae > Streptophyta > Takakiopsida > Takakiales > Takakiaceae > Takakia > Takakia lepidozioides. The sequence continues at coordinate 60,881,124 of CM060734.1, forward strand.
AGGTATGGAGTGGTCAGAAGCCTAGTGTGGCTCATTGTAGGATTTTTGGATGTCGTGCATATGTCCATATTCCTACTCAGAAACGAAGGAAACTTGACTCCAAATCAGAAGGATGCATCTTCATTGCCTACACAGAAGGTGTGAAGGGATATAAGTTGTTCAATGAGACAACTAAGGCTGTCAAACACAGTAAGGACATAGTGTTTGATGAAGGCTTCATACCCTCTTTGGTAGTGGGAGAAGATGACATGGGAATGAGCTTAGAGCCATTACACCATTTCCAATAGGAATCTTATGAAGAGCCAATACAAGAGATGGCCGAAGCACATGATGGAGGTGTTCAACTTGATGGAGTTGATCAAGGAATCGAAGTTGGTGAACCACTTGTTGATATGGACTCTAGAGATGAAGTTGAAGATGTGCCAATTCTAAGGAGATCTCAACGGGAAAGAAAAGCTCATAATAGGCTGATTACATCTATGAGTGTCATTGAAGCTATGGAAGAAGTATCACAAGTGGTTGAACCTGCTACATATGAGGAAGCGATGCGCTCTCCAAACAAACTACAATGGGAAGAAGCAATCAACTCAGAGTTGGATTCATTGATGCAAAACAAAGCATGAACACTCACTAGGTTGCCTGCAGGACAAAGAGCCATTGGTTGCAAGTGGATCTTCAAGTTGAAGTACAAAGCTGATGGATCTATTTACCGGTACAAAGCTCGTCTTGTAGCTAAAGGCTATGCACAAGTTCAAGGAGTGGATTATAATGAAACCTTCTCACCAGTGGTGAAGATTTATTTTATCAGAATGTTGTTAGCTCTTGCAGCTCAACATGATCACGAAGCTCATCAAATGGATGTTAAGACGACATTTCTGAATGGAGAACTATAAGAAGAGATCTACATGAGACAACCTGAAGGGTTTGTACAAGGAGGAAGTGATATTGTGTGTAAGCTGCAAAAGAGTTTGTATGGACTCAAACAAAGTCCTCGAGCTTGGTATGCCAGGATCAATGCTTACCTCTTAAAGGCAAGATTTGAGCGAAGCATTGCTGACACAAACATCTATGTGAAAAAGATGGGAGAGCAATTTGTGGTCATAGCTCTATATGTGGATGACACAATCATTGTCACCAACGATCGTCGAAGGTTGTTGCCAGAAACCAAAACACTATTGAGTGCTGAGTTTGTCATGACTGACATGGGTGAGATTCGGTTCTGTCTTGGTAATCAAATCAGCAGAGATCGAGTGAATCATACAGTATTGATGCATCAACAACAATACATTGAGACCATTCTACAAAGGTTTAAGTTGGAGATGAGTAAGCCAACATCAACTCCTCTCGAAGTTGGTTTGAAACTTACGAAGGATATGACACCTAAGACTCAAGAAAAGCAAGAGGATATGAGGAAAACTCCTTATCAAAGCGCAGTCGGCAGTTTGATGTATTGCATGGTTTGTACTAGACCAGACATTGCACATTCAATGGGAGTGGTCTCACAATTTCTTTCAAATCCCGGACAAACCCATTGGAAAGCAGTGAAGAGGATATTTCGATATCTAAGAAGAACATCAACCTCTGGTCTACACTACAAGAGAGTAAAAGATCCAAGGTTGTTGGGGTTTGCTGATGCTGATTGGGTAGGAGACGTTGATAGTAAAAAATCAACTTCAGGCCATTGTTTTCTCCTAGCAGGTGGAGCTGTATCTTGGTCTAGCAAACGACAAGTTGCAACAGCGTTGTCATCAATAGAAGCTGAGTACATGTCCATTACACAATCAACAAATGAGGCTATTTGGTTACGGAAGTTGCTTGGAGATTTGGGTATCTCCAATCACTACCTACGACTCTCTATTGTGACAATCAAAGTACGATTGCACTAAGTCAGAATCCAAAGTATCATTCAAGGACGAAGTACATTGAAATGCAACATCACTACATACGAGAAGTTGTATGCAAGGGAGAGATCAAGATGATCTATTGTGCTACAGGAGATATGGTTGCGGATGTTTTGACGAAGAGTCTACCACAAACAAAACACATGAAGTGTTCAGCCTTACTTGGTGTCTCTTCTCCAAAGACAAACGAAGTAGCTCAATGATATGGTTTAATTGAGTGGGAGTGTTGGAAGTAATTAAACATATCTAGAAGACTAAGAGTCTTGAAGGCCAAAGGTTTAGAAGTCTAAGAGACTATCTTGTTTAACTCACCTTTGGAAGGTGAATGGCTAGAAGGTGGATGGTCACCATAATGGAAGTGGAAGTGACCAAGTAGGACTTTCTAGAGACCTTCTTATACAAGCTCGGGGGTGAAGCCACTAGTTTAAATGTAAGAGTATGATGGTGGCTTCTATGGTTAGGAGGAGGGCTTTAGTTTTAGCTTTAGTCTAAGACTTTAGTTCGTGTTCATGTTCTTGCTCAATTCTAACACTGGAGTCATCCTTCTTGACACCGTAGTTACTAGTAACTACAGTGCTAGTTACTTAAGCATTGTGAACAATGGGCTCTGCTTTCTTTTAGTTCATGTGTTTGTACGCTGTTGCAGATGTGTGAGGCCAATACATACCTTGGTCCTAAGGTTTACTGCTGTAGTGACACTGTAATGAAGCTGAGTGTGTGGGTCACTAGACTAGCATGAGCAGGCTGTGTCAGCCAGTGTATCTTTTCCCATGGTCACTAATATTGTTCTAGTCTTTATGATACTATGCTTGTAAGGTGCTGACACAAGTCTTTGTATCTAGTAGATGTGTATCTTTCTTGAGCTTGCATGTGGAAAGTGTTGCCAACTACATCTCACAAACAATAGTCTGGGCAAGTGCAATCAGGAAAATTGGAAACAGTTACCTCTACGCCCTATCGTGAAGAACAGATTCCGATGTCACCATAATATACACCCGTCCGTAGCCTGGTGGGGGGACATCGACAACAGGGGTGACCTGATACTTCAGGCTTTTCGCTGACTCAATCTTGCTCTCTACTTGCCTCAACCCGCTGGACCACTTTTCCATTTCTTTTCGTAGGACAATCGGTGCCATGTGGAGGGCGCGTAGGAAATGGGGAAGGGAAAACCCGCGAAGGATTGACCGTTATGACAATTGGGAGCTGAAATCATGCATCCTCCATCATGTCAATTTCCGCTTTAGAGAGTAAAGTCCCCATCTTCACCGGCCAAACGATTGGGATTTGCGGTTTGCTTATCACCGACTCACGGATAGTCCCCATCACGCAACGTTTCCTGTCATCAGGACAAAAGTAGAACTTGTGAGGCCTGGCCTCTCGCGCATTGTAATGCTTGAACAACCCTGTGAAAGTCGGGTCTAGAGTCCCGACAGGGGCTCTACAAATCATAGATGTGCACTTCATAGACGACGTTGCCCAGATAGCGGAACATTTCACTTTTGAGCCTTGCGGAGTCCGTTCTATGTGCCACATTGCGTCTACACAGTCAGACTTCCGGATGGGCAGCATGTTTTCCCCTTCTTTCCCTACAGATGTAGTTGTTGAACGCGGAGTGAACTCTGCTGAAGAAGATTCACCCACAAAAGATGTGGCGTATACGAAAGTGGGAGCCGGCACACGAGGCACCGAAAAGTTATCCCTATCGTGCCGATGTAAATCGCCGTCCGACCCTGGAGGGGTGTACCCTCCGGGTGTCTAGTTTGCGCTTGCATAAACCAAATCTCTCCTCACTTCCAGATGAGGAAGTCTTGACTGTAAAGGTGTTCCCATTGTGCATTTGTTAACAGCGTTGCCCATCTTAGCACGATTTTTGCATCTGTTTGTAGCCCTCAGCTGCAACTCCACCCTGTCTGGCCCCTTACCAACACCCCGTCCTCAAAGAAAGTCCCAGTACTATGTCTGTTGCGAGAGCTCGCGGACCATGTCATCCAAACTGGCAACGTACAGGCCCCAGCCGTTCTTCTCGGATTGCGCATTCCATATATTGTGCTCAGTTAGCGATAGATTACAGGACGACATATCCGCAATCTCTTCCAGCGACATATTCTGCATACAATATCCTCGCCCACCCATTATTAAACTTCCATGGGCAATTGCATTGACCAAAAAGATGGCATCAGAGGGTATTGGTGACAAACGAACACGTGAAATTCAGTGAAGTATGGAAGAGACCTTACTCTTGTCATGAAACCCCCCCCCACTGTTTGTAGTGCCGAAATCCCATCCAATCGTCAAGCTCTTTGAGTCCATCTTGACTTGCTGCGTCGGAGGAGTACCACCATGCCCGTATAATCTGGTATAAGGAGTTAGCTTCATGCTCGGTTGTTGCATCTTTATACAAATGGTAGAGTCTCATGTATTCTTCCTGCAATTCCGATTTTATGCAACTGTTCGTATGCCTTCGAAGGGACTGCGTCAAATGGAAAAGGCAAGTTTGCTCCCTGCCTAACATGGGTATTTTCGGATCACCAGATTCAAAAACAGACCGGACTGCATTCCAATTTATCTGCACGTTGTCCGCCATGAATCCACAGAAGTTTGGATCTGGGACACCATGGTTTTTCATGACCTTCACAATGGACTTCCACATAAGAATTTGAGACTCGGTGTATTCGGATTACATGTCCCAGACTGTAATTGTCATAACTCTTTGGAAAGATGGATTGTACACATGAGCAGCCATGGTTGTCCAGTCCTTCACACGTTTCACGTGATCAAACATGAGCCACGATTTTTCGAGATCGCCACCGGGTTGCATTCTGCGGACCAGGCTAACTCCACTTCCCTCTCCAACTATGGACATCTTCAATAAGTACAATTTCATTGACCCCTGGCCAGGAAAGACATTATCCTGAATAAAGTCGTACCTACTTCTACGCTTCAATTCCAGGATGATATCCACATAACCTTGGCTCCCTCAGTGCATTGATCTGGTTACGAACATTGGGCGAACTCAGAGTCGAGAAATAGTCCATAACAACCTCTAATTTTTCACCGTCCAAATTCGTTGTCTTCTCTTCTGTTCCTCCTAGAATATGTTTTTGCAAGAAGCTCTTGCTTGCAGCAACTGCAATGGCAAAAGGCGATGCATTTGGAGCAGTCCCTACCTCATGCCGTGCAGCAGTCCTCGAATTGTCTCAATATTTTCCTGCGATCCCCCTTGGATACTGGGTGGACATGATTGCCCAAATGAACACAAGCTCGAATCAATGTGTGGGAACGGTGAATGACATAGTACGTACGGGCCTTGCATGTGCCAATGCATGTTGGGACCATCTTGCAGAACTTACAGAGTAGCGTCGTGTTTCTGGGAGGTGGACACCCCACTTCAAATGGGTTATCCGCGCAACCCTGGAGAACCTCCCAACCTCAGACAGTTGCAAGCGGCATTTTCACAATGGAGGTGTCCAACGCAGACTGATCTCCGGAACGACAAGCCATGAGGGTTGTGTATGTTGGATGTTGTAGTTCGACACCAAGGATGTCCATCGTGCTTTTTATCCATGCCTTGCATGAGTCCCGCCAAACCTCCACAAGACGTCCGAGGCGGCAGTTCAAAAACGACAGCACCATCAAATTCAGAAGGAAGATATTTTGTTCTTTGAATCCAGATTGTTCCCCATGCACTACCACGCATAGCACTCCTGCAATTTGGCAAGTCTTTCAGAGACTGCAGTTTCGGAATGACACTGCCAATCTCCTGTATATTTGGGTCTTTGACAGAAAGGGGGTGTGCTAGAGGTGGTAGAATCTCCGAGATATCATCGTCTTCCGAGCTTTCGGAGAGGTCAATAAACGTTGTTGAAGTGCTTGTGTACCTTTTCTAATTGGAAAAGGTATGAAGGCTGGAGCCACCGAAGCAGCCGTTCCTGGTGTGGGTGTAGAACTACCAAACAGACGCCTCTGATCCCCGTGTACGCGGTACTGCCTACCGGAACACTCCATTGTCTACGGTCACCGCACATGATTGACTCCAAAATCAGCATACTGTCAACCTTGCCGGAAGCGTCGTACACTTCTCTCTCCACATGCACAGTTCCAGCTTGAAGATCCAAGCTTATACACAGGACATCCTCCTTGACGGTTGCCAGGCCATTTTCGTCAGGCACTTTCGTGAGGGGCATTGATTTGAAAGCGTAGTAGAATTTCGTTGGCCAACTCACTTGTGAGAGACATTGCAGGAGCACAGAAGGGACCGGCTGATCCGTAACCATGTGGATAGCACTTGTAATCCAGTGCGCCGGACCTTTGTTGACTCTGTTCCAGCACTTTCTCTCTTGGATTCTATTTTGTTTTTTAAATGGTGAATCTTCAAGAGTATTTGGGTATGCATATTCACTTGGAATGTATGGGAATTTGTATGAGAATGTATGAATCACTTACACACCACTTTGTTAGTGGTATATGTAAGACTATCACAGTAGGCAAGAATGGTTGTACTCCTCCAGATGCAGCCCTAATCACTTACATACCACTCTGGCAGTAATCATTCCAATACATGCAGATTCCTACGGACACAGTGGATGACCCAGTCAGTGGTTTTAGCACACAACCTAACCACTACATCAATACTAGTATAACCACTCAGTCAGTAGGTTTAGCACACAAACTAACCACTACTACAATAATGCTATCTAGAACCACTCAGTAAGTGGTCTTAGCACACAACCTAACCACTACTTCAATACTGGTAGAACCACTCAGTCAGTGGTCTTAGCACACAACCTAACCACTACTTCAATACTGGTAGAACCACTCAGTCAGTGGTCTTAGCACACAACCTAACCACTACTGCAATACTGGTATAACAACCACTTAATCGGTGAGTATAATATATATTGTTTATTCTCATTTCATGATTATTCCTGGTATTTAATGCTCACTCACAGAGTTGTTTGTGAAGTCATTGCATTTTTCAGCGCATCCCTAAAATAGGGCACGTGTGCATTTGCAATATTACCACGTGTTCAGATAATGGTCAACATAACCGTGTAACTAGATTCGTCCACGTGTCCATATGAATACGGACACGTGTCCGTCCATTGCTAAGAATGATCGATGGATTTGCTGCGTCCACATCGCATACGGTGGAAGTGGTTGGAATCACTATGTTGTGAAGTGGTTAGTTTACCACCGTGACACGTCAGACGTGGTTTGGCTTACCACTGTGACACGTCATAAGTGGTTAGTTTACCGTTGTGACACGTAAGTGAAAAGGTAGACTCGGAGGCAAGTGATCGTAACCACTGTCTTAACCACTTCGGACACGTCATGTCTTTTACCACTGTTGAGTCAAGATCCACTGGTTCTTCATCACTCTGGGCCAGAGTGGTTGGGTGTCTTTTACCACTCAAAAGGGGGGTAATTACCAGAGTGGTTATTCCGTGTTTTTCTTTTAGTGATATATCCAAGTACAACCTCTAGGTCGATAATGTATGTTGTTGGCCCAATTGTCCAGTGTCATCTAAGTCCCAGTGTAATCCCCTATGTATCCAAGTGCGTCTCATATGTCGAGGCCCATGTGTGAAAAACTGAAATCTAAGCCCAAGTGCAATCCCCTATGCATCCACAGACCTTGCAGTTTGGGAAATCTCCACGTCATTGTTTCAACAAAGCCCACTTTGCTATTTTTGCAATCTCCCGTGTCGAGGCTTAATATATTGATATATCCACTTTGCTTATTTTCGCGAATTCCCAGCGGCCAAAAGTACTTGAAATTCCAAATCTCCCACGTGAAGGGCCAATCACTACTCCAGGAAAGGCCACTTTTTCTGAATTTCCAGCGACCCAAAGTACTCAAAATTCCATATCTCCCACACCGCGGGTCCAAAAATCATGAGACCAAGCCGGTGCACCCCTCCTCATGGAGGGCTTTCCAATGGCACCAAGCACCGGGGCTGGGCCCCGCGGTTTGGGAGATCTCACCGATGCTTCAAACAAAACAAAACAAAACAAACAAATTGGCTTCCTTCATATATTGACTAGGGTAGGATGTGCCGTTGGCCCAAATGTCCAATGTCAAGTCCAAGTGCAATCCCCTATGTATATACTGCATCCAAGTGCTTCTCCCATGTAGAGGCCCATGTGTAATCTCATATACATCCAAGTGTTTCTCCAATGTAGAGGCCCAAGTACGACCTCCAATGTCCAATGTTATCTAAGTCCAAGTGCAACCCCCTATGCATCCACAGACCCTGTAGTTGGGGAGATCTCCACGTCATTGGTCCAACAAAGCCCACTTTGCTATTTTTTGCAATCTCCCCTGTCAAGGCTTATTATATTGATATATCCACTTTGCTTATTTTCGCAAATTTCCGGTGACCAAAAGTACTTGAAATTCCAAATCTCCCACGTGAAGGGCCGATCACTGCTCCAGGAAAGGCCACTTTGCTATTTTTCCCGAATTTCCAACGACCAAAAGTACTCAAAATTCCATATCACCCACACCGCGGGTCCAAAAATCATGAGACCAAGCCGGTGCACCCCTGCTCATCGAGGGCTTTCCAACGGCACCAAGTACCGGGGCTGGGGCCCGCGGTTTGGGAGATCTCACCGACGCCACAAACAAACAAAATAAAACAAAACAAACAAACTGGCTTCCTTCATATATTGACTACCTAGGTAGCCTATGCCGTTGGCCCAAGTGTCCAATGTCATCCAAGTCCAAGTGCAATCCCCTCTCTATCTAGAGACCCTCCTGTTTGGGAGATCTAGGCCTCGGGTAGCCTGTGCCATTGGCCCATGTGAAATCTCATGTATGTATCCAAGTGCTTCTCCAATGTAGAGGCCCAAGTGCGACCTCCAATGTCCAATGTCATCTAAGTCCAAGTGCAATCCCCTATGCATCCACAGACCCTGTAGTTGGGGAGATCTCCACGTCGTTGGTCCAACAAAGCCCACTTTGCTATTTTTGCAATCTCCCCTATCGAGGCTTAATATATTGATATATCCACTTTGCTATTTTTCGCGAATTTCCTTTTGTTCAACGATAGACTGAGCTAAAATTTCAGTCTAGCCTGTGTATATAGAGAGGGAGATGGGGACAGTGAGAGGAGAGAAACCTTATGGGAAGATGATACAGCATCGCACGATTACTCCTAGGCACCAGAGAGGAGCCAAGTAGACATTCCTATTCCATGGCTCTTGATGAGGTGGAGGACCTCATTGTAGATGTTGGCATGTCAGTTTTCTTTTAACAAAGCTCATTTCACTTTGCGTACTAAAATCCGAAATATTATTATGTAATGGCATATTTAATGATTTGATGGTTATTTTAATTTTAATTTTAGTTATTTATATCCGGGTTTATAACCGGCTAGTGTACGATTGGAATAGCCGGCCTGTCCTATTGATACATGTCCACAAATAAAAAATCATATTACTATTGAGAACCGGTGGATATTATAATTATTAAGTGAATATTCCAATACTATGGAACTGGCTGGTATTGAAAATATATATATTTCAATACCAGGACCCGGCTGCTATTAAAAAATGTAATACCCGCCCAGGGTCATAGGAACTAATTGTCTCACCACTTGGATCGCAAAAATCTTGGATTTGTGCTTACGAAAGGGACAATGTTAGAATCTCTATGTTTTGGCCTATATCCAAACCCCCAAGAAACACATATAAAGGAGCATATAGCATCCTATGGCAATTTGGCACCTGATATTTTACATGCCCCCATACCTTAGAATAGGATCTAGCTATGCATGTGAGGGCCCCAGCAAAAATGAACCCGACACTGTAGTGCAAATTCTTGGTCAAACCTGACATTGCAGGTTTTTCAAATTCCCAAAACAAAAGAGATCCCACCAAAGCATTATAATCTTGAAAAGTTTGTGGTGAAATTCTTCAAGATGTGGTGCTAGGTAGCAACATGTTTGTAAGGTTCATATTTATGGATGTAGTATGGTAGGTGGGCACTGGGTAGCTTGGTTTTATTGTCTAGGGTGAGACATTTAAAGGGCAAAAAAACTCTATGTGTAGGAAGTTAAGGGTTAAATGAGGAACCAACAATAGGTAGCTCAGTTGGTTAAGTGCACTGAGTGCCACTCAGATGAAAATCTTGCTACTGTACGGGTGGGGTATACTCTTCTCCCAGGTTCCTACGCCTCATGGCGTGGTAACTGTGAAAGAGGTTATTTTCTCCTCTCCTTGTTAAGGGGCCTGGTTACTCTGAAAGAGGTCATTTTCTCCTCTCTTTGTTAAGGGGCCTGATTTGTGAGCTGTCGCTCCCAGGTGTTTCCCTTTAAAGAAAAGAAAAAAAATACATGGAATCCATGCAAGCCCCGCCGTATAGTAGTTATGAATAGGTAGTAAAAATCTGGAAGATCACATAATTAGTCTATTAATAAATATCAAGGTAACAGGATTTGAGCCCTGAATCACCCAGGTGGCAGGCAGGTAATAGCCGATCGACTTTCATTTATGGCATGCACAAGAAGTTGACCAGATGTCAATCATTAAAAGATAGAATATTCTCTTGACAGCTGTCTCGATCCAATTGGAAGTCTAATCGAAAGTATGGGTGCTAAAGCAGCTGAAACCCTTTGCGTAGTCCTGCCTTAGGAAGGCAGGGCCAAAAAACAAAAATAAAATGAGGACTGTGGACGGCAGATACAGAGGGGCTCCGCCGTCGCGAGTCTTGGAAGGGGATCCAACGTTAAATTTAGTGAGGAGGTGGGTTACCTGCTTTTGGTGGGCTATGACATAAATACATACAAATCCATCAGCCTTCCAGATCCACTCCGCTGCTGATCGAGGGCACTTGTAAGCAGGTTTGGGCAGCTGCCGAGATCACGAGACTGCAGGTGAACTCGCGGAGGGAGAGTTGTAGCGTTGCGTATATAAGTTAAGTTACTGTGATTACTGATTACTGTCATCACGTCAAGCCTTCCTACGCATTCTATTCGAGTGCTCAGCTCTAGTAGCAGCTGCCGGGCTGAGGACTGCAGAATGGGCCCCCAGCTCCAGAGCCCGCTCCATAATGGAAATGTACCCATTAAGAATCCCAGGGAGGATGAGATCGAGCTTCCACCTCTCGTCTCTTCCATGGTCATCGCAGGCCTACCACCTCGACAGCAGAGCAAGTTTGTAGTTGACGCCGAGGAACGCCTGATGAAAATTTGGGAGCACTGGCAGATCAACTCGTTTGAATCCTATTGTCGTCTGGGCGTCTCGATGGCCAGCTTTATGTACAGCGGAGCCGTTAGTTCTGATCGTCTTGTAGCAGTATCTTTTATGAACGCCGTCACGTTTCTTCTGGATGATCTTTTCTTTGATTCTCCAAACGACTTGCTCCTCGAGGAGTATGGCATCGATCGCAGCATCCGTGAGAGCCCTCACAAAATCGGAGAGTTCTTCAACAACTTAATCCTTCAGATCTTCAGGCAACAAGAGCCTCTGTGCGATCCCACCCCGATCGAGAGGATGATGTGGGAAATGGGTCAGGACTTCAGACGCTTGTCCAACCCGGAATGGTTCAACGCTTGTACAGACGCTCTCATCGGGTACTGCAGAGTGAGCGTTGCCAGCAGTGCTGACATTGCAGGCCACCGCTCATATTTGCAAGACTTGGAGTCTTACACCCAGATGCGCGCTTGGAACTCTGGAGGCTTGTTTTCCGTGAATCTCATGGAGCTTGCCTACAATGCGTTTCTTCCAGACGAGGTGCGCGCGCAACCCCTCATCCGACAGCTGACCAACGCGACCCTCCTTCAGATGGCTTTCGTCAACGATATTTTCTCTTACCACAAGGAGGTCATGCAGGAAGACAATCCGCGAAATCTAGTCAAGGTGTTGATGGAATCTGAAGGCACATTGCTACCCCAAGCTGCGTGGAGAGCCGTGGACGTGGTGAACTCCTACACTCGCCTCGTCCTGAAGCTGGAGACGCAGTTGGCAGCGTCGGTGGGCGCGGAGCCTTGGGCCCATGCTGCGCGCCGCTACGTGGAAGGTTTGAAGGAGTATATGTCTGGCAGTATTCACGTTCATAGCATGAACAAGCGCTACCGGCATCCTGACTCAGTTTTCCCTGAGCTCAGGGCCATCACCAATGTCCATCACCAACTACAAGAGATAATTTAGAGCCTGATCAGATGCAGCACCTGCATCAACTTCAATGACATGTTGTAACGAACAATGCCTCACAACACTTTCAATGTTCAACAAGTACGGTTCCTCATATATATATGTCCGCGGCATGCTTGATCTGCATAGTAGGACTTGATATATATTTTCATAGGTCATATATAATGAGAGAGTGTTACATAGCATGTCAAAGCTAGACATCAACATTGCATTGAGTTGTGATTTTTACAGTGCTGATTTCTCTGCATAAAGATGAGGTTTTGAAGTGAACTTTAGCCTACCTCAAAGCCCACATTTGATGCAGTGTAGTGGTCAGCATAGATGGAAACAGCGGCCAGTTAGCTAGTGAACCACCCCATTGATTTCTTGTTACTCTCAGGCTGGTTTTAATGTTGACCCAAAGAAAGCAGTAACCTTCAAGAACAAAAGCGATAATACAGCAAGCATAAATATTCGGGCCAGTTTTCTTAAAGCAGTGGTTGAAGCATGTGCTTCCCTCTCTACATGCAAGTACACTTGGCTTTCTCCATCACTAGTGGGCACTGCACGCTATGGAGGAAGAATGCATGCAATTTTCGGCCCAGGGATTGAACAAGTCGCATGGCATTATTGGTTTCAAACCTTAACGAAGGCTCAGGCTGAAGTAGGAGATTCGAAGACACCATTCTCAGAATAAAGTGCAGAAGCTCTTTGAATCCAGACCATCATTGGCTGATGGCTACAGTGGCCCACAAAAAATATGCTGCACGCTCATCCTTGAGATTGATCACATATGGTTGTCATGCATCTCAAGGGAGCCTTGAAAGAAAGAAACCGAGATAATGCAGGAATCAATGTGAACTCAACTGTTACTGCTCAACCGAAATACTGAAACCTCTCATTAGAACTCTCTAAGCCTCCCTCTCAGTTTGTGAGACTGCCTCTTCTCTATCACAGTCAAAGTGTGAATCTGACTGTGTTTGCCTTCTTTCACCTGAAGTTTCAATCTTTTGTACCAACTTCCTTTCTTAAGCGACATTCGTAAACCTTCCCTTTCCGGTCAGCCATTTCACCACATTCACAATCCTGCTTAGTGCTTGTTGTTCACGTGACCGCATTTAAAAGACCTCTCGTGTGTACTTGATTGCTACACTCATGGTTCCTCATCTTCTTTCTTTAATGCTGAAGGCTCTTGGTTGCTCGTAATGGAGGAGAGCGGAAGAAAAAATGTTGTATTGAAGTTACATCACAGGGTCGCGGCCTGCGACAAGTCCATGAAAGCCAACCCCAGTTCAGCTCTAAGTCGTCCGCTCTATTCGACGCTGCGTTCACCACAAATTTTGCAGTACTTCTTAGTTTCAGCTTTATCGTAACTAAAAGCTTGTTGTTGAGAGCTCTCCGCCGGGAGCTCTTGTCCCCTTCTGTTCCTCTTCCTCCCTCGGCTCTCTATCTCTTCTGCGCTTTGTCACTCACTGGCAGTGCAACAACACCCTCATTGAGAGAACAAAACTGGTATCATCATGAATGACATCAAGGAACCACTTTAATATGGTATGATGTCAATGCCTTGCCATCAATCACCATTCAATTCATATCCCATTTGGTGAATATAACAATTGAATGGCCACCTAGATATCCCCATGGATGTCAATCAACAAAACCTCCTTGATTGCAGGAGTATGCTTTTTATTTTGTGCTCAGCCAGGGCATTGTAGCAATCTACAGGATTTGAGCTGATTAATCATGCGTATGGCTCAAAGGGGGTGATTTATATTGCATGATTGGGTGGAAACCTTCTCCATCCTTGACAGATGTTACGATCATGCCATGAGGTTTGTAAAGTAGTTCTACTTTTGTTCCCATGATTGGGAAGATGCACGCTTTGGTGGTGGTAGCCTGGTCTATGCAAGGCTGTGGTTCATCTATGACTGCTCACATTTCCACTCACCGTTGTCACAGAGAAGTCGAAGATCACCATATTTCAGGCATAAGCACACAAATGAGGTCCTTTGGATTGTGAACCCTTCTTGGATGAAAGCAAGGGTAGCTGCTATGGTACCAAATCAAGAACAATCTGGTGATGGATTCCAAGTCAAACAGATGGAACTAATCATAAGACGTGTTGCCGTAGCCTTGTGGCCATAGACCCCATGTCCAGTTGGGTACAATCATAATCGCTAAGTGCAGGACTGCAGAAGTGGTGGACTGTTAATATGTGGCCTGTCCTCATTGAAGAGATTGTTGGGATTAACTATGCGTGTTGAGTGTATGAATGAAAATAACTATGTTAAACTAAGAGTTCTGAGTCATGCAGGATGACATGGTTGGATCAGGCACAGTTGTTCATTAGGCATCAAACTGGAAGCACCCCTATGTGTGAAAGAGGAGCAAGTGAGGGAGTAAAAAAGAACACTCCTGGTTCTCGTAGGGATGTGCCCTGAGATTATGTAAGGCAGGTCAACTGAAAGAGGCAAGTGCTGCACATCTTGAATCAACAAGGCAAGGCAGACTCCAATACTTACGTATGTCTCTTGCAGGAGTGCATCAACAGGAATGACCTTGCAGAGGGAAAACAGGTGCACTCCCACATTATACGAAATGGTTTCAAGCCGAAAATCTTCCTATTGAACACCCTGGTCATGTATGCGAAGTGTGGGAGTGTGATGGATGCACGCCATGTGTTTGACAGAATGCCTGAACGGTCACTGTTGACATGGACTATAATGAATGCATAACGCTCTCAAAATAGAATAGACAATGGCCCCCATCGCCTTCAATTGTCCACCTAGATTCGCCACTTCACTTAGTTACTTACGACCCAGGTAATGGTCCCCAAGACGGGTTGTTCAACGGAGAAGGCTCATATCTGTAGAACAAACACAGCTGTTGTTGTCTGATTCATTATCATACCAACACATGTCACACTAGTGTGTGAAGGTGGTTCCGTCTACTTATAGTTTGAACTGAGCAAGTATTTTGTAGTTTTTCTGGCTAGTAATCTTTCTCTTCTTGGACCTTTGTAGTTTCTTGATTTACTGAGTCGGTCGCATGTCACTCTATAATTCATTGTAGAACATTACTATCTTCTAGTCACTGTGTATCAAAGAGAGGTTATGGGCCCATACACGCAATAGGTAGAGTTTTGTTTTTAGGATGAGAGAGAATCAGCTTTTGTAGAAAAACAATGGACGCCAAGGATATGGCGAGCGTGGTGAAATTCAATGGAGAGAATTTCACACTCTGGAAGATCCAAATGGAGATCATTTGCGACAAAGGAGCTGATAGAAATCGTGGATGGAATTGAGAAGGAAGAAAGTGACATGGACAAGGCCGCTTGGAGCAAGAAGAATAACACGGCCAAGATGATTATGAACATGGCAGTTGATAGGGATCACTTGCAAATGATGGTATAGTGCAAGACTGCACACGATATCTGGACAAAATTAATCACTACTCATGAACATCATTCCACTGAGAACGTGTACATGTTGCAACATCAGTTTTGTGAGTACAAGTTCAGGTGGGGAGATAGTATTGCTGCTCACATATCAAAGATTGAACACATGGCAAGACAGTTGATAGGTCTTGAAGAGAAATTTTCAGATAAGGTCATTATCTGAAAGACAATATGTAGCTTACCACCGAGTTATCGACATGTCCTATTGGCTTGGAGAAACATGCCTGAGAGTGAGAAGACGACGATGAATCTTACCATATGATTGTTGGAGGAAGAAAGCATGATTAACAAGATCCAAGGGATATCTAAGAATGAAGAAGACATGGCGTTCTTCGAAGCAATGCTAACTAGACCAGACATTACCTATGTAGTCAATAATGCGGCAAAGTACTCTAACAAACCCCAAAGATGCATTGGACAACAGTCAAACAGGTTTTTCGGTATCTCAAGGGGATCAGTGATGATTATGGTCTCCTTTTTGGAGGAAAAGGCGATCACATTGTGCTTCAAGGTTATTGTGATATCAATTATGCTGGTGATCCTGATACAAATCTCGGACTGCCTATGTCTTTCTTTTGGGAAGAGCCACGATTGCATGGAGCAGTCAGAACCAGAAGTGCACGACAATTTCAACTACTGAAGTGGAATACATTGCCTCATGTGGTGCCACAAAGCAAGCCATCTGGCTTCGAAGATTTCTTGCCAGTCTTCGACTTGCGTAGTTGAAACTGACCATTCTACATGGTGATAATCAAAGTGCAATTAAACTTGTCAAAAATCCTGAACGAGGCAAGAGGACCAAGCACATCGATGTGCAGTATCACTTTGTGCGAGAGAAGTTTCGGAATCAGGATATCACCATCATGTATATTCATCACACAAGCCAACAAATTGCTGATATTATGACAAAGACGCTTCCCACCCCGAGAAATTATGTTTCTTCCGGAAGATGATGGGTATGGTATCTCGTGCCTCTATCAATGCAGCACACATAGTGGAGTCCTGATTGCATACCAAAAGCAGTGGGAGCAATGATTGATTCACATGGGCGTTCCTCTCTACAGGACACATGTAGTATTTTACCAAGTAGTGGAAGAATCGTCGAATTTTTGTTAGTATCTAATTGTGTGTTCTAGTGTTCGAGTGGGAGAGTAGAATGAGAGATAAAGATAAAGATAAAGTTTCTTTAACGTCCAGTGAATTTACACAGCCTACTGCTCTACACACAGGCCATCAAGGGCCCAATGGACGGTCTGAAGACACATGTTGAAGGATTGAACCCAGGACCACCTAGGTTATGCACAGGCAAGGCACAAACACCCAACCACTAGGCTATCTGCTCAAGAGAGAAGAGAGAGAAAAGACTCCGACATAACTAAGAGCCACTTCCCTCGTGGCTACTATGCCCCCTTTCCTGGGTGGGCCCAATTGAGTGCAGAATCATTAGTTTAGGCATGTCACTAAACCCTAAACCCTAAACTTGTCTGATTCACGTGAACTAGATTAGCCGATGATTATATACCGACACATGTCACACTAGTGTATGAATGTGGTTCAGTTGCTACTTGTAGTTTGAACTGAAGTACTTTGTGGTTTGTTTTTCTGGCTAGTAATCTCTTACTCGCTTTTATCTTTATCTTCTTGGACCTTTGTAGTCTGTGCGTGGTTTCTTGATTTACTGAGTCGATCGCATGTCACTCTATATTCATTGTAGAATCATTGTAGAACATTACTATCTTCTACTTCATGCCTACCCTCCGTTCCAGGAATGGCTCAAGCGAACGGCCGTAGGGCCTTTTGGCACAGTGTATCAACAATATCTAAGTTCAACTTGTCCATGAGAGAAATTATGGCCCCACCTATGACTCAATGCGAAACTGGTAAGACCCACGAATTAGATTGTACTAGTACCGTAAACTCACAAGATTGCAGTTCTCATCCATTTGTTCACACATCTTCCAAGGATCATTGAAGTTAGGCAGTCGTAAAGGATTTTGGGGGATTCTGCCTTTTTTGAGGCAAATTAAAATGCAGAAGATCTCCACGGCGCTGGCGCATTCTGCATTCCTAATCGGCAGTTTGACTTTTATTGGCTCATTATGGCCTGCAGCCAATCAGGGCCTCGCAGAATGTGCCCCCAAAATTCCTTTACGCCAGGGAACGTGCCCCCTCGGGCGCATTATGGCTACCGGCTTGCCCTGATGGCTCACTTGGAGCCATACTGCGCCCTAGGGGGCGCGTTCTCTAGTCCACAGATTTCCTCAAACTTACAGCTTGACCAGATTCCAGTTTCGTTAGACAGAATTAAATATACTGAAAACGACATGACATTCGCAAAAATGTGCGGCAAGAGAACAGCTTCTTGTGTTGGAGATACGTATTTAAGGATTCACCATCATGTGCATGAAAATTTGAATGATCACCAGTGCCCCTATCATCAGATCATCGCTACAATGAACCCCGTAGATCAGGTGATATGATCTCACTTGCAATATGCACTTGCGTGTGCCACTATAAGCGCCTGTTCAAAATCTTCATGCGACACTCTGTCATGAGATTACAGTGGCCTATGTTGCGAAAAGCCTGATAAGTACTGTTCACTAGTGCTTACCATCATATAACAGTCTGATGGGGGCCCTGTCGGCAAACTTAGAAAACTGAGCCGGGCATGCATCGACGATCTCTTTGCCAGGTTCCATGTACAATATACTCCCGCTGATTTTTGTTTCTTACCAGCGTCGCTGGAGAACCGGTTGTCTGTGGTGCACCTGACATGGCAATCAGTGCAGAAGCCCTTTGTCAATCTCAGAACGTTCAGCGAAAACACGTGTACCGAGGTCTAATAATGTATTGCTTGGATCAAACGTTTGAGCATAATCTAAGTTTCTTGACTTCGTATGAACTGACATATAGGATAACGAGACTCGGACTGAGATAACTTCCAAAGGAGCGAGATACGACTGTACTGATGGCTGAACGAAGCGAAGCTCTCGAGCGCCTGCGCCTCACTTTGGCATCACAGTTCACTTGTGAAAAAGGATTTCGGTAAATCTGGTTTATAGTGTACTAGATGCCTACTTGCCAACTTTGCTGCACTCGGCTGTTTCAGATCAGATGGGTCATCAAAACTCTCAAGTGGAAAGATGGCGGCTATGGCGCTGATCCGGATCTGTAGTTGAAATAAAGAGCCGTCGATGGCACGGACCCCTAGCAGATTATCCCGGGAATATTTAAGGTGTCGGATCTGATGAGCCAGTACTTTCAAGAGGATTATATCTTCTGCAACAGCGTCCGGGAAATAATTTCAGTTGAACCAGCCAGTAGCCGCTCATTCCCAGCAGCAATCGGCTAAGTGGGTTGGGCAGTCGGTTGCTGCCCCTTAGTGGTAACTATACCCGGTCAATTTCCGGGATAAATTCCTTATAACCGGTAATATTCCTAATGATTTATTTTGTGTTCAGCTATAAATCCGGCCCTTATAAATATCAACTGGTTGACAACACAAGTGTCAAATGCACAACAATAAGTAAATAATAATAAGAAGAAATAATCACAACCAGTTTTAGGCAATTCAAACAAGTGAAGAACATTGTATCCTTATAGAAGTTGGACCTGTCAATGCCTTCAAACCACATGGAGGTCAAGAATTGAACCCGCGTGGACAGCATAGCAGGCAGCGAGTGCAAGCAGGCGTGGGGCTGGGGCTGTGAGAGCAACGTCCAGACTTAGTAGGGTTTGCCCGCGGGCCGCCCTCTTGAGTTCAATATTTTTTCACGTAAACGCCCTTCCTCGGATGTAACCCGGCCTAGCACGTTGGAATTTTGCCATGTGGCAGACTTCGACGGCCATTTCCGTTTTTTGTAATATAAAAAGGGCCGGAATCCGTCCAGGCCTTGCCAACTAAGGCAGATTTCCTGTCTGTAATGAAATGGAAAGGCAAATATCCTTCTTAAAAGTAGGGCACCCGGTTGATTTCCGCTTCGGCCATTTTTCCCCTCGGATCCATTTCCTGAGGTTTCATATTTCATTCGGAAATTCTGGAATTCAGTCGGCTAGGATGTAACTGGCTGCCGGTTCTCCCCGGACGTTGTTCTGCAATAATCGGATCTCGGTTGATCGATTGACTGACGTCACACAAAACACAGTGCAGCAGATGAATGTGTCTCAAGCTTCGGTTACTGATGCAAGAGCAAGTAAATTACACCCCCGAGTTCTGGCATTGGGTGCGATCCAAGTTCCAAATCTACTACCTGCAGGCTACAATAATTCTCACCCAAGACCCTGTTGAAAAACCTTATTGCTTAATATACATGAGGTATCTATGATGGCGAAGTCATGCCATAACGAGTAGATTGTCCTCAGCTATATATCGATTGTAATTTTCATCTATATCTGCAGGCCTATGTGATCAAAACAACTATAGGCTGCAACACCGAGAAGCTCCTAGAGAGAGAGGTTCCTACAGAGAGTATCTGTCGCTTCCTGCAGACACTACTTAAGAACTGGATGTACCAAGAACTGGAAGATGAAACGTCTTCGAGAACCATCGGGAATATGGACGACTCTAGTTAGATCAAATGGTGGTCAGAAAACCCTAAGACCCTGAGTCGATCCTACCCCATGCAGAAGTGTTTGGGTATTCATGTAATCCATTCAACCTGTAAACGCGCCACCGATTGGTCTTCGGCGCCACGCCTTAGAGCCATTGCCAGATTTCACAATCTCGAGAGGGATAGGTGCTGTTCTCAGGTTGCCATCCTAGCACAAGCTCTTAATTGACAGGGGTCAAGTGCGTCATGGTCCATGATAGATCAGTAGCCGCCAGCTTGCACGATAATGTAGTACTAAAAAGAAAATAGGTTTCTCAGCGGAGACTAGCTGGGCTTGCCGGCAGATCCAGCAGTGGATTCTTCTCATACTGTAGCACCAAGTGGTTTGATCGCATCGCGCACTCCGTTCTGTCTCTGGTATTGGTTTCATTTCTAGCACTTCACCTGGGGGTGAGACCATGATTTAACACTTTAAGACAGAAGTAGACGAGGCTGATCATGCAATCTCTCAAGACTGTTAAATTGAGAGCTTTCGAGATCCTGCAGCTCTCGCCCGAAGAAGTTTCTGCGCCTAGATCTCCTGTTATAATGGCGACTCATGAGGCGAAAACTGTGAAAGTTTCTCTTCTGCGGAGAAGGGTGGGCAAGCAGGTCTTGTACTTGGAAGCACGAAAGGATTTTGTGGACATCCTCATGAGTTTTTTGACACTGCCTACAGGGGCCATAATCAAGATTCTCTCAACAGGTATGGTTTATGTGCAAATTAGATCTACACCTGTAGCCTGATATTTAAGTCATCATGTCTGTGGACTAATCTATGTTCTCGGGGAGTGATCAGTCGCTATCCTATGCGGCGAACTTTCATGTGAAACTGAGCAGAAACTGTGTAACTGCCCTCGACTTCGTAAGTTTCCTGGAGAATGAACGAACCCACAATGGATGGATCTACTAGAGCCTGTGAGAGTATTTTGAGGAGAATTCCATCATCATTGAGTCCGAGGGAAGGTTGAATGTGCTATGACAGCCTACCCGGCCAGTTAAATCTTGCAGGTCTAGATAGTTCGAGGGCCTGATTCTAATTCTATCTCGTGATCTCCTACCCGCCTGAAACTGAAGACTCCGCAAAAGATGTACAGTTTGATAACGAAGGTCGATCCTCTCTAAAGATAGTACACGTACATTTACAGTGAAATTCTTAAGTGTGGGGAATGGGTGTGCAGACTTGATTGTTGCATTATGAACTAAGTTTAACTCGTACTGTGTCAAACATTTTAGGGGTGTGGCCTGTGTATTTCCACCCGAATGTTTTCTGTGCACTGACCTGTGAGCGTACGGGACATGAATCAGGTCATGCTCCTATGAAGTCCCTTGGAGCCATTGTGAACGTCTTTCGAAGTGTGGAGAAACTTGAAGAATCATCATTGTATGTGCCAAAGTCCATACTTATTGATCCGAAGCCTGCTACTGGTCTTTCTTCAAATTTTCTGCAGATTGACTTGGCATCCACACCGACACGCGAGGTGAAATATTATGGCTGTCCTAGAGAAAATTGTTCAAATTGCACCTCGGAAGGTCCATATATTTATACCACTGGCCGCTCGCCGCCACGAAAATATTCAAATTGCGGGTCAGTACTCGCTACGGACCCATCCATGATCTGCCCATGCGGTAATAGCTATTGAAAACACTGACGTAGGACAGACTTGAGTTAGTCAAGAGATGCCAGAAGATCTTTACTCATAACTAAGTCACAGATCTAGCAAGCCTCATGCGCTCTGCATGGAATTGAGATGCAACTACCCTGCAGGGTGTGACACTAAATATGCAACGAGTATGCAACCCTTAACACCGAAGAATGATTAAGTAACGCATACTAGAGGGAAAAGAAGAGATCGGTGCTTAGCTATAAGTGTAGATCGTAGCGATGAGTAACCGGAGATTGTGGGAGAGAGTGCTAACTAATGAGTAAGGCCGATCTGCAGTATTTTGAAGTACATATCCTACTGTCCTATGTGCACACTAGCCACGGTAACTAATACTTTCTACGCTCCCACTCAGTGAGTATTGTCTGCAGACAAAACGAGCTGTAAAGTCTAGATGGAAAGTGGTCAACCTCCCACTGCATCCGCTGCGGGCAAGATAGTCAGGCCAAGTAGCATGCAAAGTTTCTGAAATCGATCAGCAGAGAACGTTGTAGTGAATAAATCTGCGAGTTGCTTTGTAGTAGCAACGCAAAGAACATTGATGGTACCAAGAAGCTGATGCTCTCAGATGAAATGATACCGGACGTCAATATGCTTTGTCCTCCTGTGGAATTCAGGATTATTTCAGGATTATGCACGAGCCGGATGCAACTTTGCTTATCGCTGAAGAGTTTGGTTGATTGCGGCTGATGAAATCCAAGGTTGGTCAGTAAGCGACATAACCAAACTACTTCCTTCGTTGCCATGCTCGTAGCCATATATTTAGCCTCCGTAGTGGAGCTAGCAACACAGGCTTGTTTACGACTACACCAAATGACAGGACCTTGGTTCAAAAGTATGACACAGCCACTTCTTGATTTGCGATCTGTAACATCCCCACGTAATCAGCATCCGCATAAGCCTGTATGAGATTTGTGCCAGTATTCCCATCATAGCATAAAACCAACTTAATAGTGCCAGATAGATATCTGAAAAATCGTTTGACTGCAAGATAGTGGGACCTTCGTGGTTTGGAGGAGAACTTGGCCACTGTGTTAATTGCATAAGTTATGTCCGGACGACTACCCATTTGAGCGAATTGCGAGCTCCCAATTGCTTCTGCATAGGAGAAAGATGGGTCTGAGTCCTCAAGAATATCGGAGGTGTCATCAAGCCGAATGTTAGGGTTCGTTGGAGTGGCGATAGGAGTGCAATGGTCAAAGCCAAATCGTTTTAGAATTCTCTTGACGTAGAGGGATTGATCAATCCATAAGAGCTTGTGGGCACGATCTCTAATGATGTGCAGATCCACGTAGATATCAGCACTAGATGTAGAAACTTGAAATTCCCGTTCCATGTGTAATATCATACCTTGGAGCTTGTTTGACTGTATGCAACATCCCAAACCATCATCAACAAAAAACGTTGTAATGAGGAGGGGTGGGTGCCTAGTGGAGTAGACACAAAGATTAGCTTCCGTAGGGTGCAAATCATACGAAATGAGGAAATCATGAAATTTCTGGTTCCATACCCTCGACGATTGCTTCAGCCCGTAGAGGCTCTTCCGTAGATGACAAACCCTGCCTTCTTCTCCAGGTGCAATAAAGCCTTCGGGCTGCAGCATGTATATATCTTCCTCTAGCTCCCTGTATAGAAAAGCCGTTTTGATGTCAAACTACACGATATGCATATTCTGTTGAGCAGCAATAGAGAGCACGGCACGTATGCACTCGTACTTGATAACTGGAGAAAATGTTTGCTCATAATCAACACCATACTATTGACTGTATCCCTTAGCCACAACCCTAGCCTTGTACTTAGCAATTTCTCCCGTAGAGGTAGTCTTGATTCTATATATTCACTTACAGGGAATAGCTTTGTGACCAGGTGGTAAGTCTGTCAAAACCTAGGTCTCATTTGTGATTAGGGAGTGAAATTCTTCGCTCATTGCCTTTTTCCACTCGTGTGAGAGAGAGCAACTCATAGCTTCTGTAAAGGTGTGAGGTTCCTCTAGTATGTCATCGCTCTCTACAATACCTGCAAAAGACCTCACATAGAAGTCTTGGAGTTTCTGAGGAGGTCCTTGAAGCCTCTGTGGCCTTGCAGTGTGTTGCTCAATTGGATGCTCAATAGAATGATCAACATCAGCTTGTTGATTAGGAGGATCTTGCTCACCTGTAGCAAAAACATGTGCAGTGTTTTGAGCAAGTGGATCCTCTTGTTGTTCAGTTATAGCAGCAACCAGAGCAAGTGGACTAGACTCGTGCGCTACATTCCCTGTGTGCATGTCGATAAATGTATGCTGGTACAAAACGTCCAAAGAAGGGGCGCCCCGACAATTCAGGCCTTTGTTTTACTCCTGGATGAAAAGTTCATCAAAAGATGTCGACTAGCTGATCACGATTCGCCGTCTCTTAACGTCCCAGAGACGGTAGGCCTTTGAGTGCAAGCAGTATCCAACAAAAACTGTCTTCAGGCTCTTAGAAACAAGCTTCTTTCTCTGTTCTTTGGGAATATGCATATATGTAAAACTTCCAAAAACGCGCATGTGTTCAACTGTTCGTTTTTGACCGGTCCATAATTCATATGGAGTAACGCCGTCGTGCACTCTTGATCCTAAGCGATTGAGCACATAAGCTGCGGTCTGGGCGCCTCCCCCCAAACTGCAAGCTTTCTTTGGCATGAAGCTGCTTCGCATGGACTCAACCAGAGTTTCCGCTCAGCTCTTCCATTGTGTGTTCGGGAGTATGGGGCTGTTGTCTCATGGCAAATTCCCACATCGTTCAAATACTTGGAAAATGCATTGCTCAAATATTCCCCACCTCGATCACTTTGGAGCTTGGTAATTCGATTTCATGTCTCTCTCATAACAGTTGGTTTCAAGTCGCTTGAACATCAAACCCTTCGGATTTGTTGCGGATGCAATAAACAAATCGGTACCTAGAAAAATCGTCCTTAAAAAGGACAAAATACAAGGGCCTCTCCAAATGAGTTGACACTCATGGGCCCGCCATCATCAGTGTGAAAAAAGTTGTTGCCTGCCCTTCTGTGTTCGGAGAACAGGTGAGCGAATAGGGAATGGTTGCCTATGGTTTCTTCCAAGAGCACATCCTTCACAAAGACTTGGTGAGTCTGCACTTTTAATCGCAAGAGTTGCAACCCATGACCACGTTGTTCCGCCATTTGCAGAGGATCATGTTTGCATTCACATGCCCAAAACGCTCATGCCAAATGGTTAAGCTTTTGGCAGTTTTGTTCTCCAACTAGCATTCGAATCAGGCTGTTGACAAGCAACATTTGCTTCGGTTTGTAGGTTCCACTACTGTTGAGCTAGAGGTTCATACAGCTTGTTCTGATCGAACTCCAGTGAGCACAACTTTCCCTTGCCCATCATGGCTTGTTAGAAAACATGCCTCTCGTTTGTAGGTTGTCACAATTCCTTTGTCAGCTGCTCGACCGACTGAAAACAAATTCTTTTTGAGCTGTGGCACGTAAAGAACTTGTGAGCTGTGATTGTCCATCCAGCCACTACTTCATCCTGTACCATGGTCGCTTCTCCCATTGCCAACTCTTCTATCTTAGCGTTCCCACCTCGGATAGCGAAGGGGGTGGTAAAAAGCCGCTCGACAGAACCACCGGTTTCCACACCCCGCCTAAGCGGGTACCCGCCCGCACAACACGGTTAGTACCCACATTTGATCCTAAGGAACAATCTATGATTCTCCACCCGCCCTTACCTGACTACAAAGGCAAAGGTCTCAACGATCATAACAGGCCATTTTCCGGGGGCACTTTCTCCAATTTGCTGAACCACGCCAACTTATCTGTCATATGCATAGTAGCGCCGCCATCTGTATACCAGGTGTCATCAGAGATGGGCATGTAAGTAGTTGTGACGAAGGCACTGCTATCAGGATCTTCTGCAGCGATGACATTTGCCTCGCTCTTTTTCTTCTCATCTTCCTTCCTTTCCGGGCACTCCTTCGCCTAATGCCCCTTCGCCCGGCAATAGTTGCATCAACACCGAAGAATGATTGAGTAAGCGGCATAAGAGGGAAAGAAGAGATCGGTGCTTAGCTAGGAGTAAGTGGTAGATCGCGTAGCGATGAGTAATTGGAGTTGTGGGATAGAGTGCCAACTAATGAGTAAAACCGATCTTGCAGTATTTTGAAGTACATATCCTACTGTCCTACGGGCACACTAGCCACGTTAACTAGATACTTTCTACAATAGCAAGATCCGTAAAATGATGCTTATAACAGAAATGAAATGAAATGGTGCTTTATAACGTCCGCGGAAAGCTTGTAGAGCTTATGGGACAAAATGGAAGAACTTGAGAGAGGAACAAATCCAGAAACCACTAATGTAATGTTCTAGCGATTGTCTAAGGGTGAAGGCCTCGTGTAGGTAGGCTGCCAAGCATTTTGATCCTCATAGTGAAAGACATCAGTGAGAGTTTTGGGTTCCACTGAATAAACAGTGGAATCTCCCACGGATCTCGTAGTATATAGAGGGCAGTAGAAGAAGAAGAAGTGTTCTTCAGTTTCAATTTCATTGCTGCGCCCTATGCAAGCTGGACATAGGCGGTCCTCTCGTTGCATGTTTTCCCATCTGCCAGTCTCTATCCGTAGGTTGTGGGAACCCACCCTGAACCGCCCCAATGCCCTCAAGAGGGAAGGAGATAAGGGTGCTGAAAGGTAATTTGGTCTCAAGATTCTATCATCCGGCGGACACCAAGAATGTCTCTCGATAGAAGTGGAGCTTTGTCGTGAGATTGGGTAGCATCCAAGTTCTCTTGACGTGTAATTCCATAAGCTCTCTCCGAATGAGTCTGTTGCGGTCATGTCTGGATGTGCTGTCCACCTCATCTGGGTTCATTGGTAATAGGAAAGCAGTAGAAAGTCCGTTACGTTGAAATAAACTGTCCACTCGAGCATACCAGGAGTTCCTGAAACCTGCAGCTTTGACCTCATAGATGTTGTGAGGGCCCTAGCCACTAGCCCTATGGGTGGAAGGCCTGCAATCTATGGAGAAAGATTGTAAGCCTGAAGAGGCCTCGGATTGCAATGGTACACATGCGAACTCTGCACCTAGAATCTGAGATGGAGTTGTGCTCTTGGCGCCAAGCATTGCTTGGGAGAAAGAGACTATAATGGTTCCAAATTCTTTTCCCACTAGGAGACACGGACACCAGTGCCCAGAACTCACAACCATAGATGGTAGCAGGACTGACGACGGTGTCAAACAGCCACTTTTTGGTCGGGGGATGCCGTAGATGTATTTGCTTGCATTTGGCCTGAAGGCGGACGGAGCCGCCTTACCTTTAGTCAACTTGTCCAAGGCAGTGGCTGCAAAGTGAAACTTGGTGGAGTGGATAACCAGACCAAGGTACCGGTATGATTTCACAATCTCAATTTCCTGCTGCTTGAAGATGAATCTACGATCCCCTGGCCATTGAAGACCATATCTTGGTCTTGCTAAGATTGACCTGCATCCCATAGTCTTTGCAGAACTGTTCAAAAATTTGAGATGGCGTTGCAGAAGACCGGATTGGTGCCAAAAGGGCAACATCATCAGCATAGAGCAGATCTGATTGGTTGGTCCCCCATCCAATGGGACCCCAACCCCATGGTTTTTTGATATGTAATTCTCCAACGCGTCATGTAGATCCCGAACAGGGTAGGTGAAAGGGGGTAGCCCTGTTTGACTCCAATGTTGTTGTGGGATCTCGGCTGAGAATTCCCAGCCAACGTTGACCATGCCAGTGACAATCTCATACATAGAAGAGATGGACAAGGATGTCTGGAGGGACTTCCACTCTATGGAGCCGTTGGAAAAAGGTCTCGAGGACTGAATCAAAGGCTTTGTGAAAGTCCACGAAGCAAACATAGACCATTCTTTTGTGATAGCGTGCACTTTCCACCATAACTTGAAGAATGAAGATGTGGTCAATAGTGGATCGGTTTCGACGGAAACCAACCTGTCCCTCAGCATGAATGCGAGAGTACTCAGCCCAATCATCCAGTTTCCATAGCCACTACTGCCCCAAACAGTTTAGCAAGTAATGAGGGCACCATGATAGTACGATTTTGTCGGTGCGAGCCTGTCACCGCTCTTAAAAAGTGGGTGATGATGCTCTTTGTCCACTCTGTTGGGAAGCCCGTTGCAACACCACTCATTGAAGAGGTTAGCTATAAAGGGGCTAAAGTAGGTGCAGCATGCTTGATGAATTCACTCTGAAGTCCTGAAATGTCCACCGCTCTGCCATTTTGCAGCTTCTTAATTGCCTTACTGACATTGGCTGTAGTAAAGAGAGAGAAGTGAAGGGGTTTAGAGGTTATAGGAGAAGGAGTTTGGGTTGGGGAATGGTACAAAGACTGGCTACTCATGCCCAGACATGAATGTCAGTGATTGGGGGGGATTTCTAATGAGGTTTTAAGGAGGGACCAAAAAGATCGAGAGAAAATCTGATTTTAGCAAGGAAAAAAGATTGCAACTTGATAGTGTAGGCTTGCTTTTTGGATCTAATGAGGGACTTATAGTGCTTAAGAGCAAGATTATAGTGACTCTGGAGAAGAATTGGTATCAAGTAGTAAAATTTGATGGACGTCTAGCAGTCTTGCTTCCTCATCATAAAATGGTGCGTAACGACGAGTGGAGAAGGGTGAAGAGGTAGATGGAAGGGTGACGGGAAATGATCGCAAGGCTGAGTCCCAAAGGGCTTGAGTAAGATGTGTAGCCTTGTCGTTAGAAGATGATAGATGTAGAATGGAAGGAGGGTTACGCTAGGTATGTTTCATACTCGACGTCGTGTAAGTGAGAGAAAGGGGTATTAAAGTGGATACGTGGGTATAAGGGAAGAGACGCAGAGGGGATCCTCACGGGGAGGAGATGGAAGGAAATGCAAAGGAAAGGCAAAGTGATCAGAATCTGGGTACCTCGTGATGTAAGAAGCTTATCTATCAGGCTTGTTGGGGCTCCCCAAGAGATAGTCAACCACGATTTGGCCCTTGTACGTGTTGCAAGTGAATTGGCTGGAGGATTTGAAGTTGGTTGTTCCATTGTAAATGGACAGCCCCTGAGTTTCACAAAACTTGAGTAGATGGTGACCGTAACTTGTGATTTCGCAAGAGGAATCTGCACTTTGCCTCTCCAATTCCGTATGCGAGCATTGATGTATAGAGGATCTGTGTGGTCGAAGGGGGGGCCTGTAGTGATCCTGACGGGCGTTGAAATCTCCAACCAAGAAAATGTCCGTTTGTGGGGTACGGAGACGGCCATATCGTCTTCCAATGGAACATATGTGAATCTGTTCGAATATATAGGCCGTTGTGCGGAGATGCGGCCGGAGCAAAATAACATCCCGCCAGCAGGATGTTGTAGCCTTTGATGTGACACCAAATGTACCTTGCCAGTGGGTCTTTGTATGGGAAGGAGATAAGTGGGAGAAGCCAAAGTAACAAGCCACACCTCCAGATCCTTTGAGACCTGTACGTGGACGAATCACTGACTGAAAGCTATACCCGAGAATAAAAGGGGGTCATTTCCTTCATACGCATGAGTTTCCAAAAGAAACGAACATCACACTTGGAAAGATATCTAAAGCCCTTGAGGGTGCTCCCACAACGAGCCATTATAGTTCCATGAGCCAATGTGTAGATGTGAGCGTGCGTTGGTCTCATGGTGCCCCAACCCCTATTTAGAGCTAGAGGGCGACGTTCGTGCTCCCGGACAATTACCCTCCCATCTCGATACACGCATAGTGCCCTTGAGCTCGAGCTTGCTTAACCTGCAAGAGTTGCCGCCCGCATGGCGTTGTATTGCAAAGGGTCAAGTCATCGTTGAGGTACATACCCGACCTCTCAATTGAGGCCTCTGCCTGAGGACTCTATCCCGAGCACCTTTGTCCTTGAATCTAATGAAGAGGACTTTGTGCTCTGAAGATCCTGCACGCCAAGCCCTTTCAATGCCACTCGCACCCCGTGGGAGAGCAAGGTTTTGCTGAATAAGGCTGGTGACAGAGTCAAGAGGGTTCCCCCCAGCAAGGCCCCCTAGCTTCCCAGTGACCCTGATGTTAAGGGCTTTGAAAGCCCGTTGCTGTTCCTCTCGCAAGGTAGCCGAGACTGTCTCCTCCAAAGAGTGAGGACTGTTGTTGGATGTGCTCCCCTTAACTATATTAGCCCAGGAGGAGGCCTCTGCCTTGTGAGCTTGGAGCTCCCGAGCCATTGTAGACGTCGCAATTCTGTGTGTTTCCAGCTCTTTGCTAAGGGATTCCACCTGCAGGTGGATGCTTGTTGTGAGGGGATCTGGGAGGCTCTTCTCTGTGAAGGTCTTCACTTTGCCTTCAAGTTTTGAAAGACGCATATGTGTGGATTTGTCATTGAGATGTTTCGCCAGACCTTGAAGTTTGCTAGTGCACTCCTGAAGAGAGGCCCGCAAAACGCTATCCTGAACTCGCATATTGTTCTCCAAGTCTGTGTATCTGTCTGTCATGCGCTTCTGCCAATCTTTGTCCAAGGAATCCATGCGCTTTTCCCAATTTTTGTTAAGGGAAGGCATCCACGTCCCCCAGTCTTTGTCTAGGGAAGCCAACCGCTCCTCCGTGTCATTGTCACGGGCGGCGAGCACTTGCTGCAGAGTCCGAGATGCATTTCGTTCGTAAGATGGAGATTTGGTCCCCAAGCGTTTGAACATCATCACTCTTTGTGGAGTACTGACACAAAAGAGAGGCTTGATGAGAGACAAGGGTAGGAAGAAGAAGCATAGGGGAATAGGTCGAGGTGAGGGAGACGGGTAGTCTACCTCGTCGGCAGCCGTCCTTTGGCGTTTGGACGTCATGGTGTGGTGGAGATGGCGCTAGCGCGCCAACGCCGACGCGCGAGCGCCGACGTGCTGCCGCGCGCGAGAGAGAGAAAAACGAGAGAAACGAAAGTAAGAAAGGAGAGAGAGAGTAAGCAAGCAAGAAGAAAGTAAGCAAGAAGTCAATGGTGCTTCATGACGTCCTTGGGCAAGCTCCAGAGGAAGCAGAATCGAACAAGCTCGCTGCACCAACTGCAGTGTCAAAGGGAGGGTACGTGAAGAAGAGCATGAGCTACATCATCACGGACGATCTGGAAATCACCCCATCGAGTACAATAACCACTATTGTACTGCTCAACAAGCTCAAGGTGGAGAGGATGGCTGAGCTTGAGAGTTGCGAGGCCCTTGTTGGTTTGGACGAGGTACTATATCCACTATGGGATGAAGATTTTCTGCTGTTCAAAGAACAGTCACAGCTCCATTTAATGTAGGAAAAAACTCTATGAAGGTAACTCTACCTTCTAAAGGGAGTTTAGATGTGTGTAGACCTGGGCTGGGGTTAAATGCTTGCATCTGGAACGATTTGATGGTTTATCGCACACCTTGACAAACTAGCCTCAGAGTTTCCTTATGTTTCGTTGCTATGCTTTGCAGGTAATCCAGTTATTGAAGGCTTCTTTGACGACCAACAGCGCATTGAACGAAGTGTTCGGGAAGATCTAGGCAAAACCCATGTACGTTGATGGTCCAGAGGATTTGATTTTTCAGTTTTCAAGCATGGTAACTGGTCAAGGGACGAAGTTCTGAATCGAGACTAAGATCTACAGATGATCAACATATTTTGCAGAACTACATTTCACTGTAGATACGTGATTACTATGACTACTATCCACACAGTCACCGATCGAGTGAGAAGGTTTTGCTTAGTGTTGTTATGCAAAACAGAAACTTTTTTGTCAACTCTGTGTCCAGATGTTGTTCCATTGATCTATCCTGTGAAAACATTTCAAATGTGTTTTGTTTCAACAAAGTTTCAGGATTATATAACATTGTTGTTAGCAACAAAAGTTGAAGCAAGTGACATCTGCAAAGCATCTTTCGTGCCCACAATGAGATAAGAAAAGCCCATGGATCCAGTAAAATTCACTACGCTGTTGTTGTCTTGACTTGAAAGAAAAATGCACTACCCAGACTTAGTAGATATTGATATTGATACTCGAATTCATGAGATCAATGTCCACACCTTGCACAATTTGACCAGAGTTGGTCGTCACGCTGGGCTTCCAGCATTTTTATGTAGGCGAGGCTCCAGCTCAGTAGCTCCTCCCTGCTCTCCATAGAAAATTTGACAAGAGTTGCTATGTTCCGAGAGGGAGGGGACAGATCCGACTCCAGCCATGTCTCCAGCCCAGATCATGGGTGTCGATCGAGGACGAAGCATTGCGGGGCCAGCACCTTGGCCACAATCAAAAGTTTTGGGCACCATGTCACGGTATCTGCAATCTCGGCATTTTTTGGGTGTTCAGTAGATATAAGCACCCGTGCTCAAGTTATGCGGTGTGTCATGTGTCATTCAGTAGCACAAGAGCAAATGGCACACAGCACTACACGATCTAGAAAGGGTATTGTGACCTTCAGTCCGTTACATGGCATCACTGCCACGAATAAACGTGACCAAAGAGCATGCCGAGAAGAAACCCTAACCAGTTCTTAGACAACAACCACGATTCGAAATCCAATCATGGCTGCCCTGCCGTTGATGGGTTCCTATACTTCCCAGGTGATTCCGCCTGAAAATTGTAGGGCTCCCTTCATTTTCCGTTGCAGTAGGTACTTGTACATGACTGATTCGTTTGCAGGCAATTCACTAAGGAGAATGAGCTTTCGGATGGCAACAACGGGCCATACACCACCAGTTTTCCTTCATGTACTTCAATCTCCACGGTCCCAACCGCAGGTTGAGGATCCATATTTTCTTCTGTTTCCAAGGTTTAGCCGGAATCTGTCTTCTATCCCCTGCGTCCATGACAGTCTCCTTCAACTCCCTCCCTCTCTCCTCGGTTGTCTGAGTATTTGTTCCTTTCTCCAATTTCTCTTGTAGCTTGTTGGATATTTCCATCTCTTCCACCTACACCCTCGCCCTGGTCTCATTTCAAGTACGATCTCACACCACTCTTAGATCGAGTTGATTGCGTCAACACTGATGCCAATCGACAGGAGTCAAGTGCGTCATGGACCATGATAGATCAGTAGCCGCCAGCTTGCACGAGAAAGTCGTTAACAAGAGAGGAGGTTTCTCAGCGGAGACTAGGGGCTTGCCGGCAGATCCAGCACGAGGCCCGTAAATCCACGTAAAATGCTGGTGGGGTACCAGATTATATTAGTCACGAGAAGTTGCTGCAAATTGGGACGGAAATTACGTCATGCAAGGTGCGCACTTGTGGTCTCTTCTCATACTGTAACACAAAGTGATTTCATCGCATCGCGCGATGTCTCTGGTATTTGTTTCATTTCTAGCACTTCACCTGGGGTGAGACCATGATTTAACGCTTTAAAACAGAAGTAGACGCTCGAGGCTGATCAATCTCTGTTAGAATTAGGAATATCAATTGACGAACTTTCTGGTATATACTCTAGATCTACCAAGAATAGATGCGGCTGCTATTAGATAATCTTGAGGGAATAGACATCTCGAGAGAATAGACATCTCTCGGTAGGAGAAAACTAGTAGCTTATATAAATTGAGCTGGGGGGAGAGGCAAACTATCAATATTTGTACAGACCTCTATGGTTGCCCCCAGGAGAGATTTAGAGTCATATTCTTTCATCCCTGAATTTTAGAAGTATATATGTGTATGAACATTTTCTGACAATCTCTCAAGCCTGAAAATTTTTGAGAGCTTCGAGAGATCCTGCAGCGCTCGCCCAAGAAGTTTCTGCGCCTATCTTATAATGGCGACTCATGAGGCGAAAACTGTGAAAGTTACTCTTCTGCGGAGAAGAGTGGGCAAGCAGGTCTTGTACTTGGAAGCACGAAAGGATTTTGTGGACATCCTCATGAGTTTTTTGACACTGCCTACAGGGGCCATAATCAAGATTCTCTCAACAGGTATGGTTTATGTGCAAATTGGATCTACACCTCTGGTCTTAGATTCTGATATTGAAGTCAGCAGTCTGTGGACTAATAGTTGTCGACGAGTGATCAGTCGCTATCCTATGCGGAAAACTTTGGGTGAATTGAGCAGCCCTCGACTTGATAAGTGCTCCAGATGTTTCCTGGAGAGTCAACGAGCCCCACAATGGATAGATGTACCAGAGCCTGTGAGAGTATTTTGAGGAGAATTCCATCATCATTTAGTCTGAGGGAAGGTTGAATGTGCTATGACTGGCCAGTTAAATCTTGCAGGTAACTCGTTTAACTCGTTTTAGGGGTGTGGCCTCTGTATTTCCACCCGAATGTTTTCTGTGCACTGACCTGTTGAGCTATGTGACAAGAATCAGGTCATGCTCCTATGAAGTCCCTTGGAGCCATTGTGAACGTCTTTCGAAGTGTGGAGAAACTTGAAGAATCATCATTGTATGTGCCAAAGTCCATACTTCTTGATCCGAAGCCTGCTACTGGTTTTTCTTCAAATGTTCTGCGGATAGACTCGGCATCCACACCGACACACGAGGTGAAATATTATGGATGTAGCTCGGGTCGATATACTTCAGCTTGCTCAGTAGTCGCCACGGACCCATCCATGATGTGCAGCCAATGCCGTAATCCCATGACCCGTGGAATGATGCTTATAACAAAGGAAGCAGAAACGAACAAGATCGCTGCACCAACTGCAGTGTCATTAAAGGGAGGGTACGTGAAGAAAAGCATGAGCTACATCATCACGGACGATCTGGAAATTACCCCATCGAGTACAATAACCACTATTGTACTGCTCAACAAGCTCAAGGTGGAGAGGATGGCTGAGCTTGAGAGTTGCGAGGCCCTTGTTGGGTTGTCCGAGGTACTACCTATATCCACCATGGGATGAAGATTTTCTGCTGTTCAAAGAACAGTCATAGCTCCATTAATGTAGGAAAAAATTCTACAATGGTAACTCGACCTTCTAAAGGGAGTTTACATGTGTGTAGACGTATAGACCTGGGCCGGGGTTAAATTCTTGCATCTGGAACGATTTGATGGCGTATCGCACGCTTTGACAAACTAGCCTCAGAGTTTCCTTATGTTTCGTTGCAATGCTTTGCAGGTAGTCCAGTTATTGAAGGCTTCTTTGACGACCAGCAGCGCATTGAACGAAGTGTTCGGGAAGATCTAGGCAAAGCCCATCTACATCGATGGATTTGATTTTTCAGCTTTCAAGGCTCGGCATGGTATCTGGTCAAGGGATGAATTTCTGAATCGAGACCAAGATCTACAGATGATCAATATACTTTGCAGAATTACATTTCAGATACGTGATTACTGTGACTACTATCCACACAGTCACTGAGTGAGAAGGTTTTGCTTAGTGTTATTATCCAAAACAGAATCTTTTTGTTAACTCCGTAGATGTTGTTCCCATCTACCCAGGTGCGAAAACATTTCAATGTGTTTTGTTTCAACGAATTTGGATTGTATAACATTGTTAGCAACAGAAGTTAGAAGCAAGTGACATCTGCAAAGCATCTTTCGTGCCCACAATAAGATAAGAAAAGCCCAATGGATCCAGTCATTGTCACTACACTGTTGTTGTCTTGAATTGAAAGAAAAATGCACTACCCAGTCGTAGATATTGATATGGAGCCTCGAATTCAAGAGATCAAATTCCACACCTGGGACGATTTTGACCAGAGTTGGTCGTCAGTCAGCATTTTTATGTAGGCATCTGTCCCTACTCTCCATACAAAATTTTCAAGACAAGAGTTGCCAGTTTGCGTTCTGAGAGGGAGGGGACAGATGTGACTCCAGCCATGTCTCCAGCCGAGACCATAGGTGTCGAGGACGAAGCGTTGTGGGGCCAGCACCTTGGCCATCTGCACAACAATCAAAACTTTTGGGCACCATATCACGGTATCTGCAATATGGGCTATTCTTTGGTGTTCAAGTAGATAACACCCGTGCTCAAGTTATGCGGTGGGTCATCCATGCAGTAGCACGAGCAAATGACACATAGCACTACACGATCTAGAAAGGGAATTGTAACCTTCAGTCCGTTACATGGCATTACTGCCACCAATAGACGTGACTAAAGAGCATGCCGAGAAGAAACCCTAACCAGTTCTTAGACAACAACCATGATTCAAAATCCAATCATGGCTGCCCTCCCGTTGATGGGTTCCTAGACTTCGTCTATCGGTTTTTGTTTCCAGGTGACTCCGCCTGAAATTTGTAGGCGTTGAATACTAAACTTGGGTTGGTTCCCTTCATTTTCCGTTGCAGTACGTTGTACATTACTTGATTCGTCTGCAAGCAATGCACTAGGGAGAATAACATCCCTTTCGGATGGCAACAGCGGGCCATACACCACCTGTTTTACTTCATGTATTTCAATCTCCCCGGTCACAACCGCAGGTTGAGGATCAATATTTTGTTCTGTTTCCAAGGTAAATTAGCCGGAATCTGTCTCCTATCGCCTGCGTCCATGACAGCCTCCTTCAACTCCCTCCCTCTCTCCTCGGAAGCCTGACTATTTGTTCCTTTCTCCAATTATCTTGTAGCTTGTTGGATATTTCCATCTCTTCCACCGCCCTACTCGTCCAACCACCTACTCTCCACTCTTCCAGGTCTCATTTCATTCCCAAGTACGATCTCCCACTACTCTTACATCGAACCGATTGCGTCAACATTGATGCCAATGTGAAATGCACTTCCAGTTCTACCCACTTTTTCATGTAAAGCCATTCCTACTCCATCGCACCGATTGCGTGAACGCCGAGGCCAGTTTGTAGCTCTCTGAGCATGTACATCAGTACCTTCCTACCCTATAATGCACTCGATATTCCACCACTTTCTTCACGTCTGGTGTACTCTCATTGTGCACTCCCTCACAACACAGATGAAATCAGCTGTTTCAAATCAGTTCTGCTTCTTCCAAACCTCGAGAACCTGTTGAGCGGCCGGCCAAAAGACTTCCACACAAAGAGAGAGACCGCGACCGAGAGAGAGAGAGAAGAGAGAGATTCATTCATGCTGTCGAGTTCATCCATAGTTGGACGAATGTCGCCCCTGAGGCTCCAAGATAGGATTCATCCGTTTCTAGCCAACGGTCCATACGTCCATACCATGTACATGCCCATCATGACCATGCATAGGCATGGTCACGATGGGCACACAACTGGCCAACACAATCACACCACGTTGAGCACCACGCGTCCTTTTCGAATGCCGCGTGTCACAATAGCAGGGCTTGGAGGGTCATGCTAGCACTAATCTTCTATTTTTTGCCGCAATTCTCTAAAACCGCGGCTGCGAAAGTTGACCCCGAAAACATGCCACGCGGTCCATTCCACCACCGCGGGCGGAACCCTAAACCCCAGACGTCAACCGCGCGGATCACATTTCAGCCGCGCAGTGCTCCGAAGTCATTTTGAATCTTCAAAGAAAAACTTGTCTTGCTGTAGCAACGAGCGCCTGGATTGCGCCCGAGGAGACACAGGCTCTCGGAATTTGTGAAGATTGAGCTGGGAAGAATCGCTGAATTGGATCGACACATGGGACCTCGGATGCCAGCATTGGAGGTGTAGTTCTGGTGCAGGAATTGCAAGTAGGGCAACATGTTGGAAGAGCATGTTGCTTATTACTTGGAGAAGTACCTTGGCAATTATGTCAAGGGACTCTCCAAGGAAGCGCTCAAGATCAGCGTTTGGCAAGGTATGCGTCATTCTCCAATAGCTGGCTCCATCAAGTGTCAGCTGCCCTGGATTTTGTGTGATATCACAGTGAGTCTAGGTTTACCAATCATTTCTAGACTGCCTTGTAAACAAGACAGTAGGAATTTTCGTGGTTCACCCTCAGCAGAGGATTTACCGAGGTAGTTCAATCAACTCCATGCGTTGTTTATGAATCGAACAGATGAAATGTCTCACTTGACAAGGATTTTGAACTTTCAAGTTGTTCAATTCAGCGATTTGAATGTTCAGTATTTCTGGACGAATTTGTCCAGAATGATTGGGAATTCAAGGGTACTGATGTCATTGAATTTTCTTCCGGGAATTAGATTAACCGCCGTTTGTGTTGTCTCTCTAACTGCGATGGCTTTTTGGACTTCCAACGAGAGTAATTAGAACCCAGTTTTGTCATGGCAACGTATTACTCTACCACAATCTAGATCAATATGTAGGTTTAGGAGAGAGAGAGAGAGGTGAGGAGAGTTGAGGGTTATAATGGTTGGGTCCGCCTATGAGTATCAAGGAAATGTCTTTATGGCGGGCCCTAAATTCGTTTGAGTCCTTCTTTACTGGGACGACTCACTTTTTTTACACATAATATTTGCAATCATTGATGGGTGGGAGATTCTCCAACAGGAGAGAAAGGTTGAAACAGTAGAACAGAAGCCTTGGCAAATAGCAACTCAAGCTGACCTAGTATCCCAACCAACTGCCTGAAGTTAACTGTGGAAAGGAAGGACAAATATATGCATGTAATTCTAGAGGAGATGTATGAGGAAGGGTCTAGCTTGATGTCAGGTAGGCTTTGGCTACTTTTTGATGTCATTTATCCCTTTTCACCAAATGTGCAGGAAATGTGGAGCTCACAAATATGCAGCTCAAACCGGAGGCCCTGAATGCCCTGAAGTTGCCAATCAAAGTGAAGGCAGGATTTTTGGGTTCTGTCAAGCTGAAGGTAGCGTACTTTGTCCCCATTTGATTGTTCTGTTCTCTGATGACAGACATGTAGCACTTGGAAGAGTATGCTTGGAGACGGACAATCAAGTGATAGATGAATTTTGCTTTACTAGCTGAGGCAGGAATTGTCCAAGTACTGAGCAACGCGGATCTGTGTGGACGATTGCCACATGGGCCCTCAGTCTGAAGTATTAAATTTTGTGCTGTGGTACAATTGCGTAGGTTCCATGGACCCGGCTTGGCCAAGAGCCTGTTGTTGTGTACCTCGATCGTATTTTCCTTCTGGCAGAGCCAGCAACAAGTGTGGAAGGGGGTGACAAAGATGCTGTGCAAAATGCTAAAACTCAGCGTGTTAAGGTGAGTTTCTATCTTCTGATCTTGTGGCAATATTTGTCCTTTTTGTCTTCATGGTATCATATGGTTAAGATGGTGGGATGGGCTGTGTTCTCTGATGCTAGATAGTGGCTGGAATTAGTCCTCAGACCTCTTTGTTGACCTCATAGTTACTGTTTTACTCATGTTTTGGCCCCTTTTCATTTGGCAGGAGGAGGAGACAAAGCTTGTAACAGCAAAACAAGAGGAGAGTAGGAAGCAAGAGCTCGTAAGCTCTTTCACTTCATTCAGGACTTTGAATTTTGTACTTACAAGGCAGGGGAAGAGTTAAGGGGTGGGGAAGTGGGAGGGAAAGGAGAAGGGGTTTAATTCATTTTGCTGTCTGGATTCTCGCTGGCTTTGAAGTATGTGGCAAGGTTCGTGACTATATACGAATTGTTGATGATTATTTGGAAGGCCTTTCTGTATGGCAAGAAGTCCACTCTAAGACGAAGCCTCTTTGTGTGGCCAGAACAACTCGTCATGGCTGGGCTCTCTAATCAGCACCATTATTGGGAACGTGAAGCTCTCTATTACCAATGTTCACATTCGATATGAGGACACTGAAAGGTATACCCGCCAGCCATCTGTGCACTGTTTTAGAAGATTCTGGACTTGCCGACATGGAGACTAGGGACACTTCCGACCTGGTATAATTGCGAAGGTCGGACGAAGAAGCGGGAGGTAGCCTTAAAGCAACGGAGGCTAACACTCATACAAGCTATTACTTCGCTGATGGCAAGAGTGGCAATTTCTTTGAACTATAGGAAGTAGTAGCAATGGACTCTACAGATATATGAGAGCTTTAACCATTATCTTTTTCCTGCAGCAATCCTGGGCACCCTTTTGCTGCAGGACTGACGCTAGCAAAGCTTGCGGCAGTCACTGTTGATAATAACGGCAAGGAGACATTTGTCACAGGTGGAACTTTGGACCGCATCCAAAAGGCAAGTGATTTCATGATTGTTCTGAATATGTGCATAGTCTGTACTATGTACATAATCGCATAGCATTTTTCTGACTTCAATTAGTCATATGCAAGTACATGACAACTTTGAGTTGTGGTAGCAGTTGTGGTTGAATTTCCTGTTGACATTTTCGGCTTCAATGAGGTGAACTAAAGTCAAATCCACCCTGGTCTTGGGTGAGAACTGGGACGGGAAAGGATGAATATTGAATAGCACACTGTAACTGCCCTTTCAGATCTAATGAGTATTCCCCTCTGGATTGCTGGTGTTGGTATGTGTGTTTTCAGGCCGGGGAGCTGGATCGTTTGGCTTTCTATTTTGATACCGATAGCCCTCCGTGGCATGTGGACAAGCCTTGGGACCAGCTCTTACCTTCTGACTGGAGCAAGGTAAACAACAATGATTGCAGGTTGAAAGTTAGGAGATCCCATGGGCTATTTTCATTAGTCGTATTCATGTCTGGAGAGGGCATGTCTTGTCTGGTGCTAAACTATGTCACCATACATGACAGTCAAGAACCGTAATGCCTGACCCTTTGGTTTGGGGGTTCAGTGCATAGACCATTATGTTGAGAACAAAGAGGAGGAATATATTGACTTTTCTCCCTACCTGCTATGTGCAAATCCATGCAAAAGAGTTTTCTGCCATCTTAGGCGAGCTTGCGAGATCTGCTCATTAAAAGCTGAGAACTCATTTTGAGCATCTTAAGCTTGGACTATTGTTTTGATTTTGGGGGACTCTTCCCACTAAATATCTAGATGCCAATTACTGTAGCTTCGTATTTTGATTTCTTTCAATACCTCTCGTAGATTAGGAAATCTGGGGGCTGCCATGGTTCTCCAGGTTTTCTCCCAAACTGGCAAACCAACTAATTTCTGACCTTGTTCATTCTTCATGAGCAGCTATGCTAGGTTGGATAACTGGAACAAAGTAGGTAACTGGGAGCCCTTGCTGGAATGCTTGAAGTGTTCTTATGCTTGAACTAATTTAAGGCATCAACATCAACACATCAAATATTTGCAAGCTGAGTTCACAATCTTCTGTGCAGATTTTTGAGCCAGGAATAAAGGAAACCCCATATTTGGCTAAAGGTGAGAAGCCTCCATTGATACAAGATCATCACTACGTACTAGAGCCTGTGGGGGGCATTGCTCGGTATTTCAAGCTTGGAAACCAGGACACTAGAACCCCTGATACACCTGCGCAGAAAGCAGTCGCCATGCTTGATGACGTTACCCTCAGTCTGTCGGAGGTAACTCTATGCCGAAGCTCTTGTCAACAGTTTCTGGGGTAGTTCTTGTTCTGATGAAGTAATGTGGCAGGCCGCACTTTTTACCATGGCCTCTAGTTCCTTTCTCATTTGAGTGTGAACATGCCACATACATATTTCACAATTTTATTAGAGGTGAGATTTTACTTTTTATTGACTGTAATCTTTTGTAATTTGTTTGTGATCTTTGGCAGAAACAATATCGAGATGTGTTGAAATTGACAGAGAACATTTCAGCCTTCAGCAAGCGTGTGCGATATGCTCACTATCGACCCACCGTTGGAGTCAAGGAGGACAAAAAAGCATGGTGGCAGTATGCGTGCAAAGCTATTATGGAGCAGCTGAAGAAAGCTAGGCAAGTATTTCAGCACTATCAATCTGGTGGCATAGGGCCCATGGGATAAACTAGAAAAACATAAACTACAGAGAGAATGAAGCAGCCCGAAATTCAAGGCCTTCAATTTTTGCAGGATGTAGCTTGTCTTTTCCCAAAGGCATGAGAGAAGAGAGTCACGCTTAAAGTGGAATTCCTTACCTGGATTCTTCTCTTCTTATGTAAAGAAAGAACAGAACATTTCTTATGTCCACAGAGAATTAAATGAAAATGTATAACGTTCGCGGAAAGCTCAAAGAGCCTATGAGACAAGAGAAAGCAAGAAACAAGAAAGAGAGAGGGTCCGTCTTCAAGAAGCCCAAAAGCAACTATTTCCCGGATGTCAACGCTCATGCAGGTATGCTGCTAAGCATTTCTGACCCTCGTAATGAAGACCTCAAGGTAGAAATTCTCTGAAGTATTGTCCGAGAAAATTAAGTAAATTCTGTTTTCAGAGAATTGTCCTTGAAATGGAAAATAGAATCTCCCATTGATCTCATAGTAGAAAAGACAGTGAATTGATTTACCTGTTGTTCCCAGCGTAGGCAGGGCCTCACTTTGCAGGTTGTCCCACCTACTAGTCTCTATCCACAGACTCTATGCTTTGTCGCGTTATTAGACCTGCCTTGGAGTACGGATCTGCTATATGGGTTGATAACTCCAACCAGGCTAAGTCTCTAGAATCCATTCAAGTGGGGGTGCTTAAGGAGTGTATGTCAGCATGCTCCAAAACAGCCAATGTGGCTGTTCGGGGTGAGTTTGGCATTCCGTCCTTAAGCTCCCGACGAGATGAATTCAAGGTCAGATAGTGGGGTCAGCTGCAACATATGCCCAACACCAGATATCCTAAGTTAATCGACTCTATATCTTGGAAACAGGACCGCCCTGTCAAACAGGCTAAGTCCTGGCAGAAGAGAGTAGAAGAGATCCTCAAGGACCTGGACCTGGATCCGCAAGTCTTGACCCTGCTGGATAAATCTGACTTAGAGGCTGTAGTGTCCTCAGCCATGTCTGTTGCCATGTGATTGTCTGATGAAAATGAAGTTAGGCAGAAAACTTCCCTGAACTTGTTTCCAGTCTGTGACATGGGGGAGGACATCTTGGAGGGCTCAATCCCAGAGGGCACAGAGAAAGGCACTCCATTCTTACCCTTGCACGTTGGCATATCTTGCATTATCAAAGTTGAAAAAATGGAAGTTTGTCCTGGGAGGCTTTCCTCTACCACATCCCACTGCAAAGCAAATGGGCCAAGAGAAAGTTGCAGAGGAGATCTTCCTCACCAAAAAGCCAAAGCTCTGTTGGATATGAAATTGCGGTATGCTTGTAAAGAATGGCTTTGTTTATCCACTGGGGCTTTGCAGTGGACTTATCTCATGGAGTCAAATGCTACGGTTGTCACGGATGCGAAAACAGTATGTCTCACAATATGTGAAAGCTCTTCAAGCCAGCCCGGATCGAATTGTTATTGATGACAACAAAGAGATTCAGGACCTTGACCGGCAGCTAGACGCTGACATCATCACCCATTGGAGGTAATATGATGGGTTTTAGTTCTAGTGGGTTCATTCACCTGTCAGTTAGGAACCTTGTACTATTTTTCTGGAACCATTTGTAAATCACTTTTGTTATACCAAAATGTAATCATGAGAGAAAAGATTGTTACTCAAGAGGTGACGTATGGTTAAGTTGCTTAAGCATATTACCAGTTTAAGTTTGGCTTTTGCAGATAAAACACACAAGAACTATGCTTTGTAACTCAAATAGGAGATTCTGTAGATTTTCCCTTGGACTTGGAACTCATTTTCCCCATTATCAGCAAATTTCTTAATGCATCTTACCACCAATAGTGTGCGTACATGTCAAATCTGAAGCTATCATTACTTGATAACTATGTACACCTAGCACGTGTTGCCGAAGTATTATGCTGGTTGACTCTTATGTTATAATTCTACCTGATTACTGATTTTCAAATTTGATAGTCACTTATAGTTGTTGATTGAATATTTCGGCAGGATGTTGGCACATGCATATGTGGATAAGACTAGATCAAAAGATGCAAAGCGGCAGCAGCAGGCAAGGGGAAGTTGGTGGTTATTTGGCTGGTATGTGGCTTTTGAACCTTCTCCCCTAATTTAGGCATCTGCTTGTTCAGTATGGATTTTGCACGGTTGTGGATGTGGTCACACTAGCATGAATCAGGCACTTTACTAGGAAACATCTGGCACAGGAAGTATTGTAAACCTGCAGGCCCTTGGTAGACACCTGGCTTGACTGGCCTTATTGATGTTTGTTGCTTGGGAACAGGAAGAGGGAAGATAAGAGTTTGCACACAGGCAGAAAACTACTTGCCGTTGATGCTTTGACTGACCAGAAAGTAGAGTATGCTATTGGCACAAGTCTCTTGCCAGTCACTCATAGTCTCTGTGTTGGCAGGGGTGGTCAGGCAAACATTGAAGAAACTGAAGCGCGCCCTTTCACTGATGACGATTGGCAGCAAGTTAACCAGATTATAGGCTATGAGGAAGGGAGACCCTCTCCACTCCTGCCTGGGGAGGATCCACCAAACATGTTGCACACAGTGGTTGAAATCCAGATGGATCACAATGCAACCAAGTTGTTGTCTGGCGAGAGAGAGCGTATTTTGGAGCTTTCCTCTGAAAGCTTTGGCTGCAGAATAAAGATCTATCCTCAAAGCAAATGGTTCGATGTCACACTGGACTCTTATAGGATCTCATGCCCCGAAGGATTGCTGGGTGAGGTATGTGATTTGTTTTCGTTTATGAAATTGTTTTTTGTAACCAGGACAGGACAGTAAAACTCAGGAAAAGGGAAAACATAGGGGTACGGTATGCAGGTGCGGGAAGGTAACTAGACTGGTAAGCCTGGTTTGCACATGAGCAAATATACGTATTTATGACATGCTGAAAGAGTTTAGAACATGCCATCATCTCAATAGCATGAAGAGTTAGAGGTCACCTGAAGGCTTTTCTGTAATTGCAGCAAGGCTGGTGCTACTTACAAGGCATGCCTCTTGTTTCCTTCAATGCCATCAATAGGACTTTTCTTACTGCACTGGCAAGGATCACATTGGAATTGGAGTTGTCAGCAGCCACGCAGATGAGAATGGGCTTTAATGCAGCAGCCTGAACTAGACATGGATAGTTGTGAAGTAGAGTGAACTTTTGGTGCCTGCACAACATTGACCACTGATCGATGTGGGAGATCTTGCTTTTCTGCTTGTCTGACAGAGTGCAACCCATGAGAAAGCTGTGCAAGCAACCTTCATTCTGAGCCCCATCAAGGGCAATGTTGACTGGAGTCTGGCAGCTAGGGCTGCTCCTTGCTATGTGACGGTAAGTTTAGTTGGAGTTGCAATCTGTGTATCTCTCAAGGCTACCACAAGCATTTAGTTTCCCTCTCCTTCCTCACTTTTACTTTGTGGTTTCCAGTTATTCATTTATATGCACATCCACTGTGTCTGGATTTGGCAGGTTTTGAAGGCAAGCATTGACAGAGTGGTCCAGTTCTTCTCAAGCAGAGAAGCCGTCAGTCGAACTGTTGCCCTGGAAACAGCAGCCGC
Organism: Takakia lepidozioides; assembly: GCA_030704615.1. Taxonomy (NCBI): domain Eukaryota; kingdom Viridiplantae; phylum Streptophyta; class Takakiopsida; order Takakiales; family Takakiaceae; genus Takakia; species Takakia lepidozioides. Next base: position 60,926,034 of record CM060734.1, read on the forward strand.
TCTGCAGGTAGGTTACTTGACGTTTGCTGATGTAATGGAAAACCATGGAATTATGGAACAGTGGTTGCAACAATAGCAGCTTTTTGTTTCTGCTGGTGAAGCTATTGCATTTGCTCTCTTGCAACTTCTTGCTGTGCCTGAGCCCACGGCTATGAAAATTGTGTGCAGAAACATTTCTAAATCTAGGTTATATTGCCCTCTTATCGAGTAACTACTGATCTTGTGAGTTGGAAATTGAATATAGATGACGTTGGATGAAGTGTCACGAAATGCACAGCAGCAACTAAATGAAGCTTTGAAGAACAAGCCAAGGTATTATTCTAGGCCAATTCAACATAGGAATGTGAAAAAATGTTATTTATTTTCCAAAAAAGTTAGAAATAAAAGTTGGAATACTGTCAATGTGCTACAGAAGGCACCCCAAACTAGACTTAGTGGTGGTGAGATTTCATGGATGTAGCAGGATAGAGCCTAAACTGAATTTATTTATTTTGCCAAGAGTTCTTACTTCACTGCCCTCCAATTTGTTTTCTTGAACATCATGATGTGCAGCCTTTGAATAAATGCAAATGTCAATTACGATAGTACAAACTTCATTCATATGGAGCCTCCGTGCAGACTGTGTGAAGCCTTCAACTGCCAGCAGAATGCACCCATGCTTGGGACTCTCTCTGTGTACCATAGTAACAAGAGAGATGGTGAGAGGCCAATGATAGAACCAAAGACTCGAACAAGAATCCGATGTAAGGGAGCACCACACATGGTTAAAGAATGGCTACTCAGTGCACTCAACAAGGTGCATTGGATACAGTCACTACTAGTAAGGTGTTGTGCCAACAGTTGGTCTTAGTCCTTCATATTGGCATGAACTGATTGGAGTTACCTGATTTGACATTGTTAGGCACAGTAATTCACGCGATTGTCTGGTTCTGACTCATACCTCACTGAACTTGAAGAGTTGACGGATCTGGAATGGAAACCAGGGTTGATCTGTAGGACTAAAGCATGATTTAATTTTCACGTGATACAAGTGCTTCGCATGTTGTTGCTAGGTGCTAAGTAACATTTATCTACCTGTGATGGAAAGATGACAGAACTCAGTAAGTTTGTACCCCTCTGAAGGGAACTGATAAAGTCAATGGTGACTCCTATTCAAGATTGTTTAACTGTCCTATTCCCTGCATATCTTCAATTCAAGGCTTTAGTCTTCTTTCTTTGTCTGTTGTCTGCTGCTTAATGTTGATACATGGCTCTCTATTGATCTTCTGTTTCATCTTTACTATAGCATTCACTTTTGCCTTAGGTGGTCTGTCTTGTTCTCAATTTGGTTATGTTTCTAAAGTAAGCCTGGAGTTCTCTGCTTTTCGATACAGCTATATATTTGTCTACATCTGATGGATTGATTTGGCAGGTTTTCACTTGACCTGGACATTGCTGCACCCAAAATTACCATTCCCACAGAGTTCTATCCGGATGGCAAGCATCAGTGCAAACTCCTGCTTGACTTGGGTTATTTCAACCTGCAAACAGAACAGGTAGGAATTCCCCATCTGTCTCATATTGCTCCATTTTCCCTCCATTCTCGGCATCTAGTGACGTTTAGTTGGTAAATGAGTAAAGTCCTTCTTGACTTCAACCTCCAAACAGAATGGGTTGGAATTGCAGTTCAGTTTTACAGGCCCTTCCACCCAAGGGGCTCGTGGCAAGGGCCCTCGCAACATCTATGAGGCTCAAAGCTGCAGGTTTCAGGAACTCCTGGTATGCTCGAGTGGACAGTTTATTTCAACGCAACGGACTCTCTACTGCTTCCCTATTACCAATGAATCCAGATGAGGTGGACATCACATCCAGACATGACCGCAACAGACTCATTAGGAGAGAGCTTATGGAATTACATGTCAAGAGAACTTGGAAGCTACCAATCCCACGACAAAGCTCCACTTCTATCGAGAGACATTCTTGGTGCTCCGAGATGATAGAATCTTGAGGCCAAATTACCTTTCAGCATCCTTATCTCCTTCCCTCCTGAGGGCATTGGGGCGGTTCAGGGTGGGTTCCCACAACCTACGGATAGAGACTGGCAGATGCGAAAACCTGCAACGGGAGGACCACCTATGTCCAGCTTGCATAGGGCGCAGCCAGGAAATTGAAACTGAAGAACACTTCTTCTTCTACTGCCCTCTATACTACGAGATCCGTGGGAGATTCCACTGTTTATTCAGTGGAACCCAATCTCTCACTGAAGTCTTCCACTATGAGGATAAAAAATGCTTGGCAGCCTACTTGGACGGGGCCTTCACCCTTAGACAATTGCTAGAACATTAGTTCTTATTCTTGGGCTCTGGTTTTGTTTCCATCTCTCATGTTTTCTTCCATTTTGTCCCATAAGCTCTTTGAGCTTTCCGCGGACGTTATAAAGCACCATTTCATTTCATTTCATTTCTCCATCAATTTTCCAATCAAGCAATGTCTTGGCATTAAAGTGTGGTGGGTCCAGTAGTAAACAGTTTGTGCGATTCATTTGGCCTCTGTTTAGGCTGTCAAATTCTCATGTATATGTGGGAGTGAAGGGTGGTACGTCATGCATATGATATGTTTCTTGGATGGTGAAGGGGGAAGGTACATCACCAGAGGAGATGGAGGTGTACATGCGCTTCCGTGTTTGGTTGAGTGATGTTTCAGCATTTCTTGTTGATGGAGATTTTGACTGGAATAAGCAGTACATTGTGGATGAGTCAAATCAAAAGCTTCGACTTGAAGACGAAGAAGTCGAAATCCAAAGGGAAAAGGACGTAGCCCAAAGTGACAAGTTTGGGGGAAGTGGTGAAGAGATTGAAGGTAGTGGCAAAGAACGCAAACAGAAGGGTGAAACAATCAACAAGGATGGCAGGAAAGGTGAGGATGAGACAAATGAGGCTGAAGTAGATATTGAGAAGAGTCGAGTGACTGGTGAAGAGGAGGAGAAGAGTGCAGAAAGAGCTGACAAGAAATGGAGAGGGGAAGGTGATATTGTCTACAACAAGTGTGAAAATGGCACAGAGGATACAAGTTCTCGAGATGGTTTCTGCTTTTGGCCAGTGCTTGAAAAGACTGGGGTGGCGGTTTCATTACAACAGGTAACCTTTGATGGTGAATCCATTTTGTTCTCCTTTCAACCTCATTCTTGTATTTCTCACTATCTTGTGTTTTGTAGCAGTTTTTTTGGTCTGCTCAGTCTTTTTGGCTCTGGTTTTGTTTCCTCTCTCATGTTTTGTTCCATGTTGTCCCATAAGCTCTTTGAGCTTTCCGTGGACATTATAAATTACCATTCCATTTCATTTCATTTCATGTAGTTTGACTGTCTCATACACCTCCTGTGGATTGAATAAAGTTGAAGAGATTGGTCAGGAGATCACAGATGCAGATAAGTTTCTCTGTTTTTTCCCCTTTCCTTTGTCCCACAAGCTTTGAATTTCTCGTGGACAGTATGAAGTCTCTTTTGTTCCCATTCCTCTGTGGAGGCCTTCAGCTTTGAAGATCTGAAGTGTCTTGCGGCCTATCTGCTTGAGGGCTTTGGTCTTAGGGCATCAGTGATGTATCCGGAAATGCTCATTTCTTTGTTCCACCTCGTCCCATGGGCCCTCTGTGGACGTTATAAAGTTTCATCTCTCTACTATGAGATCCGTGTGAGATTCTTGTGTCGTTCCGATACACCCAATCTCTCATAGACGTCTTCCGGATCAGAAATGCTTGGTGGCATATCTGCATGAGTCATTGACTCTTAGACGATCCCTTGAACGAGAAAAATCCCTTTATGAGGTCTTCAATTACAAGGCTCAGAATTGGTTGGGTGTACATCTGCATGAGGCTTCCCATCTTCGAGAATCTCTTGGTGAATAGTTGTTTCTGGGCTGCTTGTTGAGGGTCCCACTTTCTTTCTATGAGGCTCAAAGCTGCAGGTTTCAGGAACTCCTGGTATGCTCGAGTGGACAGTTTATTTCAACGTAACGGACTTTCTACTGCTTTCCTATTACCAATGAACCCAGATGAGGTGGACATCACATCCAGACATGACCGCAACAGACTCATTCGGAGAGAGCTTATGGAATTACATGTCAAGAGAACTTGGATGCTACCCAATCTCACGACAAAGCTCCACTTCTATCGAGAGACATTCTTGGTGCTCCGCAATGATAGAATCTTGAGACCAAATTACCTTTCAGCACCCTTATCTCCTTCCCTCTTGAGGGCATTGGGGCGGTTCAGGGTGGGTTCCCACCTACGGATAGAGACTGGCAGATGGGAAAACCTGCAACGGGAGGACCGCCTATGTCCAGCTTGCATAGGGCGCAGCAAGGAAATTGAAACTGAAGAACACTTCTTCTTCTACTGCCCTCTATACTACGAGATCCGTGGGAGATTTCACTGTTTATTACCCAAACTCTCACTGATGTCTTTCACTATGAGGATAAAAAATGCTTGGCAGCCTACCTACACGAGGCCTTCACCCTTAGACAATCGCTAGAACATTAATTGTGGTTTCTAGATTTGTTCCTCTCTCATTTTTTCTTCCATTTTGTCCCATAAGCTCTACGAGCTTTCCGCGGACGTCATAAAGCACCATTTCATTTCATTTCATTTCTTGTATCCTGCTTTCTTTTGTCCCATAAGCTCTTTGAGCCTTCCCTGGACGTCATAAAATCTCTTTGAGCTTTCTGAGGACGTTATGAAGTACCATTTCATTTCATTTCCCTAGATTATATCTTACTTTTATGTACATAATAATCATTTCAGTTTTCAGGCTAAATGCGAACTAATACATGTGCGCCACGCCCCTCACCAAGAAGTGGCTCTTTGACTCAGTCGTCACCCCTGCCACCACTTATGGCTGTGATTTCTGGTCACCTGGTGTCCCAGTTTCCTGTTGGGAAAGAAATTTGGAACTGCTGCAATTGTCTTTTCTCCAAGGAGTGCTTGCAGCTAGATATACAACACCATCACAAATTCTATGTGTGGAATTTCGATGCATTCCGATTCAAACCGAGGCCATCATCCGGCTTACAATCATTCTTACAAGGTTACAGGCCTTCTTACCCAGGGCTGACAGCCCGGGCTCTCACAACATCTATCAGGCTCAAATTTGCTGGTTTCAAGACCTCCTGGTATCCTCGGGTGTCCAACTTTTTTGAGCGACTTTGCATTGCTTCCCTACTGCGACAAAGTACAGAGGGGGTGGACCACAATAGATGCTTCAGACAAGGATGTATGGAACATCACGTCCCAGGGACATGGAACCAGCCAACCTTAAAGCTGCAGTTCTATTGGGAGACGTGTATTCTTGGTCATCCGTGAAGATAGATCTTGCAGCCAAATTACCTGTCTGCAGCTCTATCTCCCTCTCTTTTAGGGCAGTGGGGAGGTTCAGGATGGGCTCCCACAGTCTGGATAGAATGTACCCATAAGACTTTGTTTGCATTAGCCTTGTGGCCATGTGGATAGAGACTGGTAGATGAGACAACTTGCAACGTGAGGACCGCCTATGCTCTGCTTGCGCTGGGAACTCAAGGGGAATCGAAAGTGAAGAACAATTCTTCTTTCACTGCCCTTTTTACTGTATCTGTGGGAGATCCAATTGCCTATTCCTTCATACCAATCTCTTATGGAGGTTCTCCATTAGGAGGATCGGGAATGCTTGGCAGCCTACCTGCACGAGGCATTCACCCTTAGACAATCACTCGAACAATAGTTCTTTTCTCTGACTCTGGTTTCCTGTTTTCTCTCATGTTTTTTTTCCATTTTGTCCCATAAGCTCTATGAGCTTTCCGCGGATGTTATAAAGCACCATTTCATTTCGTTTCGTTTCGTTCTCATGTCCCATAAGCTCTTACCATTTGAGCACAATGGACTCTCTATTGCTTCACTATTACCAGTGAATCCAGAAGGGGTGGGCATCACATCCAAGCAAGACTCATTAGAAGGGAGCTTATGGAACTACATGTCAGGAGAACTTGGAAGCTACCCAATCTCACGACAAAGCTCCATTTCTATCGAGAGACGTTCTTGGTTCTCCGAGATGATAGAATCTAGCGGCCCAATTACCTTTCGGCATCTTTATCTCCTCTCCTGAGGGCATTGGGGCGGTTTAGGGTGGGCTCCCACAACCTACGGATAGAGACTGGCAGATGGGAAAACCTGCAACGGGAGGACCGCCCATGTCCAGCTTGCACAGGGCGCAACCGGGATTTTGAAACTGGAGAACACTTCTTCTTCTATTGCCCTCTCTACTATGAGATCCGTGGGAGATTCCACTGCTATTCCGCCGAACCCAATCTCTCACTGAAGTCTTCCACTATGAGGATCAGAAATGCTTGGCAGCTTACCTGCACAAGGCCTTCACCCTTAGACAATCACTCGAGCAACATTTTTTATTTTTGGCTCTGGTTTTGTTTCCTCTCTCATGTTTTCTTCCATTTTGTCCCATAAGCTCTATGAGCTTTCCGCGGACGTTATAAAGCACCATTCCATTTGATTTCAATTCTAAGCATACCTTTCGAACTTACGTCCATTGGAATGTACAGACCAAACACAATAGGCCCCTTCATACAGTCTAAATTATTTTCAGGGATTGCTTGTCCTTGACATGAAATTTGAAGAGTGATGTCTAAGAAGTTGTGTTTGAATGATGCAGAGTTGGGTGCCTCACCCTTCCTATCCATCAACAAGAGTAGCCTTACGACTACCAGTACTGGGTTTTCAGTTTTCGCCAGCACGGTACCACCGCCTTATGCAAGTCCTGAAGGTCTTTGAGAGGACTAGTGATGACAGTGAAAGTCTTTCGATTCAGCCTTGGGAGCCTGCGGACTTTGAGGGCCCGATGTCTGTCCTTTCATGGAAGGTACATAAACATGTCAGATTACTGACTTGCATCTCAAGCTTCAAAACATGTTTGTGCAATCTCTTTTGCTTGTTGTTACCTCTAGTTTTAGTACTTCTATTTCCTAGAAACTTATTTCCATTGTATGTAAATAGGGAGTGGGACACAGAGAAGCAGTCTGGCAGCATCGGTGCGGTGCTTTGGCAGGACCCTTCCTTTATGTTTTGGAGTCTCCTTCCTCACAGTCTTACAAACAATGTTTCAGGTAACCTCAGCTCCAATGGACCCTGCTACTCCCGATCTAGAAGTTAGAAATGTGTCCTCAGCCTGCGTACGTTTACCATATGCTTTAGAAGTTTGCCTCCGGTACAGCTTGCCATGATGTATTGATGGAAGTGAATGGCCTCTTTTTGGTGTTCTTGATTTTTTCTTGTCTTTTACCTCTGTTTTCCACGACCATCCTGTCTGGTAATGTTGTAGCTTCGGCTTTTCTTGGTTTTCCTCTGTATACCTTGACAGACGAGCGTGTGGAGCCTGATTGCGCTGAATCTGATTTGACTAATTCAATAGAAGCCACACTGTTTGTGTTGTAAAATGATTTAGAATTTTCATCCTCAGTAGTGGACCTGGTCTGCTTACTTTCCCTGTCTGCAGTCTGATAGGCAAGCAGGTGAATAATGTGCCTCCAGACGCAGTGGGCGGTGTCGACAACGTGTTGGCAGTGTGTGATGCTGGACAATTCAACAACAAGGTATCTCTAACTTGAGATGTTTCTGATTCCAGTAGGTCTTCGCCAATTGCTGGTTTCGACGGTAATTCTTGAGGGTAAATCTAGAGTTCAAACGTTGACTGCTCTCAGTGTAATTTGGGTTCGAAGTTACATTCTTGAGACTCTGCTTGCCATAGCCTCTGGTTAGCAGAGAACAAGTTCTACAAGTGGAACCTACCTGTCAACTAATGCTGCGTGCTTCAATCCATGTCTTTCTGGTAGCATGTGCTTCTGACCTTACTGTCAAATGTCCTGCACTTTCTTTCCAATAAGGTTTTCCATTTGACGCCTCTTCCACCACCACTTTGGCCTGTTTGACAGGTCGATTTTGCTTCCAAGGAACAAAATAGAAAGCATGGTCTCTCTCTTTGCACAGAGTGAGAAAAGAAAAGAGAAATGAAATGATACTTTATAAGGTCCGTCGGAAGCTCAAAGAGCTTATTGGAGAAGAGAGTATGAAACAGAAAGGGAGTGGGGCCCTCAACAAGCAGCCCATAAACAACAAGAAAGAACGAAGATAAGGAACTTTATAACGATATGAAGAATAACGGGAAGCAGCAGGAAACCCAATGCTGTTTGGAGACCAATATCTTAACAGGGTAAGCTGCTAATATGTTGTCCAGTGGGACCCATGGGTCAAAATGGAAGAATACAAAAACCACATCTAAAGTCACCCAACATAGCCTTAAGGATGAACATTTCAGAAGTTGTGTCACCCTGACTACGTTAGGTAAGGTGCCAGATACATTGGGTCCTCCGTTGTCAAAATACGAAAGAACAATTAGAAATGAAGCTTTACTGAAAGTGGGGCGGTTGCTTGCACAGGTGGCAGAGTCTGTGAATGCCCTGGTTTTACGTTTTGAAGATGAAGCTGCAAAGAATAGTTGGCAATCACGTCTTTCAGGCGCTATCTATGGTGCATCGGTGGGTTAAGTTTTTGCAATATATCCATATATTATTTGTGGGCCAATTTTATATTCCCAGAGATGCCGTGGACCCTGTAGAATAATCTTGGGAAGTACTTTTGCAACCTGACGAGATACACTTTCATAACAAACCCGTCAGCCTGAACTTAAATGTTTTATGCTTGAGTACCTTTGCTGTACTATTCTGTACTGGTGACAAATAGTGGGGACATTGACTGGTTTAAATGTCACCTTCTGAGTAAAAATTGGATGAAATGCACTTCCAAGCACCAAGTTACCTGAGGTGGGATTTGGAGTATCTCTGTTGTCTCACCCACCTCCCCATTTTTCTTTCATAGTTCCCAACCTATTCCACATCATTTTGACATCAACTTGAAGATTGGCAATTTGCAGAACTGCATGTAGTCTGATGAGAGGTTTTGAGACGCAATTTGTTCTTGGTGAGGCTGGTGTGCATGCTGGTGTATCTCACTTGCTGTCTTCAAGTTGTAGATACTACAGAACGTCACCTATTTAGCTCACATTGTTTGTGTTGGCATATTTCCATCAGGCACCTGCAACTATTGCTGGAATGATTGGATCTGGAAAGAATGATCAGGATGACCTCAAGGATGCAGTTGTAGAAGCATCAAAAGGGAATGAGAGGATGAATGCAGCAGAGCAGGAGAAGTTTTTCCTTACTGGGACACTTGATGAGCTGAAAATTGTAATAAGCAACAGCCAAGATGTAAGATCATTTCTGAAACTTGACAGTTGGAACTGACCATTGGCCAGTGGATAAAAAAAACTTTAGACCTGCATTACTTTCGTGTTTTCCTTCTTATTTGGTTACCAAGGAATGTGGCAATGTAGATACCAACCAATTTGAAATCTGTTTGGAATACTTCCCAAGGCGTGGCCAGAATTCAGTGGTTTGAAGACATCTTTTTCTTCTACTATCTCAGCAGCCACATTCAGCTGCACATACGCACTGGAAAAGTTCCAACTAGGAAAACCTTAACTATTGTTTGTATCCAGACGTTGACACTTTGTTGATTGTCTGGAGTCAAAGGTGATGGTGCATTGAAGGTAATTCACGGATGTCCATAGTTGTCATACATATTTCCCATATCGTTCGCCCTCAACTTTCAGACTGGTATAAGTAGTGAAACCATACAAAGACCTTCAGATGTCCATCGCCCCTCTACGCTCACTTGCGCATGTGGCATGGGTGCCTGCGGGGTTGTGAGCTTGCAGATCGCTCTACTGTGCGCGTCAGTGTGTTGCACAATTGCCACTGCAACGCGCACAATAGAACGGTTTTGGACAATTCAACAACAATTCAAGAGCTGCATCTTCCTCCTTTGAAACCACGGTGTGCGGGAGGGTAAGGTAAGGTTGAATGGGCTACAGATGACGCCTTATTAAAGGTGATAATGCCCTGTAGATTGGCTCTGATTGACTTCTATGGTTAGGCTGGTCCCTCTCTGGCAGTTTTTAATGTGCTATATCTAATTACCATGTGTCTGTGCAGACTAATCATACATTACCAAAGATATTGTTGGAGCCAGAAAAGCCTATTGTCGAGTTTTGTGCCATTGGCAGCAAAGTAAGTTTGGGAAACAGTGTATTGGCCACACAAGGATTGAAGGGGTGGATTGTGGAACCTTCAGAGTGTTCCCCTTGTTTCTATTGATTTAAAACAGCTGTAGGAGTCTGCATAAGCTGGAGTGGAGGTGGTCCTACTACTAATTGTTGCTCTGCTATATTCCAAGGATTTATTGTGGCTGGTAAATAGTTTTGATTCTAATGTCAAGGTCTAGGAGGCTTGCAGCAAACTGGACACAACTCACGTTTGTGGATTGATACTACATGCAGGTGGAATTTGTCATGAGGGAATATGATATGTCAGTGGGAGCTGTCCTACAGTCTTTGGAAATAGAGGACATGTTTAGTGGCCACATATCGCCTTCATGCCACTACCTGGCTCGCTCCTACATTAAGCCCAGAAAGTCTGGACACAAACAGAAAAAGAAAGGGAAACCTCTCCATAGCATTTCACAGGGTCAGGGTAAAGGAAGAGCCCTGACAGAACGCAAGGGGATATTTTCGAGAAGTCCGAAGGGTGGTTCTGCAGATGACCGGTTTTTTGATGCTACTGAATACCTGAATGAGAGTGATGAGGGGTCCAGGTCGCCCCGCCGGGGCAGTAGTTTCTCGCGAGCAGCTGTGAAATTTTATGATGCAGAAGAGGGCGGCGACACTGAAGAAGGGCAGCCTCCGAGCTTCAAGCGGGAAGTTGGGCTGCTGCCTGGGTTGTCCATTGCATCCAATGGGCACCATGATGCAGATGTGACAAAAGGCGAGGGTTTGAAGAATTTTGTGAAGGCTCAAGTCATTTTAGTTGACCAACATTCACCGGAATATGTCAACATTGACAAGGAGGTACTCTGACACAGGGATTTGGAACATCTATTTGAAGTCAATTTCTGTTTCCCAATAGTAGACATTATGAGTTGACAAAGAGTAATTCAGGAGATTGAAGAATTTTGGTGGTCTATGTTAGCAGGTAAGGATAACACTGTCGACACTCTCGTTCTATTGCAATCGTCCAACACTTATTGCCCTTTTGGATCTTGTAACGGCCATCACTGCCGAGGTGGAGTCTCCAGAGGACAACTCTCCTCCTTCATCAGGGCAGTCAGATGCAATTGTCAGCACCATCGATGCAACAGCTGTTGAGGATGTGGATGAACATGGAAATATGAAGATACCTTATGAACGCAAGGACTCCGTGGTTCAGGGTTTGTTGGGGAAAGGCAAAGATCGGGTGGTGTTTTTGTTGGTTCTGGACATGGAACTTGCCCAGGTTGTTCTGAACCTAGACGATGGTACCCAACTGGCGACTCTTTTTCAGGATGACTTGCACACTGAAGTGAAGGTATTGTCTGCAATTTTTTCAAGGGTTTTAACTAGATTTCATCAAACTAGCTTCCAGCTGATCGCTACAAGCATTATTTCGAAAACCACTGTTATATGTTCATCAAGCAGTCTCACATATCATGATTTTGAACATGGAAGGATACCAATTGACTTGGCAAGACCTCCTATGTTTTAGGGTTTCTAGAAGAAATGAATCTGCACGATTTGTGTGAAGGTGATTGTGGGTGATAACTTACCACCTATTTACAATGGTTGCACACATCAGCTTTGATAGAGTCTTATGCTATCGGTGTGGTGTATCTAGCTCAGGTGGGGTGTATATCTGTTCAGTTATTGTGTTGATGTGTGTGCTAGCTTTTCTGGAGCTGTGTTTAGGTATGCCGCACATTATTTACAGTATCTTAGGATCATTGTTCTGTTGCTAGACCACCATGGGAGGTGTATCTCCAAGTGTTAGATTAAATTCCTTCGGAACTTGGGCTTCATGAAAATATCTATGAAATAAGCACAGTGCTAGTCTGTCTGCCTGCTCCACAAAATTGTGCATTTGGGGAACCTGCTGCCTTAGTTTTCATCAAGCTTATGCATCGAAATGCTGTAGACACCAGGGAAGGGTTATTGATACTGTCCGAAGGGATCCTCATACTTGACTTACTCGCTGTCATGGACAGATCTTTCCAGCATCCTGGGGCGTTAAAGCTGCTTTGGGGAATTTGCGAATTAGTGATGATAGTGTGGATGACTCTCAATATCGGTATATATGCGACATGCGCGATCCAGATGGCACATCGTTTATTGAGGTGTTCCTTTTAGAGACTCTCGAGTAAAATTCAGTTTCTTTTCATTTTCTAGCTAGAGTTCATCCTTCATTGGACGAAATTCCCTGATTTTGTCGATTCTTTACAGATGAATCCAGCAGGGATCTTAAATTCTTTCAATTTGTTTTCTCTCTAGCATTCATCCGTCATTGGAAGAAATTCCCTGATTTTGATGAAGTTGATTCTTTACAGATGAATCCAACAGAGAGCTTATTAGAGAATTTTAGTTTCTAAATTCCTTCCTCAGACTTCACCAGGATAATTGAAAGAACTGGAAGAAAGTGGGTGGGTTTTGGGCCCATCATCCCACCCTTCTCCAAATGAGAGAAATTTGTTACAGTTACATAAGTGTAATTCAAGGGCATCTTACAGTGGCGGACAGATGTGGTGGTAATTCAAGCTTTTTGCGTTCTCTCAGCTGTCTCTTTCTGTGTCACATGCTCATATGAAAGATGGTTTCAAAAGCTGAAAAGCTTTGTTTGACTGCCTGTGCTCACAGTTGGAGTTCCTGTCGTTCAATCCCGAAGATGAGGATTATGAGGGCTACGAGTACAGCATTAGCGGCAAGCTGTCCGAAGTGCGGCTTGTCTTTCTCAACCGCTTTATTCAGGAGGTGGGTAGGGTATTCCTGAATGCACATTCACTTCTGGAATTCACTATAGCTTGTTGGAAGGCTTCTCATATTAACAACACCCTCATTGATAACACACCAGGTCTGTGTCTCCAATGTGTATCATGTCTTGTGGCATGAAAAGATCAGAAGTATAACAGTAGCTGATGATTTAATTGTCCAATTACTACTGACATCTAAAACATTGGATGGACTGATAGTAGGTTGTATTTCCCGTGCAGATAACAGCATATTTCATGGGCCTTATTCCACAAGATTCTGGCTATGTGGTGAAGCTGAAGGATCGAGTGACAGATGTGGAGAAATTTTTCTCACAGTCAGAGATTGAAGGGTCACCATCATTGAAGCTGGACGTGGCACTCACTAAGCCCATCATCATCATGCCGCGATCAACCCACAGCACTGAGTAAACTGAATTCTCTTCCAAAGCAGTCCTTTACCACCAATTTTGGAGAATGTTTTAGGCCACAGCTTCTAGATCTCCTGACATTCAGATCCTTTCCCATGATCTTGACCAAACCAGTACCAAATCAAGGTTGGACCTTCTAGCACTAAATTTTTCAATCCTATCGTACCAGATTTTGCCACAGGGTGGGAGCTCTGATCATTGTTCCTTTGACTATAGAAGCCTCTTAGATTTGTTCCTCTTGACACCAAAGGGTCAAACAGGGTTGTTTGTGGAGCAAAAATCCTGGTCTGCATCTCCATGACCTTGTGGGCTCGCACACACTCCCACATACCGTGCATGATTCCTTTGGGATTAGGAGGGGCTAATCCAAATCACCATTTTCAACAGGTCTGTGTTTCCAGTGTAAACCTATTGTAGAGTTGTTCAGCGATGTTATATACCTGATGGTACAATTTGACCTGTTTGTGTGGGCAGTTTTCTGGAATTGGATATTCTACATATCAACCTCAAAAGCAACTCACAGTGGCTTGTGGGTGACAAGGAAGATCTCGGAGCTGTGCGGCTGGAGACAATCAATCTGAAGGTGGAATATTCGTTACACAACCGTTCCCAATTTAGTTCCTTGGAGATTCTAGAAGCTGAAAATATATTGGGTTTCCTGCTGGTTTGGCTAAGGTTGCAGTGTTTTATGAAGGAAGTTTGTAGGTCCTTCTCATTTTCTTTGACCTGTTGTTGAAAGCTGGTCAATGGCAAGTTTCTTTCTCTCTCACTGATGTCTTTCACTATGAGGATCAAAAATGCTTGGCAGCCTACCTACACAAGGCCTTCACCCTTAGACAATCGCTAGAACATTAATTGTGGTTTCTGGATTTGTTCCTCTCTCATGTTTTCTTCCATTTTGTCCCATAAGCTCTACGAGCTTTCCGCGGACGTTATAAAGCACCATTTCATTTCATTTCATAAAGAAAAAGCGGAGAGCTCTATGAGCTCTCCGTGGACATTATAAAGCACCATTTCATTTCATTTCATTTCTCATAAAGTGCCATTTCGTTTCGTTTCGTTTCATTTCTTTCCGCGGACGTTATAAAGTACCATTTCATTTCATTTCCTTGCTTGGCAGCTTACCTGCATGAGGCACTCACCCTTAGACAATCACTCGAGCAATAGTTTTTATCTTTGGCTCTGGTTTTGTTTCCTCTCTCATGTTCTCTTCCATTTTGTCCCATAAGCTCTATGAGCTTTCCGCGGACGTTATAAAGCACCATTTCGTTTCGTTTTGTTTCATTTCGTTTCATTTCATTTCTTTCTTTTATTTCTTTCGCGGACGTTACAAAGCACCATTTCATTTTTATTTCTTTCCACTGTCTATTCCTCGGAATTTTATCTCTCACTGAAGTTCTCCACTATGAGGATCAGAAATGCTTGGCAGCTTACCTGCACGAAGCCTTCACCCTTAGACAATCCCTCGAGCAATAGTTTTACTTTTGGCTCTGGTTTTGTTTCCTCACTCATATTGTTTTCAATTTTGTCACATAAGCTCTATGAGCTTTCCGCGGACGTTATAAAGTACCATTTCATTTCTTTCTTCTGTTTCCTCTCTCATGTTTTTCTTCCATTTTGTCCCATAAGCTCTTTGAGCTTTCCACGGACGTCATAAAGTACCATTTCATTTCATTTCTTTACCAGGTTCTGATATGATACTTCGACTGTTCTTCCATTAAGTGGTTGTATCTTCGAATGTGGGTATGCCAAAGGCAAACACCATTGCGTGCATTATTATGATATACGCCTGGAATCTCTATCAATAGTCAGCCTTTTCTTGGTAGGATCAGTTTTGGTCTGATATATAGGCGACGGACTGGTATATGTACTGGTATATGCACTCGTATGTAAAGACCAGACCAGTCTGGCAAGTAAATATGCTATACTCCGGTATAGTCTGGTATGTCTGGTATAGTCTGGTATGTAAATATGCTATATGAGACACCAGACCAGGCTGGTGTAGACTTCTATATACCAGCCGCCATACCAGTACTCCCCCACCATCTTCCTCATTTGCTGTGGTATGGTATTCTACTTGTGATATTAGTATTGTATAAAAGTTTTCTATAATTATGTATGTATTGTAGATACGTTATATATAGGACTTTACAAAGTTTGGTTCTCCACTGGATACTTGATAACTGTTAAACTTTTAACTGAAAATGGCACTTGAATGGTACCAGTATTGATGCCTGAGACCAGCTGGTATGGCAATCATAATAGTCAGTACTCATATCAGTATCTAGACAACATATATCTGCCATCATATATGCCAGACTTGTATGAACGTTTGTGAAACCTTTTGTACTCGCACCAGTCTGGTATGTCCTAAAACATGATACCAGACCAACACTGGTAGGGATGCCCCACAAAGATGGACAGACTGCCAATTAACCTGCAAGTTGAGGGCTGAAAGAAGAATAACATGCTGCGAATTTTCGGAATTTACCAGTCAGGATTGCTATATGATGAGGAATTATTGGTTGTTGTTGTGCAGATTGAGGATGTGCACTTGGTTGTTGGTGTTGGCGGCAAGACAGGGGAAGGTATCATCCAGGAAGCCAATGGGTTCTCTCTTGTTTTGAGACGACCCCTGCGCGACCTTTGGCATCAAGTCCCAGGTGTGGAGGTTTCAGTGAAGGTTGAGTCTTTTCCATTCTCCTTTCCTCTGTTCTCTGAATTTTGGAAAGAGAATGAACCACTTTGCTACTAAGCAAAGCTGAACAAACTAGGGGCAGCTGCTGGTCACCAGTCTTCTCGAAGGACAATCAGCATTTCCACCTAAGCTAACAATTGACAGTTAGAAGTAATACCCAGTTTTCCCCTGATCCTCAACACACACTGGGTCTCCTCAGTGCTTCAGAATTTCTCCGGCCCGGCAGTGTGAAGTTGGCAGGTGGGAGAACACCAATTGAGAAAGAGAGGCAGAGAC
Source organism: Takakia lepidozioides (assembly GCA_030704615.1). Classification (NCBI taxonomy): domain Eukaryota; kingdom Viridiplantae; phylum Streptophyta; class Takakiopsida; order Takakiales; family Takakiaceae; genus Takakia; species Takakia lepidozioides. Next base: position 60,942,336 of record CM060734.1, read on the forward strand.
CTTCCCACTCTTGTCAGCATAAGGCCACAAAGTAGTCTACATTGGGAACTCAAGGAGCTTATGGTCCTTGTTGTTCAGACATCACCCTCTCAAACAAGAGTAGCCTAGAGGGAATGGACACAAGTCAACCCGAAATCTCATTCCAGTACTCTTGTTATTTATGTCCTTTTCCTTTCAGCATTTTGGTGGGGACATGACACTGAGACTGTTTCCAGGGGTTTTGGTAGCACTTGTTGAAACTCTGTGAGGTATGACACTACAGGGCCAGATGATGCTGAAATTTATCAACTGAAATTGACCATAGAATAATTTTCAAGTCTAGTCCATCTTTTGAATCAGCTAGGATGCCAGAACAATATGCTGTGCAGTATGCTATGTAATAGTAAGAATAGTCACATTTTCCTGGGGATCTTGGTGCCTTGTTTTGCTACAGATTGAGGAGTTAAAGGCTGCCTTGTCAGATAAAGAGTACCAGGTGATAACTGAATGTGCAATCAGCAATATGGCAGAGACTCCAAATTTACCCACTTCCTTATTCGGGAGTAAGGGAAAAGACCAGAACAAGCACCTTCAGGATATTCAGACTCCTGATGCGACAGTGCCCGAGGCAAAGTATCGGGAGGTTACTGTAGTTAATGGCACACTGGATAATGCAGGTCCACTGGATAACACAGGCTCGCAGGAAAATGCAGAAAGTTCATCTCCTGAGAAGCCCTACACTACAGTCAAAGTGGGCGTTGAAATTGATCTGGTTGAACTTGGATTGTTCATGGGGGGTACCAGGGATGCTGCTCTTGCCACCATTCAGGTACTTTGTGTTTGTGTCTCCCTCTACACCCGTGGGCTCAAGCAAAGAGAAAAGTTTGAAGTCATGTATTTCTCTTGATGAGTAAGAGAAAGATGCATGGATTCTAGGGGCTGTGGCTGCTGCCCTCTGCATTGGCCTTTCCTGGATTTTATGTGTTATCTCCAGCACTGTTTGCTCATATTGGGGTTCTCTGTTGAGGTCCTCTCATCGGGGCATCTGCCTGTTTTGTCTCTGTCTCATTGTTTGAAGTTGATTAGCTTGTGGTTTGACTGCATTAAGAAGGCTCTGATTGCTGACCCTGTTGACAGCATACCTTGATGATGAGTGTGGTTTTTCCCTATTAAGTTTGTTCCAGGATGAGAAAGTAGTACGGAACTCATAAGACAATTGCCATAGCCTAGTAAGTAGTAGAGTGAAACTTTATAACGACCACAGGCTTAGAGAAAGATCCTCCACATAGTCTTTCCTATGGATTTCACAAAGGTAGAAGCTGGAAATTCAAGAGCTGTTCTTCTTTTTAGTTTCCGTTTTATGGAATCCAGGGCGCCACTTTTCTAACTGTTTAGAGATAGCCAATCCCTCACAGATGAGTTTTATTAAGAGGATCAGACATGCCTGGCAGCAATCTAAATGAGGCTCCCCACCTTAGAGGATCTCTCGAAGTTGAGTTCTATTTTTTGGGCTGCTTATTGGGGGTCCCATCTTTCTCTCCCTTGTCCCAGAAGCTCTTTGAGCTTTCTGTGGACATTAGAAGCTTCTTTCTTCCTGTATCATTTCATTTCATTTCATTTCTGTTCAAGGACACTTGCATGCTGACAAGAAAGGTTGAGATTGCAGGTGAGTGGAGTGTGGGCATCATACAAAGCAAATTCAGTGGAAGTTACAATTGTGATGGCAACATTGGAGAGATTAAATATCAAAGATGATCGGGAGGGTACTGAGGCAGAGATGCGATATATGATTGGTAATGCAGATGAAAAAGACCCAAGCACACTGGAGGGAAAACTTTACCAGGCACCAAAACAGAAACAATTGAGTGCATTGGATACACCCTCATGTAGTCAGCGTCGCTGCAGGTCAGTGAGTAATATCTCTCTCAGAGATGTGGGTTTGCATTGCTGTACATGCGGTTTTCAGGACAAGACTCCCTAACATACAAGACATTAGTGATAATGGTCATGACATACTCATTGAAATACTCCATTGTCCCTCGTTACCATATACTGAACAACAGAGTGTTTATTTCCATCTAATCCTGAAATGAATGGTAGAGTGATTGTATCGATCATTGCTGATAACCCTCAGGATGCTCCATGTGTCCTCTGATAGTTTCTCCTGTGTCCTTACACAGGCAATTGACCATCAGAGGAATCTGTAAAGGCTTCATTGGTGATTCAAAGAAAAATGAGGTTACTGAACAGAACTGCTGGTGCAGGTCAGCTCTCACAATGCTGAGTATGGATGCAAAGCTCAGCCCTACACAGCAGTCAATATTATTGCGCATTCAGCGCCCCCGTCTCGTGGTGGCTTTTGATTTTTTGTTGGCAGTTGCTGAATTTTTCATCCCGTCCATCCACACAATGCTCTCAGAAGGAAAGGGCGATGAAAATCCATTGGATCTCATGAATGGCATCTATCTGACTGAGCCAGTTTATAAGCAAAAGGATAAAGAGATGTCAATATCACCAAAGAAGCCACTAATTGCTGACAGTGAGGGTGTGGATGAGTATGTTTATGATGGACAAGGAAACCACCTCCACTTGCTAAGTCGGAAGGGAACAGATCTTTCTGATTTTTCTCCAGAGGCACTTATATTTATTGGCGATGGAAAGAGGGTCATCTTCAGGAATGTTATCATCCAGGTATGCTCAATGCTTTGTGGAAAATTCCCTGTTTGTCGGCTGAATCCTTAACCTGCACATATACTTGTCTTCTTTTAGTCAGTGATGCATATTATTAGCTCATTTGTAGTTAACTGTGGTGTTTATTGGCCAGCCATTGAAGAATACTCGACATTAGTTTGAGTTGGAAGGAGAAGGACCATAACCTGTTGTGTTTCTGTTTTGTGGGTAGAATGGAGACTACCTTGATTCATGCATTTATCTGGGGAGCAACAGCAGCTACTCAGCATCAGAGGATGATGGTGTGTTCATGGAAGGCCCCCCAGAGGAGTCCGTGGATGAGACCTCCTTAAAGGACACAGCATTTGAAGGTGGAGATGCTGGTGGCTCGCAGGGGCAGGCTGGGCCCAAACCTCCAACGGAACTAGTTTTTGAGTTGCAGGTGAGAGCTTTATAAACTTAAAAACTTCTTTTTAAGGAGCTGATTCTTGTTTGTATGGCCTGGAAGGACTGGCCGATCATATTCATACCCTTCAAAGCTGATATCATTACATAAGAAACCATATGTGGGAACATGTTTGGAGAAACCAACATATGAATTTCATTTTGTGATTGCAGGGGTTTTGGTCTTCCAAAAAGTAGGACAGACAACTGGCTAATGATTGTGATTAGATGAATTGCCTAAATTGTGTCTAATTTGAGAACCTTAGAAGGAATTACTGAAATAAAAGCTTTGATTGCAGTTTGTATTGTTTCTCAGGTGCAATAATCATGCATATATGATGTTACTGCTCAATAGTGAAGGGCGATGGAGGTGGGATCATCTGTGGAAATCGGTATAGACTGGAAGAATGACAGATTTAGGAAGAAGTGGTACTTGAAAAGAAAAGACAAGTTCTCAGTCTGGTACTGGTCTGTGCAGGCTATTGCTCCAGAGCTTACTTTCTATGACAGCCTCAAACGACCATCTGAACCGCTCCTTCTTCCTGAGAGGCTGCTCCATGCAACCATGAATGTATTTTCCAGGTGAGAAACTCAGGAAGTTCTTCAACTAGTTGTGCAAATCATTTCAGTGCACCGTGAATCGCATATCTTGTATGCACTAACATGGATGTGCAACCTGCTTAAGTTCAATTTACAACTGGGGTAGCAGGTTGATTCAATGCCTTTTATCATAGTTACTGTCTGATGCACTTTCTTGCCCACATCCTGTTTGGCGTTAAATCTTATGGACACTCTTATCTCCTCAGTGTAGCTGCAAATCTATATTTCTATTTGACGTGGAAAAGCTGAAATTGCACTCCAGATTCCTATGGATGTCAGAATGATGGCGTGAAACCGCGTGGGTCCTTGCAGATTCTGTTTGAGGGGAGATGACATGGAGTTGAATGCAAATTTAAATGGCTTCACTGTTGAATCCAGCAGTGGTGTAAGAGTCGTGGAACCTTTTGATGCAACTGTGAAGTTCTCCAGTGTATCAGGAATACAAAACATCCATGTCGGTATGACAGAAATTTACAGCAATTTCTCCTTCAGTGTCTTACAGCTCATGCTGCGGCTTCAGGATGATATTATGTCATTCATGCGTATCACCTCAGAACAGACCACAGTGGAATGCTCTGAGTTTGACAGGATCTGGGCCAATGACAGTAAGTCCTCCCTACTAATTTCCCTGCAAGTACATAGCACAAGTGAATAAATTTCTTTTTTTGTTGAACGGTATTTTCTGATTGTGTTCTCTTCATGAAGATGCATGTTAGGCCTGAGTCAATTGATGTATGTGCCACAGGACTGGACGTAAACTCAGGAGGGCATAACATTGCTTTCTGGCGACCTCGACCTCCTCCTGGTTTTGCCGTTCTTGGAGATTGTTTCACTCTTGTGTAAGTTCCATCTGGTCGTCAGCTGAATTTTATGTAAATACAGAAAGCAGACGATGAGGTGGTAGAGCTACAAGTGTTGAGGCTCACAAGTCACCTGTTCCTTCTCACTATCAGCCTCTGCTTTGTGCAACTTTGTGTCTCAGACGGTGTAAGCTTACAAGGTCTAATATTTTGGTGTTTGGTCTCACACTTTGGACAACCAGGGATGAACCTCCATCAAAAGGTGTTATCGCACTAAACATGGGTTTGGCACGAGTGAAGAGACCTGTGGATTTCAAGCTTGTTTGGTCGTCTTCCAAACTCTCCTCTGCTCACCGCAGCAACCAGGCTAATGGAACTGGCAATGGAGACGACAGAGTAGATGAAGGAGCAAATGGTCTAAACCAAGCAGAGGAAGATGAAAGCAAATGGCGTGATGAAGATCCACAGGAGTGCTGTGTGTGGTTGCCAGTGCCACCCCCAGGTTATGTTGCACTTGGTTGTGTAGCTTCGAGAGGGCAGGATCCTCCCCTCCAGAGTACATCGTTGTGTGTTTTGGCTGTCCTTGTAACGTCTTGCAACATGAAGGACTGCATATACATCTCAGGCCAGCAATGGTGGGTTTCTGTTTGTGATCTCAATTGTAACTAAGGGAGTGGGAGTCTGTCATTTTTGGTTTCCAAGTGTCGAGTGAGATCAGGTCCCACTCAGACCTTCCAACATGGCGTATGTGCTAGTCAACCTCATCATAGTATTCTTCATGCAATGTGTTTTAGAAAATTGCAGGCAACAGCTTCAATATCTTAAGGACATGTACTTGTCGGGACTTTATTTTCTTCTCACCCACTGTTGATTGCTTAATAGATATTGTAGATAAACTGGAAATCATCTTCGAATCAACTCCGTGGAACTATGTTGATCCCCGGTCACTTGTGTGCACTACCCTCTATGTGCTTCTAAACTGCTTATATTGTCAGTCGCAATCACAACAGATGTTTGGAGTTTCAGAGCTCTCCATCATTCTTGAAATTGAGGCTAAGTTACATGTTGCTCTGCAATCTTCAGGGCAAGCAATTTTGTCTTGGCTTGCAGTTTAGGGATCGTCATTTTATGGCAAATTTGTGTTTTCAGTGACGGGAGCTCGGATTTTGAGAGACAATGGGCTTTCTGGCGAGTGGACAATTCGATGGGCTCCTTTTTTGTGCAAGCTGGAATGGACTCTATGACCAGATGCAAGGGTTATGAGCTGCGGCATGTGATTGTTGGTTATGGCCAGTATACCAAGCCTTCAGCAGTTTCAAAGCCTATTTCAAGAGTGTCAAGTACTGTTTCTCCAATGATTGAAGCTGTGGGGGACCAGCCTGGGGCATCTCCTGGGGCATGTGAAAGACAATTAGCGCTTGGGGTTTCTTTGGGTCGGATCTCTGAAAATGTGGCACGATTCAAGCTGATCTGGTGGGATAAGGGTTGTGGTTCAAGGGTTGGAGTCTCTCTCTGGAGGCCAATTGTGCCACCCGGGTGTGCAATGTTGGGTGATTTGGTGGTCGCCGGGTACGGATATGATCATATATCCACCTTGATAACTGGCTTGTTCATTTATTCACAGTTACAACTTCCAATCTTGGAAGCATTAAATTAAAAGCTGGGCACAAGAAGTTAGTAATATTGATTTTGGTTATTGAATAGCTAAGTTCTGGTTTTGGATTACTATAGAATAGATTTCCCATATAGCTAGCTCTCAGCTACAACCATAAGATTTCTCTGCAGGAATTCCTGGACAATGCCACAAAGGGATGTCACATTTCCATCTCATGAAGCCGTATTCTTGATAATGTGAATTCCGAGAGAGCCCATGATATGTATCTAGAGTGTGTGCTTAGGTGATTGTTCAGAGTTTACTGTTTTCTATAGGTTATGCAATAATGAAAACATGTGGGAAGAGATCCTCATTATAATTGTACTTTTAGCAGCCCTAAGTTCTCTTGATCCCAGCCTTAGTTTGTGGGGATTGAGGGTAATCTCTGGGTACTGACACCACTGGGAAAACTGCTGTAACTTAGTTTTGAGAAGAGCAGGTCTGACCGGATTAGGAAGGTCCTGCGTGATTCGGTCCTGCTCCTCAACAACTGTAGGCATGGCTTTGACGAATTGCTTATTTTTAAACTGCAGATACGAACCTCCAAGTATGGGTTTAGTGTTGCGCTACACATCTGCGCTTCTGTGTAAACCTCTACAATTCCAGGAGCGAGGTTATATTCCAAAGAGGAGAGGCATGGAGGCTGTTTATTTCTGGTATCCTGTCCCACCACCAGGCTACGCCACGCTCGGATGCATTGCAAGCAAGACCCCTTTGGCCGAGGGGGATGGTGCTGATACTGTGCTCTGTGTGCGCAATGAACTTGTCACCAGTGTCAACTTTGTGGCTCATTCTATTTGGGATTCTTCATGTCTTAAGAGTGGTAATCAAGTGCTGAGTATATGGCCAGTGGAAAATGAGGTGAGCAGCACACGATGTATGAGCAACCTTAGTGTTCTGGTTTCGCATCTTTAACCCAGATGTGAGCTTGTTAGTCTGCTGCTGAATTGCTGCAAGTCAAGCTACTTGCTGGTTGCTGTGGCAACTGGTCCATTTCACAGATGACAGTAATATCATTGATTTCTGTATGCAGTAATATCTTTGCCAAATTCCTCCAGAATCTCAAGTACTGATGGAAGATTTGAATGCTTCATGGGTAATGGGCATTCTATGAGTTTTGGTAAGCGGTATTTATTCATGTTGAGTTGAAAGTCATGTTTGTGTGGGTTTGGGTTTTTTGGGGTTGGTGTCCTAGAGCAAAACCTTCTTTGTGCGGCATGGTCTCAAGCGCCCACCAAAGAGGCTCGCGCTCGACCTGGCTGACCTGAGAGGGAACACTGGACCAGACAATTTGACGATTGATGCAGAAGTGAAATGCATCTCAGTGACCTTCTTTGACGACTTCGGTGGACTTGTAAGCCCCAGAATCTTTAAGAGGATGCTTAGTACAGACTGCTGTGGCAAGTTGTATTTGTTGTACAGAGGGTTAATTCTGTTGACAAATTTCAAGATTGTCGAGTTTAAGTATTCTCAAAACTTCCTGAATCCCACTATCAGTGGATTTATTAATCAGATTTTCCCTGTTTCAAGATATGGGTTTAATAGTGATAGGAATTTGTTAACAGAAATTTTTTGTCGAATTTGTATCTATTGCTGGGCAGATGGCTCCATTGCTGGACTTCACTGTGAGTGGGATCCAGTTTAGCTTACATGGACGGATGGAAGCATTGAGCACAACAGCAAATTTCTCACTGTTGGCAACAACTTACAACGGAAAATATGATGCCTGGGAACCTATTGTTGAGCCTTGCGAAGCATTTGTCAGGTTTGAATCATTAGAATTGCTTCAACTCATGCGGGTTGGTTTAGTAGGCTTCACAATGAAGTTTGGAAATCCATCAGAAGCCATGACTCAAAACATCTTTCCAGTTCAAACTGAAGACACAAGTGTTGCACTAAATGTAATGATTGTCTAAACGTTTGCACTCTCGGATAGAGACTGGCAGATGGGAAAACCTGCAGTGGGAGGACCGCCTCTGTCCAGCTCGCACAGGGCGCAACCAGGAAATTCAAACTGAAGAACACTTCTTCTTCCATTGCCCCCTATACTATGAGATCCGTGGGAGATTCCATTTTCTATTCCTTGGAACCCAATCTCTCACTGAGGTCTTTCACTATGAAGATCAGAAATGCTTGGCAGCCTACCTGCACGAGCATTCACCCTTAGACAATCACTAGAACAATAGTTCTTAACTCTCTGGTTTCCTGTTTTCTCTCATGTTTTTCTTTCCATTTTGTCCCATAAGCTGTATGAGCTTTCCGCGGATGTTCTACAGCACCATTTCATTTCATTTCATTTCTCTCTTGTTGAGGGCCCTGCTTTTTATTTACTACTTCCTTTTGTCCTTTATGCTCTTTGAACTTCCTGTGGACGTTTCTAAAATATATATATCTTGCATAGATGACATTATGTCTGCTGTGTTGGTGTTGGCAGATTTGAGTATACTAGTGATCCAAATGATAAAGAGCTTCCAACAGTATCCCGTGTTCGTGTGAATGCTACGAGTGATTTGAATGTAAATGTTACCACTGCAAATACAAACATGTTCCTGGAGGCCTATGCCAGCTGGACAAATATGAGTCGCATTGAGGAGGGCTCCAAGAAACAGCTGTTGCAGGTTTGCAATGTGTAGCTTCCCTTCCTTTTCTTTGCAGTCTTTTGCCTCGGCTGGTCTTTCAATAGCTTTATAAGAACCTTTTTCTGCTTGCAGTTCTGGGGGCGAAGCCATCAAGCAAGAAAATATGGATTTCTTCTTTCAAAACTCTTTCACCATTTGGGCCCTACAATAGAATTTTTAAGATATCAAGGAACATGCATACTTCCAAAATGGTTCTCAAAATTCAGGGTTTGGAAAGGCAGACGAGTGTTTTCTCATTTCCAACCTCCAGGGCTCTCTAAGAAAGTGTAACTGTCAGGATACCTTACAGTGAATCTAACAACTCCTCGCATTTTGATATGGGATAACTTCTGGTGCTAGTAGGTTGGTACCTAACAAAACAAATTTCCATGAATCAGGACCAAAGTAGATCCAGCAAGCGAGCCCTTACCCCGAAGTCCTCACGTATAAGTCTGGGAAAGAAGGCAATGGACGTGAAGAACAAGAAGAGCTTAAATATCATCATCCACAATGAGATTGGCGAGCAACTGTACCTTCGTGTTGTTGAATCCAGTGGTTGGCCTAAAGTTATCCCTCTGCCATCTGGAGGGGTAGCATCAGTGAAACTGCCCACTTCTCGTAGGATTCAAGACCCTGTCACAAAGGAGTCACCAAAGCGACCTCCTGTGAAATTTGTGGCTCTTCTAATCGCGAATGCAGAGGTGTGTTATCACTTTCTACTAGTTCTGGAAGCGTAGTATGGGGTGCATAGGTGGTAGTGTAAGGGTGTGTCTGGGGTTTCATAAAAGTTGTGCGAAGGCTATTTGGGCAATGTGGTTTTGCAAGTTGCACCTCTGAGTGACATCTGGGTAATTTGCCCATTTTACAAGTAAGTGGTCTGTTTGTAGCTTCCAGAGGATGAGGGCATTGGGGGACGGGAGTATATGGCAGCTGTTCGCATTGTACCTGCCTCCCCAAGCTCGGACAACAGGCAGTTGCAATACCAAAGTGCTCGAACTCGCTGTGTAAACCCAGATAGCAGTAGCCCTCCTGGCAAAGTGCTCGTACATTGGGATGAGGTTTTCGTCTTTGAGGTCCAACCTGGGGTAAGTTATCCATCCTGCCTGCAAACCATGGTTGCAAACTTCAAGTTATATTAGGTGCCTCCTTTCTCCTTCCAAGAGCACTCCTCAGCATCTTAATGGACAATTGGGACCAGATTGTAGACTAGCGAGCTCAATATGTTTTGATCCTCATTAATTCAAATCTAGAACTAAGAGTTGAGTTGGCTAATGAGCAGGATAACAACAAGGCTGAGATCGTTGTGACTGAACTGACCAGAGGTATGTAATGCAGGATGTGCTGTGTTTGTTCTTCTCTGCAACTTCAAAATTTCAAAGTTTGTTTTACCTATTGTTTGAAGACAGAATTCTTATCTAATGTTGCTGTTATTGGTCATGACTCGCATTTCTGGTAGTCACTTATGAATCTCCATTTTAGGGCAGGTTATTGTCTATCTGGTTATCAGTCATTGGTCTGGCTTTCGCAATCTTCCAGGTTGTACTTCCGCACCAGCAACTTCCTAATCTTTGCCATGATGATTGATTTTCTGCTTGATCTGGGAAATAATAGACACTTAGCAGTGGGAATGTTACGTGCTATATGACCTAACAGAGCACCCAGCTTTGGCATTGGCACACCCAATTTTGAACAACAGCAGTAGTAAGAAGAGTTTGATCTAAGATTGATTGATGTTTTGAAGTCAGCTTACCCAGCAGAGTAGGAGCTGAGAGCTCTCTCACAAATTTCTTTCTCAACTCATTGGCTGCTGAGAATTCTCAAACATCCATAAAGAAGAATTGGACTGGAGCCCCAAAATTTGTGGGTAAGTTCACACTGAACCGTGTAGTTGTTATTTACTCTGCGAAAACGCGGAAGTAACTGTGGGCGCTTCTGGATCACAGGCACTCCTCAGGGGTTTTGTTTGATTCTTCTGTCTGAAAACTCAAATAGAAGCTCCACACTGCTTGGAGACGATACTCAGAAGCATGGTCCAATCCCCTGGTCATCACTGGAATTGAAGTCACATGAACTTTGCCGTACAGCCGTAGTGCAGGTATGCTTCCCCTGTTTTATCATTCTCAGGTGGCAGCTTTATTTTTATGATATGTTCTGTATTCTACAGACGATACTTAAAGGTAGCAGGGCTGAAGTTGCTAAAATAGTGGTTGGAGATATGAGCCTCCTAAGGTTTCGCCCTGGCATGTTTTCCCCAGAACTCTTTGAGCCCTGACTTTTGTTGGACTGGTTGAAAATACTTGTAAGACTTTGAGAGGCATTTTCAATGAGGGTTCCTATCAGTACACCTGGGGTGGATCTTCCTTAGAGTAGGGTGGCACAGAGAAGTGTTAGACTAAAAATTGGAACCTCTTTAACCATGTGTAGAATCTTATCCCCTCTTTTTTGTCTTTTGGGTAAAGAACGCACTTCCTTCATAAGATCTCACCCTTTCAACAGCAAGAACATCAAACAGAGGCTTCCTTATAGTGATTTACAGGATATTTCCAGGTTCACGGTGGTTCCAGGTCCTGTAGGGTCAATCCTAGTCGGTGTGGTCTGTGGTTCAGTAGCGAAGAGATGGCAGCAGGGCCATATGCTCCTCAATGTGTTGAATTATGTCCACATACCATGGCTGATTCCTGTGCTGAAGAGGATACAAGATGAGTGTGCACAGGAGGAAAAACCCTGTGGGAGAATCACTGTGGCGGAGCACTTCTTCTCGGTTTCTGGAGACACAAATTTGGTTGCAGAACAAAGAGGTCAGGAAGCTGGAAGTCATAAACCAGGAGTTATTGAAGTGGCACCCACGGCGCAAGGGCCCTGGACTCAAGCTGGATTGAACTACGCATTGGGCCCTGCACCTTGGAGTTTGGGAGATGACACTTTGGCTAGCGAGATTGTTGTTGAAGGAGGTGTTAAACACCTCATTGTCCGAACACTGGTACAGCTTCAGAATAGTACCGACTTCTCTCTTGAGGTGCAGCTTTGTCCAGATTTCCTTCTGGAGGGACTAGGGGAAGCTGCCACGGAGGATTCACTTGATGCAAATGGTGCATTCACAGAGGAAGAAGTCTTTGAGAATGAGCGGTTTCAACCTGTTGCAGGGTGGGGAAGCTCATGGCCAGGTCACCTTTTGCCAAGCGATCCAGGACACTGGTCAAAACAAGACTTGTCCGGTTCCTCACAGGTATGTTTCCATGGTCACTCTAAAGAGCTGCTCCAGAGGCTCGCCAACTTACTGTAGCCACAGGAATCAACAGCATCTGTGTTATGAGCACTCGCAACTACTAGATGCAAGATATACATTACCAAATTGCAGCCACTTCTAGGATACAGGATCGAATGGGTTATTCTTAATGGAGTTTTCCACCTCTGAGAAGTTGTACCATCACGGAAGGTACTTGACAAGTGCTGTTGACAGTCTTTGGCTTTGGGACTGCATAATACTCATTCCTGGCACCCACTACTCAGACCTTCCAAGCTCAGTAGATATTTAAGCTTCAATGTGACAGTAATGGCATAATTTTTTATGTAAATCTTTTTACGGAACGCAGGTGTTTCCAGAGGTGCAAGCACCACCAGGCTGGGAGTGGACAAGTGATTGGCAGGTCAACAAAGTGGCTTCTGTAGACCAAAATGGATGGGCATATGCCTTTGACTTTTGGACACTGAAGAAATGGCCCCCAGCAGATGGCTCAGAAAATACCCTTAGTTTCATCCGGCGTCGCCGTTGGGTTCGGTCCAGACAACGGATCACCAAGGAAAGAAGCAAGTGTCTTCATCTTGGTGTGTTGGAACCAGGGAGTAGCACTCCTTTCCCCATTGAGAGTTTGCGCGTGGGTGGCCTCAATTACTGTCTGCAGGTGAGTCCCTTGTCTTCTGGTCTTCCAGGCTATGTTGAAATTCCCATTCTTCAAACTCACTGTAGACAAGGCATTTACTCAAGTGAGCATTTTGTCACAGTTTTTATGTGAAGATATTGAAGATATGTTTGTTAGATGGTTTGTTTTAGAAAGGGTAGGTTTGTTTTAGAAGCTTGGCAATCAATTTTGTATAGCTATCCAGAGCCCTTGTTATGTGGTGCCTAATCAACTCGTCATCTTGCTGGTCTATTTGGGCCTGCAGGTAAGACCACACTTGGAGGTAAGCCACGGCTGGAGCCAAGTAGTGTCAAACAAAGGACGTTCAGAAATTGGCAGAAGACGGCAGCCCATCAAGCTCATCAGGGTGCGGGAACTGACAGGAACAGAAGAACTTTTATGCTGCCCAGTTGAAGCATCGAGCAGTAACATGCACGGAAAAGATTGTTGGTTCTGTTTGCAATCAAAGGCCACCGAAATTGGCAGAACTGCCCGTGCAGACCCTATCCTAGATTGGCGCCTAACAGTAGCCGCTCCATTAATGCTTGTCAACCTTCTCCCTGTTTCGTGTGAGTTCTCTGTCTCAGAGAAGTCTACAGCCAGGGGGCCGTTAGTCAAAGATAGAGGAGTGGTCAATGCTGGTGAAACAGCGCATATTTTTCAGACCGATCTTCGCAAAGCCCTGTATCTAACCTGGATTCCTCAGGGTGGTTGGCATCCTAAAAAGGTGATCTTTCCTCCACTTACACTTATGTTTTTATGAAAAGAATTTATGTTGTCTACAGGTATATCAATTAAGTGGTTGAGATTCCCTCTTAGGATGCAGTACACTCGACCTGATTCAGCTCTTTAGATATTAAATGCGAAGTTGATAATTTTACCTTCAAAAGTTGGACAGGAGGATGCAGCGATAGAGATGTCATTTAACCAGGAGTAAATCCTGTAATGACAGAAAAATCATGCTGTTCATGATATGATGGCAAGAGCGTAAGTCTGCCTCTGTGAGAGGGGCGGGGGTGTTGAATCAGAAGGGCACCTTCATTGAAGTGAGGCAGAGACAGCTTTGTACCCTAACCCTTTGATGACATGTTTGGTTTGTGTTCCAAAGGAGGCGGTCCTCATTTCCCACCCATTCAGACAGCCGGCATCTCACATCACTGTCATTAATGCAGTGACTGGCAGGTGAGACTGCTGACATATATTGAGGTTCTTTCTGTCACAGAGGCCTCATTGGATTTCATGTTTTACTCTGATGTTCTTGGCCCTTCTACATAGGATGGTGATCTGTCCTACAGGGAAAATGCCTCTTATACTGATAGGAACCATTGTGCAATGCCTTTGGAAGGTGGTTTGGGCTTGGGAACAACTTGGGTGCACCTTTCTGAAAGGTTATGATTCACCTAGAGTTGTCTGAGGTGAGCACCCTTCAGTATAGCAAGTGTTTTAGCAAGGGGACGGGTTTGAATATTTCTCAAGTAACGGATTCTTTGGAGCTGCATATAAATGGGAATTCTGATCATGATGTACGCTTTGGTGAAGTGTCAGTTTCACTGAAGGTTGTTTTTTGTGAAATATAGCTTAAAGATTAGAAGCAGTGCAATGTGCAGCCCATAGAGCACTGGAATCCAGACTTTGGGAGTTATTGGTGAATGCTGAAGTGCTGGGGCCAAAGAAGTGAACACAAATAACAGATTTGTGTGTGATATGCTTGATCTATGCATTTCTATGCATGGTTATATTAGACTTTTGTGTTTCAATTTATGTTTTACCGACTGGCAGGAAACTGAGGATCCAGATTCAACAAAACGATGATGAGAAGGGAGTTGCTGCCAAGATGGTTCAGCTTTATGTGCCATGCTGGCTTGATAGCAGAAAGTGCCCACCTTTGAAGTACAGATTTATGATCATTGAGCAGCAAACAGACAAGAAGTCCGGGCATGTTGTAGAGATGGGAATAAAGCTGAAGAATTTGGTGGAGGAGATTGATCACGAGGAGATGGAAAATCGTCCCGCAATGCTTTCTGCTATTGATTGCAAAATTACAGGGCTATCCGTGGCTTTGGCTGCTCCTGTAATCATGGAGTTTGGGGATGTTGCACCCCTGCTTCCCCTGGATGAGGCGGTAAGGGCATCTGATTGTGAATAACACCTAGCACAACACATGATGAATGTAGTCCAAAGTGTACTTAGCCAGTGGAGCCAAGCCATAAGCATCAAAGTTGAGACATTGCCATAAGTCCTCTCCTCACATCTTCTTGTGCAGCTGCCTTCTTTCTTACTTGGTACATTGCTTGTGTTCTGAAGAGAAGACGGCGTAATGCCCAGTAATTGTGATCGAATCATGCCACCTTGACAGATAGTTTATCCTTTTCCTTTCCATTTCTTTGATCCTGGTTTCTACATCACCCCTGTGAAAGCATGTTGCAGGATGGAAGTGTTGAGTTGAGAGCACCCGACGAGCAGGGTTCATACTTCAGATTTTTGGTCACAACAACTTCTTGTCCCTTCCATTTTGCACAGACAAAGGTACTAAAGGCAGGTTTATGAAATGTGTAGCAGTTCTGAGGGGTGACATGTCACAGTCTAAGAGTCTGAGGGGCTCCATGTTGCCTTGGGCATGCTGCCCCATGTCCATGTAGCAGATTGATAATTTAAAATTGTGACGATATATGTAGGCCTTAGCAATCCATGGACACTTGCATGGAGAGGCATCCGTTGGTCGTTTGTGCTAATGCAATTGAAATTACTCAAGATAGCCATTGGCTTGACCATGTTTAGCCCTAGCCAAGCTGCATACTATGAGTTTCATCAAGATGAGCTCTCATGGTGCAACTGTTGCTCCAAGCTGTCCATTTCTTTACCTGAATCACTCAGAACAGTCGTGCTTAAGGAAAAGTTTTCTTTGATTTTAAAGCTTCTGAACATGCAGTATCCCTGAAATTGTGCGAAGTCCAAGATGCTCTCTTAGCAGAGGAGCATCTGTACACATAATTTAAGGTAGCTTTAAACTTACTGACAAGACTTACTGATTCTGTTGCGGCAGGTTTTGCAAATCCGACCATATCTGATTTTCACGAATAGGCTTGGGCAAGTGCTTAATCTGAAGCAAAACGGAATGGACCACATAAAGACCCTTGGACCTTCTGATTGGAGAGTGTCTTTCCCATTTCCTGAGGCTGAGGATCCAGTTATGCTGCAGGTGAGTGAAAAGTGATCGTCTATCATGACTCCATGGTGTAATATTTCCTCATCTCTTTCTTCTCACCTCCACTTGAGGGCTCTTCTCCCTTACCCTGGACCCTCATGGCCCTTGTGGATGTTATGAAGTTTCTTTCTTTGCTCAGTTGTGGGAAAGAGAGTCTCAATGTGGAACTGTACAGAGAATCATGAAAGATTTGATATAGATGTCTACAAGGGTAATTTAAGACAGCTGAACCAAATCACAAGTAAGGTCTGGCTTGATCCAAGGAGCAAGGGCTCCTGTACTTGGATACAAGGCTTATATTGAAATCAAGATTAGGCTCTCTGAAGGCCAGTCCTATGGAGTGCCACATATTTGAACCCATGCACCCAAGTGGGTATGATATTTAGTATTGTCCACCTTTTACAGGTTGAGGGTCTCTTGTGTGGTTTTACCTTATTCTATGCACCATTTTTGAAATGGTGTTTTCGAAATCAAGGCTGCCCTTCTGAATTCTGAGGTGAATTTATTGGGACCTTCATTGAAGACAAATCTTCCCACAACTGTTGAACCCATGCACCCAAGTGGGTATGATATTTAGTATTGTCCACCTTTTACAGGCTGAGGGCTTCTCATATGGTTTTTTACCTTATTCTATGCATCATTTTCGAAATATTGTCATTTCGAAATCAAGGCTCCCCTTCTGAATTCTGGGGTGAAATTATTGGAACCTTTATTGGAGACATTTCTGAATCTTCGCACAACTGTCGAAGCCATCAGAAATTTTGGTGACCTAGTGACTCCCCTCCCCTTCCCCCTCCTCTTTTGCTCTCCTTTGATAATGCTTACTAACACAAGCACAGTCCAAGTGGGTACCCTGGAAGTACAAAACCAGGTCAATATGGAATGTGTATTCTAACTTCTAGTGAGTTTCAGTTTCTATTGCAAAACTGTATATATTTTGAACACCCTCACTTCCGGGATTCATAGCCAAGGTCTTGGTCTGTTTAAGGCAAAGGTCTTTTGTATTTGTGGTTTATTGACTAAAAAATTTCTTTTGTGTAAGGTCATTCAAGTGATGAATGTGATGATATGATTGCCGCAGATCCAATTGGACAGGTCACAGTGGTCATACCCAATTGTGATCCAAAAGGAAGAGTCCTTCCAGATTGCTTTGCGCTGTGACAATGGAGCTAGGAAACATGTACACGTGGATATTCGTGGCTATGAAGACGGCTCCAGATTTTTGGTTGTTTTGCAGCTTGGTTCTTCACGTGGACCTTACAAGTGATTAAATTTCCATACCTTCATAACTGCAACCATGTGTATATTACTTGCTCAGGCAATTTCTTAATTGTTTCGTTGAGTGTTGGAAATACCAATTGGAGGAGAACTGTGATACGAGCCCACAGCTAAGCAAATCAACCAAAGCTCCATGGACATTCAGAGTCTAATTTTTCTCCTTGGTCTCACTGTAAGCATTCATTGGTGGAGAAAAAAAGTAGGTGTAACATATTCCTTTGTTTCAGGCCTTATTCTATGCTCCAGATTGAAGGTACTAAAATTTTACCCTGCATACCAGGATTGAAAATCACACCAAGTTTTGGCGAATCAAATTTCAGCAAGTGGGGCTTGATGAGAATGCATGGCAATCTCTGCGGCCCCACTCCACGACATCATTTGCTTGGGAGAATCCTCAAGGGGAGCAATGCCTTGAAGTGCTGATAGACGATGAAAGTCCATGCCAGAGTGCAAAGCTTGACATCAATAAGTTTGGCGACCATCCTATATTGACATGTGACGGGGTTCAGTCAACACACGTCTGTGTCCATGTCTTCGAAATCGGGGAGGTGAAAATAGTCCGGTTTTTCGACCGTGAAGTAGAACTTGCAAGAGAATTAGAGGATGGGCAAGAGATTACATCACTAGTGGCAACTCAAGGAGCTGCAGAGCTGCTGCAGGTGGAAGAAGACGACAAAGTGGAAAACAAAGTGTTGCAATTTGAAGTTGTTTTTGATGTTGGAAAATTCGGATTGTCTGTGATCAACCAAAAGCCTGAGGAGATCCTGTTCTTGTCCATGGTGAAAGTCAACCTTACCTACTCATCAGGATTTGGAGAGAATGTCAGCAGGTACCACCTTCAACCAACTATGCGGGGTAGCCCCTCTTGGGCCTCCTGTGAGTGTCATGGGTATTGTTCTTTTCTCTGTTTTTGAAGTATTGTGAGGATAAAGGTGAACATCGCAAACAAACTTCTTAAACCAAAAACCTCTCAGAGGAAACCACCATCTAAAATTTTGTGCTAGATTGGCGGTCAGCACTCCTGAGCAAACACTTTTGTCGTTGCAATTATATCTCTTGGTGGTACGCACAGAAGCGGATTAGATGTATGGACCAGTGTTTTGTTAGGGAACCATGGATGGGCCTATTTCTCTCTTTTTGTCTCTTCATTCTTTTGTTGTCCTACATTGGGCTCCGTGTCCTCAAAGGCCCCTGTGGATATGATTTTTGGCATGCTTTCATTTCACTTCTTTTCTCTCCCATTCAGCTTTGAGGACTACTAATGCCTGCCAGCTTACCTGCATGAGGCTCTTCGTCTTCAGGCAACGTGTGGAGTTCCTTGCTGTGGTTTAGCTTGTTGTCCTACTTTGCCCTTGCATTAGGAAGTTTCTTATAAAGCACCATTTCATTTCTTTCCTTTTGTCCCATAAGCTCTTTGAGCTTTCTGCAGATGTTATAAATTTCCATTTCATTTCATTTGCTTTTGGGCTGCTTCTGGCTCCACTCTGTCTTGAATTCTTTCTTGTTTCTTGTTTGTGTCCAAAGCCATGTCTGTTGCCAGGAAATTGTCTGATGAAAATGAAGTTAGGCAGAAAACTTCCCTGAACTTGTTTCCAGTCTGTGACATGGGGGAGGACATCATGGATGACCTCAAGGGTCTACCCATTCTCGGCACTAGACTGAAATTTAAACTCAGGGCAGGAAGCCTACCTTTGAACAGCAAACAGAAGCAGAGAGGAAAGGGAGTGTGCAATTGCCCGTTGTGTGGGCAACCCGAAGCCAATATTCATTTCCTGATTCAGTGTCCGGGGTTCTCTCACCAGAGAGACGCTCTCCTCAAATCTATCAAGGGAATTGTGCCTGTTCCTCTGTTTACCAACTTTGAAAGTCTCGAGGCTGAGCCAAAAGCCCAGGCCCTCCTGGGGCCTTGTTACTGGGCAAACCACACACAGCAAATTGATGCTTGTGTGAAGGGATTTCTAGAGGATATCTGGCAAAACCCGGATCAATGCTTTATACCAAGGTAAGTCTTACTACCAACGTCAGCCCCTGACAGAGGTAGGTTCTGTCCCTTTGTGTTCCGCTCAAACTGAGCGCGGGGTCAATGGCCACAAGGCTACGGCAAACAACGTCTTATGAGTACATTCTTTCTTGTTTCTTGCTTCCTTTTGTCCCGTAAGCTCTTCGAGCTTTCTGCAGACGTTATAAAGTTCCATTTCATTTTATTTCTTTTCTTGTTGTGGGTCTTTTGTTCTACATTTCACAATTTTTCACCTCGCTCAAAATCCTTGAATATTCAAAAGCTGACTTCTGCCATGTGGTGTGATGGTGTAGGTTGAAGCTGATGGTAGGCTACATGCAATTGGACAACCAACTGCCCTTGACACCACTGCCAGTGCTGCTCGGTCCAGAACCAAGAGGTGAGAGCAAGGAGTTTGTGGTGAAGGCCACTATCATGAGATGCAATGACAACAGTGCGGGGACGGAGGTTTTCCCTTATGTTGGAATACGGGTAAGTTGTTGAACAAAATGAAGGAAGGCAAGGTGCATGGTACAAGGAGGTTGCAATCATGTGTCTAGGTCCCAGTGGCCCCACCCAAATCATTTGTATTGCTTCCATCCACCAGTGTGTTGAACTAATCCTGAAGTCACTCCCAAGTGAAGTGTTCTGATATATAACTATCTTTTGCAGGTTACTGAACGCCCATGGCATATTATGGTGCATGAGCCAATCATTTGGGAAGTAGTGGAGATGTACCACAGTTTACATCTGGATCGCCTGTCCGGGGAGTCGGATGTCATTCAAGTTGATCCTGAAATTCGATTTGAGTATGTTGTCATCCTGATTTTGAACTACAATCCCCATGTGTAACAGATAACTGGAGCTCCTTTCTTTCCCAAAGTGTTGTCATCTGTAATTTCCCATATCAATCTCATGGTTCCTTTAAGGTATGAATATATCAGATGGATACTGGTGGACAAGATCAATAGCCAACTGTGCTGTCTTTTCGGTGTGTGTGTGTCTGTATAGGCTTACTGATTTTTCGGAAGTTCGGCTGAAGCTGACATTCGAAACAGCTCCAGAGCAGCGACCACATGGGACGCTTGGCATTTGGAGTCCTATCTTC
Source organism: Takakia lepidozioides (assembly GCA_030704615.1). Classification (NCBI taxonomy): domain Eukaryota; kingdom Viridiplantae; phylum Streptophyta; class Takakiopsida; order Takakiales; family Takakiaceae; genus Takakia; species Takakia lepidozioides. The sequence continues at coordinate 60,962,590 of CM060734.1, forward strand.
ACCACCATTGGAAATATCTCAAAGATGCCAGTTTGTTTACTGACCCCCTATCAATATTGTACTCCTTTGATGCTGATATAACTTTGGCAGAGTTGTGTGTAGGTCAGTGTCATCAATGTAACAGATGACACAATTCAGAGCCCCAAAATACCTTGTCATAATTTTGGTTCTGGTGCATTGTACAGGAAACTATGAAGTTTTCCATCAGTCATATTTTGAGACTCTGGTGATATTGTACGATGTAGAAGATGAATTTCCAAGGGTGTCCTTGTGGTCTGTGTGGCAGATTCGCTTGAACAGTGTGTTCCATGAAAACCGCTACATGCGCAAGAGCCAGGTGATCCCTGCCATTTTGAATCGCATAAAGCGGGACTTGATCCACCAGCCGCTGCAGATTCTGACAGGTGTCAACGTGCTTGGCATGACCAGTTCTACACTTGCAACATTAAGCAGAGCTGCTGCAGAGTTATCTGGAGACGGAAAATTTCTGCGTCTGCGAGAGAAACAGGTGTTCTGTTAATTGTTGACTGTAAAAGATGATTCTCACAATTTCCCATGTAGGAAAGTGGGACCCCAGTCTTTCCGGTCCAGTATTGGATGTGTAGAGTGTTAAATGCCAACTCCTGCAGCAGTAACAGTTGGTGGACAATGGCTCGGGGGAAGTCTACACACTGTCACTATTAAGAGTTACACGAGCCATTTCCGGGGCATTTATAAGTGGCTCCTGCTTGGCAGCTTCAAAACTTGTTAATGGGTTCCCACGCCACTAATTTTGCAGTTTCTTTTTTTCTTTTTTCTTTTTTCTTGTGAACAGGGGACAGGGGCCCTGATAGTATTTTTTTTTCCTATGGGACCATAATGTTTTATTTTTTATTTTATTTCTTATATTCAATAGTGGCATGGTATAAAAAGTAGAGCCAAATATACATATATATGTTTATATATGTGGATATTGCAGTTGATTTCAGCTCCCTGCAAGCGATTTTCCTGTTGACAAGACAACTTGTTGTTAACATGTTTCGTTAATTTGACAGTCTCTCTTCAAGCTTGAACTCCTCTCTGTATATGCAGGAGAGGTCAAGGAATGTAGCAGGTGTGTGTGATGGGTTGCTCCAAGGGACAGAAGCCCTGGCACGTGGATTCACCTATGGGCTCAAAGGTGTCATTACAAAACCCATGTACTACATACGGCAGAATGGATTTATTGGGCTTTTCCAGGGCGTTGGCAAAGCTGTGGTGGGTGTTGTGGTGGAGCCTGTGAGTGGAATGCTCGACTTTGTGGCTCTGACGGTGAACGGGGTCGGCAACAGCTGTACCCACTGTTTTGAGGTCTTTGAGCACAAGCCTAAGTTCCAACGGGCACGTCTTCCGCGCACAATTCGTGCCGATGGAATTATCCGGCCTTATGATGAGAAGAGTGCATATGGACAGGTAGCAAGACAGCTGAAGCATCTATATGCCATGTCTAAATATTTCAAGAATCTTGGAATGAAACCATAAATACAAGTCCATTTATCTTCAAAGCAACGAAGTTTTCCAAATTCTTATACCTGAACTTCTGTGCCTTTGGTCGTCTGCTGGAATCATCTCAACCCACCACTTATGTGTCTTTGGTCGTCTGCTGGACTCGGTTGAATCAGCAAGTTAATGATCTCTGCAATGGTGATTTGCATGCAGGCCATTTTGCGGCTTGCAGAGTCAGGTGCTTACTTTGGGAGTAAGGATGTGTTCAAGGAACCAGCCAAGTATGCATTGACAGATATCTATCAGGATCACTTCGATCTACCTAAAGGCCTTATTTTGATGTTGACGAATAGGCATGTAATGGTGCTTAAGGTCAGTTAAACCCATTGGCTTCTATTGGCTTACAGTAGCCTACAGTAGCCTTGTTTAAGCATCAAGAAAGTCCTGTATGTGTTCTCTTTTGTTTCTTTTCTTCCTGATTTTTTTCTTGCATGAGAGAAGAGGAAACACCTCATGTGCTCTGCAATCTTGTTGTTCTACTTGTCCCATGGGCTTCGGACTGCCCATGGACGTTCTATAATTTTTACCACCCCCTCTCCATCTACTCTAATGAATTTATTCTCTTCTCATCTCTAGTGTTAGCAAGTTTCTTTTGGTCCCTACCATTTTGAACTTCCCATGCATGGAATTTTGTTTCTGTGTTTCTAACATTTGTCTACGTTATGCAGCGCCCATCCTCCCATGCCAAAGGCTCAGACCTTCCTCTTTCAGATCCTTGTACAATTCTTTGGGAAATTCATTGGAGAAATCTGCTGGCTGTTGAGGTGGCAACTGGGCCAATGGACCAGCTACCCTCGCATGTTATTCTTCACCTTCGCTACTCTCCAAAGACCTTTGCCCGTGTTGTTCGCTGTCACAAGCCTGATGAGGCAGGAAATGCACAAGCCATCCAAATTTACCAAGCTATCTGCCAGCAGTGGCGTGCATTTGGCCCGGAGCACACCAACGGTTCTGTGAAGGTGAGCTGTAGTTCCTCCAAGGACGGGTTTCATACTCCCATCAAGAAACATATGATGGCTTCAAGCAATGGAAACAGGGAAAGTAGATGAATGTTTGGATATCTATGACAGTTAGAAGTGTTTGTATGATTTAATATGTGGCTGTTGGGTTTGGCAGAATAGTGCAGAGTTGTGAAACAATGATCGTGGTATGTTGTGGTCATTGGCAGAGAGCAAGGAGACATCAACACCTTCGGATGACACCAAAGTCGGGGCCAATCGTTGATCCATGCATAGGAAAAAAAATCGAGCATTGGCAAGATGTGTGCCAGTCTTCAGGGTCATCAAGCAGCTCACCAGAACTGAGCAGTTCACCTTCATATGCTGCAGAAGGAAGCCAGTTTAAACAGGAGGTAGTGTTGTTTGAACGGATTTGGACATCAGATATGGATCCAGGATTTTCGAGCTGTTCCTTAATGTGTATGGTATGTTCTCAGTCCATTTACCCTCTTTTTTGGGTGCTTCAAAAACCTGTGTTACCTTTTCTATTCGCACTTTCGGTGGTATAAGGTTTAATTGCAGATTTGTGATTGTGGGTTGTTGAGAGATTCCTGAATAATAGCTTCTGGGGCTGGTAATCTGTGTCTATTTGCATCCTCTCCCTGCCCCTCAAGACAGACATGAAGCATCTGTTCTCCTCGAAGGAAGCATTCTGACATCAAGGCTAACAGCTAAGGGAAGGGAAAAGACTTTCAATATGTGACCTCCGTCCTGCCTGTCTTTTGCAGGAATTGTCAGATAGAGAGAAGTGTACGATCTGGCGACCCATTGCACCAGATGGGTAAATGTTCATATTGCAATTTGATATACACTGCAAAGCATACTCTTTTCTCAAAACTGAGTCATGTTGCAGAGTACTTGGTCAATAATGGAATTCTAACTTAGATCTGACGTAGGCCTTTTTGTGGCAGGTATGTTTCTGTGGGAGATATTGCATATTGTGGGAACCATCCTCCCACTATAGCAATCACGTACAAGAATGAAAAAGGAAGATTTGCACCACCAACCGGTTTTGATCTGGTAAGTTAATCAAACAGACATCACCGTCTTGACATCTCATGTCCACTGAATATCAAACTTAGAAGACCTTATTTTATTGGTGTTTGAGTTCTGGTATTCACATGGATTACAATCATTGGTGACAAGAGCTCAGACTCAACCTCTTGGTTTTTTGCAGCCTGTACAAATATCCTCTTTGGTTATGCCAACGAGATATGATTTTACTAAATCTAATCTTCTTGTATCATAAAACTTGCAGGTATGGCGAAATTGGAAGGATGGGTTCAAAGAACCAATTACCATTTGGATGCCAAGGGCTCCTGAAGGCTATGTGGCCTTGGGGTGTGTCGCTGTATCTGACTACGCGGAACCTGAGGTCGACTCAGTTTGGTGTGCACAGTTCGATGTAACAGAGGAAACTTGTTACGAAGCACAACCAATCTGGCATTCTCCCAGCAGCTCTCCATGGCACTGTTACATCTACCCAGTGGTCAGTGAGGCACTCACCTTTATTGGCATGAGAGAACAGAAGCATGAAGGTAGCTCAAAACCTAGAAGGATTATCTCGACCATCTCAACTACTGTGGATGAAATTCAAGAAAACTAAAACTAAATCTTGCATAGCATGTCTCGATGCAACTCGTGGTTGGAATCTGGCAGTTACGTTTTTGAAATCAACATAGAAAACACCTCAGTGAAGTTCGCAGTTTCCCCACGGTTCACTATCATCCAGAAGGAATAATTCAAGGAGTCTGACCTCAATCAAAAACTTTGTATCCACCAATACTGATGTGAAGGCAGAGATGAACAAGTTGAAGTTTTGGACATGTTGAATCATTCCTACTGAGGTATTGCCTGGTGCTCTCCATTTGGTAACCCAACATTGCACATGCAAATTAAGATGATTTTCAGCAACTTGCATGAGGCTTTCAAAGAGGTATGTGTTCCAATGACAAGAATTAGTGTGGATCACAAGCTTGGTGTTGAGCTATTACAGTGGCTACATCTTTAACTGTAGAGATGCAGACTAAACATGCAAAATGCATAGAATGTTATGTAGATATCATGTGTAGATGTGTAATGTAGATGGTCTGGCAGTTATTTGATGATTCTCCTATCTAAGATGATTTGGGAAATCAAGAGGAAGGCCTTTATTGCAGCCCTTTGAATAAAAGTTCTTCAGCATTGGAATGAAGTTAAATTTCTAAGAGAACCATGACGATATAGTGATTATATCTCAAATGTTTGTTTGTAGACTGAAGCATAAATTACATAGCATAATCTACATTATCTAACAACCTACTTTTTACAATATTACATCCTGAAGTGATTTAAAATTGAAGACAATGAAACTACCTTGCCCATGTTTTTTTTCTGCAGTTTTGGCATCAATCATGATATATAACAAAAAGTACCAGATAATAATAATAATATATGACGCCTCCCAAGTGAAGCCCTAATGATGGTGTCTCTTGACATCTAAGGGGGGACACCTTTGTGACACCAATCAACCTTGGGGTATACTGATAAGATATTAGTATCAGTATATATATATATATGACACCTCCCGAAGGCCCAAAGGGAGCATAACTTGTGGTGTCTCTTCACCACAAGGGCTTCCACCTTCCAGCTGAAAGGTGGACACCTTCATGACACACCAGTCCGTGGTTCGAACTCACAACCACATCCAACGTGGTATGTGCCCATTACCACTGGGTATGAATTGGTATGAAGTACTAGACCAGTCTGGTCTCAGGCCATTGCCTAGCATATATCCGTATTGGCTTGGTATTTCTGTTTCGTAATATTATGAGTAATACGCTGTCAGTCTGGTAGGTGGTTGAAAATTCGGTACCTGATACCACTACCAGATCCATTTTTGTGAAGAAAATCTCGGTATGAGTATTCGGTATGAGTATTGACGATGAACTATGCACAATATGGTTGCGGCTGAATCTGACCTCTTCGATGTAAATGAAGATGAAATATAAGAAGCTGCATACTGTGACGAACAAATTTAATGAGAAACATGTTTATTGTACATGTAGAATGAGAAGTGGGTTTTTTAACATGAAAATATAGTGGGTTTGTTTGGTACTAGATCAATATTAATAGTACCATGGTATATATGTTGTTCAAACTCTTGATATTAATACTTGTAAAACACAACATCATTAATGCATTGTCGATATTACCATGTTATCCACATCTCAGATCTTTGCCAATACTGCTGCTTCCCTGGTATCACAATCGGACCAATGCATCTATACCGGTAGTAACTTGGTGTATTCAAAATACGATACCAGTCCAACACTAGATTGAACCCACAACCACTTTCGAGGTGGTGTAAATTCTAATAGGCTCTAGATGGAGGATAAAGATAAAGTTTCTTTAACATCCAGTGAATTTATAGAGCCTACTGCTCACACAGAGGCCATCGAGGGCCCAATGGACGGTCTGAAAAGTCCTTTAGAACCTTTCAAAAGTGATTAAGAAGATTCCTATGAAGTTCGCCCTTAGGGAAATTCATACTCTTCTAGGAATTTTGACTTTAGGCTCCCAAGTTAAATCTTTAAGAAATTCATATTGTGGAGAGCATATAAATATGCAATGAAAGCTTAGAGGGGACAGTTCTTTTGGAAAAAGTTTAGAAACACTTCGAGTATAGTTTGTGTATCTTTTTGTAGATCGTGGGTGTTACAATCGTATCACCAATTGATCTTCCTCTTCTTGAGGATACAATTAAGATGTTTTTGTTCGAGAGGATTGTGGTTGTCAATAGTCTTAGGTATTATAATAATAAATAGCAGTGATGGTGCGTCGTCACGATAGAAAAAAAAAATTGTGGACTTAAATCGATCCCCTATTGTGAGTTTGTTTTGGAGTGTGAATTTAAAATTATATGTCGTCGTAAGGCAGATATTAGATATACTATAGTACGGATATTTGGAGATGAACGATGTCAAGAAGTGTTACAAAACTCAAGACCTATTTTTTCTTATAGCTAAAAACTGGAAGCTTGCTCACTTTGACACAACTACTTTGTTCAAAGAAAGGATGTCATGGAAATGACCAATTAGTGCGACTACAAGCGATTTCTCATCGCCCCACACCTCCGGTAATGCGGGGGCTATGCCACGTGGAGACTCAGGACCTCGGTAATGGAATGGGGAGGAGTGGAAATATGACTTCTAGTTAACCTATCTATAAAAAAAAAAATCGTCCAGACTCTGAACCAATCGTGGTGTTCGCTCTGCGTTATGTAGAACGCGGGGAAGATGAGGCATCTTCTGCTCCAGAGTTGTAGAGCTTCCGGTTACGTGGAACAACTCCCTCACTGCAAGATGGGAGCTCCATTAGTGCTAGATGCTCCCCAACGGATTGTGATGACAATGAAGACAATTGGCGCCATAAGCGCAGTTTTAGAAAGACCAAGTATCGGGTTCATCTCTCCTTTGAGTCCTGCAAAAGGAAGTGAAGACATCTGTTGGTCTTATGGCTTCCCCGCAAGGTTATTTTTTCCTTGCTAAAACTTTCAAATTTTGTGCTCTTGGGATATTTTACATCCCAAAGCTTATGAGGCCTTTGTCCCTCTTTTATAAATTTAAAATTTTAAAAAAAAAAAAACAGGAAGGTATATTATATATGTTATATATGTATTAAATATTACATATTTTCTTGTTCGATTTGTAATTGCAATTTTAGAGTAGAATTCATGAACTTGGTCGTGAGTTTAAATGTTCCTGTTATATTACCAATTGTAACGTAGGGGATGGTTTGGGATTGTATTATATATACACTGTATTAGAATTTATGAGAACAAATATAATATACAATTTTGGAAGACATACAACACAAAGCAAAAAATTGTGGTCGTTGACGCCCACAATTTCCAGAGTGCGAATATTAGGATCACTCGAAGAACCCCTTGATAGCATGTCAAGCTAAACAACACTGGCAAACCCAAACTGGAGCTACATTGGTAGAGAGGTCATTAACTGCTATGACCCAGATGCTCAAAAGGGTTGCATCGAGGCACCAAGGTGAAATTCACAAGAGAGTGAACGCCGATTAAGCACCCATGGGACCTGCATGGTTACCGACATAGAGGATATATACGCCACATGACAGTATACCTGTAAAGGACAGTGACATTTGTTGCCAAATAAACAAGAGCAAGCTCATGCTCTTCCTAAGTTGCCTTCAGGAGAGCTCCTTGGAGGTTCACCCTTCATGGACACATGGTCAGCATGTCGTGTCCAGACAAATACATGAAATAGTTTAGTTTGACAATCTGACAATCTTACACCACAGATGTTGAAAAGTAAGCTCATTCCAACTTGCTTGTGAGTGGCCAAGAATCACTGACTTACAAAATTTGCACACAGCTGGCAAATATACTAAGAGCAGCTGAGGAGGACAATAGGCTCACAACCCAGTTTCAAAACTGTTTGGAATTCAACGGGATACCAGAGACGAAATTTGTATTTGTGGAGAACCTATACAGCTTGACATCTTATACCTCTGTCAAGTTTTGGCTAATATTTTGAGCTAACCAATGCTTGCAATGGGACCACACTACCAGTGACAGCTGCCAAGTAGCTGGTTTGCCTAAAAAGCAGAGTCATCTACACATACTTTACAACAACTGGACAGCTGCAATCATGGGGATTTTCTCCCGTAACTTCTGAGTGACTGCCACACGCACTGTCATGACCGAAGCTGCAGGCCCTCCAAGCCTGACTTTGACTACAGGTCCATCAATCTTAACTAGACTCAACTCCCCTCCACCTGTGCCAACTAAGTAGGGTCGTATTTCTGAAAGCACCTGCACAGAAGTCATACTATGTCTGGTTAATTTTCACTTAAGCTGCATTGACCAGACCAGAAACTCCAGCATTGCTGACCAGACCACAGAAGCCCCAGACCTCCTCAAGTCTGCCTTCTGAACCTACAAGGGACGAAAAGATAGCACTGCAATCTGAGCTAGCACATCTGAAACTGCAAACCACCAAACATTTTCACATTCGTAGGTGTTACATGTAGTTGACATTGCTCTAGGAGGTTTTCAGCTAAATATTCAAAATGAGTAAGAATATGTCGCAATCCTTGTGTGCTCTCCCATTCTGTGTCGCTAGGCAATAAATTGAGCTTACATGTGCAGACAAATACAGACGAACAGGCCAGGAGCATAAGAATAGACAGCACAAGCGCGTGTACTTAAATACATACCGCATCCACGTTCTCTTCAGTAAGAGAAAGGCCAGTCTCTTGATCCAAGATTTGCTCAACCCCTAAGATTTCAGGAATTTTCTCTATTAGACGCCGCTCAATTCCCATCTTCATGGTCATCATAGAACTAGGGCACGACCCACATGCACCTTGTAACTTGAGCTTCACCACTAAGCCATCTATCTCATGGAGTGCCACGTTGCCTCCATCAGACATGAGGTATGGGCGTATTTCATCCAAAACCATCTCCACATTCTCCTCTGTTAACTCCAAGCCCTCTGTTGCTTCTTGTGGTGTGGCAACTGCTTCAACTGTCGTAACAACCAACACATACAATAACTCAGTTCAATTAGAGTGTCATATCTCCCCATCCAGCTTGGGACAAGCCATTCAATGTTCCATCATGCAACCAGTAAATCAGTTCCCAATGCACCATAAACCCTCTTTTGCATTGAGCTCCAGTGCTGGAACCCACCCTCTTTGAATGACCTTAAGTCCATCTCAGAGGGTAAGGAGAGTCTGCAACTCTTATAGTGGCCGTTGGTTGAACCATTGCTGGTGGGTCCTGATGTGACTACAGCGACCTTGGAAAGCTTAATCTTTAATGTCCATCGCAGCATCATAGGGCCGTGACTTTCAAACACCGCGTGTAGAGAACAATGGCCACTTGGGTCTCATAGCACATGACAGCATCTCAACAACCAAATTGTGGGCTTCACTCTGCACTTTTCTCTATTCTCCCACCCACCACCCGCGCCCCCGCTAAACAGAAAAAAACCCTGGGAACAAAGGGGCAGACTCTAATTCCTTTCAAGTGGCATAAGACGTCTACTATCGCTGATCTGTTATAGTACATGGACAGTTCTGGAAGGTGTAGTCTTAAATGGAGCACTGCATTCATGAGTCCTGCATGGCCAGTGGCTATCGGGCTCACCCTCTGCCAGGCTTAATAAGCAAAAGCATTCAGCCAATTCACTCAATAGTCAGTCTTCTGGAAACTCAAAGATGATTGCAGTCACTACAAAGCCAACAAAGCAGAGACTGTGATGTTACACAATGCTTCATACCTCTCTTTCTTTGATTGTGAATCCGCACCGACACACCACAGCCCACCCACACATTCCCATAAAGTCTTGATCTCTGTAATGCCAACATGTCCACCCTAGCTCCTCCAACCTGCATTAACAATTACAGCAAGTACACACAACCCCCTTGTTTTTTGAAGTAAAAGCTCCGGTGCATCCTTGCCACAACGTTCAGAATACATTAAATTCACCAATTCACATTCAGCACCCGCACCAGAATTTGGTAACCAAACTCAGTTCCCCTTTCATTTTGCCACCTCTTCCAACCCTTGCAGTAAGTTTTCGGTCAAAAGTCCAAGCTTTGCTTCTGTAGTTTGAACAAGTCCCTGTCAAGCTATCTTTTTGCATACATCCTGCCCTATGTGACTAGCCCATATCAGCTGCTTGATAGCAGCTTCTGACTCCAAATTCTACTCACATCAGTCCTTACTGAGTGCCTTGAAGAATTCACCACTAGAAACTGCCGTGAATCGCTCACTTCCTCACTACTGCCAATCGTCCATGGCGTCTGCTTCAAGACGTCCTTGTATCGAACGGGTACAAGCAGACAATCATCTATATCATACCTCCCTACAAGACCATTATTCTTCATCTAGCAGCAGCCTTCAATCAGGCCATTTTGGTTGCTTGGTGGCTTAACACACTTAAATGAAAAACTGATCAGTCATGGTGCCTGTTCCCCTATACATACAAAATCTCGATTATTCCTAGTATATGATCGCACTTCACTCAACAAAGGAGAATACTCAACTCTTCTCTCCAATCTCTCCTTATTGCTTCCTGCCTTACTGAACCCCCGGACCTGCACGTACACACCGCAACTGAGCGACACCCATCCCCTAAGACTGTAAGAGGGAGAGAGACGCAACACCTCCGTTGAACAGGACCTAGGCATGTAGAGGGATGAAGAAGCCTCCCGACACGAGCAACATGGGGCACAATGTTGCTGCCCACTACTGTACAAGCTCGGTCCCACAGCCGTTACAGCGGTGGCTTGCATCGCTGTTTGCATTTGTCACTCCAATTCAATATCTCATGCGCTTCAACACTTGCACAGCCAAATCTGGATGCTAAGGTGCAATCTCCCCGCTCTCTCTTTCCTGTAAAGAATTCTCCCCAACCCACTTGCTAGTTCACCTCCACCCTTCTGTATATGTCCGATCTGGTCACCCTCAAGCAAAATTCTCGAGGCATCGACGATTTTTCTTCCATTTCTTCTTCCCTCGCACGAGAAACAGAGAGCTCCTCTTCCAAAGATGTGGCCAGGGATGGGCCATATGAACGACTTTCCAGGTTCATCCCAGTGCGCAAGTTCATTCGTCCAACTCTTCTCCTTCTTCCACTTGGCTCTCGGAAGGTCGGACACACGATGGCAGCTCTGCTGAGCTCCAGGGAGAGACCGTAGGACCATACCAAAGGCCCTGTCTCCTCCTTGCGAACAGGCCAGCAGTCTCACAGTACCGTAGTATGGAGAGGATTGGTGGCCCAGGCTGTGGAGCTGAATTGAGTATTGAGCTTGAAAATGTCGGCCCCCGACCCTTCCGAGTGACTTCTATGACAGTTCCTCACCCTCCATGGATGCGGACGAAAGGTACGCCGTGAAAGTTGCTGCTTGGTTTCTTGGCTTTCTCATCTCGTGTGTTTCTTGAGCAGTGGAAAACGAGGGATTAGCTCAAGGTGGAGAGCTGTGATTTAGTATCTACGTAAGCTTCGGTAAAGAAGTCATGCCGGAGAACACTATGCTGATTTCGTAATCTACTCTAGCCCCTCAGAAGTGACAGATGATTGCAGAAACGAGAGGGAGAGGGAGAGATAGAGGAATGTAGCAAGTTCATTCGGTTACGCTCAAAGTTTGATAGCTACAAGCTAGCTAAACACAATGCATCCTGCATCTCGTGAAGAAGTCCATGGTGAGTTCTTGTGAGGGCTGCATCGTAGAGGGAGAGAGAGAGAGGGATTTTGCGAAATTCCTAGAGGACCCTTCCTCCATAAGACCCACGTCAATAAGTAGCTGCCGAAGATCTACTTTTAAATAGTGGCTCTTCTCAATAAATTGGCAATTGGGAGCTGACAGAGTTCTCATGTTCTGGCTGTGCTTGGACGTAGGTGAAGCAATTGGTGAAGAACCATCCGGAAGGAGTTCTTCTCCGATCCTTCACAAGGGTGGCACAACTGGATTGATGAGGTGAGGCTATCTTGATCCATGTCTGGAAGGGGTTTAGCAAGGAATCCTTGTGATTGAAGCTGGCATGATGGTGATTTGTGGATTGGATTATATCTCCTGTCCCTCAAGTGAAAGACAATTTTGGTTTTCGGTTGCAAAAAGCAGCAAAAGCTCCTCACAGATGCTATCAGTTTGTTGCTTGAGGTTGTGTGAGGTTGTTCCCTACTATTTGAAACACACCCAGAGCTTGGAGGTTGTGGCCTCGTGCTTGTGGGGCTTTTGTCAAAGCTATGGGCGTTTAAGTGCCCACTAGTGGGTTTCATAGAAAGGTCCATGATCAATTCTTCAGATATAACGGCACAAAGGAAGCCCTTTGGATTGTGCGTTTTAACGAAAATTCCTTGGGTGAAAGCAGAGCTAGCTGTGATGGTACAAGATGGAGTACAAGCTGCTGATGGCTCCAATGTCCATGTACAGCATGGAGCTCCAGGCCAACACTACAATGGGTATCGTTTTGATGCTGAGTCAAGGGTTTCAACTCAAACAGGTAGCTTTGGTACAGTTCGTTCTCAAAGTAGATGACTGCAGTAGTCATGTAACCCAGTTTATATGTAGCAAGGAGCCTCTCCTCATAAAGAGAGCTTTCTTTGAAGCATCTAGGAGCTTTTAAGGAACATAATAGCTTAAACCTATGGTAAGTAAGTGATTTCAGTCATGCAGGACGGCAGGCTCCAATTTGGCACAGTTCTTTGTTGGACATCAAACTGGCGGCAGGGGTAGCACCCATCACCACCAGTTTTGAAAGAGGATCAAGAGAGGGACTAAACAAGATCTCTCCTGTAACTTGAGGGGATTGGAGGACCTATCTAAGGCAGGAGCATTGAAAGAGGCACTTCACAGTTTGAACCGACAAGGCCTTCAGGCAGTCTCCAATGGTTATGTTACTGTCTTGCAGGAGTGCATCAACTTGAAAGACCTAGCAGATGCAAAGTGGATTTCAACCGAACACCTTATTGCTCAACACCCTTGTGAACATGTATGCCAAATGTGGGAGTCTGGTGGAGGCATGCCAAGTTTTTTGACTATCAAAATCACAGAGGGGAACTTAATTAACACCAGCAAGTACATGACTCCCCACAGAGCACGCGAGTGTTGGACTGGTATATAGGGCCTGGCCGAGTATCAACCAGGGTATCAAATAACCGACCCCGCTGGTATTGGCTATTGTAATACTAGGGTTAATAACCGGACCACCTGGTATTAGCAATTCCCATGCCTAGGTCAATACCCTGCATAGGCTGGTAGGCCTCAGAATTTTGTGTGGCCTCGTCGTAATGAGGCCGCAGGGTGCAGAGGGGACAGGGACCTGACAGCGGGCCCTGCTACATTAAAACGATCCCTATTCCCCTGTTTCTCTTATATATGAAAAAAACTAGAATTTGTTGGCACGGTGGAGGTTGTGGTATGGTGGTATGTTGATGGCGATGCACACCTCGGGTTCCATTCCCTGATTGCGGATCACGTGGTAGGCGCTGACTACAATTACCTCCATGGAGGTAGGTATGTAGCTATTCTCATGCAGGTAGTTTCAGCTTGGTTTTGCAACTACCTTCATGTAGACAATCCTAAAATTACCTGCATGGAGGTAGTTGTAAATTCCATATGCCAAAAAATTTCTAAGTCCAGGATGCATGAAGGTAGTTTGCTCCTATATTAATGAAAGGGGGGCCCCATCGTCTGACCAGCCTCATTACGACAAGGCCACACAAAATTTTGGTAGTGACAAAGGCAATACCCATTTTATGGGCAAAACCACCCATCCTCTCACCATCATCACCGGAGACAACCGCATGTAGCCGAGTAGTGGGCACATACCATGTTGGATGTGGTTGTGGGTTCAAACCACGGTCTGGTGTGTCATGAAGGTGTTCATCTTTCAGTTGGAAGGCAATAGCCCTTGTGGTCACCATAAGTTCCCTTTGGGAGGCATCATGCTTTCTTTTTTTTTTCACCTGACCGTAACCTTATCGCTGCCATTGTAAACCTTGATATATCCATGGATCATACCACTCACTTTCTCAAAGTTCGATCACGCACCGGTATAAGCGGCAATGATGCGGCCGACCTCTTTGCCTAGGCAAGCGCTTCCCGCACCCGGTTGACCGTACGGACGATCCCATCCACTCTTTTGGCTAATGCACCCAGCCCCCCTATACCCGACCAATACGTAATCCGATGACCATCCTCACTCACGAAGCGAACAAACAAGCCATGGCGTCTATTACTCATACCAAGGTCCACATTCAAAAATGGACACAATCCACCGTTCTCCACCATAAGTTATCAAACTACTTTTGGCATACAAAAGCTGCTACCAATGCACAAATAAGACATACACTCAAATTTAGATACGCCCAATGTATAGGACACCAACGCAAACACATCTTCTTCCCATCCCCCCTCTGCCCACTTTGCTCACATACTCACCAGGTGCGGGACACCTGCCCCACCTTCTCAGCGAGTGTACCCACCATGTTATCCACGGCCTTTGTATTACTCGTCACAACCATGCGGTTTAGCCACATTCATAAACCCCCAGACCATATTGTCCTGTCATGGCTCCTCCCATGTGTTTGTCCCCGCTCACCTTGCACCTACCCCTCCAGGACTAGCCCCTGACATCTTGCTTGTTCATGGATTACCCATCAACGCCCCCGCCCACTACTCCATCCCCTAATCTTACCATTCACTTCATCGAATTTACATTCTGCCATGATCGTTATCCCGCTTCCTCCACCTTAGAAAAACGACAGAAATATGCACCGCTCATCCTTACTATCCGCCAACGAGGTTGGAACACCGGTCCACTATATGTCATCACGGCCAGAACCAGAGGTGGCATCCACAATGCCAGTATCATCGCACTACACAGAAACTTTCATATCCCTATCCCCCCTATCCACAAATGTTTAAAGACAATACACCTCACGGCGCTTGGTTCCCTCACAACTGTTATTACCAATAAGCGACAACTTGAATCCAACCCCCTTTTGGTACCTTAGGATACCGGTACCTCTTTCCTATGGCTACTCGGTGTCCTTTGGACACTTGATTTCTTTATAGGGCCCACACCCGAAAAGTGGTAGTAGCCGTGAAACGAAGTGGCTCTTAGTTACGCCGGTTTAGGCCAGAGCCTTCTCTCTCTCTCTCTTATGGGCAAAAAGATTGACTATACACATGTATAGGTATCAAGTAGGGCGTGTGCACATGTGAGGGTTAGGGCATGTCCAACCCCAAGGGCGGCCATTATTCTTCATTTTTTAGCACATGTCAAGGCTCTCAAGTGTTTATCTGCAAGCCCGCCTCAAGACCTACATCAAGGCAGCCACAAACATTTGAGAGTTTAGGGTTCCACTAGAGTACTATTGGAATGATCACAAATGGACCATGGCTAAGAGGGAGGGGACAAATGTGACTACAGCCGTGTCTGAGTTAGCTTCACTTTGCATACTTAAATCTGCAATATTATTATGTAATGAACATTCATTTTTTGGGGAAGTCGGGTATGCTTTTTCTTTTTCTTTTTTCTTTTCCTTTTTTTTTCAGCAAAGAGGGGATGGAAGCTCTCGAAATTGATTGCAGATGGTGGAAAAAATAACCACCGATAAGGTCGTGAAGGCTTACGGTAGGGACGACCTTGCAATCTAGCAAAAGATAAAGAAGTGAATATGAAGTCCTGAGTACGAGAGAACAGAATGAAACCAATGAGGATTTCATATAAGTAGAAACCAGAGTTATGTGGTCTAGCTGGTGGGAGAAGATAAGAAGAGACGGGGCTTTAGGTTGCACACGAACAATGCTAAGGACAGAGAAGAGTTCATAACCAATAAACTAGAAACTAGGATTTAAGTTGTGTCTTGAGCTGGGGTTGCGAGCGCGGCGGTGTCGCCAATTGCAATCACCCTCCTCCTCTTCACCAAGGGACTTCCCATTGCGTGGCGATGGCGTCATCCCAATGGAAGTGCGAGTCCGAAGGACGGGAGCCGAGCAAGCTACCCATTTGAATGACGGGATCAACTCCAATTGAGGCGAGATTTGGCAGGCTTCATCCTCTTGGGATTCCTCATCCAAGAAGCCAAAAAAAAACCATCCAATTTGGCCAACACATCTAGTGCTGCCACTTGGTCAAACTTGGTCAGATCCCTTAATTATAACTCTCTTACATACACGTGTGAAGAAATGTTCACATGAAAAAGACAGAATTACCTTCATCAATTCCTGACCTCCTTGATTGCGTGATGAGACAACTTTGCTTTAACTCGAAATTAGGGCAATCAATTGCCGAATCAAAGTAGTGCACGACAAGGGCCACTCGATGGCAGTAATTTCATACAATTTGAAGCATATCTGAAAACGCAATTTACATTGAAGTGGGCCCGGTGCTCGGGGAGGTCACTCCCTATCTAGTTTCCTAGGCACGTGAGGCAAATAGGCATTTTCTATGGGGGTATTAATTTTATTTTCTGAAATTTTGGCCACCCTATTATTACATAATTTTGTAATATGACATATTTTCTTTTAGGCTATATTATTTATATTTTATAGCAGGTAACAAATATTGGACACCCTATATTAACCTGAAATTTTTTATAAAAAATTACGGGGTAATGAATTTTTTATTTGCTGGAAACAAATTTATCCAAAGTAGATGCATCAGCATCATTTAAAGTATAAAGGTTCTGATCAAATCTCATAGTAATTGAACTAATAATTGAATTTATGTCTATCCACTTGCTGTCAGTTACATCGTATTTTGAATTTCAGATGCCCTCTAGATTTTGAGAAGTAGTTGAGAAGCACCATGATTGTTATGGCTGGCTTGTTGAGAAGATCAACTGGTTGTCGAGAGACCTCCCACCTACTCCCTACCTTTCTTCTCATTTTTGTATTACGTCTATCCACCATGTCCCTCAAAACCTATGGGCCGTCATGCTTGTATTGCCATTCTTCCCTCGAAATCTACGCTTCTCCATTGTCACGCCTTGCAAGCTTCAAAACCTGTAGGCCACAATGCTTGCACCACTGATCGCACAACCCTTTCCTGCTGTATGTCTAACACAATGTCACCACGAATTGCAACCGATAGGAGAGAGGAAAGCCTAGGGTTGTTGTGCACATGCGCCTACGCCCTCTCCGCTGCGTGTCACTGATCGACACGTGTCCCTTTAATTTATCTCCACCCTATATTAGTTTTTTTTTTTTTTGAAGAATCCGTCTTTATTTTGGACCCTATTTAAATTTACATGTGGTGCCGCCAATATATTAGTACCCTATAGTATTTCTAAATATATTCTAAATTTTATTTTCTCAAAATTTTCGGCACCCTATATTTTTTTGCACGTCAAGTGGTAATATTTGGAAGTGACCTCCCATTGGCCTGGTGACCCGTTTCGGGTCTGTTGAGCGTTTAAGGATTAATGGTTACATTACTTTGTTTCCATGACTCGAGATTATGGCTTAATGGCTATAGTGGAGCATTTTGGTTGCATGATGGACCTTCTTAGCCGTGGAGAGAAATTGGAGGAGGCAAAGGATTTCATTAAGGAAATGCCAATTGAGGTGTAGTGTGGGGGCCCTTGCTTGGCGCCTGCCATATTCATGGAGATGTGGAGCTAGTAGAGCAAGTTGCAAAAAACCTTCTCAACAGCAATCAATATGAGCATGTTGCAACATATGTGCTTCTATTAAATATCTATGTTACTGCTGGCAGATGGGACGAGAAAGCAAAGGTGAGAAAAATGATGGAGGAAAAGGTGTAAAAAAAAAAGAAACAAGCCGCAACTGCATTGAGATTAACAACCAGGTGCATATATTTGTTATAGAAGACAAAATGCATTCCCAAATTGAGGAAATCCGTGCTGCAGTAAAGAGAATGTTTGGGCAGATGAGGGAAGTCGGGTATGTGCCTGACACTCGTTCTGTATTACATGATGTGGAAGAGGAGAAAAAAAAAAAGTTTTATCTTTGCTATCACAGTGAGAAGCTGGCTACTGCTTTTGGGATCATCAGCACACCCCAGATGACACCTATATGTATCATCAAGAGCTTGAGGGTGTGTGGTGATTGCGGCGACTGCCATACAACCACCAAGTTCATCTCAAAAACTGTCAGGCGAGCACTTGTTGTATGAAATAACAACCATTTCCATCACTTCCAAGATGGGCTTGTAGGGATTATTGGTGAAATTAGTAACACGCACAGAAGAAAATGTGTCACTTCAAACATGACTTGGGTGGGCGGTTCATCATTAGTGATTAAAACTAAAGAACTCTTATGTTTCATTGGAATGCAATGGCCTTCAGTAGTCACTTCCCTCAGTCATTTCCCTTGGACAACCACAATCCATTCTTGAGGCAGTAAATATTAATTCAAGGCTCTCATTGACATTCAACTATGGGCCACGACCATATCGGCACAACCTTCTTCATCCTTTTGGATGGAGTTGGTGATGACTAACATGAGGAGTCAATGGGCTGCAATATATCTTGTATAAGAGAATGATGGATATGAGGAACCAAAATATGGTGTAGATTGCGAGGGTGTTGGGGACTATGGTTTTGATGCGCCATTTGGGTCAGAGCCGGGAGGAAGAAGAGTTGGAGGACGCCAGCTCAAGGACCATGAAAATGAGATGAACACACATTTGTACAAAGGGGCAAATGTGAGTTGCATCTCCACCATCTTGCAGTTGCTTAGTTTGCAAATTCGTTTCAGCATAAGTAACGTGGGCTTGTCCACGATCATGCAGACCTTCGTTGACTACATTCTTGCCCCTCTCATTTGGAGCCAAAAATGCCAATATCCCATAAAGAGGCAAGAGGGGTTCTAGAGCACACTGTGGAGATGGGTTAAAAGATTATTCCTGCATTTGAGCTTTGTAGTATGAGAGCATGACAATGTCACCAAGTGTGCATATCTCTCTTCAAAGATTATTTTGAGGTCAAATGCAGATTTGTATGAGTATTGGAAAATGTTTTCAGATCATTTGCGACTAAATTGTTAAAAATTTCCAAAACAGTTGGAATTTAGAAAAATAATCTAAATTTCGGTGAATAGTTTGTATGCTTTATGATATTCATGTGTTTTGACAGAATACATACTTTGTTATCTTAAGCGTATGTGCTTGTGATTATGTATTGTGGTTGAACCTAGGGTTAACCAAGAGTACCATTGTGGTGCAGACTCTTTAAACCTCTACACAAAACCGAGCTTTTGACCCGATTTCCCTACGTGTCAACTTGTGATTGTGTTTGAGGGCCACACCATGTCACTACCAGTAACTTTACATTTTTCTAGCATAAAATTCATAATTATATTTAAAATAATTATTAATATACAAGTCAAGAATCATTGTTCTGTCGATAAATATCATGGGCGCCCATATGAACGACCACTTGTGCAGTTCATTGAATTATAATGGAATATATAGTTCCATCGGTCAAGAAGTAAATATACAAACCCCAATATCACCACATTGATAGCCAATAGTATGTAGTATGTCTGCTCCCATTCAATATGTACAAACAAAATTCGATTAGAGTCAAAGGATACATAATTATCTGACCCTTCTAAATTTTCGGATGATTCAATAGCCTTAATGTTACTAATGTATAACCAAACATGGATGACAAAACCTGTAAAGCTAAATTGACCTTATGTGATCTATTTGGATAGCACTAACACAGATCTTTGTTTGGGATTGTTTACGTTTGTTAAATTATATGTTAATGTTCATTTTATTACAATCACATCTTCTATTCAATAACCATATCATATTGGTGCACTAAAATGGTCGGTTGTGTGAGATGAAATTGACATCAATTGACTCACCGTAATAGTGTCAAGAACCCATATAGACACAAAGAGATCTAATCCCTTGAACATCTTGTTCCCCTGAATTGTCGCAAACATGTCAACTTTAAGGAATACGAAATACTCATTATGCAGTGAAAATTATTATAATTAATTTTTTTATTGGCTCCTCTTTATTCTAAGAGGAGACTACGCATTAGTGTCAAAAATTGCTAAGCCCTTGTTGTTCCCCAGGTGTCACCTCATCTCCTTTGCTGAAAAACTAACACCTCCCTCACATAAATGTCTCTTATTGAACAATTTATGACGAATAAATTGATGATTTATCAAGTTTATTATGGATGAAAGTAGATTCCACTATTCATGCGACCAGCTTGTTTATCTCAGAAATCAGTTTGATCAAAAATCAAAAATCAATTTCAAAAGTAATCAATTTGATAGATTACTATGTTATTTTTTACTGAAGCGATGAACTCTCTATAGCTGCTCATGAGGTTCAGACGTTCAGACCGACCAGCGTATGAAACACAGTGTTGATATGTCTTTACTGGCGCAATATACATTTTTGCTTTGTTAGAATGGACTAATCTTCCTTCACATAATTTATGGCGTCACTGATCCCCAAGGGCTACTGCCTTGCGGTGGAAAGGTGGACACCGGACACCTTTATGACATCCAATATGTGGTTTGAACCCGCAACCACTAGTGAGGCGGTTTGTGCTCTTCCATACACTGGGATGTCAATTCCAGTATAGTATCAAAATGGAGACCATGGCACTAAGGCGCTATGGTTATATTAAGAAAATCTTTTTGATGCCTATGTATCGACATCTAAACACACAATATTTTATTTCATGAACTTATAGAATAGAAACAAAGAGACCCACTGTAATAAATCTCAGAATTTTCAGGACATGAATAGTCTAAATACACTGCCATGATAGATAGATAGATATAAAGAGGGGAATATCCGAACATGATATTACTTGCAGCAATAATAATGCTCTTTAACAAAATAATACCTAAGCTGTTTAGTTGAATACTACCATGCCAAATTTAAAACTGAGTCTGATTAGACACACAATTTAAAGTTAAAACCAAAAATCAACCAAGAAGGAAGCAATCGGAAAGTAACATGTACCTTAAAGGCCGCATAATACCAATAATAGGTTGTACCCAGACAAGACACATGATAAATACTCCAAGCTTCACATGAGCTGTGTATTGTAGAGATTGAAACTTATTCAATGCAATGCCTGCCCCTATCGTCGAAAGCACTATTCCCAGCACCTGATGGCACATTAAAGGATATTTTGATTAACATTTGTTTGTCCTCATCACTAATTCTCTACAATTGAGTAAATTGCCAACAGTCAGTAGCTCAGTTAGATAGTGCACTCAGTGCCACCCAAATGATTTTGAGGTCAAATCCGGCTACTAATGTGAAAGAGGTTATTTTCTCCTCTCTCTAAAATTAAGGGTACTACCTGATTTGTGAGCCGTTGCTCCCAGGTATTTCCCTTTTTTTTTTAAGTAAATTAAAAACAAAAAAATTCGAGGGCCACTTTCCCTCTTTAAAAAAAACTTCTAGATCAATATCTGGGAAAAGCTTGTCATGGAAGGCTATATATATATGAAGATAGCTTTGATAAATTTTGAAGTGCAGATCTTTGGTTGATGTATATAAGAAAGCTGTGAACAACTGAACAGTGCTGGATTAGTGAATTGCCTGCCTAACAAGCCTCTACTTACAGCCGTTGTTATCCCTTCCTAGTGTATCGCCCACAAACCTTTATAAACTTGAGCGGTGGCCGGGGCTCACTACAAAACCAAAAACCCAAAAAACTTCTACATCATATTAGGTCCAATGGGATCATGAGCTTGTAATTATGATTCAGATTCAAACTGAATTTACTCAATCCCTAATTGGTTGTGAAGTTTGACAAAATGTGTGGCATGACAATGACGCGAGTCCGAATGTTGAATTCCACACTTGTTCATGTGCGCTACCTATTGTAATAAAGTTGAAGTAATTATCGATTAGAAACAATTCATAAATTGCAGGAACCACATATTATCATTGTCATACCTGAACCATCCAATGTATGTGGAACCATTTTTTGAGACGAAACTGCCTATACTTGACTATAATGACCCCAACTGGGAACATAACACCAAACGCTAGCCACATAAGGAAGGCATGCGCCTTGTACCATGATATGGTTGTTACCGGGCCGTCTTGGCCGTCTACTCTACTTGCAAGAGATCCAAACACTAGGACCAACACAATTGATTGAAAAGAAACCATGATTGCATCTATTTAGTACTTCCCAGCATCCTCTGCTCTTGTCAATACATCAAAAAGCTCTACATATTGTTCAATTGCCCATTAGGCTGTTATATATTAAGAGGTTAAGGAAAATTAAGTTTCTCATATTACATGTTGATATATTTCCTCCTCCTTTCCCTAGATTTGACCCCATATAACTTGCATGCAATTTGTACTAGGTAGGCTTCCATCTTTTCACACTTGAAAACCATCTATATTAGTCCGGCTAGTACAATGTCTTTTGAAACTCCCTGCTTTTATTTTGGGGACATATAATTATTGGAAACTTGCACACCAAGCAGTAAGATGAAAATCTAGATGACATTGTAATCTACAAAGCTTAAAAAAGAAGAAGAAGAAGACGAAAAGGTAGAAGGAGAAGTGGAAGAGGTAAGTAGTTATGATAAAACTATTCTCCTTTAGGTCTATAATGCAAACTTAAGAGTACAACTACTCTTCTCCTAAATATTGTGAAACTAAATGAACGAATGATTATTAATCTGTTAATGAATGTCCCCAGGCGTGGATAACAAGTCACTAGTTGTTATCGCTAACTTTAAAATTTTGGGAAATCAGAAAAAGTATCTACTTTGAAAGAGCCTGTCATTCCCCTTCTCACTATAATTAAGGGGCCTCATTCATGAGGGGTCACTATTTTCCCTTTAAATCTAAATCTGGGGTGTCTTTAGCCTAGCCCACCGTCTCTCAGTAGTGGTTAAACCGGGTGCTACCCAATTATACTGATGTAATTGACTTCTATCATGGTATTTTGTTTTCATGCCTGTGAAAAAAAAAATTTAAAATAAATCTACAGGCCTTTCCCCCTTTTCTCTTAGAGAAAACAAATATATATATTTTGGTTTTAATCTACTAGATACATGAACTTAGTCACTATATAATTCACACCGTCCCCCTTCATTTAAAATAAATAAAAACAAATTCATATTTCATATTTACATCCACTTTATTTAAACCAGCTTGGAAATCTTGCCCTTTGCATCACCGTTCTAGGTTTTGCTCGCCCAAGGTTTTCAAGGTGATTTGGATTGGGGTCTCGCCTTCAGGGTAGTCGCCGGAGGTGAGTTGACTTGTTTGGGGCCTAGCAGCATTGAAAGACATGCTTTAAAGGACGTCCGGGTCATCGATTTCCTTAATGGGAAGGTTAACCCCTTCCCCCTTAATGGGGGCGAAGCCGCTTGGGTGCACCATGTCCATCTACGCCGGTTCCTTTATTCTCCCATTTCAACCTTGCAGTGAATGGTCTTGGATGAATAATAAGTGAACCCCTTTCTTTGGCTATACTGTGAAAATTGACTACTTTTTTTTCAGGCCTGTCCATCAGCGCTTGCATTGCTCTACGGAACAAAAAATGATCCCATGGGCTCCCAGATGGTGTTTGTACTCAGGTGTGGAAGGAAGTCTGGAGGAAAGACCGATTTGCCAAGATCAGTTGGTTTTGTGTGGAAAATGGTGATTATGATCCTCCCTATGGCTTGGGACATCTTCCCCCTCGTCTCCACCTGCCTTATCTGCTCTCCCCTCATTGCTGAGACCAATGAGCATTGTCTTTTATCCTGCCCTCGTGCATCAGCCGTTTGGCAGTTGATGTAGGATTTTTACTCCCCCTAGCAGCGTCCTTCTTTTGGCAATTCTGCTCTCACTTTGTTCAATGTCCTCAATGGGCCACCTAGATGGACTTCTTGCCCGGTTTGGGCTTCTTTGCAGGCTCCATCTTTATGGCATATTTGGAAATCTTGCTGTGGGTTTTCTCTTGGAAGATCTAGCCCAACATCAGACCTATTATGTTCAGAATTCAGAATAAGAAGACTCCGGCTAAAGCCAAGAGCCACTTCGCCTCAAGGGCGCTACTGCCCCTTTTAGGGGTGGGCCCTATATAGAGAACAGACTGCGCTTGCGAGTGCCTAGGGGACAATGAGTATCCGAGGTACAAAGGTACCTAGGATGCCGAGGAGGGGTTGGATTCTAGTTGCCGCTAATCAGTGATAATAGCTGTGAGGAGCGGATCGTTGTGAGGTGGATTTCCTTGAAACATTCGTGGATGGAGGTGATAGGGATATTTGAAGTTTTTGTGTATTGCGTTGATGCTTTCATTGTGGATGCCCCCTCGAGCACCCAGCAGTGATGACGATGAGTGGGCCGATTTTCCATCCACGTCGACGAATAACAAGGATGAATGGAGCATAATTCTGTCATTTAATTAAACAAGATAGAGACGTTGGCGTATCGATAATCACAATATGTAAATTCAACGAAGTAGATGGTGATGTTTGAGGATGGATTAGTTGGCAGGGGGGTGTTTATTGGTAAACCCAATTGATAAAAAGAAAGACAGAACAAAGTCTAGTAATAGAGCAACTATATGGTGATTGTGGGCAAACACATGGGAATAACCATGTCGGGACAGTATCAGAATTCACAAGGATCACCTGATGACAGGATGTTCAGGGGGTACTGGTTGCAAATCTTCGCAGATGTTCATAGACAAGGAGGCAAAAGCTTCTCCCAAATTTTGATTTCTCATAAGGAAATGGCAATATCATCTGCACCAGGTTGTCAGACTCTGGCATTTTACTCTCTCGCCTCTGCGTAGGAGCCCGTTGGGTGACATTGAAGATAAAGAAATGAATTAGAGGCACCGCAAAGTGAATCCTTTCAGAAGCAAGGCCTAGATAGATTTTGGGGCCTAAGTGCTCTTAGTTTCTGTCTGATTCACTGTATTGCTGCCCTTTGCTAGGATGGTCTTGTCTCTCTTACACTTTAGTCTCTTTTGGTCACTTCCCGACTTTGGTCTTTCAACTGTGGAGTTCTTGCTTCTTCAAAGCTCTCTGCTGTGTCGTGGTTGATTGTGTACTCTGGTTATGGGTGGTTTCCCACTGTATTGCCTTCATGGCCCCCACAAGATTACATTTTTCTATTCCTCATTAATTTGATTAACCGGGCCTCTTTTGTAAGAAAATAATAATAGAAAAAAAAATTCCACTGTTTTTCCAGACGGTGTTTGAGTGCCTTATCATTCACACTGTGTGAAGTACTACATGAGGAGGCGGGCAAGGCTAATCAGCCAGCGGATCAGCCCTGTGGGACCCAACGGATGTGGGTGTGGATATCCGCCGTGACCACACACATGGGCGGATGAAATCCCACGACTCATCTGCTGGGTGAACTCGGGCAAGAATGCACTGTAGCCAACTCGGTCGTCTCTCTCCTCTCGACGACACACACGCCAGTACTCCTCGTAGTGGGAAGCTTTACATGAGGGAGCTTTAAGCCAGGTCTGAATGAAAGAGTTTCATTATCTTTTACTCGTTACAGATTACATATTGAAAATTCCACATGAGGGTAGCATAAATTACGTTCCTTGCAAAAAATGGAGAGGGTGTTAATTGGCAAGGTCATTTTGATATGGATGCTTATGTCTGTGAATTTAGGGAATTGTTTGATAGTCAGATCAAAGGCGAGACTTATTTTGGGAGAGAATGAGCAGTCACTGGGATATCGGTACTTGCCACTTTTGGTGGAAATGGTCAAATGTGACACTTGTGAAACAAGGTCCAATTGACGTGAAAATCATATTTAGATTCAACGTCCTCGGAGGGCATGTGCTAACATTTTTTTGGTTGCTCTGAATGGTGTGAAAAAATATCACAAAGCTCGGAATCAAAGCTAGCTTTCCAACAAGCTATTGCACACTGAAGCAACATGCCATCAGAAGATCCTACATGTCAAAATGTGATAGAAGGTCACATTTCCAAGGAAAGCAGGCCTTGGAGTATTAGGCACTGTTCAAGGAATTTCGAGACATCTTTGCATGGTCCTACACCGAATTGAAGGGAGTGCCTTCTTACGTGTCAATGCATTCCATTCTCCTGATTCCGGGAGCCACCCCAAGACGACAACGCGAGAGGAGGGTGAACCCCAACTTAGCACTACTCATTAAAGCAGAGATTGAAAAGCTGCTAGCCGCAGAATTTATTTTCCCGGTGGAAACATCAGCATGGGTGTCTCCGATGGTGATCGTCCGAAAGAAGAATGGAGGCCTAAGGGTATGCGTGGACTTCCGCTCCCTTAACAAGGTAACACACAAGGATCATTTTCCCTTGTCATTCATAGATACTTTGGTAGAAGAAGTAGCAGGAAATGAGCTCTACTCCTTCATGGATGGATTCTCAGGGTACAATCAGGTATTGATTGACCCAAAGGACGTGTTGAAAACCACTTTTACTTCATCATGGGGCACCTTTGCCTATACACGGACGCCCTTTGGCCTGTGCAACGCACCCCTAACGTTTCAGAGGGTCATGACGTATGTCTTCTCAGACATCGTGAGGGTGGTATAAGAAATTTATGGACAAGTATGCAGCAGAGGCCTTACCTCTGACTCGATTATTGAAGAAGAACCAGGTATTTTCCTGGGATACAGGGTGTCAGGAGTCTTTCGAGACACTCAAACAACGTTTGGTGTCCGCTCCCGTTTTGGTCGCTCCCGACTGGAATAGGCCTTTCCCTGTTTACGTTGATGCTTCAGCGGTGCCCTGTGCCAACCAGATGCTGATGGCCATGATCATCCGATATCTTTCGCCAGTCGACAGCTTACATTTCGCCGAAACGAGGAATAGCACCACGGAGCGGGAGGTTTTGGGAATGATTTTTGCCGTAATGAAGTATCGGCATTATTTGTTGGAGACACCTTTCATTTTTTTTGTTGATCACATGGCATTACGATACCTGATCAACAAACCCGATTTGACGGGGAGAATAACCAGGTGGGTTATTCTACTTCAGGAATTCGACTACAAGGTAGTCTACAAGCCCGGAAGGCTTAATGCTCAGGCCGATCACCTTTTCCGATTGTCGGAGGAAATAGGGGACGAGCTTATTGACGATGACTTCCCGGATGCATTTTTGTTCTCCATAGAGACCGTTCCTCCATGGTATGAACACATAGCTCAGTATTTAAGCACCCTGGAATTTCCCCCAGGATTGGATGGACATGCGCGACGAAGGCTTCGACTACGCAGCATGAAGTTTGCTCTTGTGGGAGGGCAACTTTATAGAAGGGGATTGGATGGACTCTTGAGGCGATGCGTCACCCCGAAGGAGGTTCCCCAAATTTTAGAGTCAGCCCATGATAGCATGTGCGGAGGACACTTTGCAGGGCGGCTCACAATGCAGAAGGCTTTGAGGGCAGGATACTACTGGTCCTTGTTCAAAGATGTGCACATGCATGTGCGAAAATGCGACTCTTGTCAGAGGTACGCCAAGCGGGATAACAGGCTCGGAATGCCGTTAGTTCCCACTCTCCCCCTTGCTCCGTTTGAGAAGTGGGGGATCGACTATGTAGGGGAAGTGCACCATGCATCGAGTCGACAAAATCGCTACATCATTGTAGCCACTGAGCATCTGACCAAGTTGGCAGAAGCCAAAGATGTTAAGAGAGCCAACGCACAGGTAACCGCCTCTTTCATTTATAAATATATCATTTCCCGATTCGGATGCCCAAAAGAGATAGTGAGTGACAGAGGATCTCACTTCATCAACGACGACATCGAGGAAATGAATTTGGGGGCATTCTCCATCAGACATTGAAATGCGACCCCTTATCATCCACAAATGAGTGGGCAGGTAGAGCGCGCCAACCAAACCCTGTGCAACATTCTCTCCAAGACAATCAGGGAGCACAAGAGGGATTGTGACACCAAGTTAATTTCGGCCTTGTGGGCATTTCGCACGACCCATAAGGTAACTACTCGACATACCCCCTTTTCATTGGTTTATGGGGAAGAGTCCATCATGTCAATCGAGACAGAAATCCAATCTCTACAATTGGCCATTACCGAACGGTTGGCGACATCAGAGTCATTAAAGGAACGACTTTAGATGTTGGAAGAACTGGATGAACTCCGGCAAGCAGCAGCTCAGCACATTGAGGCAGTGCAACGGCGAAGGAAGGCTCGCTTCGATGCTAAGCGCAAAAAGAGAATCTTTGATCCAGGAGATCTTGTACTATTATTCGACAGTCGGAACGAGGAGTTAGTTCGACTCATACTGGATGGGCCCCTATCTCGTCAAGACAATCTTTGACAACGGCTCATTACAACTAGAGACACTAAGGGGAGTGGAGTTCCCCAATCTGGTGAACGGTGTCCGGTGCAAGCACTACTACATG
Source organism: Takakia lepidozioides (assembly GCA_030704615.1). Lineage (NCBI taxonomy): Eukaryota > Viridiplantae > Streptophyta > Takakiopsida > Takakiales > Takakiaceae > Takakia > Takakia lepidozioides. The sequence goes on from CM060734.1 coordinate 60,990,980, forward strand.
TGAGTTCCATTAACCAATGAACTATTCCCCCCACTAAGGGAGAGATCTTTAGGATTTCGTCCCGGTTTGTCGGAAGGAAATGTTGGTATTTCCTATCCATTGACTTATTGGTTATTGGAGCTCCACAACGAGGTGGAGTGCGGGGCAACTAAGTTGCAATAATCCAATGAAACTTCTCCAATGGAAAGAGGTCAGTAGGGCTCTTACCCAAGTAGGTTATTGACACCCTTTTTTGGAGTTCCAAGGGTAGATCTTGGGATGCGGGGCAACGCAGTTGCATTAAAGAGGTGGTTTGTTCTCCAAAGTGAATTTTCGGGTAGTTATTGGAATCCACAAGGACAGACCTTGGGATGTGGGGCATATAGAGTACAGTAATCTAACCCACCTTGTAGAATTTGAATTCGTTTGATATGGCATAAGCTATGAAAACTATGACCATCCAATTGCCAAGTAGAAGACTTCATATATCTTCGTTACTAATCACGTGTTGTGAGTTTCTTTTCTTCTTCACCAAGTGAAGAACCACAGGTGCAGGAATGGGAACAATGGGTTGGCTAATATATGCACTTTTGTTCAATGCACACTATCGATCATCATTTATAAAAAAAATAAAAAAAATAAAAAAATCACAGAGTATATCTGAGTTTGCTCAAGCATATCTCGAGAAAAAATAAATGCTTGTTGTATTAAGCATTCTGCAGTATACTGATGCTCCCTGCATGGAGCACAACGACTTCCCGCACGGGGAATCTAACCTTAAACCTTTTGTCATTTTCACCTTACCCCGCTGCAGCATTCCTCGTAGAAAGAGAAAAGTCAGAAGCAGTGAGGGGGTAAAATATGAGTTGTAGAGCAGTGGTTGCTGCTCCTCTCATAAGAGTGAAGGGCGTCAGACACAGGAAAACCCAGAAGGGCCTGTAACCCCTTCAGATAGAATGATACGTTATTTCACAGTATGGTCCTCTGAGGTTCAGAACGGATCTCATTGTTTCTTAGGTCAAGAATTTCATCATGAGCTCTGCGAAATCCATGAGAGGTCCCTGCGAGTCATGAACCAAATTAGATTGTAGTTAGAAATGGTGCGTCTATTTCATGGGTAGGGTCCTCGGTTATCCAATCTTTTATGTTGTTACGGGAGCCAAGAATTAGGACTCTCCTGTTTATTAGCATTCAGGCTTGTCCGAGCTCGAGTCGAGGCCCCAACATGTTACAATGAGCTATGGCGCACATCCATGAGAGATCCCTGCAAGCCATGTCAAGTAGGATAGAACCAAAGTCCTTCCAAGGCTATTTTAGACTAGAATCATCAATTTGCACCACGCATATCTCTCTTACATCATCTAGGGGATTCGAACCCAGTCCGGTGGGGGAGAATGGCGGTTTTGAAGTATTTTTTTATCTGGAAACTCCAACTCTCTCCGAAGAGGGCGAGCTGGGTGGTTTTGAAACATTTTTTGGCTTTGCTTTTATTTCCTCCTCTCTCCCGGAAGACTCGAACTCTCTCCGAGGAGAAAGAGCCTGAGGGGAATTATTCTTATCTTTACTCAAGGGAGTCGTTGACTCCAAGGGATATCAGGAATACCCTAGTAGGGGGATTTTACGAACCAGAGATTTGGATTCTCTTACACTCGGGACGAGTGTTCCCCATTGGTCGCCATATATGTAGATGCATATATTGGTACATTTTTCTTTTCAGATCGTTTTTTATCATAAGACAAGCGGTTTCGGCATTGTACTGCCAAAAGAGGTTAGTTTGTTAGTTGTCTGGAAATCGTTGGTAAAGCACGTAGGAAATTAGACAGTGTCTGCGATGACCATGGAGTGGAACTATGACGTCAAGATGACCGTAGGAAGCTGCATCGACAGCAGATTAGGCTGCCAATTCGGTACCAGAAACGACAAGTTAATCCTGTTCAAACAATACATAACGACTATTCTAGTCCCAGATTACGATCTTTCTTTTCTCCCGCCTTTCAAGTCTAGTAGGAACACACGGCGATGAGCTTGACAATTGGTGGAAGCGACATGTACATCGATGAAATATTGCAACAAAGCAATTGGCCGCATCGGAATGACAGCAGGTCAGGACGACTTCAAACGGCGAAGCATGGACTTGTTAGCGGTGCGGGACAACTGGAGGGGACTCCGGACAACCTATGACTCAGTGGCAGGGTCAAAGACCCCAGAGCAGTGTTTTTATTTCTGGCAAAATTTCGCACTTTTTCGACCTCAAAAATCAAAATCGAATATTTTGTCATAATTCCATATTTTCTCATGGGTGAAATCGCCAAAATTCTCAAAAAATAAAAATAAAAATAGGATGAATTCGCCTAATATGATGATATAAACGGATGAAAGTACAGAGGAGGATGATTCTGTCCAATTTTCAGTGGATGAGCAGAAAATATGGCTATTTCCAGCAAAACTCAGTAGCCAGTCCTATTCTTTCCCAAATTTGAAAAAAAAAACACTACCCCAGAGCCATGATCACCAGGGATTTGATTTCTAAAAATACCACAAAATCTCTGTGTAACGAAAATACGACGAATGGCGAGAAGCACAACTTTTTACCACCGATGGAGCTGAGAATTTACAAGCTGATACAAGATATTGTAGTTTTTCACCAAGTTTGGTGATTTATGGAGCTGATTAGCAGCGGGGCCAAATTATTGAGTCGACGGCACTCACATGGCCTATTATTTGCATTTCTACTTCTTGGATGGATGAAAAATCCTGGAATTCGCCTTGAGGAGCTGGATGGATGAAATGACAACTCGCGCCAACTGGTCATCCAATTGGATGGATGAAAAGCCAGCTTTCATTTGCGTCTAAGACTTTTCATCCATGTTGAATATTATACTAAAGATCCTCCAAGGAAACAATAGTTTAATAAATATTTTCCATTAGTTTATTAGGCTCAAAAACAGAAAGAAGGGCAAGGCTTCTCTTGTTCTTCATCTAGTTCTTTCTCTTGCTTAGTTTTCTCTTGTTGTTGTAATGTTAGTTTGAGGCTTGAGGAAGCTAGATCCTATGGAGTAGAGCTTGAAGCTCCCTAGTTAGGTAGAATTCTTGTAAGCTAAGACAAGTGGCCTAGCTTGTGGGCCTTTGAGCCATTTCATTTGTAAAGGACGAGGGCAATTTCATGTGGAGGAAAGTGACTTGAGGACGAGTAGGAGGGGCTGGTGTGGACTTATGGATGAGAGCCCAAGTGGAGGCCGCATAGAGTACCATTACTTGAGTCGATAGAGCATCCCAAGCACCCTCGCATAGAAAGGTTGATCCCATCTTACCATTTCACCATTTATGTATGTGATTCATTTATTTTCAAAGCAAAGCTTGAAGTTGAAAATCTGATTTAGGCTCTCCAAAAGAGGAAAGTGCATTGTGGAATCCCACTATTTCATGTTTAGAATTGACAAGGGGAAGAATCCCGTAGCCTATTGGAAATGGTACCAATAGAGGCTTGTATTTGAATTGTTTGAAGAAAGAATATTTGTGTTGATGGTTATTAATTTGAAACTCTGGAAAAGGAAGGCCAGCAGACTTGATCTATGATATAAGACCACTATAAGGTCGCTATGTGCTAATCCCCCCCCCCCCCCATTAGCAAGCCATGGAGGCCTAGGGGAGGGTGGGTTGTATTTTTTTTGTCTTGGGGTTTGGGCGGGCTAATTTCGCTTGACAACAGCTGCCCCAAAGTTGCGAGCAGCCCGGGGGGCCCCAACGCTGACCTTAAGTCGTACTGAGATCAAGTACATCAGCCGCGTGGCTCAGGCGTGAGGCGCTGAAGCGTGCGAGGAGGGGGCGGGTCTTTACCAGTGTTGGGCGGGTACCATGTTTTGAGCCCTCTCCCGATCCCGGTTATGGCATACTCTTTGAAAAAAATGGATGGCCGGGGCAGGGTATACCAATAGGTTTGAAAAACATCTCGGTTACAGGTTCTCAATAAACACATGGATTTTTTTTTGTCCGGTTCTCAATCTACCGGTTATGCCATCTTAAAAAATGCCGGTTCCATGGTACCGGTTATGGGATTCATTCACTTTTATTTATTTTCATTTTTTCTAGCATTTTTGTGTATGTGTGTAAAACTATGATAAGCCACTAGAGTATTGGTTGTGGGTCTCGGGTTCAAAGTTCAAACGTTCAACCCTGTCATCTATCTCTCTGCCCCTCTAATACACTAAGCTTACAACTTACAACTATCGTCTTAGCCAAATGCCAAATGCCCAATTAATTAATTTCCTACTTGGACATTCTCATTAATGTTGTGCACCTAATCTCCCCAACATTGTAATTTCATAACTACCATCACTAACCCTTACACTTGTATTATCTAGAACTGCCTCTATGCCATCCACATTTGCTCCGGATCTTGCTCCGGGTATAACACCCTTATAATCACCATGCCGGTTCTCTAGCCGTTTAGGAAGCTCGATTTTTTTTTCGGTTCCCTTCCATAGCCGGTTCTTGCGGGGGCTGCACTTTCCGATTATGCACATGTGCATAACCGGCAAATAACCGCCGGATATGCATGTCAAGATGCCATACCCGGCCAACACTGGTCTTTACCCGCAGGATAACCAAAAGCTGAGACGGACCGGCGGACGCCGGCGTTAACCGCAGCGGTCCACGACTTGGACCGCTACGCACAATCAGCATCCTGCCACGTGGCGGGGGCGTTTTAACAAGCGGGCACTGCGTCTGCAAATTCCCTTAAAGGGGGAGTATTCTTACATTTAGCTATTAGATTCAATTTATACCCCTCTAGGGGTTAGGAGCCATTATCCAAGGTGCCAGTGGTAGATAAAATCTAGGATTTTGGGATGACATAGCCTTGGAGGGGAGCGTTCTTATGACTCCAAGAGGGAGCCAAGCGGGTCTGTGAGCAGTGAGCTAGAGGCGGACTAGACCTCGAGAGACATTGGAGGAGAGAAAGTACTCTGTCCTAAAAACTCAGCTACAGTGAGCATTTGTGTCAGAGCCCAAGGTAGAGGCCGACTTTTTCCACGGAGGGAAAGCGCATCAACGCCTTAAAATAATGTAAGGGGGTGAAAACTGGCTTGGACCCACCAGTGGTTATTTTATTATTTACGCATGCATGTTCTGGACTAACGAATGTAGTGGCAGGGATGAGATCTTAGCGAGATTCACTCATCCGATAGGGCCGCGGCAGTTCCCGCGGCAGGGATCGGTTCCCGGATGTTCCTCGGTTCTCTGGTTCCCATAGGGTTCCCAAGGGCATCTTTAGGCGCCAATGATATCTTTGGATTCCCCACATGATTTCCCATATGAGAGGTATTTTTTCTGATTTTGGTTTCCTCAAAGGCAGAGTTGAGGGCTTCATTCACCATCAAGATATTGTCTAGAATCATTCGATCTTTAAGGAACCCTGTTTGCTCCGGCCTATTAATCAACTTGTGGAGGAGAGGTTGAAGCCTCAAAACCAAGCATTTAGCGATGATTTTGTAGACAAAATTCAGAAGCGTTATAATCGGTCTATAATTGTTTAGAGACTCCCTATCACCTTTCTTGTGAATGAGGGTAATGACGCCTTGGGATATTTGAGAAGACATCATACGTTTCATCAGAATATCGTCAGTGAAAGCCACAAAATCTGCATCACACTCAGCCTAGATAGCTTGAACAGCTCCACCAGTAAACCATCGAGGCCTGGGGATTTAATTTCTTTTATTTTACAGCATTTCTGATTTGCGAAATTGCCTAAATAGGATAGATGCACGTGGTGCACATTATAGCCTAAAGGGCGTTGATTAAACTGATTGAACTTATTGAGTTGAGGGGCTTAGAACCACCTTATTGAACTTGGTGAACCTATTGGATGACGATAGATATTTTGGCCACTCCTTTGCTAGAACAAAGTATTTAGGCACTGGGGTAGGAAGCGTTGGCCCTTCCATTAGAGGTAACTTGAACTCAAGCACTCGGTGAAGGAGGGGCATTGGGAGAGGAAGATTTTCCATCTTCTTCCTAGGCTCGGCATGTGCCTTGTGAAGGGATTAAAACACGTCCCGGCTATAGGCGGCTCGGGGGCCTAGGCGGTAGGAATTAGACAATAAAACACAAAGACTTGGAAGACAGTTACTGAGTAGGTTGTAGGATACCGTAGGACTTAGAAACGCAAACTCGCCCTGTTGCAGTCGGGTAGGCGGTTCAGTGAGCCCAACCTACACTGCAACTTACCACGACCCCCCTAGACTAATATGCCGTCACCCTGACTGCGCGCGCTCAGGGCTCGTCACTATCAATAAAATTCCCGACTCCGGATTCACCTCTTCAGATATCGAGCGTAACTCGGGAAATGCGGAAGCCATTCATGCTACTTTTCAGAACACTTGGGGCAAATGAGGCCTTATCTTTCTCCCCAAAGATTGACACCTGCATCCGGACCGAGCTCCCTCCATTATGTTGGCGGGACCATCGCGCGACACTTCACCATTCGCCAGAGTTTGAACGAAATATCAATAGGAAGCATCTGAAGCCCTCTTCTACTGCCTCAAGGCTGCATTATAGATAGAATACTCTCTCATAAAAATGCACTTGATCAAAATCCTGCATCTTCTGTCTCTTGTGATTCTGCTTTCCGTGCTTCTTCTCTCTCAGAAACCCCTCAGCATTGTAGTGTTAGTGTAATCCACGCATGACCTTCTTCTAAATTTCCTTCATTGCTTTTCTAGTCTGTTTTCGAGGATGCCCTTGCTCTGGATTAAAACTCTTAACCCCTAAATGACAACGCGACCCGAATTGGGTCGCGTCAGATTACTTGCCACGCTCCAGTTCCCATGGATGAGAACATTGAAGATGAATTGTAGATGTCAGAGAAGAGCACATGTGGGAATTTACAGCGCCAAAAAATCATAAAAGCTCTGCTCCCTAGAATTTTGCAAAGTGCCAGGGTTTCAAGAAATCCAGTGTTAGAGCACCATTGACCTGCCTACATGGCAGCCAAATGAGCAATATTGATAATGCCAAAATTTTTGGACAAGGCACCATGAAATATTACTGTGCACTTACTTACCAGAGGAATTGGAAAACAAATGTCACCTCATGGGTGTGCTTGGGAAAGAAGCCAAAACAAGATAATTTACCCCCCAGATTTCACATACAAAGCAACCTATCTGAATTTTTGGAATTTTGGTCTGATTTTTTGGGATGCAGTAGTTTAGGTGCCATACAATCAGATTATGGAGGGCCTTTGTCTAGAAAGATTCAACTTGATACTTCAATTTTGTGGTCAAACAATTTTTTTCATGCAATTTTTGAATATATTTATAAAATGAGACATATTAGTTTGTTACTAGGGTAGCTTGTGCCGTTGGCCCAAGTGTCCAATGTCATCTAAGAGCATCTCCACCGGGGGTACACCAAACAACACTGCAACGGTAACCTCCTGCGGCCTCCAACACTCCCCTCCCCTAGCGGCAACCCCATCAAACTACCCTGCACATGTCTTTTCAGCTGACTGCCTTGCTCCGGAGGGACCACCTGGACTGACGCCGCCTTACCCTCACGCCATAAATGTAGGCAGTCGTGTTTTTAGTCGCTCTAGCAAGTACCGGGCCTCTATCCTACACGAAAGTACGGGCCCGGGGGCTCCTATGTTGAGGCCCAAATGCGACTTCTAGGGTAGCATGTGCCGTGGGCCCAAGTGTCAAGTGTCATCTAAGTCCAAGTGTAAGATCTTCTATGTATCCCAGTGCGTCTCCTATGTCGAGGCCCAATTGCAACCTCTAAGATAGCCTGTACCCTATGTATCCCCTATGTATCTAGAGACCCTCATGTTTGGAAGATCTAGGCCTAGGGTAGCTTGCGCCATTGGCCCATGTGTTAAGAATTGAAATCTAAGTCCAAGTGCAATCCCCTATGTATTCAAGTAACGTCTCCTACGTCAAGGCCCATGTGTGAAGAATTGTAACCTAAGCCCAATTTCTTATGTATCCAAGTGGCCGGTCTTCTATGTCGAGGCCCAAATGCGACCTCTAGTGCAGCCTATGCCGTTGGCCCATGTGTGAAGAATTGAAATCTAAGCCCAAATGCAATCTTCTATTCATGTATCCAAGTGCAATCCCATATCTAGGGTAGCCTGTGCCGTTGGCCCAAGTGTCCGGTGTCATCTAAGTCCAAGTGCAATCCCCTATATATCTAGAGACCCTCATGTTTGGGAGATCTAGGCCTAGGGTAGCCTGCGCCATTGGCCCATGTGTTAAGAATTGAAATCTAAGTCCAAGTGCAATCCCCTATGTATTCAAGTAGCGTCTCCTATGTCAAGGCCCATGTGCGAAGAATTGAAAATCTAAGCCCAAGTGCAATTTCTTGTGTATCCAAGTGGGTCTCCTATGTCGAGGCCCAAGTGCGACCTCTAGTGTAGCCTATGCCGTTGGCCCATGTGTGAAGAATAGAAATCTAAGCCCAAGTGCAATCTTCTATTCATGTATCCAAATGCATCTCGCCTAAACCCAAGTGTCATCTAAGTCCAAGTGCAATCCCATATCTAATCATTTTTTTCTTCTAGAGAGCCTACGACCAGATTTGAACCAGAGACCTTTCCCTTTATATCTCTCCCCACAAGGCTCCAACCATAGTCCCATGAATGCCCACTTTGCCATTTTTGCTATTTTTTGTGAATTTCCAGCGGCCAAAAGCACTTGGAATTCCATATCTCCCACACCGCGGGTCCAAAAATCATGAGACCAAGCCTCATCGAGGGCTTTCCAACGGTACCAAGCACCAGCGCCGGGGCCTCACAGTTTGGGAGATCTCAACGACGCTACAAACAAACAAAACAAAACAAAACAAAACAAACATCGCGATTCATATATTGATAATCTCCAAAATGCAAAGGTCAATTTGCCTATATTTTTGACAGGACATGGATCTAGTAGATATGCACATAAGTATAAGGTTCATCCCCATGGATGATTGGGGGTAAGAAGTTACACCCTCGTCCATAAGCGTGTGCACCCTTTTTTAGTGGGCCCACCCAAAAATAGCTCGTCCTTTAAGACATCAGTTGATGCACTCACCTAGGATTGCCTTCGTCAGATTGAGTTATGGCCACAGTAGTCAGATTTGCATTTCATGACGTTCTCTGGGGAAGAGAGGCAAGGTTCGTTATTCACTGCTTGCAGTGTGTGTGCCTTATGGCGTAATTCGGGGTTTTGATTTTTTTCCCCAAAATAAACTTAATAAAAATCCCAGGGATACAATCCCCCTGTTAATAAAATAAAATAAAATAAAATCCACTGGGGCTACCATCCCCTGTTCTCTAATATATATATATATATATATATATATATAAAATGCACATCAGCTGGTAGCAAGTGCACAGTGTGATGCCCTGGTGGTTCGGGTTCAAACCCATTGCCCTGCCCTTCTCTCAATAGAGATCCTGTGTAGTGTGGGACTTTGTGAATGGTGCTGCTGTTTTAGCTTTCAATCTGCTTTTCCCTGGGCTAACAGCTTTGGTTGGGCACATTGATTATTTCCGGCCTTAACAACAATGATCAGCCAGTTAGAAAACCTAGACCTAACCGATCCAGCCTCCCATCCATCTCTAGTTTGCCAAAAGCAAGAAACCTCTCAGCTGGTCTCAAAATTTGTATTCACAACATTCTCTTCCCTCAGTCCAGGACCCAAGATTCCTGAGCCTTCCCTATGTCACAAGCAAGCTAAGAGTGCAATAAAACTAGACCAGGTATAAGACCTTGGTACTAAAGTATAGTATCTTCTGAACACAGATGCAGGCTTGACTTGAGCCAGGCTCACCCATCAACTGTTCATGTCTCCAGATGAGGGATGCTCAACGTACAATTGCATGTCCAAGAAGTCACTGCACATTGACTTGATTGGAGTTATGAGATACGGCTGCTGCCATACTTCTTCACTATCAGCTGGTATCCAGAACTGCCCGTTGGTCACGGTATCTCCAGGAATTTTCTTCAAGTATGCAACTATCTCCCAGGAACAATCTGTCAGAGCAAAATTCATGTTACCAACTAAACCGGCACATCCTTTCCCCTGCATGTCCTCTTTGGTAATAAACCTTTCAACAACTCTCCTAGAGTCATCCAAGGAGTGCTAAAGTATTCAAAGTGAAGAGCAGGTCCACATGCACCAGTAATGCTCCCATGCATTCTGCTGCTTCTTTTTAAAAACTCAACAGAGAAAAATAGGGCCTGATATTAGCATACAGTACTCCATGCCCAGTCACATGAGAACAATATAATCATTCTAGATTGTGTTTTCTTAAGCCCACAAGCATGGGTACCAACGTGTACAGGGATGCTCTTGGTCTCCAGCCACCCATCTTAAAGTTGTAAGTGACCTTATACCTTCACACATACCCCATCCAAGTTACCAGCAACACCGAGGCAACTACCAAAAGAAATTGGAGCCTCCGTAGCATTCATCAGGGCAACAGACCTGATGGCAAAGGCTTTAGCTGAGTCTCGAACACGGATAGTTTGAGGAAAAAGGCACGCAATGCAAACTCCAGGTCATTCAGTGGCAAGCCTGAACTGACAAGCTGCTTCACACGTAGTTTGAAAACAAATTTCTCCACAGGTGTTTGGTTACTGTCCAAAACTGTCACTGCAAGCTTCTCCACGACACCCTACACAAGTTTGAGCACATCCAAAACAGTGACCACAAACATGGTCAACTTTCTTGTATGTAGTTTACAAGCTCGCTACTTTCTGGCCATCCACGACCCTAATGCCTTCCCTCCTTGGTCAATTGGAAAACAAATAGAGTAAGTAGACCTCTACATCTAATCTGAGTTGGGAATCATACTTGCTGAATCCAAATGTGCAGGTTTGTGACAGCAGAGTGTATGTAGTCTCTCAATTCTGGATGACGAGCCCACTGCACTGGCACATTGAAGTGCCGTCGGCGTTCGAATATCTCTGCTTCCATGTAGTCATAACCATGCAGAAAGATTAGAACCACTCTCCTGCAGTCTTCCCACAACCCTTAAAGAAAGATTGTCCATCTAGCCACCTGGTCCATTTCGAACCTGGTCAGTCCCAGCATTCCACTAGTTTCCCCAGAGTGTTAGGCAATCCATCTAAAGAATGTGACTACCACCAAGACTTGGAATTAGGACGAACTCAACCTATCACGTGAGTGACAATTTGACTGAACCCCCGATGTGTATGCGCATGCTTTCCTGGAAACAGTCGCACTTCTAAAATGAATGACAAAACAACAACTCCGTTCACTCACTGACTCGCTCCTTCACCCCCTTCCCTCTCTGTGTTGTATGTGTGAACAATGACTACCTTCAGCTCATTCTACGTAACCAGTCTGGCTTCATTATGCATTACAAGACAAGGCCAGTGGAGACCAAAAAAAAGGTACCTGCAGGATAGATACCCCGAATACTGAGTAGGAGGTGAATGGCAACCTCCAAGAACTCGCATATAAGGTCCGCAATTTCGCCTGCAAATTTTCAGTGTATCCAATCACTTCCCTATAAACCTCAATTTCCTTGAGGTTGATGCGAACTAAAGACAACACGGTGTCCAAGAGACTATCCATCAATATTGTGAGATCAACACAGGGAATGGATACAGGCAGACATACCATGTGTAGGTTGATGATTGCGATTCATGTTCGCACCCGCCTCTGCTTGGATCGGCCTCACTGGTGAATTCATGCACCTACCATATCAGCCTCAAGCTTCTCGGAGACATGATCTTATACATGGAAGGATTTAGCGTCGTCAGACCCTCTTGTTTCCTCTCCCCACTTCCTCCCCCCCTCCATCTAGTTACTTCTTCACCTTGAAATGTTGATGCCATAGTGTTCCATACCGTCAAGCAGGAAGTGTGAGAGTCGTGTTGCTTGGTGGAATCTGGCACATCGGACACACTATTTTCCCTCTCCCCCTCCACAAGTGTCAATGTTACATTTCTGTAGAACCTAGGGTTTCAATTGCTTGTGCTATAAGAGAGATTCGAGTGGCTTCACTTTTGGGCTCTGTGAGAGAGTTAGTTGGAGTGTTCTGAGAAGCGAGAGGGTATCAATTTCTTGGTGTTGAGGTGAATATAGGAGAGAGAGCGCTGTTCGTTACAGCTTACTGCTACAAAGTATTAGTGAACCTGAAGCCTGTTTTCCGGTCTGTTTTGCAAGTGGAGACATTTTTTTGATGGTTTCCGTGTTGGACTGGTCCAAGGTATGGCTCTTGCAAGTTCTTGTTAATAACCGTTTGGCACAACGTTGATGAGCAATCCATATTCGACATAATCCAAGGGCAGATATATTGAGACTGACACCATTTCATACCTCCACAAAAGTATCTGCAGGAAGATGGCTTGCTTCATGGACATGAAGATGTTTAGACCTGAATCAGTTTACAAACAAATTACTATTTCAGAGAGACCCAGAACTGGGGTTAATCCAATTGCTCAACATGCTGTACAGTTACTGGCCTGTAGGCTGTCTGGGATTCCCTCAGGGCCTTAAGTGCATCACAGCCTACAGGCTTTACCACCTTGGTACCATTGTTTTGCGGTTTCGACCCTTGTGGAGGAGCTGCTCTCTCTTGGAAGATCACCTCAACCACTCTTCCCTGCTCAGCTGCATATCACCTATTTCATGTATGCTACCTCTGATACCATCAATGAAGGGGCTGCCGAGGAGAGAGAGAGAAGGGAGAGGGAGAAGGAGAGAGAGGAAGTAGCGGGGAAGGTTTAAGTTGGGATTCAGGTGCTTGGTTTCCAAAATTTTGTTGCGGTGTTTCCTTCTTCACTTCATGGGAAAATAAAGGATCATCACAATCTAGGATAACTTAATGAAATCCTCTGCTGGCAGGAGCAGTAAGACAGGACAGAGAGAGATGATTAGCAATTTTTGTGATTCAAGTCTTATGACTGTCTTTAATCACAAGCCTTAAATAACAGTACAATCTCACATTCCATGTTTACTAACTTGCATCCGGGGAGAATGGAGGGGGATGGGGGGGCATCATACAACAAGCTCATCCTCAAGGTAGCTATACTCAAATGTGAACTCCGTCTTTATCCGTTGACACCTGCTCAATCCCAACACATCCACCAATCACACTATGAAGTGAAACTATTCATGTCCATTGAAATAAGCTACATGAGGCGAGTACCAGCAAAAAGCGGTCAGAGGTAGGTATCGGCTATAACTAAGCCTACAAGCATTGACAGCACAATTTGTGCCAGGGTTAAATGCACTAATAGATAACAGTCCTACAGGCAGGTACAAAGCTTGTTGCCAGGCGGATGAGGAATATGCATCCTTGTTACAACAAGAAAGTACTGCTGAGCAAACAATTACATCTAAATGCCACAAATATGGGGACATCTAGAAAAAAAATTACATAGTACAGCAGCCTACACACCCACATGCATAGATATCCAGCCAACTGAGTTTTGAACTTCATTCCACATCTCTAAGACTTATGTATATCTGGATCTTAACCGTATTAAAGTTGCTGAGACAAGAACATACCAGCCCTGTTGGAAATCATCGTGCACAATATGGAAGTCAAAGTACACATAGGTGCCCTGTTCATATTCGTCGGTTGTAATCTTGGGCTCTTCATGCCGCTGGAACCACGTGTTGTACTTTTTGTGGTATCTCCATGACTGCTTCTTCAGCTCTCGTGCTGCCAAGTACTGTTGATAGGTGCCCTGAACCAGCACACAAGTGCAAGCTCTACCTAGTTAATTTCCCTTGATAGTAGATATATTACCAAGAGGGAGAGAGAAATGTGCATATGTAAACCATTTTGCATCATAGGTGCTTAAACACACCCTTCAGGACACTCACCACAAAAAATGTCAAAGTCAGTCATGAGGTATTCATCAACTACGGTATCCAAACACAGCCCAAAATAGCCTCAATGACCATGCATTGTCAACAACAATGTGGTTACAGAGTGGATGGACAATTCATATAGCAGCTAAGGTCTAAGTATCATCTAATCCAGAAATACAGTGAAGTACACCTGTTGGTAGTAAAAGGCGAAGAAGAGTACGTCCGTGTCCAAGCGCTCCCACAAGGCTGGATTATCTACAATGGGAGCTTGCATTTGTGGATAGCTACCAGGAGTCACTGCAGGATTTCTCTGGGAAACATAACCAGCAATATAAAACCAGTAGTCAGCATGTGCTGGTTAAGCAAATGATTATTCAAAAAGAATGTCCAGTGCTAACCAACTGCATGAACTGCTCTGCTATTTCACCTGGCTCTTTCAGCAAGTTGGATGTATAACAACTTCACTCCACACCACCTCTTTAAATGTTCTTTAGCACGTAGTCTCCAGGCAATCTCATGACATCAGCACACCTGTTTGAAGGGTGCAGAACACCAGGGAGGTGGGGCAGGGGAGGGACAGCATAATAGAGGCCAGAAGCATTATGGAAGGTTCACTACAGTTGCGTAAATGATGTCAGAAAATTGCTCATTGTCTGAATCTTCCCAAGAAAGAGCGGAACATTCCACATGCAAATTCACACCCAAGCAAAGACCCAATGAGGGCCACAGATTTGAAAATGACCAAAATCCCTTGGACTGAGCCAAGAAAACCTGCAGTCAAGGACAAGTCTCCTTCAGAGGAGGACCCATTGCGATACCTCAGAAATATGCTCAGGGATAAGCAATCAGTGTTCTCTTTCCCACAGCTCAGTTACCATACCATATATAGGTGCACCATCAGTACTGCCCGGCATGGAGGCCCTTGAGGGGACTATGAAAGGCTACAATAAGGCCAAGAACTGATTTGCGCCAGCCTTCCTCTCTAAGCCAATTCCTCTTAATAAGCTTGAACTAAATTTCCTTCAAAGAGAGAGGGAGAGAGTACCGGAATATAGCTCTTGGGACGCTCAGAGTCCTTGGGCAAAGGAAGGTTGCGGTAGGCAGCCTCCAGCGCCTGTCGATTGAAAAGTTGATCATGCTGTGCTGCAGCATTCCCTCCTCCAAGTGTAGGGCTCAGGTTGTCTCCAATGGCACCTAGTTCTGTCCCGATTTTCCTCCCTATCACTCCTGGACCTGTGGAGGCTTGCAATGGAAGCACCACTTGACCAGGGGCAAAATCTACTTCTCTTGATAGCTGGCTCAGCTCTGCCAATGTCCCAGGCCCACCCACCTGCACAGCAGGGTTGCATTATGGGCTGCGCATCAACTTTTTATGTTATGTCTGGACATTGGCACAAGGATGAATCATGTGTCGTTGTTACCATACTTCTCTCTCTATCTGTCTTCTCTTTCTTCACTCTTATCATTCAGACAGTAATTTAGGAGTGTTTCTTCCAGTTTCTATAATTTTTATCCACTCCTGTCCCATGAGCTCTTTGGGCTTCCTACGGACACTATATACTTTCCTTACTTCTCTCCATCCTATACCTTGGCTTCTATAGGGGAGGGAGCATTATGCAACAAGTAGGACTACCACCACACATACACAGGGCCCTCCTACCCTCAGGTACTGACTCCTGGGAATGTGATTTATAGAACAACCCACTAATCTACAAACTAGGCTCATTTATGATACCGTCAATCCATTTCACACTCACTAGACAAACGAATAATGGTAAAGAAAGGGCCCTCACTGGAACATCAAATGTATCAGCGTTCTTCAGATCATCTTCACTGAGTGATACACTCCGAGAAAACACTGAACTCAACATAGATGCATCACTGGTTGTTTCCTCCAAAGGCTTCGCCAGCTGAGGTGATGGTTGCCGCACTGGTGGTTCCACAGCTCTACTACCTGCATCTGCTTCATCACCAAGGCTGCCCATTCAGCGTTCTTGCTGTGGGTTCTAAGAAGGCTAAAAACTCGGATACTGCACCCTTTTCAAGATACGACCACAGACATCCAACTGCGCATACCAAGGAATGAAAGTAAGGAAGAGTTGGAAACACCATCTCTACCATTTTCTTTCGAAGACGTTGTACTTGAAAGAGATAATTGATGCTGCAACTGCTGAGAACTAGATTGGGTTGGAAAGCCCTGGGGTTGTGCAGGAGACACTGATGATGTGGTGGCAGGCAGGGAAGGGGCTTGTGCACTTGTTGCCAAACCCACGGATGACTGCTGCTGCGATGATGCAGTTGGAGAGGCTGAGACGATGGGAGTTTGTGCCTGCAACGTTTGCATCTGAGCCTGCAGCCTCCCCATTAGAACATAAACGATAAAGAACATGTTTCGAGGTAGGAATTAAGAAATTATGGCAGCAACAAGTCAAAGCCCTGGGGAGGGACAAAGAAACCTTTGTTCATTCCATACAAATCCCCAACATGGAACCTCAAATGCAGACACTTAAGCAAACCACTCACAATTCAAAGATGAATAGCCTACAGTTACCTGCTGTGGAAGTGCCGGTTGCTGAGATTGGAGAACAGAAGGCTGCTTTGTAGAGGGCCCAGAGTGAGGGATCTGGTTTGACACTGAACTGCCAAGTTGACCTTGCACTTGCTGAAACCGTTGCAAGAACTTTTCCCTATGGTCCGGAGCAATTTCAGGTCGCCCCAGGTATTGCCCCTGACCCAGCCAATTTGCCACCCCATGTTACTTCATGTCAGAAGGATCCTAAAAATCTCCAACTGCTTGTCTTCTCTCTACAAAACCATCTTCCATCATCACACCCTTTCTCTATCTGAACTGCAGTTGCTTGGAAACAAACCTGCGCACCTGAACAATCTTCTAATCACTGCAGTCTCAATGAGAGGGGGCAGACAGGACACAGAGATCATTAATTACCGACTCTGCCTGCTGCGATTGAATGGTGCTTGCAGAATGTGGCCTCCACTGCCCACCAGAAACACCAGATGGTGGAAACAAACGGCCACCAAGGCCTCCTTCCGCGACCCCTGCACCCTCACCAGTGGAGCTGCTGCTTTCTCCCAGCTTTCCACCTGTTGCCCCGAAGGCTCGGCTTTGGGCACCTAGAGAACCTGTCAACTGCTGTGTGAGACCTCCAGTCACTGATCTCTCCTCCGCACCAATCAATCCCATCCTCTTATTCAAATCTAACACTGGAGGTATGGACCCCGAGTTACTGCCGCCCACAAGTGGATTGGGAGCCCCACTTACCCCAAGAGGAACAAGAGGAGGCGATTGCCCAGAGCCAACAGCCCCTCTCCCCACACCCCCTCTTGCTAAACCAACCTCTCCTATACCAGCTCCCACCCTCCGACTCAGGCCACCTCCATCCTCCTCCTTCGTTCTTCCTAACAAACTACCTTGGGCAAGTAGTAAAGCCCCTGTTGCGATGGTTGGTTTTGCTGTCAGTGACCGTCCTGCCACTGCACCTGGGAGGATCCCCACAGTGGTTGAAGCGCCCAATCCACGTGCAAGAATTACAGTTCCTGCAGCTGAAGCAGCAGCCGCCACTGCGGCTGCAACAGGGCTAACCCCCGAACCAGTAACTGGGGCTCCAGGGTTTACTCCACTTGTGGGGGAGCTTGCTAAGACAGGGACTGAAGGTGTGCGGGCCCCAGGTGACTCAAGTGTAGCCTCAGGGATTGCACCCTCCTCATGTACCTGCAGCTGTGACGTTGGAGACACCAAGGGTGAGACCCCTGTCGCTGTCACTGCTGCCACCTGCATGGAGATGCCATTGTATTGAACATAGAACCAGTGTTCAGTCTTTGTACCTCAGTTCATACACGTTGTTTCTCCCAGGTGGGTGAAATGTCTTCTAGATTTAAAAGCCCGTTCTCCCATGTGAACATCACTCTTTCCAGAATCACTAGCCACAAAACACACTCCTTGACATCAATCACAAGATTTGTGGGAAATCCCAGACTTAAATAGAGAGATGTTTTTTATTTGTAACGATGCCAGTAGATTGGATAGGTCAACCTCTAAGACTGACACGTGAGCGAGTCATGTATAAAAGCATTTGCCAATCATATCATTTTCTGAGCCTCTCCAGTCTCTCCCTAGAGTTTCTTCCACCCAGACCCCCAAACCATCCTGTACCATGTACATATCACTCTTTCCAAAATTACCAGCAACAAAACCAGCTCCAGGACAACCCAATTGAAATCCAGAAACGAGAGCTGCCTTTCATTTGTAATCAAGCCAATAGGTATAACTCTAAGACTGGATTGCATATATGGAGACAGCTCATAGACACAAAGGGAAGTCACAACTTACAGCTTGCTGTCCAACCGGCACAACAATGGATGGCTTCAAGATTGCACCATTTGGTGCAGGACCAACACCAGTAACTGCTGTAATGGCAGCCTGCAACAAGCCCATCCCATATCCTCTTCAATTTCCCCATCTATCTCTTTCTATTTTGCACGAGAGCAAGACAAGCGTTTCATTCAGTTTCTATATATCAGTCCATTAACTTGAGGTACCACAGCTGCAACTCAGAAAGGTTGGACTGAACTGTCACATGGTGAATGATATCATTTGAAATCATTCGAACCAAACGTGTCATCCATACAAGTAAACAGGGATCCTGAGAGCACACTACCTTCTCTTTAACAACAATAGCTGGAGGCACGTTAGGAATAGCATCCAAAGCTTCCAAAGCTTCCATCTTGTCAAGAGGAAGTGATTGGTAGAGCTCATCCACATCTGCAAAATCCTCAAAGTCATCCTGAGGAGCAGCCAGCCGCCACAGAACTACCCATAAGCGAGTTTGATCAGACAAACAAGGCCCATACATGTCCCATCATACCATCAATCAGTCTGATTGCAACACCAATGACCAACAGTGAACTTCATCCCATAAAGACACATGGAAAAATAGGTAGCAAGCATCAGGGCCTGAAATGAGGAAAAGCAAGGATGAGATGGACAGACAGACACAATCACAAACACAAGAATGAAATCGCCCTGCTTGAGCCATCCATTTCAACACAGGCATGTATTGGTGTATGCAAAGATGGCATGTGAGAGCCTTAGGTTAGAAACAAGACTACACTCAGAACATTCTGTGTAACCTGCACAGCCATTACCAGAGGAGCTCAACCAGAGTCCTTGGGAAGCCAGGACCCCACAACAAAGCTACCCTGATCAGTCACCCGTGAGGAAGGTCATCCAGCCACAATATGAGTATCCAGGACTAAGCAGACAGGCTATACTTAAGCTTGGGTCATAGAAGAGCCTGAAAGATGAAAGAGAGAACAAGGCGGGTGGGAAGAATCTTTCACAACAGAGAGAGTTGAAAAAGAGATTGTACCTGATTGCGCTCGACATAATCTTCTACAAAGTCTTTTACATCATTGACCTGATCAGGGCTTAGTTCATCATTGTCCAATAGTCTTAGAATGAGTTCCAACTTAATAATGTGCAGCTTGTGCCGTGCTATTGACTCCTCCAAGTGTGTCTGTTATCCCAGTCCAGGTCACCACGAAAATCAGATCCACTGGAAAGAGGACACTCACGCACAGACCACCAGATAAAGTAGTAAATCCTAAACCAAGCAGTAAAGCAGTGACAATCACTCTTCTCTGACGTCAGGCAATCCAGAAAGAAGGGGAACACAAAATTACCAAACGTGGCGGCCGAGCCTTGCCCTTCTTCACTTGGAGACCCTCCATCTCCGCCTCAAAAGAGTCAATTTGAGATTCCAGCTCACTGACCTGGAAACAGAAGCACTCCTAAATCAGCAGATTGACAAAAAACAACTACCAAAACCACTCACAATTCCCAGACAGTACTAACAGCCTACCTACTCTTACCTAATGTATGTAACAAAAAGACCAAAATCTCAGGTGTTCAACAGAGAATTATTGAATGTTTGATGTGTGAGAGGCACAGCATGTACCAACAAGATGTTGTTAGCCTTTTAGCCATAGACCCCATGCCCAGTTTGAGCAGAACAAACAGGAACAGACACAACCTTTATGAGGGGCTTCCTCCAGTGTGACTTACCATGATATAAGCAATTAGTTTGGCCTCTCCATATTTCCTCTAGAAAGCAATCCACACAAGCATCAATCTGCTGTGTGTGAGCTTGCCAGCAATTAGACCCTAATAAGACCAGGAGGGTTGCTCTCTGATGATAATACCCCAGACATTGCATCAGAAAATGGATGCTGTCTTCAGGCTGCCCGCACATCAGGCTTTGACAATCTCCCTTTCCGGTTTGCAAATGTTGTTCAAAGGGGGACTACTTGCCCTGACTTTAAATTTCAGTCTAGTGCTGAGCATAGGTAGAGATTGTACTCATAAGACGTTGTTTGCCGTAGCCTTGTGGCCATTGACCCTGCGCCCAGTTTGAGCGGGAACAAAAGGGACAGAACCTACCTCTGTCAGGGGCTGACGTTGGTAGTAAGACTTACCTCCATATAAAGAACTAATCCGGGTTTTCCAGATATCCTCTAGAAATCCCTTCACACAAGCATCAATCTGCTGTGTGTGATTTGCCCAAAAACTAGGCCTCAGGAGGGCCTGGGCTTTTGGCTCAGCCTCGAGACTTTCAAAGTTGGTAAACAGGGGTACAGGCACAATTCCCTTAATAGATTTGAAGAGAGCGTCTCTTTGGTGAGAGAACCCCGGACAGTGTATCAGAAAATGAATACTGTCTTCAGATTGCCCACACAACGGGCAATTGCACTCTCCCTTTCCTCTCTGCTTCTGTTTGCTGTTCAAAGGTAGGCTTCCTGCCCTGAGTTTAAATTTCAGTCTAGTGCCGAGAGTGGGTAGACCCTTGAGGTCATCCAAGATGTCCTCCCCCATGTCACAGACTGGAAACAAGTTCAGGGAAGTTTTCTGCCTAACTTCATTTTCATCAGACAATCTCATGGCAACAGACATGGCTGAGGACACTACAGCCCCTAAGTCAGATTTATCCAGCAGGGTCAAGACTTGCGGATCCAGGTCCAGGTCCTTGAGGATCTCTTCTACTCTCTTCTGCCAGGACTTAGCCTGTTTGACAGGGCGGTCCTGTTTCCAAGATATAGAGTCGATTAACTTAGGATATCTGGTGTTGGGCATATGTTGCAGCCGACCCCACCATCTGACCTTGAATTCATCTCGTCGGGAGCTTAAGGATGGAATGCCAAACTCACCCCGAACAGCCACATTGGCTGTTTTGGAGCATGCTGACATACACTCCTTAAGCACCCCCACTTGAATGGATTCTAGAGACTTAGCCTGGTTGGAGTTATCAACCCATATAGCAGATCCGTACTCCAAGGCAGGTCTAATAACGCGACAAAGCATGGTTTTCTTAACCTCAGAGTTGACCCCTCTGCAGTGGAAAAATTTAGTGAGCCCCAGAGCTTTGCCCTTGCCAGTTTGAATAACTTTCCGGATATGTGATCCCAATTACAATTGGAGGAGAACTCAACGCCCAGGTAAGTGTAGGAAGGGAGGACCGGGATCTCTTGGCTACCCCACAGCCACTTAAGATCACTTCCTCCCTCTCCTCTGTCGTTGAATGCTACCACTGCACATTTGCTGACATTAGCCTCTAGCCCCCAAAGATCAAAGTATCTCTTCGCGCAATCAATCAACTCCTGGAGATTGGTTGGAGTCTCCCCTATGCCTGCGAAGTCATCCGCAAACATAAGGGCTGGTATGGTGGTATCACCCACCCTTAACCCAAATCCCTCACTTTCCACATCCTCGAGGAGTTGATTGATGAAAACATTGAAGAGCAGAGGGGAGAGAGTACATCCTTGAGCTACACCTTGGTCTGTGTCAAAGATGTTGGACTTCTGTCCGTTAACAGTGACACCGCTTTTGGTGTGAGCATACAAGTTGTGGACAACTCTCCACATCTTTCCCTTGATCCCACAAGACCAGAGGCGGAACCATAGGCCATCTCTCCACAGTGTCATAAGCCTTTTTGACATCCAGGAAAAAGACATAAGTGGGTTTCCCTTCTTTTTTCCTTCCCTGGATAATCTGGCTTAGAGTGAAGATATGATCCACACAGCCCCTGTTTCGCCGAAAGCCAGCTTGGCCTTCGTGGAAACAACCTCTAGACTCCAGATCAACCTCGAGACGAGTACTTATAACTCTGCAGAATGTCTTGCCAACAGCATTGAGGAGCGTGATGCCACGGTAGTTCCCCGGTTCTTCTCTGTCACCCTTCTTGTATAGATTGACAATGACCCCCTGTTGCCAGCGAAAGGGGATCATTTCAGTCTTCCAGATAAGGTTAAAGAGGAGAACTAGGTAGAGAGAGAGAGAGAGAGAGAGAGAGAATGTACTCATAAGACGTTGTTTGCCATTGACCCCACAAAGGGACACAAACTACCTTTGTCAGGGGCTGACGCCGGTAGTGTGACTTACCTTGGAACAGACCATTAATCCAAGTTTTCCAGATACCCTCTAGAAATCCCTTCACCCGAGCATCAATCTGCTGTGTGTGGTTTGCCCAAAAACTAGGCCCCAAAAGGGCCTGGGCTTTTGGCTCAGCCTCAAGACTTTCAAAGTTGGTACACATAGGTTCAGGCACCATACCCTTGATGGGTTTGAAAAGGGTGTCTCTCATGAGAATACCCAGGACAATGAATCAGAAAATGAATATTGTCTTCAGGTTGCCCACACAACGGGCAATTGCAATCCCTCTCTTTCCTCTCTGCATCTGTTTGCTGTTTGAAGGTAGGGTTCCCACCCTGAGTTTAAATTTCAGTCTAGAGCCGAGGGTGGGTAAACCCTTGAGGTTATCCATGATGGAGAGAGAGAGAGAAGTTACCATGTTATTCAGCCAATCCCGTGACTCTCCTTTCGCTTTCTCCCTTGGATCCTGCTCAGGATCAGAGAACGGGTGATTATTAGTGACAACTGGAGCACTGTAAAAGTACGGTTCAACAAGGTGTCCACCTTCCCAACAGAAGGCAGTAGCCCTTTGGGATGAAGTGACACCATGAGTTACACTTGCTTTGGCAAGGGCCTTCCCCTCTCGCTCTCTCTCTCGGGTTCAACACATCAGCATCGCATTAAAGACCTGGGTGCACCCACCTGTCTTATCATGTCCACTACGAATCACTCCGGATACTCAAAAAGTGACAGACTGCCTTCTGTGCAGTCAAGTGCTTGAGGGATGCAAGGAAGACATCCTAGTCTTAAAATCAAGCAATGAAATAACTACACACCGTCTTAGGTTGCTGGCCCAGGCCTTCTTTGGAAAATGCTTTAGTTTTTGTCTCCTTCTCACACACTTTGAACCGCTCCATCTCCCGTTCTATTAGTTTCCGTGCATCAAGAAGTGCCTGCTCAACAGACCAGCAGACTACATCAACTGTTGCAACTCTATTAGCCAAAGTTGAAAAAAGAGACAGTACCCTTTCTCCACTAATATACACTATCCTCAACAAACAACCACAGACCAGGCACACTGGTCATGCATAACTTCAGGGTAAAACAGGAGTATTTGACACACACACACCTTCTTGTCCTTTATTTCACTGGACTGTATCCATGTCTTAATTTGGTCGCGATACCGTTGCAGCTTCTTGATTTCCTTCTTCAAATCTGCCTCAAACTTCTCCTTTTGATTTGCGTTCTCCGTGTCATAGACCTACACCCCAGGAAAACTTTATTCCAAAACTCTAAAGACCAAACCAGCCTCCAGATCCAGAACTTGAGTTAGACAGGCACCATGACGTTGGAGCTTCAAGAAGACATCTCCATGCCTGATCAGCCAAGTTCAAAAATAAAAGGAATGCGACTGTCACTGTTTCACCAAAGCTACTTAGGAGCATCATCTGTGCATATTGCAAGGGATCCCTACACCAAACCAAGTCAACCAGTTGCCAGAAGCATCAATGCAAAGGTTTACATTACAAACATGATGCCATCCTAGTGTGTTCAGTGTATGATGGTGGGATCTACCTCCCTCCCTGTGATGTGTGTTCCTTAGGACCCTTTGAATTTCCCCTTTGCAGACCTCTAGTTACAGTGAAGGGGGTATCCAGAAACCAGAGCACAGTGGAATTCAAATAATTGTTTAGACTGGAACAGGGAACACCCTAGAGACTCCTTGCAAGGAGACCAGAGAACACTCCGCAAGGACAATACATTTGACCTAGCAGCCTGTTACAGACCTAAGTGTATGGAGTTAAAACGGGGTAATACCGGGCCCGTTGCAAATCTGCCCACGCCTGCACACCCACGAGAGGGATAGTAGGGGGACCCCTAATTCTTTGTCTTGACGAAGAGACAGACACGGGAAAATACAGAGGGGGCCAGCAAACCTTGTTCCAGATGCTGTCAAAAACATCAACCCCTTCTTGCACTTTCTTCAAAACTCTGTCAATCTCTCCTTGCAGCTTCCGTGTTGCTCCCATGGTGCCTGCCCTGCTCCTTTACAAAGATCCTTCCAATGACTGCCAGGTACTACTAGCCCTCAAATCAGTCTCATAACCCTTGTGCACGGGCTGTATCTCGTCCTCTGCACCTTCTTCCCATCCAGATCCTGCATATGTTCCATCACCACACACTTGCCCCGACATCCAACTCCAGATAAAACTGCCCGCACTCCAGGATCGCTTCCGCAACTTTCCTGCCAATCTCTCTACCTCTAATCCGCAAAAGCATCCACACCCGCTACAAAGTTCACATCTCTGATACAAAACTATGATCCAACAAGAAACCCTAATTCTCGAGGAGGCACATATGGAGCAAGAGGGTTTATCGCACGGTTCCTGCAACTGCCGGTCACTGGCCACCGGTCATCACCGGCGGTCAGAGGTAACTGAAACCAGAATGGGGAGTTGTAGATATTCGTCCGTTGGACAACGAAGGCTTTCGTCGACGAAGGAACGGTAGGGCAACGAGGTGCAAACCAGAATGGGGAGTTGTAGATATTTGTCCGTTGGACAACGAAGGATAATCGTTCGTCGACGAAGGAACGGTAGGGCAACGAGGTGCGGAGCGAGGGAGAGAAGCCTGGGAAGGAAGGCTATGGTGGTGGCACGAGGGCGATCGCAGCAGCGAGTGAAGAGGGTGGTGCCGTTCTGGAATCCTCGGGAGCCAACGAGGGGGCGGAGGATGTGGAGGCCTCGCTGTTTGTATTTTCTAGCCTGCGCTCATTTCTGGCGTTGGCTTCGTCGTTCTAGCCGTAGCATTCTCTCCCTGCCCCGCCGCAAATCGAAGCTCGGAGGGCTCTCTTGTGGAAAATCTCAGTGCAATACCCCACGTTCTGGTTCCAGGGAGAATCCCGGAGTTTATGAGTCAAGAAGAGAGATCCCATCGGCATTGCGCACCTTGTCAAGAGATGCAGTTGACGAGGTTGAAAACCTAAGGACATATGAAGGTGGGGACATAGTAGTGCAGCTCAAGAGCGGGGAAGGCGTGCGGGCTTCCGACATGGCTCTCTTGCTGTCGGGAGGTTGGCTTAACAGCGAGGTGGTGAACACCTACATGGCCCTCATTGAGGTGTGTAACCTGCTGGCTAACAAACTGACCTAACATAGCCTTGACTAGGCCTGCAGCTAGTCATGGAGCCCTACGTTTTGGTTATTGGTATGATAAGGGAAGTGCTGTGGCTGCGCACGCAGTCTTGTTTTATCTTTTGGCTGTGTGTTAAACATGCCTGCAGAGATGCATTGCATAGCAGATCTGCAATCCTACCAACCTTCCTAGTTCTGTACCAGCTATGTGGAGGCTTCTTTATCCGGAATGGCTGCTACTTTTAAGAGTGGAGGATGATACTTGTTGGAGTACGAACCCGTGATGAGCATACCAGTAACAGGCAAGCGTAGGTGATTTAGCGACGGATCATACTGGTTCTACTGTCTGGAACATCTTACTGTTGGTAGTCAAAATCATCTGCTGGACACCTCTGGACTCTAAAGCTGTCCAAACAGCACATGGCAGGATTTGGTTGTGCTAGGTCTTTAAGAGCTGCATAGAGAGCTGGCCTTTTGGACAGTTCTCTAATCGCACAGTATGCTCGAGGCTTTCAGATTCTCTTGGGTCTCTGACTTCTGGTATTTGCTTCTGCAGATTCGTAGTGAGAGTCACAGGAATTCTGTTAATAGCAAGCTGCTATCTCGAAGGTAATGTCCATGCAATTGTTATGCAAACATAATGGAGATGATATTGGTGAACATGACAATAGGCTTTGATCTATGAGTTAGGTGACGTCCTCTTTTGGAGCTGGCCCTTTTGTTTTTCAGGTTCTGTCAACATTGTCTGAGTTTTCAATGGGGTGTGCTTGGTTTGTAGGGTTTTTCCTCGGCTATGTGCGTACAGCAGCTTCTTCTTTCAGAAATTGGTGACTTCTGGATATGATGGCGTACACCGGTGGAAGAATAAGATTGTGAGTAGCTGCATGCTCGTGACTAGTCTTGCTGTTGACCCTGCCTGAATTCAGGGTGGCTTAGGTGAGGGTGTCATGTTTGGACTGCCCTGCAGCCTGGTATTGGAAGTAGATTGATCAGTTGTGAGGGATGACGTGTCCAGCCTTGCATGCACAGATGGAGCACTAGCTTAGGCAGGTCCTCAACATGTTCTGTTCTATCTTGCATCAGCTATCACGCCAATGTAATGTTTAGCTTGGGCGCTGTATTAGGTTTATTACCGTGGGTATTTTTCGAAGGCTGCTTCTGCTTGGGACTATGCTTATGTGATGTGGGGTGGCAGAACTGGTTTGAGTATGACATCATTTTGATTCCTGTGAATTACGTGCAATCTCACTGGTACGTATGACTGATCTCTATGGATGAGACAAGGACCCCAATAGGTCTAGCTGTTTCTAGTAGTTGATTATCAGGCTTGATTTGTAGAGTTTTACGTAGAGGAAGAGTTTGGGCTAGTCACCCTTATCACTTCAGGAGAAGGCGAGGTAGTGTGTTGTGCTCTGTACATTATATAAGGTTATGAAAGAGGGCCTGACCAAAGCATACCCACCCACCACACATATGATTGCCTTTTCCCTCAGCTATGTCAACTTACTGTAGCCAACCTGTGGGTCAGCCAGCTGGAGTTGGAAACCCTTCGAACATCCTTGGGGCTGGTACAAGTCTGAAAGTTACAGCATGGATTTATTGGGACATATTTTGCGTAGAGCTCTACATTGAGTAGTGATGACATAATTGCATGGACAAAACGTATTGGTTCTTCTCTAGTGTTTACTTTATGGGTGCACTCCCTACCGTCAATGATAGCCGTGGTGCTGGGCCTGTGGTTACTAGCTTTATTTGGCCCTAGAAATGTGTGCACCTTTTTCCTTGGGTTCTTGCTCTCACCCTAGGGCATTGTGCCTCACAGTCTTGTTTTTAACACAATATAATTACTGCAGGGCGCTGGTGGCTGTGAATATGCAAAGGCGGACGGTGGAGTATTATGATTCACTCTTGCACCGTGCATCTGCAAAAACTTACCAGTCTATTTTGACTTCAGTTGGGTGGCTGCTCAACCTGAGGTCCTTATTCATTAAGTGGTGTATGTATGCCTATGTGCTTGCATTTAGACCATGTAACATCCCTTGGAATAACCTTCTTAGGGCTGTTGAGTGAGCCCTGTCAAAGACAAGGCCTATTAAGAAGAAAAGGATTCGAAATAAGCAATTTAGATGCAATTGTTTAGGATAAAATGGTGAATAAGCCAGTGCACGTCTAGTTAACTGATTATTGCTTGAATGCAGGTCATGGGCTTCTTGACTCAAGCCTCGATGCACAAGCGTGGAACGGAACTGGAAACTGATCAATGGACTAAAGAGATAGTAGATGGCATTCCTCAACAGGTAATGGTCATTAACAATGGAATAGAGCTCTGTTAGTGGTGCAAATGTGTTTGCAGACTGTCAGGCTTAGTCAATATATAATGCGTTATTGCGAGAAAGGATTCCTGGATTGGATGTATAATATTAAACCTAAGGTTACTTTGATGTCAAGTATTTAGGCTAATCATACGAATGTTTCTTGTTGATTCTCAGGAAGATGGAAGCGGTTGTGGAGTTCACCTTTGTGTTGTTGCGGAGCTATTAGCCCGGGGTGTGCAATCACCCTTTTCCTTTTCCTCAAACGACATACCTCAAATGAGATGGGGTATAGCAGCTGAACTACTTGCAGGGCGGGGGTGTTGAATGCCCTTCATACACCCAGTGTACCTTGCATGGCCTTCTATGCGCCTCAATCCTCAATCGTGTCACTTGGAACTTCTCAATGTCAAGGTGACTTATTTCCACCATGTTTCAGTTAGAAAAGACCTTGAAACACAAATGTTGTGATGGGTATTCTATAAGCCTTGAATTGGTAGACTAAAGTGTGATTTCCAACCCCTTAAACTTCAACATCCAAGACCATGAGGTACATTTGGGGTCATCATCACATAGATGGGAGTGGTTATCGTGTGGATCTCTGGATCTATGCATTTATTTATCGTGTTTGAGCTAAACGGATGCTCTGAGAGTCTTGTCAAATACTCACCTCTCCTGCTGTTGGCTCTTTTCACCTCGAGGTTCTGGTCTGGGAGAACCTGGTTTCCAGTGTTTGTGTGGTAGGCAAATTAAGATTAGTCATGCCTATCTCGCTCACCTGTAACGACGCAGCTCTGTACCTGATGTCTTCTATACAATTTTAAGCTAAGGCATTTCACAAAGAAGTTGCATTAGCTCTCATGACATGCTATGACTGTTTACAGATATCACCCGTGTTGGAGCTCAAAGAGCTGGTAGAAGATGCAAGCATTTGGATGAGGGTACTGCAGCTGACATGCTGGGGAGGGGCAATATACAAGCAGGGGGGCAGAATAGGATAGAAGACTATCCACATTGTCACAAGTCTCTTCAATCATTTGCGATTTAAAGGAGGTGGAAAAGGGAGATGTAGAGGGAAAAGGGAGAAAAACTATGATACTGGATTTCCAATCATGTGCAAGGAGTAGAAGATAACAGCACTAGGAAGTAGGAAATCTGATGACTGGATTGAAACGCAGCCAGAGGAAGAGTGTGACGGTTATTGCTGGTATCGTTCACCTGCATATCTTGTAATTAGGAAATGCTGCACCTGCGGTGTTCAGTGTTTGGTAAGATAGTTGTCTGTAGTTGGGCTGGCCACCGAGTGTGGATGTGGAATCTTAAACCACGGAAAAGGAAGGCTACTGTCACATTACATGACTCCACTTTGTAGGTGTGGGAAGACAGGTTTGGGAGCACCGACCCACTAGCACCAGGTCTCCAGACACTATCTACTATCCAGTTGCCTTCAAAGTGTTGATCTATTACAGCCACTCTTGACTACAAATGAAACCTGAATGGTATTCCATGGGAAACTGACTGGCATGTACTACACACATACCATTGATGAGTATGGGAAGCTGTGATTGTGGGTTGTCAGAAATAATTTATTTTGATTAGGCACTTGTTTTTCGAATTAACTTCTGCCTAACCAGCTATCCCACTAGGGTAGATGCATTTCATCCTCGGGTATGGGGTCGTCTTCTTCAAAGAGCAGGGCCGCGGTTATGGGAAGTGCCCGGTGGCAGAAGAGTCCTATCCGTTCTGGGATGGCGAGCTAATGGCAGGCTGCCATGTCACGCAATCTGGGCTTCCAGCATTCTGTGTGTGCGTTTGTGTGGCCTGCCAAATTCTATCTTGTGCGCTTGCTCGTCTCTCTGCTTGCAGCTATGGCGTCCACGGCTGTGCAAATCCACGTCAATGCATCCCTCCATACCCGTTTCACCCACTCCAGCTCCCTGTTTGAACACTCATCGTCTGCATTGCCAAGTGATTGCTTTCAGAAAGTTGGCAGGCGCTTCTCACTGTCAGTCTCTGCACAGACTTGTGAGAGAAACAGCGGCTTAGACAAGCCCAATGGCAATGGGATTGCAGAAGGACATGCCCAAGCCCTGCCATCAGTCTCTAGAAGAGATATAACGCTTGCCACCATCTCTGGAATGGTCGCCCTTGCAAGTGTTGGTCCAGCATTGGCCGATTATGACGAAGACTACAAGAAGGAGACGCAGGACGTGATTAATGCAGTGAAAACCACTCTCAATCTGGATAAGACGGACCCCGCCAAGGCAGATGCAGTAGCTTCCCTGAGGCAGTCATCAAATGACTGGGTTGCAAAGTACAGGAGGGAGAAGAAGGTGGCGGGCAAGCCATCCTTCAGTAACATGTATTCGGTCTTGAACGCCATATCAGGCCACTATATCAGTTTTGGCCCTACCTACCCAATTCCTGTCAAGCGCAGGGATCGTATTTTGGAAGAGGTGAAGGACGCCGAGAAAGCTCTTAGCCGAGGCAGGTGAGGGAGAAATGCAGAGGAGGGGCACAGGGAGAGTGAGCTGCGCACAGCCGGGTTAGTCACAGAGGCAGGAAAACTGAATTTGGAATGAGGAAGAAGTGCTGGCGCACTTCTAATGTCTACATAGGAAGACAGCAGGCGCACAATTGGCACAGAAAGAGCAGATGCAAGGAAATCTTCTATTTTGTAAGGCTTAATGCATGTGAGCACAGACTTCTTCTACTTGTGGTTGCTGAGGTCTGTTTTGCCAATCTGTGAGGAGCAGGAAGGTGTTCGTTACAACTCTTTAAATGCCAGACTTCTATTTCCGTGAGTGAACGGATCATTAGAGACATGGTCTCTCGCATCCACGCATCACAGAGAAGGTTTGCTTTAGAGACATTGTTGAAGCTGTTCTGTCGGTATGTGTTGATAGGAGCTTCGGGCAATTTGTATGTCGCTCCTCTTCTCTCTTCAATAAACGATCAAAGGTGGAAGTCCAAACAGTATGCAGTCACTTCATCTTTGATGCTGCATCACAGAGAACTTTTTGGTTTGTCTATCTCAATGCCAGTGAGGATGCGCTGTATAAGTTCTGGTAAGAGCACTAGGACATTATAGTCGCACATATGGGATCAAAACCCCTGACCCTGGCAAGCTTGCATAAGGTTTCCCCTCTTCCATGTAGTTCTATCCTTAGATTATATTATCCAAGGGAGTAGAATCCTACATCCTCTCTTCCTCGGGTCATGAATGAAACATTGGCATAAAGTGTATCGTAGCAAGACTGGTATAGTATCACAAGAACTCGATTTCTCATGCAGGGTGGACGAAAAGTCGCATTTTAGCACGAGATGCACTTTGTCAATGGATGACATCCAATAAAAAGGTATCTTTTAAGGTTAGGGTATAGGCTCAAGTTTAATAACTGCCATCATTTATAATAAATGATGGTAAAATTACTCTCTCTTGAATTAAAATAAGTCACCATTATTCATGTAGTTCATCCAATTTAGATGAAAGAAACAAATGGTAAACCAAGCTTTATGTACATTAAGTTTCATCATCCTACAATAATATCAGCCAAATTTGGATGAAAAAAGATTGGGATGAAAAACCAAATAACCGGCCTCAAAAAGGTTAAGGCCAGATGAAATCCAAAGAGTTATAGAGGGAGAGGGAGAGAGGGAGAGAGAGGGACCCACCAGCCAATCCCCTAGCATGGCAGAACCTTACGGAGTGAGTGTGGTATGCACTCACCCCGTAAGGGAGTGCATACCAGATCCCAGCTGGTAGGCAGACTCAGTTGAATTTAGTTTGCATGCTGGAGAAATTCCTTCTGTAGTGTGGACTTCATCTGAGTCATGCGCCGAAGGGGCAGAGAAATATAGCTGGTCATGGAAGTCGAGACATTCCGCATCCCACATTCTTGGAATATTCAAGACCTGGTCTTCATTGTATTCATCTGGAGTGGCACTTTACACTCTTAGTTTGTT
Source organism: Takakia lepidozioides (assembly GCA_030704615.1). Classification (NCBI taxonomy): domain Eukaryota; kingdom Viridiplantae; phylum Streptophyta; class Takakiopsida; order Takakiales; family Takakiaceae; genus Takakia; species Takakia lepidozioides. The sequence continues at coordinate 61,022,623 of CM060734.1, forward strand.
CTGCCTCTAGTATTTGGACTAGTATGCGATGATGTAATCCCTCCTTGCTCTCTCCTGTATGTTGTGTGACAGAGTAACAAGTAATGACCTGTATGATCTCAAAGAGTCACTTTTGACCTTACTGGCTTTGTGTCGCTCTCTGCATTTCTGTGCTTGGTTCTCTCTGCTTTCAGTTTCCCTTCCCCTTCTCTTTCGAATTTTAAGTGTTTCAGTATCAATTTGCAATTTGAGTTGCCCCAGGCAGAACTCAAGCATGATATGAAAAGATATCCAACAATTGATAACTAGTGAGTTGCCGGGCAAAAGACTGAGGCTGGAGAGAGGAGATTAGGAAGTTTTAACAATCTATCTTCTACCCCCCTTCTTCACGATTTGGTGAAGAACCTTGGTAAACATTCCTTCAAACACAAGGCTCTCATGACTTGGACGAAGTATAATTTGAGAACCTTGAAGCAATTGGATGCCTCTAAGGTCCGTGGTTTGAAAACTTTGAAGGCAAAAATGTTTGCTACATAGATATGGCTGCAGCAAAAGGGAATTGTGAACTGGTCGCATTTCAAAGTGCTGGAATGGGGTCACCAGCAGTGTCCCTAGTAGCATTCTGGAGCTGCTGCAGCAAGGTCCCTCCTCTCTAGTTTTGTCCCTCCTGGGTTTATTCCAACAGGAGTGGATTGGAAGGTTATGTTGTTCAGCTTACGTTGTTGGCTTTAAGGTTAGTGGAACATGCAGGCTCTCCTTCGTGGGAATATATCTGCCCCGCTGGCTCGCATCTCGCCCAGTTAGGGTGATTAATTTGGTTTCAGGGGAGACCAATCCAATCCCGCAGACCGGCTCTCCGCTGGAAGGGATCTCTCTCGACCTTAGGTGGTTCCTTCAACTTGTACCCGTTGTTGACTTGGATTTGATCCTGGAGAATGGAGGTGGATGGACCCCAAGAGCTTCGGGTGTATTGTGAAAATGGGCTATAGGCTGTTGGTCCCTCAAGCTTCTCTATCTGGAAAATGGATCGAAAAGTGGAGTCATGTAGTGCATATCACAATTTGGGACTGTGTTGAGCTGCTAAGATCAGCGCCTTTCTTTGGAGGATTGCCAATAGGGTCCTCCCAGTGGGTACTTTTATTTAGCCTGATGGAGGCCTCTGTCAGCTATGTCACGCTCATATGCAAAGAGACCATCGAGCACTGCCTTCTCACTAAAAGAGGGCCTCTGTCCCCTTTTAACAAAAGAATAGTTTTAGTCTTAGTTTTAGTCTAAGAGCAGTTTAGTTTTGCAGGCTCTACTTAGCTCTTTCCTGAGGCATCCTAAGGCAAATCTCATCCAGTGCTATACAAAGCGGGGGAACTAGCCAGTCACCAAGTCCAAAGCGAGAACCAAGGCCAAAGAGCAGAAAGCAAGGAACTGTGAAATGACAGAAGCAGGAAAAGAAGAAACAAGGAAAGGCCAAATAGAAGAAGCCAGGGCAGGAGACCAGCACAAATAGCTAAGAGACTAGCACAACGGAGGCATAATGAGAGATGGCGCTCGGATGAGTGGCAGTATTGCTACGGTGTTGAATTTGAGGAATTGCTTTGTAGAGCGCTGTAGGGTTCAGAGCTGAGTGGCACTGGCTGAACGTGCAGCAAATTGTCTTTTCAAGTGGGATAATAGGACTAGCAAAGGTGAGGAGCATGACGCAGGAGAGAGGTGTCACGAAGGGCAGACTAAAGGCCAGGCTCTGTAACTAGTTCGGCAATGCTGGGCCCCGAATCCTTGCGATTGATGGCCATGGCGCCTCAGTCTGCAGGGATAGCAAAGAAAGGTAAAACTTTGCACATTTTAAATTAGGACTGCTAAGACTCCCTCTAAGCACGAAGGGTCACTTAAGAGACTGAAGCAATGAGAAGCTTGGCAGAGTTCTTACGGTCTTGCAGTTCTTTCACACAGGTCAAGCAAAGAGCAAAGAAGGACTCTGGCAGGACTTCTTCTCAGATACTTCCAAGTGGTGGGACAACAGGTTTGGGAAGGTGAGTCTATACAAGTGGGTCAGTGACTGAAGCTGATGCGATGTTGTTTTGTATCACAAGTCCCTTAAATTCTTGACAATCTAGCTCCTCCTCGCCAATGAGCATGACAAATGGTCCTTACTGTCGCTGTCAGGACGTCATTTTGATTAGATTGTTCCCTGTTATTTGAAAGCCGCCTGGAGCTCTTGTGCTTGAAGCGCCTGGTTAGTCCGAAGGTGTGGTTGAAGCTTTGGCTGCTCCGTTGCCGCTGGTGGTTCCCACAGAAAAGTCCAAGGTCGCCAGACTTCAGACATAAGCGCACAAACGAGGTCCTTTGGATTCAGGATCTGTCAAACCCTCCTTGGGTTAAAGCAGGGTTGGCCACAATTTTACAAGGCCGAGCACAAATTGATGATGCAGTCAAAATTGAGTCTTCTCGCACTTGTCCGGATGTGATGACACTATGTAAGGCAGGACAACTGAAAGAGGCCCTGGACATCTTGAACAAACAGTGCATTTCAGCAGACTCCAATACATACGTCTGTCTCTTGCGGGAGTGCATCAAGATTCAGAAGCTTGAAATGGGAAAGCAGGTGCATGCCCACATTATCCAAAGTGGATTCAGGCAAAACAACTTTCTACTTAAGAACCTTATCAACATGTATGCTAAGTGCGGAAGTGTGGTCGAAGCACGACTAGTGTTTGACAAAATGGTTCATAGAGATGTGTTTACATGGACTATAATGGTGGCAGGATATGCGAAGCGTGGATGTGGTAGGGAGGCTTTTGAGATCTATCAGCAAATGATACGGGAAGGGGTGACACCAGACAACGTCACATTCATTTGCATTCTCAAGGCGTGTGCGAGCCTACAAGCTCTGGAAAAGGGCAAAGAGGTCCATGTAGACATCATGAAAGCTGGAATTACACCAGATATCATTTTACAGACTGCCCTTGTGGACATGTATGCCAAATGTGGGAGTGTGAAGGATGCACGCCAAGTGTTTGACAATATGGCTCAACGAGATGTGGTCTCATGGAATGCAATGATCGCAGGGTATGCTCAGCATGGTTGTGGTAAGGAGGCTGTCAAAGTGTATGAGCAAATGCTTCGGGAAGGGGTGAAACCAAACAAGGTCACACTAATTTGTGCGCTCAATGCATGTGCGAGTTTTGCAGCCCTGGAAAAGGGCACACAGGTCCATGCTTACATCATCGAGGCTGGAATTGCACCAGATGTCATTCTGGAGACTTCCCTTGTTGACATGTATGCCAAATGTGGGAACATGAAGGATGCGAATCAAGTATTTGACAATATTGTTCAAAGAGATGTGGTATCGTGGAATGCAATGATTGCAGGATATGCTCGGCAGGGGTATGGTAGGGAGGCTTTGAAGATGTATGACTTAATGATCCGCAAAGGGGTGAGGCCCTGCAAGGTCACATTCAGTTGCATCCTCAATGCTTGTGGCAGCCTGGGAGCCCTGGAAATGGGCCAAGAGGTCCATGGTGACATCATTAAAGCTGGAATTGCACCAGATATTGTTCTAGAGACTGCCCTTGTGGACATGTATGCCAAGTGTGGGGACATGAAGGATGCACTTCAAATTTTTCACAAAATGGCTGAACGAGATGTAGTCTCATGGAGTACCATGATCTCAGGGTATGCTGAGCATGGTGGCGGTATAGAGGCTTTGGAGATGTATGAACAAATGAAAGGAGCACGTGTGACGCTGGACCAAGTCACTTTCATTTGCGTTCTCAATGCATGCACAAGCCTCTCAGCCCTGGAAAAGGGCAAAGAGGTCCATGCGGACATTATTAGAGCTGGAATTGCACCGGATATCATTCTCGAGACTGCCCTTGTGGACATGTATGCGAGGTGTGGGAAGATGGAGGATGCACGTCAAGTGTTTGACAATATGGCACAACGAGATGTGGTCTCATGGAATGCGATGATCACAGGATATGCTCAGCATAGGCGTGGTAGGGAGGCTTTCGAAATGTATGAGCTCATGCAAGGGGAGGGCGTGTCTCCCTGCAATGTCACATTCATTTGTGTTCTTAATGCTTGTGCCAGCCTTGCAGCCCTCCAAAAAGGCAAAGAGGTACATGCTGACATCATGAAGGCTGGAATTACACATGATGTCATTCTGGAGACTGCTCTTGTGGACATGTATGCCAAGTGTGGGAGCATAAAGAGTGCACGTCAAGTGTTTGACAATATGGCTTCACAAGACGTGGTCTCATGGAATGCCATGATCACAGGATATGCCCAACATGGGTGTGGTCGGGCTGCGTTTGAGATGTACGAGGAAATGATACGGGATGGGATGATGCCCAGCAAGGTCACATTCATTTGTGTTCTCAATGCTTGCTCCAACCTGGCAGCCCTGGAAAAGGGCAAAAAGGTCCATGATGACTTCATCAGAGCTGGCTTTCCAGCAGACGTCACCCTGCATAATACCCTTGTTAACATGTATGCTAAATGTGGGAGTTTGAAGGATGCACATCAATTGTTCAGCAAAATGGATGATCGAGATCTGGTCTCATGGAGCTCAATGATTGCAGGATATTCACAGCATGGGTTTGCTCGGGAGGCCCTGGATCTTTTTGAACAAATGCAACAGGAAGGTTTGAAGCCAAATGGTATTACCTTTATTTGTGTTCTCTCTGCATGTAGCCATGTGGGCCTAGTGGATGAAGGCCGACACTACTTCGATTCTATGAGCCACAATCACGGCCTTATGCCTGCAGTGGAGCATTTTGGGTGCATGGTTGACCTTCTTGGACGTGCAGGGCACTTGGATGAGGCAGAGTTCCTCATCAACAAGATGCCAATCGACCCAGATGCTGCAGTGTGGGGGGCCTTGATTGGTGCCTGCAGAATTCATGGCAATGTGGAGATAGCAGAACGTGCAGCACAATTCCTTCTCAAGTGGGATCCACAGCATGCTGCAACTTATGTGCTGCTATCAAACATCTATGCAGCTGCTGGCAGGTGGGATGATACGAGAAAGGTGAGAACAAAGATGCAGGAGAGAGGTGTCAGAAAGGAGCCAGGGTGCAGCTGCATTGAGGTGAACGGCCAGGTGCATTCATTTGTTGTAGAAGACAAGTTGCATCCACAAATTGAGGAAATCCATGCTGAATTGAAGAGATTGTCTGGGCGGATGACAGAGGCCGGATATATTCCTGACACTCGCTTTGTATTGCATGATGTGGAGGAGGAGCAAAAGGAGTTTTCTCTTTGCCTCCACAGTGAGAGGCTGGCCATTGCTTTTGGGCTGATAAGCATGCCCCCTGGGACACCTATCCGCATCATCAAGAACCTCCGTGTTTGTGGTGACTGCCACACCGCCACCAAGTTCATCTCGAAGATTGTTGGGCGAGCAGTTGTTGTACGAGATGCCAATCGCTTTCACCACTTCCAAGACGGGGTTTGTTCTTGTGGGGATTACTGGTGAAACAAGCAACATGCATGAAAGAAAATCTGGCAGTTATGTACCTCAAGGCATGTTACACTCCTTTTGTACTATCAGTTGCTGCGTGGTTCTGTTATTTCTCAATCAGAGACAGCATGTGCCTTGTTGTTTGACTATCTCATGTGATTTGTCAGCACAGGAGAGTGTCTCTCCTGAGATTTTTTTCCTTCCGGACATAGTAGATCTGACTCATTTGTCGAGTAAAGGATGTTCATAATGGAGTGTTCTGGGCTGGAGAATAGGCTTTCGCTTGGAACACTGTTCATGTGTTCAGTACCCACAAGGGGAAGAGGCCGGCATCATCTCTCAGTTTCATGTGCTGCTTAGTGCCCAAAACTGCAATAACTGGACATCTTTCCGGTTTCCAGGCAGGCTGGAGTTGTTGTCATAGACCACCTGTTATACCACTGAGTTTTAGATTCATTCTTGTCTTGAGAAGAATATCGTTGTAAGTGCATTACACATGGTATGGAGGTTGGGTAGCTGACAGTATTAGTGCCAGGAGTTCTGTTGCACTCCTAAACAACTCTCCCTCTGTAGGAACCATGGTTATGGGATGCAGGCCTTTTGTATATGCTGCAGCTCCTTGTTGTCTCTGAAATGTTCCTTCCACTCAGCCTGTGACTCTACTGAGTGCTATGTGCTTGCAAACAGACCAACTGTGAGGTGGTGGCAGCAAGGCTTGCCATTCCAGACACACTTTGTTCTTGAATATGTGAGCCCTCAGTTCATCCTTCTACGACTTGTGGCTCGAAGTCTTATATTGTGGGACAGGTAATTTTCAGCCGTTATAGGAAACAAATCAGGCTAAGTATGTGGGTTACTGAGTGGCCACAGTACTCAAGGCTGCCAATAAGACTAAGGTTGTGTAGGTGAGATTGAATTGGAGTGCGTTGTCTGTCGTAGTGTTCAGGCAACAGAGGAGTGGGATACAAAATCAAGTATCAGATATTGTGAGGGAGGCAATTGCATATTCCTCTCAAGGAACAGGGGCTCCTGAGATGCCATTGAATGCGGATGCAGACATGGAGGCTCTTGCTCAAGCACACGTCAACATCCTTGCTGGTGCTTGCCTGTCAATTGGTATTTTACATGGATGCACCCAAATTAGGTTTCTTCACTTCTGCACCTATCCTTCTATTAGATGCTTCAAACAGGGAGAGTCATATCCATTTTGTGTTTTGTAATCAAAGTAATGTGTCATTGTCAACTGTTAGTCTGTGAAGCTCACATTATGTTCTAACAAATCTGGTGGCTGAAATAGTACCCAGTGGTTTCCTGCATGTAAGGATATAGGACCTTGACAAGTCAGTGTTAGGGCTGCCGTCTTACATGTCAACCAACCCTCCTCTCAATTGTCATGGTACTTATATGGAGGACTTCGATTGCTGGGACAGCGAGTGCTGAAGCGCAACAGTTATTACACCATTATGCGCTCTATTGTTTGAGTGAGGTATGGAAGTATCTATTGTTCACAACTACCCGTTTCTAGAAGCCAATGTAAGGTCCAATTTGAGAGGGTTGCAGCAGCCTGATGCAGTAAACAATATCTGTGGGTTGTTTGTGTTGGTAAGCTCACCTTGATGTGCAAGGGGTATAGCATCTGGAGAATGTCGTTTGGAGGTTCCTCCTGACTTTCTTAATTTAAATGGATATTCTCGGTTCACATTACACTAAAAATGCAATGCTGCCCCTTAAGGTCAACGAAAGTGTGATGTCTTCCTAGCATCAATTTTGATTGCATGACCTTCACCCCAAAAAAGGGCCCTGTAGGATAAAACAAACTCAAGCAGGGTTAATCTTCATGCCAGTTGTAAATCCCTTCTGAATGGTATGTGAATGTGCTTGGACGCTGGGTATGTATGGCACATGACAGAAGCGTGGAGCAGCCCCTCTAGGTGGGACCAGCAGCCCTGGTGGACGTCAGGCGTATGTGGACAGGGGCACCCTTCAGACATATCTAAATGTTGCTGTGCTGTCATTGAGTGTGGGCAGTAACTAGTTCTTTTCGACTTGGGTCACACCGGGAATTGAATTTGTCAAGAGAAGCACGGGGTCTTTTATAACGAAATTCAGAGCTCCGAAGGGTGGTGATCAGTTTCTGAAAAGACCATAATTCTGTGTCGTCTTGGCTGTCTTCCCGAGCATATATACCGTAGACAAATTTAAGCAAAGTCCTAACGATTCGCTAATCAAGCTCCATGCTCGTTCCTCAACAGGTTATGGCGGGCACTGGACATCTGGAGACATTCCGGCTTTTGCGATATCTTCGGAGTAAAATGATTCCAATGGAGCCATAACATTTGGCAACCACATGGCTGTAAGCACTGGTGGTTCCTTCAAATCCTTCCGAATATTATCTGTTTTTGAGTGCATCACATCCTATCTGCAGTGACGGTCTGTGATGTCCTTTTACCTGGATACATCCTTGATGAGCAAGGAATCAAGGATCAATTTACCGCTGCTATGTCACTTGATCTTGTAGACCTGCCAGAGTGGGTTTTGGACGTATGCCTGAGCTTGAGGGATTTGTAGTGCTCTTTCCAACAGACAATTGTAGGGCGTAGAAGGCAAAGGTTTGTTTATGGCGGCGAAGAAAGTCTTTTTTGCTCTGATCTCCTGCGTAACATGAAAGCAGGGTGTGATCTTGTTGTCTATGAGGAAGCTCTCTTAAGTGTTGTACAATGGATGTCCCACTGCTCCCAATGATCATGGGTGTCATCTTCAGGGAGAGGATTTGTCTCTTGGGTTGTAGGTTTGAAGTCCTTGCAGTTGAAATGCTCCAGGGAACCTTGACTGAAAAGCGACATATTGCGTCAAATGTTACAGATCCTGGGAGAGCCAATAAAAGGTGTGTGCAAGGAGCAGCTCTAGGTGGCTGGGAACCTCCCAAGTCCCTTACCAATACACTCAGACAACCAGTTACTCCCCAGTACCATTTTCAGATCCTCCTCCCACACCATGCTCATGAAATACGTGCGGAACAGTGCTCCCCAAAAATCTCCCTGACGGATTCTGTGCGTAAAATCTAAATGATGTAACCACTTTGCTACACAGTTTCAATGCCAGTGATGTAGCTTTGTTGCAATCTGCAATTGCAAGACTGCCATATTCACAAGTTTCTGTACCTCTATCAAAGTGTAGGGGAGTTGGCTGAGTGTGCAGGCAACCAACCACAAAGGAACTGGGCCTAAAGAACCTTGCAGTGTAATGCTTCTTAAATGCCTAAGTGCAGTTATGCTGTCCTTGGAAGAACACACTGAAATGGGGGAAACACATGTACGTGGAATGGTGACATAGCATGAAAGTTTGTCTCCTCCAATTGTCCATTCACAGTCCAGGAAACCAAGCAAGATAATACAGAGGAAAACTGAACTTGCTCCAATTTAGTCTTAACCTTCCGTTCATCCAGTTGGATAGGTATCTAGTGTTCCGTGACAGGGTCACAGTTGTAAGGAAAGAAATGAAATGAAATGGTGCTTTATAAGCGGAAAGCTCATAGAGCTTATGGGACAAAATGGAAGAAAACATGAGAGAGGAAACAAAACCAGAGCCAAAGATGCAGAAAGGGACTTCCGTAAATCCATATCAGACTGATGGGGAGTACCTGACATTTGGTAAAATAGAGTCCCAGTGAATGTTCCTAAGATGGAAAGCTGCACATCCGCTTGTTGGATCAGATTCATAACAGAAAACCTTGTACCCAAGTGAAAGCAGAGTTAGGAACAAAAACTAACCTGGCAGACCCTCACAAAGCCTCGTTACAGCAAGGCAGAACTAGACCCCAGCCATGCTAAGTAAGCAGCCAGGGTTCTTCCAAAGATGCAGATTGCAAAGATAGGTAGTCAGTGCTACTCATCTTAGAAGGAATGGCACCAATGTTCTAAACCTGTAGCTTAATGACCTCTGAAGAGAAGTAGTTTATAAATTCCATTTTGAAGCTGATAGATCACTGCATCTGCAACAGACGGGCATCGATGTAGGTCCTCCTACGAATTAATAAGGTGGCTTGCCGTTTGAGCCCTGCCTTGGTTGAGGCCACCAGTCTTGGAGATACTCGTGGTCAAAAACCTTTGCAGCTGATTCATTTGCCTGCACCAGATTAATGTCCATAGACTTCATAGCAGAGTACAATGTCTTCTCACGTCAAGAATGACACCAAAGAATTGCTTGAAAACAAATACTTCAAAAAATGCTTTGCTAAATTCATTGGAACTTACAGGATTCCAACTCTCAGGAAGGCTTCACTAGAAACCTGCGAGGCACCTACCATCTGTAGAGTAATTTGATGTACAGAGGAATTTGCAATCGATATGTCCACGAGGATGTCATTTTAGTAGTTGGCAGCAAAGAAGAGTGGCCTTCTGTTTAGGGTTATCATATCTTCAGATGGACCCGGACCACTAACGGTAATTCAACGTTTGAATTTCCTTCCTTCGCTCAAGCGCTCCCACAAAATCTGAGGCAAAATATAGTGGGTTATCTTGACAACCCACCATTCCCCGGGCCACCAGCCAAGGCCGTTGGCTTATCCGCGGGGTCTGCAAAGCAAAGAGAGTGTGTGAGAGAGAGAGAGAGAGAGAGATGGCTATGGCGAATTCAATGTGCGCTCTGTCTCTCTCACGTCCATCTTCGTTGCTTCAGCTCAGCTCCCGCTCTGGTGAGGTCGCAGGAACAGGTCTTCAGAAGGTCTCTTCTTCTACTGGCCGATTTCCCACGCATGCTGCCGGCCCGCTTTTGGTTCAACCTCTGGCCAGTAGGTTCTCTCTCTCTCTCTCTCTCTCGCTGGAAATTTCAATGAAGGGGGAAATTCGAATAGATTAGAACCGGGTGATATGGAAGGGGGTCGAGAGAGGTGTTAGTATGACCGGAGGCTGACCATGAGGGTTCATACTTGCAGGAAGGATTTGTGTTCTGACAGGGAAGAAAGCTAACAATGGGTATAAGGTCTCCTTCTCCAACCACCGAACAAAGAAGCTGCAGGGTGCCAACCTGCAATACAAGCGCTTATGGTGGGAGGAAGGCAAGCGCTTTGTCAAGCTTCGGGTGTGCACACAGGCGTTAAAAACCATAGACAAGAAAGGCCTTGAAGTCATGGCCAAAGAAGCAGGCATCAACCTAGCTGACTACTAATTATCTAGTTTGCTCCGGCGCACATCTTCGAATGTGAGAGTGGATTGCGGGTTTCGAACCTTACAGGCAGAGATAGAAGCTGGCAGGTAGCTTTCATTGAATTTTAGTTTACCACGTGGAGTAATTCCTTTTTAAGGGTGGCCTCGAGCTGCAGACTCATGTACTGAAGAAATAGAGAAATGTAGCTGGCAATTATGGCCATGGGTTTTTTCAAAGTGCCATTCTGGGAGCTTGCAAAACCTCGTCTTCACCCGTGTTCTTGTGGACTGGCAGTCTGCTGTTCTTTGCGTGTTTTGCCTTGTGCAATCTGAATGAAGGCTTCCAATTCCTGCGCGCTTTCCCCGCATTCTATATGAGAGAGCGTCTCCTTAACATAAATACTACCTCAATCATGACAACGTCTTTCCTGAGGAACACAGACTTAGTGTGTCGTACGCCTCTCCGAGTTCCTCGAGCAGTCTTGACAAAATGTATGTATTTTATATACGCAACTGCCCTAATCTGATGTGTGGTCTTGGGGAGGGACGTGGAGATGAGTCAAGAAAGAGGCCCATGCCAGCGGTGGGGCTGGGGTGATTGGGCATGGGGTTTTTTTTATAACTTTGTTCTCCTGCCTTATACAGGTGACAAGCTCAACTAGGATGGATGAGGGAGACCTGTGGGGAAAAGGTGATAACTTTCTCATGGCAATGTGAGGCCAGGAGAAGGCTGCAAATGGGCAATGGTGGAGATTGCGGATTGCAGATTTATGGCTGTGGTAGTGCATTAATTTCACAACCATCTCTAGCCCCTCCTAGCCTTAGGTCTCACTACTTGATTCCCACTACCAGGCCATTATGATGCACGCAAGCTGGTGAATTATGTTCTAAAGTCACTTCAGGGTCTCACCAGGGGTGCCCGTAGCTGAAAACAAGTGTTTGGGATAATTGTGGGATGGAGGTACTTTCTCAGCAACAGGCACCTGCTATGCATGGGCATGTGGTGGCAGAGAGGCCTCAGTATGACAAAGGAGAGTGACTCCAGATGGAGCTTTCGCAGCCCCTACTGGCAGACTTTAGTCAAGAGGCAGGATAGAGAGGCAGTGGAAGAGGTATAGTATTCTATCAGAGTACCTACAGATATAGACAAACAGAACACCTGTTTGTGATCGACACTGAGCAACTAGAGAATGCTAGACAATGAGAATTTGCATGGTCATGGATGCCATTAAGAATACCTGGATGTGAAGGGCTATCTTTGATAAGTTAGACCTTACATTGCTTGCAACTCATCTTTGTTGCGGATCATTAAGTATTACGAATCCACCTATTCTGGCCTACTAGCTTGGCTGAGTATTTACACAAAATGATGAACAGAGGTGCTCACTGTCTATCCACAGAACTCCTGGTTATGTTAGTGGCTAGCGGGACCTTCGACGGCTGAGGCAGTTTTTGAGCCGTACTTGGTTGTTGAGCCATATTTGGTTCCAGGAAGCCGTATCTGTGACAACAAGTCATTGCATTTGCTTCAAGTAGCTTTAGAGCTGATGACATCTGATTTGCATGTTGAAGTTTCAATTTTGATATTACTTGTGTTGATTGGACTGGCAGCTTTACTGAGCCTTGTGAGTGCCCAGTTTGAATGTAAAGAGACAGCGATTATACCTGTAGATACCTGAAGCCAAAACGGCGCCAAAACAAGGACCAAGCCAGTATATAATATGAGCTCTTCCCCAATGTCCAGAAACCAACGCCGGTCCAAAGCTGCGGGCAGGGTTCATGGAGGCACCTGTGTAGGGTAGGCCCACCAAATGGTCCACCACCACAGCAAATCCAATCGGTATGGGAGCAATCACCCCTGCATTTCAGGATTAAGGTCAGCGTCTTCAATCAAATGTGATTTTTGTATCAACAAATCATTGCAGGAGAAGCATTACCAAGCAGTGGATCTGCTGAGAGAAAGATCCTGCAGCAGGAAGGGGGGAGGTAGGTTGGACTGGGCGAGACCAGAATGGAACCTAATACAATTGCTGAAGGCTAACTGTGCATGGGACAAAAACTTCATCCGGTGTGGTGCGTGTGTGGTTAGATGTGTGGCTTTGCAGTGTAGGTCACCTTACCAGGTCCCCGGCGGTCGACTGCAACCCCAAAAATAACAAAGATGAGCACAAAAGTTAGCATGATTTCCACGAGCAATCCTTGGCTGCCATAGAGACCAATGGCCAGGTCATGCGACCCTAACGATCCCCTCATAGAAGCCGGAGTAGAACACTTCAGTAGCCAAGCTCCTATAATTCCTCCCAGGAGCTACATACCACATGACCCAAGAAAATGTGTTAAACACCCATGTTTTCAAGCCAGTGGTTAATCTTCCCCTAAATGCCAAAGCTCTTGGGGAAAGTGCTTCATGGTTGCCTCCTGGGAAACTTTGCTTGACGTTCACTATTCCCAAAGGTTCAAATGTTTCTGGGTTGACACATTTGTCACACACATTGAACAGGGAAAGGGCTCAGATGCAGGGACAGAATATGCAAGGCAGATTATCGTTCAGGAGTCAGATGTATGGGTATACCTGAGCAACACAATAAAGGCCGGCACGGAGGAGAGTCTCTTTTCCAGCAATAACAAAGGCAAGCGTGACAGCTGGGTTAAGGTGGCCCCCAGAAATGGCGCCTGTTGCTCCTGTTAGAAATGAGATAGCGAGTCCATGTGCCAGTGATATGGCTACCAACCTTGCACTGAGCATGTTTTGTGATAACATTCCTGCAGTAGATTCCCCCACCGTTCAATCAGTATAGAGAATGCAAAAGGTCGGCTGCTGCATGGTCAGCATGTTGACCACATTTTAAAGGGGCAACAGTGGGCCTATCAACGCATAGTTGGATTCATGATCAACTTTAAAGGTTGCATCCACCTTAAATTGGCATGTTGTTCCTATCGATACCTAAGAGCTGGCATTGACATCACACTCGATGTTGAGACTAGCATGGCCATTTGGGCACCTGTTGTATACATGGTTGTGGTTGCAATGCCGACTAGAGAGGGAGAAAAGGAAACAATGATTGAAGAAAGAAGATTATTGTGTTCGGGGGATGCCGACAGAGGATAGAAATAGAACCAAAGGACTACTGAGAGACAGAGAAATGAAATAGTACTTTATGATGTACATGGGAAGCTCAGAAAGTTGATGGGAAACCGAAGAGAGAAATGAAATGAAATGAAATGGTGCTTTATAACGTCCGCGGAAAGCTCATAGAGCTTATGCGACAAAATGGAAGAAAACATGAGAGAGGAAACAAAACCAGAGCCAAAAATAAAAGAGAGAAAAAGTGTAAGGATTATTTGCTGCTGGCAGGCTATGGGTCTCTCCATTTCTCTCTGCTATGGAGTAGACATTGTGTGAAGTGTGTACCCAGAAAGTATATGACAGAAAGAGATATATGTTGCCCATGGAAAGCTCAGATGGCTCATGGGAAAAACAGAATGTACTCATAAGACGTTGTTTGCCGCAGCCTTGTGGCCATTGACCCCGCGCCCAGTTTGAGCGGAACACAAAGGGGACAGAAACAACCTTTGTCAGGGGCCGGTAGTATGACTTACCTCGGAACAGACAATTGATAAGAATATCCTCTAGAAATCCCTTCACACAAGCATCAATCTGCTGTGTGTGATTGCCATTGGAAAAACAGAGAGAAAGCAAGAGAGGGAGAGAGAGCTGCTCATCTGCATCTTGAAAATACATTCCTCAACTGGGAGTTGAACCAAAAATATAGGGTGATGGTGTGGACACTAGTCTTTTGCATGTGTCTGTGGTTTGATTCTGTGACAAAACTTAAAACAGTGTGACAATGCAGCATTATACTAATATGGGAACTAGAAGATGGAGAATGCCGTGCCTGTTGCAACAACAGAACCACAACCCAGATATACAAAGAACATTGTTCCTAAGAACTCTGCTGCTGCTGCTCGCCACTGCTCCTTCGACCGCAGTGTCTTGTGATCACCAAGTTCCACCTGCATCCATACCACAACCAATGTATAGCGGGTGTAGTGACCTGCTTTAGTAGGCTTCAATATTGTTGCACAAATCTGTGAGGGAGAGGGAGAGGGGAAGGAGGAGAAACTTGATATATCCCTGGGAGGCCCATGGGATACATTCAAGAACATAGGAGAACTACGGAAACCAAAGGACAAATCAGACTAAAAAACTTGAACAAATACTGTTTGCCCAGGTAAGTCACTTGGCACTTCAAGTCCTCATAATGGAAGGCCTCTTACAGGGATTGTAAATCTCTAGAAGGACACCAATGTCTTTCCTGTATCTTGTGGTATGTACACGAAATTTAATGTGGCCACCAGAGGCAGAGGGCGAGAGAGACTGACCTTCATGAAATTGAGCATGGTTACCATCCTGACCATAGTTTGAATGGCAGCAGGCTGCTGTGATTCCAACTGGGAATCATGGAGCTCAACATCACCTCTTGACGTGCCCGCACCGCCATAATGTGCTGCATCTTGCCTTTGATCCTGAAGCTCCAACTGAATGTATGGTTCCCTTTTGGTTGGGCTCGCTCCCCTTATTGGTCGGTCATATCCGGCCCTCCCCTTTGGATCCATACATGCACTAAGACCAAATTTTTTTGTGAGACCCTTGCCTCTAGTATTCTCTCCACCTCTCAGCGGCAACAGGTCTCCTGTGTCTGCTCTGTCCAGCCCTGGCCCAAAATCCAAAGGCTACCCCAAGCAAAGTGGGTACATTGACATTCTCCTATTTCGGCAAGCCAGTACATGCCACTTCTTTATGTCCGTTGGCTTGTGGTTCCTCCTGCAATCTCTACTGTGAGGTACAATCTGAGCTCAAATCCAGAGGTAAAGTTTGAAGATAGAAGGGGGAACCCTCCATCCATCCAAACCCAATGGCATTCCTTTCGTTAGCAATTGGGTAAGATACTGTATGATCTGTGACACAAGGGTAGATGTGGTCCGCCAAGGGAGGCATTTGTCTGATTGCGTATGGAGCTCTGTAGAGGAAGGAAGGTACGTTGATACCTGAAAGAGGCTATTCCAAATGGAGCATCCCAAGAGCCGAATTTTCAACCAAGCGTGGAGTGCAAATGTTGGAGTGCATGGGAACCAACACACCCCACCGTGCTGTTCAATTCAGCAAGAAATGTTGGATGGCACAACCAACGAAGTCAGAACCTGAGGTGGGCACCGCTGCAGCCAGCTCTTTCCATGGTTACGGTGTACAGATTTCGAGAGATTGTGGCCGGCCTGAGGAGGAAATAGCAAGGCAACGACGATGGCAGTTAATGCGGTTGAGCAACACTGTCTGATGGCCCATCCTCACCCAACCGTTGCAGAAACCCTAAAAGCGTTCTAGGGTATTCATATAAAAACTTCCCTGCATCAGTCATTTGTAAGAATGTGCATCCATGTATTCTACGCCTGTATATATCGGACTGTGCCCTAATTAATCACACAGGGCTCCTAATCTTCAGGGTCCTGGCTCCTTTCTTCGATTGGACGAGTTCCTTTACTAGATCTTGACATCATCATCATATTCTTTAGCAATTATCTGCATCTCTAGCCTCCATCCCTCCTCATTTACACTGGCTGCTTCCTTCGAATGACAGAGTTTACTTTTGTATGAACTTAAGTGGGATCACCAGTCGTGAGCTCTACTCAGGGTTCAAATTGGTACTCTCCAATGAGCCTTGTGATTATTCGGAACCTCTCACACTCAGTTTGACAGCAGTTGCTCCAGGGTGTTTCCCTGTCGTCAAGATTTAAAGAAAAGGCCCGAGCCTGTGGAGTCTGCGTTGCAGGTTCATATCTGCCTCAAGTTTTGGAACGGAGGATTGTAGCAATCTGACAGTGAAGGGGCAGGTTGCCTGTGCGGGGGAGCTGGAATGCTGCGCGTTAGCGTGAAATAGAGTGGTGGAGGTTGCGCAGGATGAAGGATGTTTGTGTCGGAGCCTGAGGAAAGAAGAGAGAGGAAATGCCGACCAAGTTAATTAGGCCTCTGTCTGTCATATGCCAGTTTGAGCCTTTTGGTCTTTCTGTAGAGCCGGCTTGCTCCAAGGGAGAGAAGTGGTCGGCTTTGAGGGAGCAAAATGGCGACTGGATGTGCGATGCGGACGACAATGAAGGGGGAGGAAGCGGGACGGAGGTTGCGCAGGATTGCTATTGTCTTTTTGACTCCGAATCCATCAGAGAGAGAGGAGGAGGATTGGAGCACGTTGCTACTGGAGCATCTTGCTGGGACCACGATGAAGAACTTTTCATTCATGGAAACACGTATCTCTCTGGTCCCTTCCCTATCTCTGGGGCCGTGACTCTGCTGTCGCTCCCCGTTTTTTCATGCATCCTTTTCCCTTCTGTCAAGCGCGGGATTTAACTACGCAATTAGCCTTTTAAGTGTAGTCTCCAGCTCAACCAGGAATGTGTCAGGAGTCGAAGTGCATGTTCCTCAAGATGTTTTTGGCTTTCCCCCTGGTGCATGCAGTGCTGTGGGGGACCTCCTACAACTCTGTGCACATCACGGGTTTTCCCTATTTCCATTGCGTGTTTTCTTCACCAGTCCTTTCTGTGGACGAATGGGCACAGAATCGTATGGAGTGCTGGACATCAGGTGCGGAAGCGTTTCAGTTCCTCGACCACCGTGATTCAGGTGTACATTACGGCTTCTCTTTCCCTCCCTGTAAAATGTGGTGTTGCATTGTATGATCCTCTCCCTTTCCTGGCTTTTGAACCTCGGAAAGAAAGCCTCTGTCCAGATTCTCATTGAAGCACTTTATTATTGCTTGTCTTCCTGCACCTGAATTCTCTGGCTCTTTTACCTCTCTTTGTTTCCAAGATGACCTACATGAAGCCTTTTCTCCTTCAACCGAACAGCTGTGGGATGTAGTTTAGGTGTAGGCTAAGGGTTTTGGCCAGTGTTCTGATTGAAAGGTTTTGGGAATGGTTTCATCTGCTCAATTTCCTGTCAACTCTCTAGTCAAGAAAGAGGCAAAGTAGGGAAAAGCGGACTGAAGAGAAGGGGTTGGGGGGGGGAGAGAGGGAGAATGAGGGTGGGCAACATGCTGACCGGTGGGGTATTGCAGGCTAAGTGGTGTCGTTTGGAAGCCATGAGGGAACCTCTTTTATGTGTTCTACATTCAGATTCGTTAACCACTTACACTCCATCAGGTAAGCTTCCAAAATGTGATGAGAAGTAGGGTTTAAGGTTTTCTTCTCCTACTCTGTTACCTTGCTTCTGGATGCCATGATCTTGTATGTCTCCTAAATCAAGGGTTGTTGATAACATACAATCCTTCTGAAGATCTTGCAATAATTGTTGACAGAAAACAGGTTTTATGTTTTGTCACTTGTTGTTGTTCTTTATCTGTCTGTCTCCTTGGGCCCAATGTCACATATCAATTTCCAGCACAGTGGTATGACCATGATTGAATAGAACTGGTTTCTCTTTCCCACCCCTAATCCACTTCTCTTGTCTGCTTGCTAGGTACATGTGCACTAATGTTATTTGTTGGATCCATTGTTGATGAAACATTATTACATGCTGGGGATGTATTGCATCTATTGTGTCTTCAGAGCGGGTTCTCAGGGTTGATCTCAAATGCAACTACTTTATTATGGCTCTTATTGCAGGAGCAATGAACTCAGTGCCCTTCCAATTTTCGGTGGAGTCAATCTGGTCACTTCCATGTGGGTTGTTGCTTCAACGAGCAGTAGATAGCAGTCCCCTTGTCAGTTCTGAGGCAACCCATGTGATGGGCTCTCCATTAGCTGCTCGAGAATGGTATCGTGAAGGATTTAGGGAAGGAGTTCTTCCTGGATCAGGCAACAAGATCTCCCCACTGACACACAACTCTGTTGGAGGCTTATCCAATCGCCGGACAAGTGTTATCTCTCCTCTTACACCTATCCCTGTCTCGTCGCTCTTCACCCTGCAACACCCACTTGAAGAGCCTCAGGTAACTTGCCTATCCATAGGGAACTTTTGGCAATGACTGGGAGATTATTGGGGTGTGGATTTTGAATGTCTCACCCCTGGGTTACAGAAAAGTTTTGCTCAAATTTTGATACCAGTGACGAATGGAATTCTGATACTGAGGTGTTGCAACATGTAGCCAACTGTTGCACAGGTTTGCAAAGGTAGGTTTTGGGAATAGCTGACATTACCTACACTAGTCAGCTAGCCTTCTTTGGCATTTCATAGGTATACCTTCTCTGGTAATGAGGTAATTGCTAATACTCTCTACATACTAATGCCCTCCTTTTTGTTGTTGTTTCTTTTCCTGGTCATTTTGTCCTGGTGCCTTGGTTTTCATCTCATGTGCTCTTATCACCTTGTATGTGGCTATCTTTTAATCTTTGGTTACCTTTCAAATGTCAGTTCAGAGTTTACTAGGTTCTCACATTGATAATGAAATGCTAATATGCTCACACTTACTTATGATACAAGTGCCTGGCAGCCAGTACAAGTTGAAGAAGGTGGAAAGTTACATTCAATCTCAGACATGGAGGAGAAGATAATCTGGACTAGCAGTGAAGCTCCTTATGTCGCTACCTATCACACTGGTACAAATGTGATTGCTTCTTTTCCCAGGTCCCCTAAATTTTCTCTTGGTTCTGGTACGATGCACCCTGAACCTCTTACTCATGCTTGTTGGGTTGAGGGCAGGAAGGAGGCAACACTCTGTGTGGCTAGTGAAGGCTGCCCCTTCAGACAGCTGTCTGGCTCAGACTGGGCCAGACATGCATGGGAAAAACAGGCATGCATGGGAAAGTCCTGGGACTGTTTGCCTTCAGCGTGCTTGGGTGGAAAAGGGTGGGCACCCGCAAGCCAATCAGGTACCACTTGTTCTTCCAAATGACTTTCCCTTACAGTCTGCTTTCCTAATTGTCAGTGCTCGACCATTTGAAAAGCCAAACAGATGCAACGTAAGTCATGGGATACTATTCTCACTACCAGAACTAAAACATAGATCCCTTCCTGTTGGGCATGTCCATTTTCTTTTCAGATGTTTCGATTTATTGGTTTTTGTGCTCAGATATTCCTGGCAACAGATGAAGACGGAGTGCCAATACTTTGTATGGTCGTGGAGGAACGACAGAAACTGTTCTCTTTCAGGCTATATAGTCAAGGAGTCTCTCAAGACCTTGCAATCAACCTAAGGCTGGAGGTTGCATGGACCATTGATGCTGTCTCTGCTGCCCCTGTTGTGGCAACCCGTCCAAGGTCTCTCCAGATCTTTTAGTTTGTGGTGTGCATTAGATGAGTTGGACAGAAAATTGGGCGGATCTGATGAGAAACCTTTTAAATTATGTGGATCAGTGCAAAGCCATATCCATAATTAGCTGTGTTCAAGGTGAAATCCACCTTTTCTTACTACTAGCTTCTATTTCTGGTTCGTTGAAGACTGGTTTATTTCTGTCCTGACCCTTCCCGGTGGGAGAGGCATAGCAAAGTCAAGATGTCAGCAGCAATCTCTGTGCTACTTTGTTCTTAGTCTGAATTGAATTGGATGTGTTGTCAATTTTGTTCATGGTGGCAGGTTCAAGAATAGAGGGCTACCACATTTCGATCTCCTGACTCTGTCGCCTGATGGCAACCTCTTGCTTCATGTAAGTAAAGTGTAGGTGGTATACTAGGCAGTTCTTTCTCTTTTCTTGCGGCACGGTACACCGTCTCATATTCTCTTTGCCTAAAATCTATCCATCTGTATTGCAATTCCTCTCTCTGATGACTGATGCTGTCACTGTTGACAGACAGGGAAGTATCTCGTGTGCGAATACTACCTACCTTATGCTGCAGTGCAGAATCTGAAGCTCCTCCCTGGAGCTAGAGACGCAGCACAGCAGGCTCGAGGACCAGTAGCTCCAAGGGGTTCTTCAGGGGTACAACGTGAGGAGACTGATCCAGTGGTTGGTCTACGAGATGCAGTGAAGGGTCGCGTAAATGTGGTTACTGAATCTGGCAAGGTTGAATCTTCAGTCTTTGTTTGTTTCTTTTGGCAAATAGAGGTGAATCCATGTAAAATCTTCAGGTCATATTAGATAAAAAGTGAACCCTTAGTCTTAAAAAGCCTCCAGATGCTTCCACCGGTAGAACCAGATGTATAGTGACCCATGTGAGATTGGCCCAAGCCTGGCTTCAACCATTGCTTGAGAGATGCCCCAGGCATTCAGCATCTTCTGTCGGTTGCCTCGGTAAAGTGCACCCAAATACAAGTCATAATTAATAATCACAAATGCAGTCCTTTTTAATCTAGTCAGTGTCAATGTGATCAAGGATATGTTGATTTGCATATGAGGAGTGATTCTCCAAACTACGTTGCTGTTTATGCAGGTTTACCGATGTGCAGTTGGTTTGACCCCCTCATCTGCAATCACAGTGCTATGTATTAATGCATTGGCTGAAGGCCTTCGCCCTAGCGTCTATCGGTACCTGTTAGGTCGCCTGCTGGACCGTGAGTTTGCAGTGTCAGAAGCTCTCCATGTCCCTACAGCCAAACCTGATGGGAAACCTGATATTGGCTGGGCCGCTTTTTCGGCCCTCATAACAGAGTTAATCAGAGATATGCCCGGAGAAGTATGCGTACCCAAAAAAGGAAAACGCGCCAAAGAGTCCATCTCATCTTGGGACTTTCTACTTCAGAGCAGCATGCACCAAAGCAATTTGGCAAACTTACGCTATTCTGGACTGCCTCTACCACAAATGCCCGGCCTTGTGGATACTCTGCCACTTCCAGGACCGAGCCTGCCTGATTATGATGATAGTAAAACAGCTGTTTATTTCTCAGTGATGGTTGAGATTCTGGAGGTACTGCATGCTGTTTATGAAGACTGCAAGCTTGACACTCTGCGCTGGCGGTATGCTCTCTACTGCCCACCTGCCTAACCCGAACTCTGAATTGGAATACGATTCCCATTCCAATAATTGGTCAGAGAGACTGTCCTAGCTAATCAACAATTACTTGTCCCATTTCAGTGTTCGACTGAGTATGTTTGATGAAGTGAAGGGCATAAAAGGAACCAGCATGCCATGAAACCCCTGCACCTTGTACTAGTAGGTATCGACATGCCCTCCAGCCCTTGGGTTGTCTTCCACTAGTAGAGTACGTGAAACATCCTCGCAATTTGCAAAGAGAACTGTTCAACCTAGAAACTGGACATCATTCGAGTGGCTTAAATTGCAAAGTCTAAACCAATTCTCCTGGCCACTGGACCAGTGCTGTCAAATTAAGGAAGCATAGAGCATCCAGATCCAGGCTCTTGCCTCAATTACAGTGTTTGTAGTTCTATGTTCTATGACCCACAACACATCAAATATACTGGTTGCTGAAGGAGTCCTGACCGTTGGTTACATGAGAATATCTTTGGAAGCCTCTGATCAGTCTGTGGTAAATCTAACTATTTCAAGAATACTAGGCCTATTGTGCTCTGAGCAGTTAACGTACTTTGTAAAAGCACATGTTGTTAACAAGAATCTAGCCACATATTCAGTAAAAGGCAGTTTAGCTTTGAGAAAAACATCAAAATATTCACTAGCTTCCTGTCAATGACTGCCTGAATGAACTGTATCTTTTGGCTTAATTTGAGAAGCACAAGATAATACCAAAAGTTGGGGGCTTCCTTGGGTTTTCGTTGACACATGATTGGATTGATGGAAGGGCAGAAACTTATTGTTCCACCAGTACATTGAGCCTTTTAAGAGACTTTTGTTGCTTTTACAGAGTATTCATAATTTGATTCTAAGCCACAAGCAAAAGAGACGTTGAGAATGGATTATGGAAGTGACCTAGTGCCTGGATATTCATAGAGTATGGATGCAGCCAGCAGCCCCCAGAGAGACCTATAGAACAACATTGAAACCCACGACTGCTCTGGAAGGGTTAGCATCTCACAGGAACTTCTCTTTCTCTATTCGTGTCCCTCCTAATCGACCCTATATCTTGGAAGCAGGATCGCCCTGTCAAACAGGCTAAGTCCTGGCGGAAGAGAGTAGAAGAGATTCTCAAGGATCTGAATCGAAGTCCGCCAGCCTTGACCCTGCTGGATTAATCTGACTTAGAGGCTGTAGTGTCCAAAGCCATGTCTGTTGCCAGGAAGTTGTCTGATGAATATGAAGTTAGGCAGAAAACTTCCCTGAACTTGTTTCCAGTCTGTGACATGGGAGGCCATCATGGATGACCTCAAGGGTTTACCCACCCTCAGCACTAGACCGAAATTTAAACTCAGGGTGGGAAGCCTACCTTTGAACAGCAAACAGAAGCAGAGAGGAAAGGGGGATTGCAAATGTCCGTTGTGTGGGCAACCTGAAGACAATATTCACTTTCTGATTCATTGTCCTGGGTACTCTCACCAGAGAGACGTCCTCTTCAAATCCATCAAGGGAATTGTGCCTGTACCTCTGTTTACCAACTCTGAAAGTCTCGAGGCTGAGCCAAAAACCCAGGCCCTTTTGGGGGCTAGTTATTGGGCAAACCACACACAGCAGATTGATGCTTGTGTGAAGGGATTTCTAGAGGATATCTGGGAAACTCGGATCAATTGTCTGTTCCAAGTTAAGTCATACTACCAGTGTCAGCCCCTGACAAATGTAGTTTCTGTCCCTTTGTGTTCCGCTCAAACTGAGCGCAGGGTCGATGGCCACAAGGCTGCGGCAACCGTTTTATGAGTACATTCTATTCGTGTCCCCTGTGGCCTCAGATGGACGCAGTTTAATTTCCTTATTTCTCTCTCTCTCTGTGCTACAGAACTGGGATGTGATACCTCTCAGCACTCTTTGGAGGGCGGAATTATGAAGTTTAGGGCTGTGGAGTTATCTGACGTCAATAATTGTGAAGAGATGTTTGTATCTTGGAATGTTTGTGCCTGCAGAGAACTGTGGCAACTTGCAGCGTCGCTAAGCAGCCTGGCAGCTGCGGCAGGTGAACTGGATTATGTGGATCATTATGCTCGTGATTTTCCCACAGCTGTTCCTGCAATGCCTAAATTGTCCGACCCAAAAAGCCTCCGAAATGAGGGGAGGGCTCCATCCAACCTCCTCCAATGGCTAGCAAATTGCTTGAAAGGCAGGGGAATGGCTGAGAATTCTGAAAGTTTGCCTGGTTTGCTCAAAAAGGACCCCACAAACTGTGTGGATTGGTCTCGAAAGGTTGTTGCATTCTTCGAGCTGTTGATGGGGGGCCAAGTGAGTGGTAGGCAGCTGCAATCAGGGGTGCATATCAGCTTAGCTACAGGCAGCGCTACTAGTCCAGAGCAGCGGACAGTTCTAGCCATGGTGGCTGAAGGTTTTGGGCTGCCTGATTTGGACCGTCTGCCTCCTGGTGTCTCTCTCCCCTTGCGACATGTATGGCAAATGTCTCCAACTTTTTCAGGCTTGAAACCCAAATCGTTATCTAGACAACATGTTGCCATAGTTTGTACGCAGTCACATCTAAGTGTGTTTTTGTTGAATGTGTCCACAGACCTATTTCTTGTCTGTTGATTTGTTTTGTCTTCTGTTGAACCTTAGGCGTCTCTCATCAGGGTTGTCCCTCCTGATGAGAGCAGCTACAACCCCTCCACACTTGTCAGCAATTGGACATCCGTGAAACTTGATGCAGCTGTATGAGAGAGCATCAGCTCAATGTGAATGTGTGGACATATTAAGTATACTTCGTTTGCTGCCTATTCCAGGCTTTGAACAGATGCCGTGAAGCTCCCCCAGGAGATTGGCCACGACATGCTTATGTTTTGATTGGCCGTGAAGATCTAGCCTCCACCCCCGTTGCCCACTCCACTGACCCCAAGATTGTCCCACAAATTGGTGAAATGCTACCTGTCAATAGCTCTGTGGGTTTGAGGACAACTGCAGATGATGTGTGGATGGCGGCTCCATATATTCTCCATCTAAGGCCTGTGCCCATCTTGCCAGCATCCAGCGATCCACATGAGTTCGCAGATCCTGATGTGCAGGTTTAGCTTAATGTCAACTCTTGTTTTAACATTCATTACAAATTCGATTTTAGTCAGATAAATGTTGTGAACCAGTTCATCGGCACTACAAACATGTGCATCTGGTGATGGTGCCTGTTGCAGGGGCTACACTAGGTTTGCGCAGTCACATCTAGATCTGCATGTCATGACAGTTTGTGACAGAAAATTCAACAAGTTCAGGGCTGCAGGCTGCAGGAGGTATGGAGGCACTGCTTAGTGATGGCATGGAATATATCTTTACCACATCAACACCCTTACGTTTCGGCCGTGATCTTCGCCTGAATGAGGTACCTGATTTCCTGCATGTGAGAGGAAAGAAAAAGGTCTTGATTTACATATATCAGATTATAAAGCTGTGGATGGATGCAGGTGAGGCGGTTGCTAGGGTCCTCAAAGCCAGTAGCTGTTCGTACCGCCAACTCACCGGATGTCAGCGACCCTGATATTGTTGCCCAACAGCAGGTGAGTGATCTGCAATTTCTTCTGTTGACATCCATGGCAAGGGATGTTAAGTATTTGGTCCCTCTCTGCCTTCTCGTCTTCTTCTCCCACCTAATGGAGGATCCTTTGATTGGTTGGCAGGCGCAGCTTTGGCTGCTAGCACAGCGAACGACAGCTCTATCATTTGGTCGAGGGGCTTTTACTTTGGCCACATCACGTCCTCTTCTGACTGAGGTCCAACAACCCTAATTTTGTTGCCATTCTTCGTCTTGAGATTTTGTAGCACTTTTCCACTTGGAGTCCTTTTCTTTTGTGGACATTTTGTGACACATAGTGGAGGCACCCTGGTAGGAGGTTGCTGTAGCATCAGTATATTGCGACAGCCATGTGTGAGATTAAGTCCAATTATGCTTAATGCTTGTATGGTTTCCAGGCTCTCCCCATCCCGAAGCTGGTCTTGGCAGGTCGTCTTCCCTCCCAACATGATGCTACTGTAAGTGTGCAGTTGAAAGAAGTCTTGGTTTTCTCAATGTACTTCGCCGGTAACATGACAATTCGAAAATGTATCTGTGTCTGCATTCTGCTGAAACTTCCTGGTGCTGCTTACACCATAAGTTGTGACGGTAGCATTGTCCTTGCTGATTCTTGGGGTTTATAGCATCAGCATTGATACATTTTGGGCTAATTAGTTGTCCTCATATTGGTCTAAGACATGGAAAAAAAATCTCTCTATATTTATAATTTGATCTTAGATACTCACTCTGGGAGCACACCTAATTACTAAGGTGGGATGGTGTATGTTTTAGGTCAATCTGGATGCCAACACAGGTAACCTTGCTGACATAACTTCTTGGCCTGAGTTTCACAATGGAGTTGCTGCCAGCCTAAGGCTAGCCCCTGGTCAGGTATGTCACCATGTCATACAGTCCCAATTACGCCAAAACCATGATAGATGCAGCATGTGGAACACTTCTCTGTGATATGATGTCAGCAATTCTATGAGCCTTAAGTAGATGGTATGTGTGAGCTGATTTTCGTAAAACGAGCTGCACTTTAGAGAGTCTGGAATTAATCTTGGTTTGTTTGCCTTCTCATAGATGTCTTGACATGCAGGCAAAGATTACACGTACTTGGATAGTATACAACAAACCTGACGAGCCAAACTTCGCACATGCGGGCTTGCTCATGGCTCTTGGCTTGCATAAGCATCTTGGTGTGCTTGCTGCTACTGATGTTTATCGTTACCTTGCGCAGGTAATTCTGGGCCCCATTTGTGCTTGCTGGGTGGATTCTGAAAACACTTAAAAGTCAGCATATCGAGTAGCATGTTGATGATGTCATAATGTCTTTTCTCAGTGGTTGCTTTAGCAGGGGGTTGAATACAAGAAGTGCAGAGATGGGCCAGTAGGATAGGTTAGAGCAACTTTAGAATGTCCAAGGGAAACTGAGAGAGCTGTCATGAAGGCAGAAACAAAAGTGCAGGTTTGGAATGAATTATAGAACTTGGAAGATCTTTAAAAACATATAGTTCATGTCTGTGAGTCTTAGTTTGTGCTCATCTTGCCAGGGGGCATTGTACCTGGTAAATTCCGACAACTGCATATGTGTAACCATGGCCTTGTCTTCAAGCCAATAATATTTCAAAGAATACAGATTCAGCAGAGTCCTGAGATTAGAAGGTAGATTGTTGCTCTTTTCCCAGTAGGTAGGATGATATGTACATTGTGGCTGCCATGGGGTGGCTCACTTAAGAAACTTATGACTCAACACTAAATGGTGTCATTTGTTGGCATTCATGCTGCCATCCAGGAACATGAGGCAACTACGGTTGGTGTGCTCTTAGGTATGGCCGCTGCTCATAGAGGCACCATGGATCCTGCAATTTCGAAGGTCCTTCCTCTCTCTTTCACTGTCTTATTCAGCAAAAGAGTTGTCCATGGATGTGTGTCTGAGCATGGCTTTTGAATGCTACATGTTACCCAAGTTTCATAACAGGACACCTGTCATCATGTCTTGTTTTATTTGGTTGTCATATGCTCCTTTTCTGATCAAATTGTTTCAACTACTTTGGATGCATGGCACCTTGCAGATACTATATCTTCACATTCCTGCCCGACATCCTCCTTCCTTTCCGGAGCTGGAACTGCCAACTCTCATGCAGGTATCCATTTAAAGGTTATCCGTTTCTCATAGCTGCATTGGTTTATGCAACGAGAGACCTGTCCATACAGCATGTGCACTTGGATGTGAAGCCTATGAAGTAAAGGTCTATTTCCATGAGTTATGATGTCTTGTAAGTATCAATCACCTCATTCTCACACTATTTTCTTCAGTTTTTCCCTCTAAGGATGTGCCACTAATCTTGAACAGAAGACATGAATTCCATGTCATTAGGTGTGGGACAGAGCCTCTATGTCAGTACTGACAGGATTTGTTGTGGTTATTCAGTCCCAGTCTATGCTCCACCCAGCACAATCACCAGATGTTCTATTCAGTTTGGCTTCTTGTTTTTGACACCATCTTTTGTTGTTCATGTGCCCTAGTCGGCAGCATTGATGGCTGTGGGGCTTTTATATCAAGGCTCTGCGCACCGTTTGACAACTGAAATTCTGCTGGTGAGTGCAGCTTCTATCACGCTGTGTATACATCAGTGCTAGAGAGAAATGCTCCTTATGTGGATAGCCCCATCAAACTCAGACTCCAAATGACTGAATGGAAAGGAAGTCACTTCACCAACCATAACCAATCCCATGCCATCAATGGAAAAGTGGATAGATCATGAAACTGTTAGAAGTACCCTAGTGATAAAAATACTAATTCCATGGCACCAGCTGAGTGGCAGGAAACCTTCGATGCCGGCAAGCTGAATAGATCATCTTCTAGACCATTTTGCTACACACAATTTTGCGAAAGTTGTTGACAGTCGATGATTTTGGCTGGAGAGGGGGCAGGCAGAAATTGGGCGGAAACCCGGAGGTGATAATGCTTTAGACAGGGAAGGGTATGCCTTGGCGGCAGGCCTGGCGTTGGGCCTTGTGACTCTAGGTGAGGTAGCAAACTTGAGGTAGTTCCAAGCAGTTGTCTGCAACCCTTCAGGCATCCATAAAGTCAGAAATCAATTTTAGTGGGGGACAAATGCACACTTGATCACTGCAGGAACAACAGGTGGGATGGCTTGAAGGTTAACTGCTACTTCAGTTTTTGTATCTTCCTCTTGTTCTCTTTTACGTAGATTGTTGAGATTTGGGGGCATACTCTAAGTTTGAGGAAGGGTAAGTGTGAGGATAGTGTAGAGTCAACTATTGTCACCAAGGTCAGAGGTGGTGCCTCACGTTCTTTTGCCAGGCAGTATATTTGCGCTTTCACCCTACATATGTATTTCAAGAAGTCAGCTAGTTGTACTCTCTTTTTATTTGTGTTCTCTCCTCAATAGCATAGCTAATGTTGCACACACAGGTCGGGGAAGGGATGCATATGGCCTGGCAGATCTCCATATCGAAGATCGCTTACGTCACTACATGTCTGGTGGTAGTGAACCCACTGATGTACGTCAATTTCCTTCATCAAGGCCCAACCTTCCTCTTTTCTCTGTTTTCATTATGTAAGTCCATTCTTGAGCTTTAGAGTCTCTTGAGCTGAGGACCCTCACTACATTCTGAAGCCTAACCGCCATTGACGTCTGGCTTTTTGTTGTCATGAAAGCCTTGGTCTTTTCTGGCCAAAAGAAGCTACTGAATACAGAAGATTCAGTGAACAGTTTCATATGATGAGGAACCAATATCTGTGCATTGTTGTACTAGATAAATCATGGCAATCAAGAGTTTTTTAGAAATAAAACAATTCTCTTTCTGCAACATTTAGACAGAAACTTTTGCTCCTTTCTTCCTGTTTGTCAAAACATTTGTTTAATTATTGTAATGGTAGTTTCAGGACCGTCAGAAGAGGTTTGATGGGACAGTTTCCACAAGTGCCATACCTTCAGCCTCAAGGAGCTTGGATGATCAATCGCAATCAGGTGGTCAAGTAAGTAGAACAAAGCCTACCAGCTTTTTATGTGACAGCCACAATTTGCTGGCCACAAGATCATTGCTTTCAACCCATCGTCTAGGTGGCCTAGACTTTGTTTTTGGCTTTTTCAGATCACAGGCTTCCAAATCCAGCCTTACAGGAAATAAAAAACTTGCAGTATGAAGCAGTGAATTTAAAGATAGTGTAAAACGCTTGAGTTAGTATATTTTAGTTGTTTCTGCTGGGATCACACACAGGCATGCTAAGCTTGCTATTCCTAAAGTCCAAGAATACGAAGAGGGCTCGTTCTGCATCTTTGCAATGCTTTAGAACAACTCATTGAATGGGAGTTAGTGGAAAGCTTGAGTAGATAGATTTGTGGATGCAAAGTGGAGTGAAAATCCCTTCATGTCTTGCAAGATAATATCTATCCGTACGTAATGTGTTGGGTGCCTAGGTTATGGAAGGCTCCATGGTTAATCTTGACGTCACTGCACCAGGTGCAACGCTTGCTTTGGCACTTATGTTCCTCAAGGCATGTTAAACACTCCTTTTGTACTATCAATTGCTGTGTGGGTCTGTTATTTCTCAATCAGAGACAGCATGTGCCTTGTTGTTTGACAATCTTATGTGATTTGTCAGCACAGGAGGGTCTCCTGAGATTGTTTTCTTTCCGGACATAGTAGATCTGACTCGTTTGTCCAGTAAAGGATGTTCATAATGGAGTGTTCTGGTCTTGTTTCAAGTGTTCAGTACCCGCAAGGGGAAGAGGCTCGCTGACTTCAAATGGCATCATCTCTCTGTTTTATGTGCTGCTGAGAGACCAAAACTGCAATAACAGGACATCTTTTGAGTTTCCAGGCAGGCTGGAGTTTTGAAATTGAATGCAGTATCTGCATGTTGTCATAGGCCACCTGTTATGCTACTGTGTTTTAGATTCCTTCTTGTGTTCAGAAGAATGTCATTGTAAGTACATTACACATGGTTTGAAGGTTGGGTATATGACAGTATTAGTGCCAGAAGTTCTTTTGCACTCCTAAACAACTCCCCCTCTGTAGGAACCGTGGGTTTGGGATTTTTGTATATCCTGCGGCTCATTGTTGTCTCTGAAATATTGCTTCAACTCAAAGCCTGTGACTCTACTGAGTGCTATGTGCTTGCAAACAGACCAACTGTGAGGTGGTGGCAGCAAGGCTTGCCATTCCGGACACGCACTTTGCTCTTGAATATGTGCGCCCTGACTTCATCCTTCTACGGCTTGTGGCTCGAAGTCTTATATTGTGGGACAGGTAATTTTAAGCCGTTATAGGAGAGAAATCAGGCTCAGTATGAGGGTTACTGAGTGGCCACAGTACTCAAGGCTGCCAATAAGACTATGGTTGTGTAGTTGAGATTGAATTGGAGTGCACCGTGTCTGTCATAGTGTTCAGGCAACAGAGGAGTGGATACAAAATCAAGTTCCAGATATCATGAAGGAGGCAATTGCATCTTCCTCTCAAGGAGCAGGGGCTCCTGAGATGCCACTGAATACGGATGCAGATATGGAGGCTCTCGCTCAAGCACATGTCAACATCCTTGCTGGCGCTTGCCTGTCAATTGGTATTTTACATGGATGCACTCAAATTATAGCATCAGCTTCACTTCTACATCTATCCTTCTATAAGATGCTTCAGAACAGGGAGAGTCATATCCATTTTGTGTTTTGTAATCAAACTAATATCTGTCATTTTCAACGGTCACTTGGTCTGTGAAGCTCACATTATGCTCTAACTAATCTGGTGGCCAAAATAGTAGGTGTTATACCTGGTGGTTTCCTGCATATAGCACCTTGACAAGTCAGTGTTAGGGCTGCCGTCTTACGTGTCAACCAACCCTCCTCTCAATTGTCATGGTACTTATATGCAGGACTTCGATATGCTGGGACAGCGAGTGCTGAAGCGCAACAGTTATTACACCATTATGCTCTGTACTTTTTGAGTGAGGTGATGGAAATATCTATTGTTCACAACTACTCGTTTCTTGATGCCATTTAAGAAGGTTGCAGCAGCCCGATGCAGTAAACAATATCTGTGGGTTGTTTGTGTTGGTAAGCTCATCTTGATGTGCAAGGGGTATAGAATGTTGTTTGGAGGTTCCTCCTGATTTTCTTAATTTAAAAGGATATTCTCAGTTTACAACAGACTAAAAATGCGATGCTGCCTCTTAAGGTCAACCAAAGAGTGATGTCCACCCAGCATCAAATTGATTGCATGACCTTTACCCCGAAAAGGGCCTGTAGGATAAAACAAACTCAAGCAGGGTTAATATTCATCCCTTCTGAATGGTGTGTGAATGTGCTTGGACGCTGGGTATGTTGGCACATGACAGAAGCGTGCAGCAGCCCCTCTAGGTGGGACCACCAGCCCTAGTGGACATCGGGCGTATGTGGACCGGGGCACCCTTGAGACATGCCTAAATGTTGCTGTGCTGTCATTGAGTGTGGTCAGTAACTAGTTCTTATGGACTTGGGTCACACCGGCAATTGAATTTGTCCAGAAAAGCACAGGGTCTTTTATAAAGAAATTCAGAGCTCTGAAGGTTGGTGATTAGTTTTTGAAGGGACCATAATTCTGTGTCGTCTTGGCTGTCTTTCCCGAGCATATATACTGTGGACAAATTTTAGCAGAGTCCTAACCAGTCGCTGATCAAGCTCCATTCTTGTTCCTCAACAGGTTATGGCGGGCACTGGACATCTGGAGACATTCAGGCTTTTGCGATATCTTCGGCGTCGAAATGATTCCGATGGAGCAATAACATTTGGCAACCACATGGCTGTAAGCACTGGTGGTTCCTTCAAAATCCTTCAGAGTATTATCTATTTTTAAGTGCATCACATGCTATCTGCAGTGACGGTCTGTGAATGTCCTGTTACCTGGATACATCCTTCATGTGCAAGGAATCAAGGATCAATTTACAGTTGCTATGTCATAAATCTTGTAGACCTGCCAGAGTGGGTTTGGTTGTATGCCTGAGCTTCGGGGATTTGTAGTGCTCTTTCCAACACACAATTTTAGAAGGCAAAGGTTTGTTGATGGCGGCAAAGAAAGTCTTCTTGGCGCTGATCTCCTGTGTAACGTGAAAGCAGGGTGTGACATTGAGGTCTATGAGGAAGCTCTCTTAAGTGTTGTATAATGAATGTCAGTGCAGATCAGCATGGCTATTGGGTTTTTGTTCCTAGGTGGAGGTGGCCTTACCTTCGCAACCAACAATGGTGCAGTCGCAGCATTGCTAATTGCCTTATATCCTCGATATCCCACTGCTCCCAATGATCACCGGTGTCATCTTCAGGTAGAAATTCTATGTTTCTCTCTAAGGGTTTACTTCAGAGAAGATTCGTTCCTTGGATTGTAAGTTTGAAAGTCCTTGCAGTTGAAATGCTCCAGGGAACCTTTCCCTCCCCCCCAGTCCTCCCTTCTCCTTCTGCACTTGGTCTGAGGATCAGAAGCCACAGGCCTAGAGCCTTGTTGTCTTTTGCTTCTCTCTCTCTCTGTCATTTCTGCGGTAAACTGGCTGTAGGAGTAAAAGCTATGCAACCGGGCTGTGGAGTTTGCATGCGGATAAGTGCCTCTGTGAGCACCTCTATGGCAGTTGCAGGAAAGTAAGTTTATACCTGCAGGTGAGCTGCAGGAATAAGCTAAACCCTGGTGGGTGGGAACCCCACAAAATGCTCCAGGAGGGTTAGTTTCCCGCGGGGTCACAAGCCAATGTTCTGAGGAAATGGCATACATTTTGTGTTTTTTATGTGCATAAAGCTTCCCTGAACTTGTGTCCAGTTCGTGACATGGGTGAGGAACCTTACCGATGATCTGAAGGGCCTACCTCAGCACTAGACTGAAATTTAAATTCAGGGTGGGGAGTCTACCTTTGAACAGTAAACATATGCAGAGAGGAAATGGAGATTGTCAATGCCGGACAATATGTGTTTTCTGATGCCCTGGCCCTATTGCAGTCTAATTTCTGGGTAGCGATGCTTGTGAAGGGCTTTCTAGAGGAAATCTGGAAAGCCCGAACTAATTGTTTATATAAGATAAGTCCCACTACGTGAAGTGAGCCCCATACAAAGGGTAGTGTCTGTTCCCTCTTGTTCAGCCCAAACTGGGTGTGGGGTCTATGGCCACAAGGCAACGGCAAACATCATCGTATGAGCACATTCTTTTGTTTTAAGTTTGTAAAATATTTGTGATTTGCATGCGAAAACCATGTCTTCCCATTATCCTTCTGGAAAGTTTACAGATAAACCCAGTATGTCGGCACCTTCTGTTGGAAATTGATGAAGTCAGTGGGGAGTTCAAGATGTAGTTAGATCAACAATCTAAGTTATGAGCCAGCACGCTTTTTGGTTTCCTTCCTTTTCATGCTGTCTCTTCTTCCATGAAACTGTAGTTGATGGTTTGTCCTCTTCAATTGCTTCTTTCCTTGTTCCTTGTGTTGTCATTTTGAAACCTCTTTCCCTTGCATATAGCATTCTCATATTTGGTTACCTCTCCTCTGCGTTCAAAGGTTGAGTGGGCTATCGCATAGATATATAATCTTAGAATCCTTGCAGTCTGAAACTTCGGAGCAGGTAAAATTCTATAGAACTTCTGACCCAAGGCCACAGCAAACAACATCTTGTGAGTAAATAAATTCAGAATGGACTTTTAGTGCCACTAAATGAAGGCGCTGTGTAGCATGACGTGTACTCAACCACTGTGCGTATGTACAGAACCCAAACATACCTTAGATACACCAGTCAGAAGTTATTGCGACCCTCTTATTGACTGATCATGAATTAAGTGAGGAGTGTACCATGGCGGTCATTGTTGTTCTCTTTTGTGTAAAATACTGTCTGCAATTTTGCTATGGGCTTCTTCTGGCTTGTAGATCATTATCAGCTAACATGCAAGTGTTTGTTTGTGGCAGGCATTCAGACATTTGTACGCATTGGCTACAGAGGCACGCTGTTTGCAAACTGTGGATGTGGACACAAGCTTACCTGTCTATACCCCTATTGAAATAACCCTTAAAGAGTCGGCTTTTTACAGTGAGACCACTTTCTGCCGGGTCACTCCCTGCATTCTGCCCGAACGATCTTCAGTATGCTGCCCTTTTCACACTACTGGCTGCCAGCCCTGTTTGCTGTCTTGTTTCTCTGCTAGCTGTCAGCTTAAGAGTACAAGAAAGGTTTATCCTTCTATGCAAACATTCTTTCCAGTACATATTTCAGCACATTGGTTGCTCTGACCAGTGTGCAAGGTTCTCAAACTTATGTTCTTTAATGGGGCTAGACAAATTCATAGTTGCAACACCACAGTTCACCTCCACCTCCAGAAGAATCATTGTGTGGCAGCTCTCTTGTTGCAGCTAAAGCGGGTGCGTGTGTGCGGGCCACGCTATTGGCCCCAAGTCATTGAATTGCCTGCTACAGGTATTAGCATTTCTATTGTTCATACCGTGTCATAGTAACTCCGGAAGAAAAAATCCTTGCAAATGCCAAAGTCTGGCTTTTTGAATTTCACCACCTGTGGGCACGTCCATAATCTAAACAGCTCAGCCCAATGTCTTGAGAGAATGCTGATATGCAACAAGATGGGTGTACATGTCTTGGAAGGTAGAATCTGCGAACACTGGGATGTTGCAACATTCTATCTGTGTCGATGTAGATACATCTCTAAAGTTGTCTGTGTTTTAGGCTTTTGAGTTGCATATGTTATTGTGGCAGAACAACCATGGTGGGAACCAGGGGATGCAGAAGGTGGACCCTTCAATGGTGGTGTGCTTTATGTGAAGCGAAAAGTTGGGGCTCTTTCTTATGCAGACGACCCCATTGGTTGCCGCTCTCTGCTATCACGTGCCCTCCATAAGGTTTTTCTGAGCCTCTTGCATCATTCTTCTGAATCCTCAGTCGTGTTGGTAGATTGGCAAGTATTAAGCTAACCAGCTGCAATTTGTATGCCTCCCAAGCAGTGTAGTTTGATCTTGCAGCCCTGTTGAATTCTTGAGATCTAATACAGCCTAGTAGCATCTTGAAAGTTTGGAGAATGGACATATACCTTTGAATGCTCATGTAGTAGTGTGATTGATAGCAGGTTTTTCACATTGTGTATGGAAATGCTTTTGGTTACTAGTGTTTTTGGAGCGCATCTTCAAGTATATCACAGTTTTTCATAAGTAACCTGTGCAATTGTGTTTATGGACATTGGAAAATGGTGCTGAATTGACCCCACCATTCCATGATTGAAGCCCATGGAGTAGTTCTCTTCAAATCTGCCACCTTGGTCAGCATGGACCTGGCCAAAGCAGCTATGTATCTTAAACCTCTTCGACACACGCATGACCTTTGACGCAGGACAGTGAAGACACTAGTCAAGAAACATTGGGTAATGTTATGGGGAGAGGTCGACACTCCAAAGTGGACCAGCTTGTTAGCACTTTCTCTGCAGATCCCAGCATGCTGGCATTTGCGCGGCTCTTCTGCAGCGGCTCTGATGAGAAGTAAGCAGTACACAGGAAGGATTCCGAATCAGTGACTCCTGTACTATCTGTTATTCTTGTAAAAGCACTAGATTTGAGGAATGACATTCTTCTTCAAAGTGGTTGTGGCCTGACTCTAAATATACTCCTTTCGGGCTCTGGCTGTATACTTCAAGGTGGTGTTTTTGCTGCCTTCACTGCAAGGGGATCACAGACAGCTGTAAGGCAGATGCTAACTCGTTGGGTAGTCTAGTAGTAGCAGCCTTGCCATTTAATATCAAGTCGCACCTATGTGATTACAAAACTGACCATGGTGTGATTGTTATGGCAGGTTGGGTGGTGAGTTCGGGGACTTTTGTTTGTTGGCTCTTTTTGAATGTGTCAGCACTGACCGTCCAGCTTTGCTGCAGGTCTGTTAAGATCTCTTATTAGTTGTCAACAGCCTTAAGTTAATCTGTGGCTAGCTTATGTATTGGGCCTATGGACTTCTGTAAAGTACAATCAGGATCAACACATTCCCACAATGTTAAAGCATTGGTTGACATTTTGAGTAGTTTCTTCTTATTTGGATGCTGGGACAGACATATCTAGCTCTGTATACAGCAGTGGAGGCCTTGGTTGATAGAGCCACTGGTCGGGGCACCAGCATCAGCAGCATTTGCAGTGATTCACTTTCTATCTACAGCCTCAAGGTGAGTTCAAAGGGCTTCATGCCTTCCTACTAGACTTAGATTCTGTTGCGTCTGAGGGCTAGAGCTGTGAGGAGAGAGTGGAAGGGACTCGGGACTTCTCCTTCTGGGATTCTCAGTTTACAACTTTGTCAGAGTTTCGTGACACATAGGTGGTTGGATCTGGAGGAACAGGTAGCAGTTGCATACTGTGATGTGCTAGGACAGGAAGAAGGGGGATCCCTAGTTCAGCGAACGTTCTTGGCAGCTCTGGCGAAGCGCATCGATGATGTCCTCAGTAACCCCCAAGTCTTCCACTCAGATACACCTACAGCACAGTCAAAGCCCTACCTCTCAGAGCTCTACTTCTACTTGGATACGGGGCAACGCCCATTCGACTCCAGACAAGGAGGGGCCCAGGCAAATGCACGACGGAAGGCAACATCCCCACAAGAGAACCAAATTCAAATGGTGCTGTTTGCCTGCTACTTGTGTTGGTATGGGATCCCAAGGCCTCGACTCGTCTCGACTGCTCTGCAGCAGCTGGCAAGGGAACTCCCAGGCTTCCAGAGCTTTACTTTGTCTGACTTAAACTCAGCCTTGCCACTGCTTGCACTGGTGTTGCCAGGCACACCCATGCCAGCTCTTCTCCAGATAAACGAGTGTCTCCCCTTCCTCTCCCTTAATACATTCAAGTGAAATTGGTTATAACAACTTCAACAATCTTGGTGCCTGGTCAATGGAATCCATGGTGAATCCAAGGACGTTTTCCAGCCTCATTCTTTGATATAACTGAACGACACAACCAAATCCACATCTCCTTGTCTTGACTAGATTCCTGTTGAAGCACAGGTCAACAGTTCATTTCCAGTTAAGTGTTTTCACCTGACTACAAAGTGGCGCTGCAAAGGTGAAAGGTCACATCATTGAACCTATAAATGATAGGAAAATTTTGTACACCAGAGATTACCGTGCACCAACCATGATGGTGTGATAACACAAAGCTGGCATGAGAGTAGTACTGGTACGTGAGAAAGTATCTGTAGCACAAATGAAGGAGGTTAAACTTCACAGAGCCTGTCATTTTGGACAGACTACAGAACCCACTGACTGGTTATAGACCAGGTGCCACCTGTAAATCAAAATACTCTGCAAATTGCACTTTTTCTCAGGAGTAACACACTATAGTACTGCATGCAGTGACATTCCTACAATATTTTGATTTCCTCCCTGCCCATAATCTGCACATATCTTGCACATATTTTGAAATCCTTTCAGTACTGTAAAAGTTGGGACCCATGTCTCGTGATGGAGGACGATAGGAGCATCAATAGGAAGAGGGCAATCATTAAGTGAAGACTGCATGCTTGAACAAATGGAAGTAAAAGGTGTAGCAAATTGAAGCCAGCAATTATGATACAGTCTATTCCCTTCTCTCTGAATTTGAAAGAACTAGGGGGGCAAATGAATGGGGGGCTCTACCAACTAAGGCAACGAGGCTTTTGGTTGAAGTTCTCTTCATACAGTACATTTTCCAGGTTATTAAGCTATAAAGACAACAAAAATGAGTAAGAACACAATCAACACAAAAAATATTTTGATGATGAGCCATCGATTTGATGAGATCCGGTTCAAATACTTAAGAAGCTGTCCTTGTGCTCCTTCCACATTTGCCAATGTGTCTTCCATATTCTCATCAATCCTGTTGCAAAACGGTTCCAGTAAGGTCACCTTGGGCACACATGGGGCCTGAAAGAACTCAAAAGTCCAATTGTCCCCCAGAAAGCTCTTTTTCTTTAGTGACCTCTCTTGCTGTGGTAGCTCCTTGGTTAGAAGTCAATCAAAACAATCCTAAAAACGCAGCACACTACCGAGAACCTCAATATGGTGTTGGAAACAGAGCACCACGTCAGAAAAACACTACCGACAGAATCCTCACTAAATGAAGCATCTTCATTCAGTACCTCCTGACAGATACCTCAGGTATTACCCCTATTGCAATGGCATGGAACACTCTAGCGGAAATGCTACCTTGAGCTCCAACAAAAGCCTGTCCGTTATCTTACTCCTGATGTGGGTTTTAGAAGGTAGACAAAGTCAAATCATAAAAGGACTGATAGATCAAAGGGGCCAACTGCCTTAAAACCCACATAATAACGGAGACTAGACAAGACCCTCCAAACATAAAAGGTGAGGGACGGAACCGATACAAATGCTCTCGCTGCAGAGTAAACCATACTAATGGCTTTAATGAGGTATCGATGCCTCCAAAGCGGACAAGGAATCAAGGAGAAGCTATACCTGATAGTCATTTCGCCTTGCTGGGCCACCATGTTAGCCAACTGTGTAAAAATGTTGCTAAGCTCTACAATTGTTGACTCCACGTTCTGGAGTGCCTCTGCTCGGTTCTGCAGATAACTGTCTTGCACCGCAACCATTTGTTGCTGCATCAGCCCTTGTGTTGTTTTTGGAGACGACCCCTCCACAGTTGCTCGCCGTCTGTGAGTCAAACTTGTCAACATTAAGAGAAACCCCCCAATAAACTCCACATTCAAGAGCATGTTGAATTGCATACAAAATGCTCCAATCAAGACCTAAGCCAGTTGCAACTCTCACTGTACCACATGGTGGGCCTCATTGCGTTCCAAGGGAATTTAGTCACACATACCTCCCTAACATTTTACTTTCAACCATTCCCAAGGAAGCGTCAAGAACTGGCCACTAATGGCCGTGCTTGATTTGCTCATTCGAGACTCTTCTTCTATCACTCAATCCAAGACATTGGAAGGACATGGTGCAAGGCTATTTGTGACATCAAATCCACTTCAAGTTTACCAGCCACTCTCAAACGAAAACCAGACAAGAAAATGCTGATAGGTCCACAAAGAAGAAAAACTCCCTCTCTCTCTCTCTCTCTCTCTCTCTCTCTCTCTCTCTCTCTCTCTCTCTCTCATCGACACATTCTCTTGTTTGCAAAATTCCCTACCCTTCTTGCCAATTTTAGCCCAAAACTCTCAACAACAACAACAAAACTAAGTCTGCTACTTCTTGAGAAGAAATACCTTGAGCTGAATAACTGGGAACTTGAAGTAGCCCCATTTGCCCAGGGGGCTGGGGCAGGAGAAACACTTGGACTGGTACTAGTACCATTGGGTACGACCAGTGGCCGCTGTCGAGCAAATGGATTGGCTTTATCTTTGGATGGTGTGGTTGAAAAAAGCTGCCTTCTGTTTTTGTGAACCTTCAAGTTCTGCAGGATACAAAGATGACCCCTTGTGAGGCCCAAGAGATGTGGGAAAAAATTGGACAACAAGAGTTGCATCGCACAAATTTGTGATAAAAGCAAGCTCACCTCGGTGCGCAATGTTAGCACATCCTTAAATTCCTTCGTCGCACTCATGAGTCGGCTCTTTAAGTTATCCACAACGGTCATGGAATGCTCATTGCTGTGTTTGGTCTGATTTCCCTCCTCATTTCGGGAGTCACAAAGGACCTGTAAGTCGGAAATTGCTGCATTCAGGGCCGTAATGTCCTGCTTGACTACAGCAGTGAGTTCTTGAATCTCTAAAGCTGGGTCGTCAAACATTCCAGTCCTTTTTGCCACTGCAATGAAACAAGGACAGGAGAAAAGATCAGTATAGTTTAAAACACGGGTAACTGCGTTGGTTGTACAGCAATATTCCTCTATTCCTGCTTGAATTATGTCCATCATGTCCATGTGAACATACCACCGGCAAAGAGAAGCATATGATACAGCATTACTCTTAAAGTTACATTTTTTTTCTATCAGCCAATTCACCTTCTCGTAACCCTAACGACCATTGCAAGGGGACAGTAACTATGCTCCATGTGCTCCCACCACACTCACAATGCAATTGACATACTTATCTTTCTTCCAAGAAAACATGCGAGTAAGACAATGGTCAAAAGTCGTGCAGCTGGCTAGCTCTAATCCATTGCAGCTATGAAGAACCAGCACGTTTGGCTACGTCAAAAGAGAAACGCTGCAGAGGAAATATCGAAAAATCTCCACGGAAATCTACATACACTTTGCCAGTTTTGCTAGCTTTTGAGACGTTTGATGGATGCTGAGACCAATCCGTGAGGCCCTTCTGTTGAACTCCGACTGCATAGAACCTGAGGGCTGGGGCCCCAGTAACCGCGCTGACTCCGCAGTTCCATTGGTAGCAGGCACCGAGGAAGAAGTAGACTGTACAGAAAATGCTTGTGTCTTCCGCAACCTGTCAGCAATGGCATGAAACTCCGAGGTTCGATCTCTATCCGAGGAGGGAGGCGTGGATCCCACAGACACAGGCATGCTTCTTCCTCTTTCCGCTGCCCCTAAATAAAAATATCCCCAGAACGCAGCACCCTTGCACCATACAAACACCTGTGCTCCCAGGCCTTGGCCCTCCTAGGTGCGAGATCTGCCAAAGAACGGGCTATCTCTGCGCCTGAAATCAGAATGCCTTCAAATGACACCCCCCCCGGAACATAAAGCACCTATGTTGCATCTCTGATTGTGTTTCACCTCCTACAAGCCAGATCCACCCGCCTCAGAGTCTGTCTCCCTCAAATCCGAACACGAGACACGTAGAATCGACCGCAATTCGCAGGTCCGATGGTTGGAAGGCTCTTGGGCAGAATGCTTGGCATGATCAGGCGGCCCCGCGCTGGTCTGCTGTTCAGCGTCGCGAGGCTGCAGGGCGCCAATAATGGATCGCTGCCACGTTCTTTCTTCCTTCCTCCCCTGGATGAATGTCGAACGGATGAACGTGGGGATGCGAGTGGAAGTCCTCACGACACGGATGGATGAACCGGAAGGACTGCCTGTAATGGAGCAGGCTCTCGATGATGATAATCTCACTGGAAGGATGACTTTGTTCTTTTGTTTTTGTTTTAAGGGGGGAACCCCCTTTTCCCAGAAATATTTTAAGAAAAAACCAGTATTTTTTTCAATTTAAAACAAAATTAAAACCCTCAACCGGAGTCAGGCTCAAGTCCTGCGCACATGACCAAAAAACGGGGCTGATCCGCTGGAAAAGTAGGCTGATCCGCCCCTCACACCGCTTCCCCGCGCTGATAGCGATATTCGCCCACCCTGATGGCTAAGCTTGCAAGCTGATCCGCCGGATAAAAGTAGATGAAAACAAATAACCTTTTAGATGAAAAACAAAAGTTATTTTTCATGTTAAAACAAATATTAGTACGTTATTTTTCTTCATATTGTGACCTACATTAACATTTGGGGTTGTAGAATGTCGAGAATTTATGCCGTATGGGTGTGTGATGGCTTGTTGGAAAGCTAGGTTGACTCTAGGATGTTGTTTCCCATCAATTGAGTGATAACAAAAGAAGTTATGCGCAAAAAACCAAGTGGAGCTTGAAGTAGTTTGTGTTTCTTCATACAACAACTTGCATTCACATTTGGGCTTGTAGAATGTTGAGATTATATGCAGTAAGTGTGTGTGATATCTTGTTGGAAATCTGGCTTGATTCTCCAGCTCTAGGATATTGTTTCACATCAATCGAGTAAGACCAAAAGAAGTTATGCCCAGAACACCATGATGCAGCTTGCAGTGCTTTGATTTTCTTCATACTATGACCTGTGGCATTGTAAAATGTT
The DNA here is from genome assembly GCA_030704615.1 of Takakia lepidozioides. Taxonomy (NCBI): domain Eukaryota; kingdom Viridiplantae; phylum Streptophyta; class Takakiopsida; order Takakiales; family Takakiaceae; genus Takakia; species Takakia lepidozioides. Next base: position 61,064,428 of record CM060734.1, read on the forward strand.
GAGATTTTATGCAGTATGGGTGTGTGATATCATTTTAGAAAACTTCCTTGATTATACACCTCTGGAATGTTGTTTCATCTGAATTCAGTAAGACCACAAGTAGTTATGCCCAGAAAACCGAGACCCACCTTGAAGTACTTCGATTTTTTTCATGTTGTAATCTGCATGCACCTTTGGGCTTATAAAATGTAGAAATTTATGCAGTATGGGTGTATGATATCATTTTACAAAGCTGATTATACACCTTTGGGATTTTGTTTCATCTCAATTGAGTAAGACCACAAGAAGTTATGCCCAGAAAACCGAGGCCTAGCTTGAATTACTTTGATTTTCTTCATGTTGTGACCTACATTCACCTTTGGGCTTGTAGAATGTTGCGATTTAATGCATAATGGGTGTGTGATATCATTATGCTAATCTGGCTTGATTCTCCAGCTTTGAGATTTTGTTTCACCTCAATTAAATAAGACCGCAAGAAGTTATGGCTAAAAAACCGAGGCCCAGCTTGATGTACTCTGGTTTTCGTTGAAATGTGACCTCCTCTCACATTTGGGATTGTAGATTGTTGTGAATTCATGCTATATAATATTGTAATGTCCTTTTGGAAAGCTGGCTTGATTTTCCAGCTTTGAGTTTTTGTTTAACCTCAATTGAATAAGACCACAAGAAGTTATGGCCAGAAAACCGAGGTCCAACTTGAAGCATCAAGTGGGCTCCCACCTTCACCATCTTTGGTGACTCTCCTCCAACTGCCATGTCGATCAACTGCGTCGTTGGTTCCGATGTGAAACACGACCTCGGCTCAAATCGAGATCCGTTTGATCCCTACTACAAATAAGGAATGTAGGGGGAGTTACGTTTCATGACATCCCTTTCTAGGTCGACCTCCTCTGCAATTCTCATATCCAGAATCTTGCCGTTTTCGTCCTGGGGAATCTCCTGTTCCTGCAGACCAACCAGTTCGGCGGATATGGAAAAAGTTCGGTCAATGACTCGAACTCCGGAAGTGCCTCGGTTGATACCGAGTGTACCATCACTTCCCTGCCTTGGTTTTCTCCAAACAACTAGGCGATGCAGTCTGCATCAGACTCGCATTCATACAATCCTGGTCCTAGAGACTTGACTGCGTCTTCTAGTCCTACCTTTCTTCGCTTAACCTCCCTGTGAGGTGCGGTAGCTATTGATAAAACTCGGTGGGCATGCGAGGTGGGGAGGAGCTCTCCCTCTGACCACAAATCCTCTTCACTCAAGTCTGCAGACTCCTCTTCAGAGCCAATCATGCTGAGCTCATCTTCATCCGTTTCTTCGTGAGGTGCTCCAGAAAAAAATGCAACAGTAGTAGTGTAAGGTCTTACCCTATAAGTAATGGTGCCTGCCCCCCAGTCCGTTTGTGTCCTGGACTGGACCAACCATGGCCTCCCTAATAGGAATGCATATGAATATTCGTCAATGGGGAAGTCTATGATTTGGAAGTCTACTGCATACGTGTAGCCTCCTGTCTTCATCTTGACATTTGTTATGTGACCCACTGGTCGGATCTTCCGCTGGTCAGCTAGCCTGATTGTTAGAGGGGATTCCCCTGTCATGTTCAAACCCAGTTTGGATAGAGTCGGAACGGCATGATGTTGACTGAGCTCCCATCATCCACTACACAACGCCGTATGAATTGGTCAGCAATTTCCACTTCTAGCTCTACTGGTCCTGGGTCGATGTGAGCATTGATATGATGGGCCTGAGCAGAAATGCTTACTCGCTTCCTTACCAATGATGCCTTAAGAGTGTGGCGGACTGTGGGCACCATGGCTATGAGCTGCGCAAACGTAATGTTTGCTTGAATATGGCGAAGATCCTCCATTAGATTGTACGGTTCCAGCTCGTTTGTGAACTGCATGGTTGAATGCATCCTCCTCCTGGGAAGCTTTTCTGATGTCGCCGGCCGATTTGCCGGACTCTTCGCTCTTGATACAGGGGGTCGAGAAATGGTTGGTCGGACTATTGGAGGTTCCGCCTCTGTGAATGTTACCTCCTTTTCTTTCAACGACGCTACCGCGTGAGCATGAGCGTGAGCGTGCGCTCACGCTATGCTGACATGGCGTGAGTGTAGGTGACCAGCAGCTCATGTGGCGTGAGCGCCGGCTCACGCTGACGTGGCGTGAGCATGAGGGTGATGTGGCATGAGCGTGCTGACATGGCAGTGAACAACGTGATGTGGCAGTCATCATGCCTACGTGGAAGTCCACGTGTCCACGTGGGATTCGGCCAACGTGGCGGACGCAACATAAACATGTAGCACCTATAGCCGAGGCACCTATTGTCGTGGCATTCATTCAGGGTAATTAGAATACGCAAACACCGGAAATGGGAAACCGGAAACAAATCCACGCATGCTTATCCATCCCATTTATGTTGCATTGATCACACTATTAAAATGGCACACATTCAGTTGTGGTAATTGAATTGGACGAAAGTCAGCTTCTTCCTATGTGCTTTTATCCCACTGCATAAGTGTATTCACCTCGTTGAAACTCATGGTGGCCTGGTGAATGAAGATGTTGCGTTTGGGATCACAAATCATTCTATTCAAGAAGATAAAATAAAGATGCTTGCAGGGTACAAATTTGCCTCTCTTTCCCAAACTTGTTGAAAGCATGCCAACAAAATCAGGACAGGTGCAGTTGGGGAAATTTGAAACTGTGATGTCGTAGAATCTGTCATGGATAACAGATGTAGAGGTCATCATAGTATAGATCCGACCATACCCGGGATCTGCAACTTCCGTAGTGCCTGCAACACGTCCTAGAAGCATTCGAGCGGATCCCACCTTGCCGAAGTGCTCGGCAGTTGGAGGGAAACGACGTACTACCTTCCCATTTCTTTTTGTTGGCCATGCATCTGGGTTGGCTGGTGGCACTCTAGAACTTCCTGAAGTGGAAGCACTTGCACGCACAGAGGCTTCTCGCTGAAGGGAGAACCCTGCCTCCTCCAACATTGCAATCTCCTGACTTGTGAGATGTGTCCCCACCTTGACTGGCCAAACGGTCGGTGGAGGAGGCTTCATGACCACTGATGGTCGCACGGTCCCACGCACGCACCTACCATAGTCGTCAGCGCAGAACCAGAATTTATGGTTTTTTGCCTCTGACTGCCCATAAGGCTGGAACAAACTGTTGAAGGTCGGTGCTGGAGTGCGGGCACTGCCTCTGGATGTGAAGGACTTGCACTTCTCACGATTGGTGGCTCTGATTGCGGAGCACTTCACTCAAGACCCAGCTCTCGTGCGTTCTATATGCCACACTTCGTCGGAGCAGGTGGACTCCACCACAGGCGAGAGCAAGTTTGACTCATTGAGAGTGGGAGATGTTGGCATACTTTGTGAGAAACGTTGCTCCGCACTGGATATTCCAGAGACAAACCTCTCATGTAATGGAACATGCGGAATGGAGAAGTTGTCCCTGTCCGCCTTGTGTGAGTTTGCATCCGACCTAGGAGGGGTGTTCAATTTCCGTTTACATGACCCGAATCTCTCCTCGCCCTCCAGATGGGGAACTCTGGACACCAGAGGAGTTCCCTCTGCACACATGCTGACAGCTCTGGCAATCTTGTTTGGATCCCCCGATCTTTTTGCAGCTCGCAACATCCACTCAGACTTGTCAGGGCCTTTGCCACCAATGCCACCCCTCAAGAAATCGCGATATCTCATTTGTTGCTGCAGAGCTCGGATGAGATCATCTGCCGTCGCCAGATACAAATCTCGCCCCCCCTTTCCAGACTGCTGCAACCATGCATTGTGCACTGTCTCCGCTAGATTGCAAGAGGGCATGTCCGCCATCTCCTCAATTGACAAGTGCTGCAGAAAAGGGAAAACACACATCAGGACAGACAGGTACACCCCATGTCAGCAGACATGATTGGAAATGTATACAAAGCCAATGAGAATACATGATCTGAAATTCAGGTACCGTTGTCATGCATGCTCCCCATTGTCTGTACCGGAAGTGCCAACATGCTAGCCAGTCTTCCAGCGCTCTCATACTGTCTTCTGATACAGCCCCAAATGAGAACCACCAGGCACGAATCGACTAGAACAACGTATTCGCCTCCGCCATGCTTTTGGCATCTTTGCACTGTTTGCATAGTTTAAGATGAATCGCCCGCATGTCCGGTCTGATGTTTGCCTTAGTATGTTTCTCAAGGGACTGCGTCCAATGGAAAAGACATGTTCGCTCTCTTCCTGGCATTGGCACTTTTGGATCTCCTGAGCCGAACACAATGCGAACAGCATTGAAATTTGCTTGAGCACTGTCGGCCATAAAACCAGCAAAATTTGGGGATGGGACACCATGGGATGCCATCACGCGAATGAGACATCTCCACATAAGCTACTGCGACTCCGCATCCTCCGATTGCATGTCACACACTGCAATAGACATGACTCGTTGGTAGAAAGGATCGTAAACATGGCACGCCATTGTTGTCCAATCTTTCACTCGTTTGACGTGATCAAACATAAGGAAACAGTTCTGCAGATCGCCATCTTTTTGCATGCGCTTGACAAGGCTCACTCCGCTGCCCTCCCCTGCTGTTGACATTTTGAAATTGTACACTTTGTTGGATCCTTGACCTAGGAACACGCTGTCTTGAATGTAGTCGTACATGCTCCGAGATTTCAATTCCAAAATGTTATCAATATACCGTCTGTTTGCAGAGCCCATCCTCAATGCATTCACCTGGTTTTTAATGTTCGGTGAGCTCAAGGTTGAGAAGTGATCCATAACATTGTCCAAGGCATGCCCATCCAGCTTCCTGCCCACAGAGTCCCCTACACTCAGAATATGGATTTCCAGGAAACTCTTGCTTGCTCCAAGCACAATTGCGGAGGTGGTGGCTGTTGGATTGCTCTCATACTCCTGTCTTATCAACTTGGATATTGTTTGAACACTCTCCCTGCAATCCCCCTTCGCCACAAGATGGTTGTGGAATCCGAAATGTACACAGGCTCTAGTCATGTTTTTCAAACGGTGAACAACATAGTACTTGTGTGCTGCACACACTGCCAGACAGGAAGGCGCTTGTTTGCAGAACTTGCAAACGAAAGTGTTGGAACTTAGAGGTGCCTCACCAGGTTTGAATGGATTTTCGGCGACACCCTCCCACTCGCACTGGTTGTGAACCTTGAACCGTTGGAAATGCCTACAATTCAAATTCTCGCACATGAGGTGCCCATTGCACAGGCTTCTCCGGAAGACGAGGTTGTCATGATTTTGAATATTGGATGTCTTCGTTCTGCACCATGGGTGTCCATCTCCTCTCTTGTCTATTCCCTGCATGAGGCTAGTGACGGGTCCATCCTGCCCAGGTGGAGGTAGCTCAAAGACGACATCCCCATCATAAGCATTTGGCAGGAACTCCACACACTCAATATGGACTGTTTCCCAGTCAATCCCCCGCAATTCACTCTGGAAACGGGGCATTCCTCCCATTGACTTCAGTTTAGGAATGACACTGATGAGCTGTGTTACTTCCGGTTTGACGACAGGCGGTGTTTGCACATAAATTGGGATGTTGGGAATGTCCTCAGAGGAGTTTGAGAGCTCAACTATTGGGGTGGAAGTAGGGGTCTCCGTCTTCACGACGATATTCCTTTTCTCTTGAGAAACAGAACCAGCTGTTCCCGGGGAGACATACGAACCACTGGACTGCCGCCGAGGAGCTCCCACGACCCTGTATCTTCCTGGAGGCACTCTCCACTGACTCACAAGAGAATTATCATCCGGTTTCTGAAATGAGTACTTGATCAACTTCCCATGCACATCGTAGACCTTTTTTTCGAGGAAAACAGTGCCAATCTGGTACTCGAAACGCGTTGCCAGGAGATGCTCATGCGCAATTGCGTAACCATTGGAATCAGCATCCTTCGAGAAAGGGATAGGCTTCTCCGTAGAGTAAAACTCCGCTTCAGTCGAACCCATGGTGGAGGACGACTAATTCCGAGGTAGACGGAGCTCGAAAGTGGAGAGGCCCACAACTCCCGTGGATATCTTTCATCAATACATGACAGACAGTTAAAGGGTCCTTGAAGAACAATTGTGTAAACAGTTGCTAAAACAGATGTGAAACAGTTACGTGCCTACCCACACCCAGTGCAAAAGACGGCTAAGCCGGAAAATCTGGGATATGTTATGTTTCCAGGCACGTGGGCCCAGACATTGCATTCATAGCACGGCTGCCAGAATGGGTGCAGAACCAATGAGAAGTTCTGAACCGCCGAAATGCAAAAATCAACTTGCACATGTATGGACATCGAATCCAGGGTATGGCCATACGGACACAAGAGGTGACGGCGTCCAGTGCCAAATGCACAAATGTTTCTGTGCTACGTGGACACGTGTGAGGTGAACCCATGCATAACCGTCGCAAGCGTTGCCCTGCCTGCATCCCCTCGCACAACATTTTTGGGCCCAGCTGACCCTCATTTTCAAGCTGGAGACTAGTAGGAGACTCAGTTCCCACCGAGAGAGCGGCAGGCATAGAAGGCAGTCTTTTTTTTTCACCTTAGCGCGAGAGAGGAAGAGGGCGAGAGAGAGAATGAGAGGTCGCAAGATCGAGTTGACGCTGCAAGAGATAACAGAGGAGAGTTCGGCCCTGGAAGCAGAACACATGACGGTGCAAGACCAGGTGGTCGGAGCTGCCGAAGGAGGGGATGAAATACCATCAGATAGCAACACAGAGGATATGGACACAGAGGAGCCCGACGCTGTTGCTAAGGAGCCCACGCCAAAGGGGAAGAGTGTTGTTGAGAAGGAGGCGACTCCGAAGAGGAAGCAGGCTGCGCAGACCTCCATTGCCGCTGCAACCAAGGCTTCAGGGAGTGCACCCCCGAAAGCACCGCAGGTTATGATCTTCCTTCTTGTATTCTGCTACAGTTTGAAGGGCATGAAATTGCGTGCACTGACGCATGCAATTTCATGCCCTGCATTATTGTCTTTTTCCACTTCAGAGTGGAGTGACGGACATCAACGTGGGCTACATAGCAAGGCCTTTGAGAGCACCTCCTGAAAATTGCGTGCGTCAACGCACGCAGTTTCTGGAGGTGCTCTCAAAGCCACTTTCTGCACTCAGCATCTCTAAATGGAGCTATCAATAGAGGGAGATGGGCTGCATTATTCGTTTACTGATATCAGCTACAGAAATCTCTGAATGTCCCTAAAAGAAACCCCAGAAATTGCGTGCGTCAACGCACACAATTTCGGAGGGTGCTCTTAGGGACACGCAGAGCTCTAAACAGATCTGACGAGAAACTCTTCATCGCACCCTCCGAAACTGTGTGCGTTAACGCACGCAATTTCTGTGGGTTCTCTGAAGGACATTCTCCTGAGTATCGGTCTGTCATTTTTGAGATCAATGCACATGCGTATCTTGAAGTTGAAGAGAGGATGTACAGTCTGTAGGGGCTTCTGGAATGCGTACGTCAACGCACTCAATTTCAGAGGGTGCTGTTATGGACATCCAGAGCTCTAAACAGATCTGAAAGGTCGAATGTGTGAGCACAAGAAGATCGTCTGAAATCCACGGGAGACACTTCAGAGAACCCACCGAAATTATGTGCATTGACACACGCAATCTCTGGGTTAGTACTTAAGTACAGTCTCTTGCGTATGGGTCTCTCATTTCTGAAAACAATGCACATGCATAGTCTGTAGAGGCATCAGAAATGCGTGGGTGTGTACCAGGTTTGTTGTAACAGGGGCGGTTTCAGTTCCCCTGCCACAAACAGTGGTATGTCATGACATGTCCGATTTGACTCCCAAACACATGAGGGAAATAACCGAGTTATTTCAGGAAAGACACTTACTTGTTCACGTCATGTATTGTTGTCAAAAGCGCAGTGATGTTTCCCTTGGGATCCAGCACCATGGAGACCAAACAATAGTGCCACTCCTCCTCAGTGCTATGATACCTCAATATCATGTTCTGCCAGGCTAGCAATCGGTGGTTGCCATCCCAGACATGGAACATCTTGCCTGAGAAAGCCTGTGTAACAAGCCTCTTGCAAATGCTTGATTCAAACTCCTCATTGATACGTCGCCAAATTGGATCCCAGCCTCCAACAATGGTCTCATCTACTAAAACTTCCCTGCCATTGGCGTCGCCCAACGAGACGTAAAACACAGATTGACCCTCTATGTAGCCATGGCAAAAATCCTGTTCCAGCTTTGCAATGTCATTTGTGAGTGCTGGTCGAACGAATGGCATGGAGATCAACCTGCACAGTGGGATCATTAATTTACCCCCAGGAACGCCCATGGCCTTGATGACTTGGGCAGAGTTCACTTTCGAGAACGACAACAGATCTTTTGGCATGTCCTGGTATGGCCTGCCATTGTCTTCCTCCTCTACAACAACAAGTTCGTGCTCCTCGTCTTCATCCATCTCCAGAGGAACACCTCTCTTTTTCTTCGCCTGCATTGAAATAGAAAAATTCTCCATGTAAAAGCAATGTCACAAATTGAGTGCGTTGATCCAAAATATTGGCCAAATGCCCCTCAGCACATTCAAGAGCATCCTCAGTCCAGAAACCTACGCGAAATGCCAGACCTCCAGAACTTTCATGAGCGCCTTTGTGAAACAGTTGAGAATGGCAGACCCTGCCTTTGGGCCTCAATTCTTGGATGAGGTGAGGAACCACTGGAACAACAATACGAAGCCAGAGATGACACAGGAAAAGCTGCATCGTTTGTCAACTGCAGTGGTGGATTCCGAGCAGAAAGATAAATGGTTGGAGATTTGGAATTCTGACTCAACAGTGAAGGACATATATTGCTTCCCAAGGGGGGAAAGAGATGAAAATACTGGCCACATCAGGCCATTCAGCGATCAAGTTTTCGATACATGGCTGCACAAAGCCACGCACTGGAGCCAGGTTATGTTGTGGACTGCCATATGTTGAATTTACAAAAGAATCTTCCCTGGTATGGACTTTAATGTTTGTATTCTGTCTGTTCACAGATTGAAGCTCGTGCGAACCAGGTGCTGGAGAAGCATCTTCATGCTTACAAGATAACGATGACCTTGCCCGAAGATACTATGGAGGATTACTTGAGACAGTGGAAGGCGACAGCGTGGAGTAACTATTTCTTCAGAGAGTTCGCCAAGGAGGGGGGCATATCCCGGACAAAAGAGTTTTGAGCTGCAGTTCCGAGCCGAGGGAGCCATGAAAATGGTCCTGTACAGGTGGGTCATTTGAACTAAGCAGGATCACCTTCTTCCTTTATAGCCCTCCACAATTGAGTGCGTCATCGCACACATTTTGGAGGGTTGGATCTCTGGACTGTTTTCCCTATGTCTCATTGAATGCAGGTTCATTTCTTGGAGACCCGCTCCCTATCTGGTTTTTCATGTTATCAGTTCTGGCCACAAATCATGTAGTTTCTCATCCACTTTCTGATACTGTGCCTGCATTGTTTTGTAGGTATATCAAGAACGTTCTGATTCCTGGGAACAACCTAAGCAAGTACCCAGGCTTCATCGACTTGTGGGCTGACTCCTCCAACAGCCACACCATGTACACTGCAGCAATCCTCAGGGATTACGGTACATATCACCTCAAAGACTGCTGCTGGTATCTCGACATACCAAAATCAGATTGCCCATGGTATGAGTTGCAGACACGGAACCAGAACGACAATGCCGAGTCCTTGGCTCCTCTAACAAACAGGGAACTGCATGACAGAAACCTACGAAACCTCGCTGAGAAGGAACCTGCAGCTACACACACTCCGGCGAGAGGGAAGGGGAAGGGAAAGGGCACAAAGGACAAAGGGAAGGAGAAGAGCGCCCAAGGGGATGCTGCAGTAGGTGTTGGTTCCCAGACCCCAATTGCAACCAAGGATCGCAAACGCAAGGGGAAGTTTGAGCCATACGACGCAATGGAACACCCATCCCGAATCAACCGAGAATGCAGATGCGAGCTTGTAAACGACTCATTCCTTGCCATGATGGAGACCAGGAAAGGTGGACTTCACTGCTGTAAAATTCCCAGGCGGTACCAGACATTCTCCCCACTGGCACTTGCCCAACCTGGAATGCATTTGACGAAAGGTACTGGCGGTGGGTCTTCTCTTTTTGCAAATTGTTTCTGTCGGATGGGGGGTTCTGGTTATGATTCAGTCCATCACTACAAAATGTCGTCGGGAGATTTCAAGCTATCTGAAGGCCTCGGGGATGAAGATCATCGAAACGTGGAATGGAGTGAACAGCCTGTACTTGACAAAGGGTGACTGTCCGGGACAAATGGTAATCCTCCTTCCCTTTCCTTTTTCAATTTGTGTGCAATTCAGCCCCTCCGGAATTGAGTGCGTTGACGCACTCAATTCTGGATAAGGGAAATCGCTGTCATCTTTGTGGGATTTTGCATCATTTCTTATGTCATTCGTGATGTCTTTTTGAGCAGACTCGCCTTTTTGAAGTCATGTGCCTCATCAAGATTCGCCCGCCTTCCACTCCTGCATCAGTGAAGGAATTCAGGCTTCATGGGGGAGGTTGTTTTATCAACGACAGGTTTGATCTTGTGGTAGACGACATTCACTACAACTACGTCGATTCTAATGTGTGCTTGAGAAAGTCAAATTCCACACCATGGAGAGGGGCGAAGGAGAAGAGCCCAGCTTTTATTCAGACAATTATAGAGACATGCTCTCATCCGGGGTCGCGCATCGTGGACCTCACTCTTGGGACAGGTTAGACCCCCATCATTCTCTGTTGCAGATATTGTTATATCTTGCTAACAGTATAGCGTCTTGCAGGAGCTTCGTACCATGCTTGCAAGGCGGGGGGCAGGCATTTGTTTGGTATGGAAGGGGATGCAGATATTTTCAATGACATCATTGCAGGCTTGCAAGGGCCAGCCCCTGCCGTCCTGGAACAGGAGGGTACAGTGCATGTGGATAACACCGAAGTGGATGAGAAAGACCTGGACGATGATTTCGCATGTAAGTAAGTTGAAATTGTGTATGAATCTTAGTTCTCGAACAGAACCCCCCACCATTCCCTTTTCTTCTATGTTCGCTAATGCATTGCGTTCACGTTGGTTTTCAGGATATTGGAAGCTATCCCTTTGCTCAATGTCAGTGTTTTCCAGTCTGACTTCTGGTGCAGCCCTCCACGTTTGTACATCCTGCCAGAGTACGCTGAGGCCATTGCTCGACATCAGTTGATGAACAAATCTCCCTCGTGTGCTCGGAAGCAGAAAAGGCACCTAGGAGCTCGGGTTTCGTGTCTGATAGTGCCACAGTTTCCGGGGATAGTTGTAGTGATTGAGACCATGCGTCAATGTAGTCCAGTTTTGGTTCGGGGCATATGGCAACTGCCAGACCTATTGTGTTCCAACACATTTATCTAATACAATGCCTGCACACGCATGTGTGTTCCTGGTAATGTAGTTAAATGCTCGTTCCTCAAGTTCAAGGCTTGTATGCATTTGCAAATATGACTTCATTTTGTATTTATGTCTTCACTTAGTCATTTTGAGCACACGTTTTAGTTGCAAGCCTTATGGCTGCATTATGTATGCACTATTGGCTTCAGCGCTAGATGAAGGGCACGACACTGATGCCTACAATTGGTTATGGGTCAAACAAGAACCTCGAACTCCTCATGCACAACTTTAATGGGTATGCTTACAACTAATGAATAAGCTTGAAAATGTTGGTGCTCTATCGACAGATATTAGCACATTGTACCTCACTAGCAAGGCGACCAGGTCACATTGACAGTCCACAGCCACTTCAGTGTGGAGATATGATGCGTTCCTCCAGTATGGTACTGAAATGGCTCACTATGTGTCGACACTGAAGAGGAAAACAAAAGTGAAGCGTGCTGCACATGGAAAATGCTCCAGTAACCAGTGGGAAAATATCAAAGAATGGAATATATGCTTGGCATCTGCTGTGTTGTCTTATTCTACATAGGTTTCATAGGTCGACCTTTCCCCATATGGCAGACATTGGTTAAATCCTATCATGTGCTTCATGAGGGATTCTCTCATTGCTCATTCATCCTCTCTCATTCATCCACTGGATTTCATCCACATTCATCCATAACTACTCATCCACATCCATCCTCATTCGCAGCGTGGCATCCACATTCACTGTCTATCATCCTCATTAATTCATCCACAACCATTGTATATTGGGTCTCTGCAAACATAATCATTCAACAACATCGCCCACATATGTTCCCTTTGAGTCGAATGCGCAATTCCGCGGCTATGGGCCCCCTTCCACCTTTTCGGCCCTCGGTTATAGGTCGTTGCCTATGGAAATGACGTCAACCTGTCGTGACGTGGCATCTACCAAGCTGGCAGGGTGTGATGACGTGGAGTCAGACGCGGCCGCCTAGGTGGCAAGAATTGCTGATGTGGCATGAGCGTGACTGCGCTCACATGCTCACGTGCTCACGCTCATATGCTCACGCTTCAGCATCCCCCCTTTTCTTTGGGATGGATGTCTTCCTCTTCCCGAAGCACAGTCTCCGCCACCTTTTGTGCATCTGACTTCATTACTGTGAAGTTCAGATCCTCCCGTTCCGATGCAGATGTGGCTGACTCCGACGCCACATACCCAGGGCCTTTCCTTAGCGTATCTCGTTGCTGTTGGGTCATCACTGCGTAGCTACCTTTTCCAGGGCTAGCTGTCGTGGTTGGAGTGGCTTCCGATTCACTCGCAATCCAATTTACTTGGTGTTGTGTCTCCTGAGGGTGCGTTGTATGATTGGGTTGTACGTTGGTCTGCTGTTGCTGAGGCGGCGCCGAGGTAGACGCTTGATGTCCTCCCTGCACCCTTACATCCTGAGAGGGAGACCACGTGTTAGAAGAACCCTAGGCTATCTGAGCCTCAGGATTTGAATAAGCTGCTCGGGCAGCCTGTCCCTGAGCGGCATTGCCCCCTGAGTATGGTGGACCTGTCTGATCCGGCCTAGGTCATTGTGCTATCTACGTTGGGGTAGCAAAATACATGCTATGCTGTTGCGGTAGAGGGTTGGGTGGTTCAGTCGCATACTGATTCGGGAATGGGGCTCGTTGCCCTTCCAAATTCCTCTCTACTTGCTGGATGGTGGCAGGGGCCGGTCGGTCCACCTGCCTCTGGGAACATCTCTCCAAGGGATGGCCTCTTTGGCCGCAATGCATATCACTCCAATAGTATTATGTTGGGTGAGTGGTTCTGCCACATTTTTTACAACCTTTCCTGGATTGACTGAATTGTCATTTTGATCTATCCTGATAAGTCGGGTTTTGGCTTACCTACCTCTCCCAGGTGGGATAAGGTCAATGTTGAGCAGCATGCCCGGGACCGTCGCAGTTGGAGCACCATACCTTTGTCGGGTTGGCTACTAGAGCAGCTGCATCTCGATACCCCACGTAGCTGGTGATCTGCTGGCCGATAGAGCTCATGCGATCGCCCATTGTTTCGATGGTTTTGATGAGAGAGGTGACTTGCGCCTCCAAATGGCTTTCTCGTGAATCATACTGCCCAGTGGAATCTGCATACGAGTTAGTAGGGGCAGCATTCATATACTGTGGCACGGTCGGTGCTACTGCTGGTGTAGGGGACGTCGCGGCGTATGGCCGTGCTCCTCCTACATATGACGGCGTATAGTGTAGAGCGGGTTGGACCACCGCTAATGGCGTCGGCTCCTGCGTGGGCTCGATCGTAATGTATGATGGAAGTGCAAAGTCGGGCATCTTGGCCCATTATACCTGGCGATGCATGTTGTCGAACTCCTTGCCGACTTGTATGGCATCTACCAGTGTTGCAGGTCTTTGCTACAAAACATGAAAGTGAGTGGTCTCTAGTAATCCACTCAGAAAACAATCCTTCAGTACCCCATCATCTAGGGGGTTAAAGGGTTTTGGAATCACATCAACTCCCAAAATCGCATTTCAAAGTCCGTTTACCTCCTCTGTGGGGCCTTGGCGGATCCTGGCTAGTGCCATCAAGGCACTGGTGAACTGGTGGACCGCTCGAACATGATCTAAAAATGCGTCCCGAATTTGCTGTTAAGTTATGAATATACCTGGCGCCTGTTGCCAATACCAAGTGGACGCCCTACCCCTCATGGTCGTGGGAAACCATATCAACCAATAGGCATCGTTTAACGCTTCGTTAGAATAGCAACACTGAATAAAGCTTTTCACATGATACTTTGGGTTTTCATGTGCTTCCCTGGAAAACCAAGGCAAATGCATGGGTAATGTAATGGGGGCAAGCCTACCGGGACCACAATAGGTACCTCAGGAGGTCCTGGAACATGTGCCATAATTGACACTAACAACGGTGAAGGGCTCCTTGACCTGGCCGGTGGTGTATAAGGAGGACTAGATACAGGAGAAACCACTCGTGAACACTCGATCTTTGAAGAGCTGTCAGTGTTCCCTCCTTCCCACTCTATCTTACCCAAACTTCTAGTTTCTGAGTCTGATTGTGGACTCAATGCTGGGTTTTTCCCTAGCAGTTGATCTCTGACGGCTTCTCGAGCCAGTCTCCTTTGCAACCTAGTATCAAAGGATATGCTATCCAAGCTTGGGAGTGTGGCTCTTGATTCTGAGCTAGACATACACTCCTTGCTGTGCTGATGAGGATTCTCCTACCTCAGCCTGTACTAAAGGACTATATTACCTTGAACAACCATGTCAAGAATAAACGAGGTCAGATTTAAATGCCTTCCATGGAACCTTGGCGATGGAGGCACGTCAGTGTGCAACTTCCCATGAATTACCCAGTCTTCGGGTGGTCAGGACACGTTGCAGTACCTACACTCATCCAACCTGCGCACATAATGGGATGCCAGGAGCTGACATACGCGGCAATGAATAAAGAAGTCTACCTGCCACCGTAGATGTGCCACAAAAGAAGATCTGGGGTGCAATGCTCCTAGATAAATTCCAGGGCATGAACAATACGGCCAGTTGAGCCTGTCCTTACACCAATAGAAATGATCTGGTGCATTTGCTTCCGAGAGTCGCTCACACCAAACCGTTTCGTTAATCCACCCCTTCTTGATGGATTTTCGTTGAGCTAATCGCTCGATGTAAGCTGCTATGATAAGTCGAATCTCTGGCTCATGTTGCCAAAATCTGCTGCGAATCCTTTTGACCCTACCTTCAAAAATCATACCCACTTTAGAAGTTCATGCAGAAAAGATTTTTATCACTGCAGGACACGAGGTGGATGACACTGGTAAATTCCAAAGGGTTACATTGCTTGTGCCGATTGGCAGACATGTTAAAAAAAATTGAAAACATACTTTGCAGCTGCGAGATCTCTACCGATCTTCGAAGGCAGGTTACCTAGACTGCTGCTGTCTCTTCCTCGTCTATTTCCACTAGTGACTCTGGTACTGAGGTACAAGGAGAGCTGCTAACCGAGGAAATAGCATGCACTAACTTTAATGGAATGAGAGGAAGGAAACTTGTGGGAATTTCCCGTGCAAAGTAAAATGGCGGCGGTCGTTCTGGATCCGCAATGACGCCTTTGGGAGCCACTAAAGGACGTCATTCAATCCAAGTGATGTCGTGTATGGTGGGCGCCACGTCCAACTGCCCGTTGGTGATCAATTCGATGATTAGTGCTGCCTCACTCTCACTGCGACTGTTGTAAAATCTGGGTGGACAAATGTCCTGGATGGAATTGGGAATCCATTAGCATGGATTTCATTGTGGCTTTGCCCAGGACCAGAAATGGCCATGACAGTATCATGGTGGTTGTAGATAGGCTATCTAAGATAGCTCATTTGATACCTACAAGGATAAGTGCTACGGCATCGGATCATGTTGCATCCCTGTACATAAAAGAGATATTCAGGATTCATGGTCTGCCTCGTGAGATTATTTGTGACAAGGATTCAAAGTTTACAAGTCAGTTTTGGATTGACTTGTTCAAGAAATTGGGAACCAAAGTGAGGCTAAGTACAACCTTTCACCTAGAAACAGATGCTCAGACAGAAAGAACCAACCGTACAATAGAGGATATGTTGAGAATGTACGTTGGTGAGAGGCAATCTTCTTGGGAACAGTTTCTGGACTTAGTGGAATTTGCCTATAACAAGCATTTCCACAGTGCCATTGGCATGAGTCCATTCGAAGCTTTATATGGACGAGATTGCTTAGCTCCTGCTTCGCTTATTGCACCACCATCAAATGTGCAGAGTGTGAATGATAGAATCAGAGAGATCAACTCTCCTAGATCTGGTGAAGCGTAGTATGCAAGCTACCCAAGAACAGGCCAAGTTCTTTGCTGACAAGCACAGGACTTTTCGTGAATTTGCTATTGATGATATAGTGTTCTTAAAAGTTACACCTAAGAGAAGCAATCTAACACTTTGCAAGTGTTACAAGCTATCACCAAGGTTTTGTGGCCCATTCAAGGCTCTAAAACGCCATGGCACAGTGGCTTATGAGTTAGATCTGCCTCCACCATGGAAGATTCAAAAAACTTTCCATGTCAGCCTTCTCCGGAAGTATATGTCATACCCATCGCACATCTTGTCCACATTGCCTCAACCTACGAACGATGGTCAGCTGATGGTTGAACCCGAAAAGATTCTAGAAACGCGAGTAAAGCACCTACGCAACCGTTCTTGGAAAGAACATTTAATTAAGTGGTTGCATTACCCAGGCTACTTGGGAGAAAGAGAATGAACTAACATTGAATTACCCCTCATTTTCTATCATTGAGGACAATGACCTGCCTTTGGGAGGGGGAGCTTGTTAGGTGCCTATGGAGCCCAGATTGGAACAGCGAACCGGTCCATCAGAGAAGAACGTAACCGCTGAACCTTCGGAGCTGATCTTTACGGACACCTGCAAGTGACAAGAACTTGGGCAAGCTGGTGGTTTCAAGAAGCTAGGGATTTGTGAAGAAGGGGCGGCAGTGCGCAAGGAGGGAAGAGTGGTTGTAGCGCAGGCTTATGGAGCAGGCCTGAATTGAGGAGAAGGCACAGATGATTTGTAGAGAGGGCCCTAGATCTGAACAAGATGTGTCATATGTGCATAGAGGAGATGAGAATATATATAGCATGGTGTGGCGGTTGGGTGGACTGGAAGAGTAGTCCGGTACTGTGTTGTCAGGAATAGATAAGGTAGAGATGAGCGGTGGGTTTTCTTGCTGACTGAAATCAGAACGTGATGCCTTCTCTACCTAGAATGTACAAGCTATGAATAGAGTTCCAGTAAGGCAGATTCATACTGGGTTTGAACTGACTTGGATCCCTGTGATAGTGAGCAGAGGAGTGTCTTACACTGGCGTTGATTTTCCCTGTTGAAAGTAATCAAGTACTGGACAGCTTCTTCCTTTGAGCTTTTGGAATGAGATCAACTGTATGTGACTTCATGTCATAAAACTGAGAACTGGTTGGATAGAACTGGTGCTATTGTTGAGAACTGGACAGAACGTGTAGAAGTGCTACGGTTGAAACAAAGTCAGAGCTGTCTTCTCTCTTTTTGTTGTGTTGTTAGGGAGCCTTGAGCTATAAGAAAGCTCCAATCACAGCTAAAACAAAAGCTACATATATATCATTCCTAAAATGTCATATAACCCAAACAATACCTCCTCAGATCTCGCATATATATATATAAAAGGAAACCTGACAGCCCACAATTTAGGTCCTTGAGGGGTTTTTTTATAAATTTACTTTATTATTATTATTATTATTAAGGAAACATGTGAGCGACAACCCACAATTCAGGCCCTTGAGGAGGGGGAAAGATTAACCCCCTTTCATTTATGGGCCATGAGACCTACACGACGATCAACGCCCAGACATACCGTCATGGACAATCCCACACACGGGGCAGGGCAGCAGGTTCGAACCCCAAACCACCAGAGACACACACTGTTGCACTTACCAGCTGAGATACCAGCCGATGTGCTTTTTTTAAAATCTCAAACCTCCTCCATCTTGCATTGGAAATTAATACCAAAATATTATGCAATATCTTATCAGTTTTCTCTTTTACCATTGATTGTTTTTTTTTGCATTTTGTACATATTGAAGAAATATATATATATATATATATATATTCTTTAAAACCATTAAATTATATATTAATTGAAATAACTATCCATACCCGGAAACTATTCATACCCTCGGGCATATATATATCCATACCCGGGGGTTATATAGAAATCTGAAAAGTTATTTACCCATACCCGGAGGGTAAATAATTTTTTGAGATTTCAATTTATCCATACCCGGAGGGTAAATGATTTGACAAAAATAATTTACTTATACCCTAAGGGTATATTGAAATCAATATACGCGCGCAACACTGGTTTGTACTGGGAGGTTTTTTTTTGCCCGCTGTTTTAATACATTACTGGCCCTTCCATCGGTAAAAAACCAAAAAAATAATACAAATACAAATGTTATTAGGTAGACATATTAGCTTTATAGAAGTATTTATAAAGCTAAAAAAAAGTATTTATTTGGACATCATTCCAGTAATACTCAACCTTGCGTGTACCTAACTGAGGGCTGTGATAAGGCGTGCTGCTTCGTTTTAGTGTAGTCGACAAGACAGAAGAGGGAGACACAGACTGAGCCAGGGTTCAAGGGAGAGCCATGGCATCGCTGCATGCGGCGGGTATTCAGAGCTCGCTGTGGGGCCATGCGGAGGCTGGAAGCTGCACTGCTTTTAAGTCCTCTGCTCTTTCCGGCAGCTCCAGACGGTTTATCAAGGTTGACGGGAGTGGATGGAGGAGGACACGTAAGAGTTTATGTCCTCAGGGCGCACTCATGCAGGGAGCACCGCCTATGCTCAGCCACGAAGTTAAGAAAAGGTATGTCTGAATTGTACTGTGCTTGTGCTCCTTCAATTGATTCACGAAGATATACCCTCTATCACCAAAGCGTAAACTGGAGGTTGAAAAACCTAGCGCTCACAGCTTCCAAGATTCAAACGAAAGGCCCTGGGGAGTGTGATAGTCCCGGAATTTAAGAGCATCCCAACATTGTACTGTAAAGATTTTTCCCCATCCGCTCTCTCTTCCTCTCTTCCCTCTTCTGTCCTCTCTGTCTCTGTGTCTCTCAGCTCCCTCCCCCAGAAATATGTCTGATCCTTGCTTTCACTCCAGGTGTACCCCTTCGCTTCGGGCACTCTTGGAGTAGCAGGAGGATAAAGTACTAAGGTGCTGTTCAAAAGGTGCTCTTTCTCTTTCTCCTCCCCCCGTCCCCCGCATCAAATTTCTTCCGGTGGGTAAACCTGCACATTCGGAAAGACGCATCGGCACTGAGGCTTTCGGGTTACATCCTGCGGTCCACGGGCTGAAGTTATCAGCTGCACCACTCCCCTGTGCTGGTTTTCTGTTACCCTACTGCTTGAAAGCAGTTAGAAGCATTTCCAAGCTACCAGCTGGTTTACTGATCGTTTCTTTGGCACATGCAGGACGCCTGTTGAGGAACTGCAGAAGTTGAGCCTGATAACAGCCATAAAGACACCTTACCTTTGGAATGGAGGCATCGATTATGATACCTATCATAGACTCATGGACGCCCAAATTAAGAATGGTGTGGAAGGTGTTGTTGTGGGGGGCACCACAGGGGAAGGCCAGCTCATGGACTGGAATGAACACATCACGCTCATCTGCTACACTGTCATTAACTTTAAAGACAAAATTAAAGTGTTAGGTGAGTTCTTGTGCATTTTAGGTACGCATGTCTGTTAGAATTTTCCTTTGTGACAATACAGCTCTTTATTTTCTTCATTCAAAGGGCTCATGCAACAAGTTTTGTTAAACAGGCAACACTGGAAGCAACTGCACAAGGGAAGCATACAATGCAACTGAGCAGGGATTTAGACTTGGGATGCATGGAGCTCTTCATATCAATCCCTACTATGGGAAAACATCAAAGGAGGGCATGATCCGTCATTTCAAAAGTGTGTTGACAATGGGTCCAACAGTGATATACAATGTACCTGGGCGAACGGCCCAAGACATCCCTCCTTCTATTATTGAAGAGATTTCAGGGAGCCCAAATTTTGCAGGAGTGAAGGAATGCATGGGTAATGATCGTGTGGGACATTATGCCAAGCAGGGCCTGGTTATCTGGAGTGGGAACGACGACGAATGCCATGATGCCAGGTGGGTTCAGTTCTCCGCGAAAGTGTAGATCTGTGTTGAGGAAATCAAGGGTCCATATAAGGTGGCATTTCACTATATAAGGGTCATTTGAAAAAAATCACTTTTTTCGTAAAGGATCAACATTGATTTCTAATGGTCAGGGAGTTTCCAAGGGATTAAGGTCCATCACTGGTGAAATTCCACTACATTGTGGTACTGTTCTGAAGTTGACCCTGCAACTCATGACAAATTTTTTACAGGTGGGATTATGGAGCAAGGGGGGTAATCTCGGTAGTCAGCAATCTTGTGCCTGGGTTGATGCATGACCTGCTTTTTGATGGTAGAAACCAAGAGCTCAACGAAAAACTGGGGCCATTGATTAAGTGGTTGTTTGTGGAGCCCAACCCAATTGGCTTGAACACTGCACTGTCACAGCTGGGCATGATCCAGCCTGTTTTTCGTCCGCCATATGTGCCGCTCCCCATTGAGAAGCGGCAGGAGTTTGTGCAAATTGTTAGGAGTATCGGCCGAGAACATTTTGTAGGTGACAAGGATGCCCGAGTTCTGGAGGACCACGACTTCAATATCATCAGTTATGGCTGAGATGAGCTTGTTCGAGCTTGTTCTTTTATGATCATGCATGTTCCTGGACTACAGAATGGACCTCAGTCCATGAGGATACAGATAGCTATATATTTCAGTTTGGTCACTGAAAAAGTTTTGGCTTCATTCACCCGAGTTATTACAATTGAACCTGCGTCTCCTGTTTGTGTACACATAGGAAGGGTGTATTCCTTGAACACGGTGCACCTGACCAAGTTTTGAAATTGACAAGTGGATAGAATAAATGCAGCATATTGTGTCCTACACGGGACCTACACGTACAATCCATGTGCTATGCTCGATCTGACAGCCATAAAAATTGTCTGTTTGCTGGTGTTGCATCACAACCATACTAGTCTCCCTGGAGCAGATTGCTGTTTCAGAAGAAAAGGAGAATCGATTTGAAGGTGCAGATATATATATATGCTCATCGTTGGGTGACTCAAACCACTTTCCGGATGACTTTGAATGACCTTTGATCCCAACTGAGAATAGATGGTAGGCATGTGTTCGTCTTCTAAGACAAGTATTGAATCCATATCAACGTGAGTATCAAAACCCACCGTTGTGCATAGAGGGTTTGCACCCTCATATCAAAGTTCATCACCATAGCAGCACACTCTTGTCAGATGGCTTATTTCCCGACTGGACTTGTTGCAAAGAATGTAGCACTGGACTTGTTGCAAAGAATGTAGCACGGGAATGAAGAACACAATACATTTTCCACTTAATAAGTCTTGGTATGAGCTTTATAATTTTGAGTTGATAGGATGATACAACCATGAGTTGTACAGATCAAAATTGGACTGATGCATCACCAAATATATATAGTTGGGCTTTATAAAAAGCTCCTCAAACATGCTTCTTATATTTCGAGTCTTGCAATTTACAGAAGTTCCAGCTTCTCCACTCGGGCAAGGATGGCATCATCGGCACCGCATCTCCGCCTCTGCAGTTCATTGGAAAGACACCATCCCCCCCAATGGGAAGTCTCTGGCTAGGGGGAGAGGTCGACTTTAACTGGCGCCACCAGCGAGCTAGGGACTCCAAGGCTAAAACTCAGCTTAATTTTTAGAACTCTGGCTTCTTTTTGCAGGACTTACTTTGCTGTGGGTCACTGTGTCTCAGGATATGTCTCTTCTGATGTCTCTTCTGATTTCTCGTAGGCCTACATCCCAAAAACTCTCAACCCACTTCATAAACCTTTCTGCAACAAGAAACGTAACTTTATTACCCAATAGACTATCAATATTCCATTTACAATCAACACTTCGAAACGTATACAGTCCTCTATAATCGATATCTAAATTGATACTCGGATGGTGTAGTACTCGGATGATATCTCTGTTAATATTTTGTTGAAAACTCAGTTGATATCAGAGTTACAAAAAAATGCTTGTTCTGTACAGTGTTTGGACACATTCTACACAAAGTTAATGAACAAGCTTGATAGTAATGAAATGCATGGCTCTGTTTGAGTCGTCGTCAAGCTGCAGATATCCAGCTTGCCATTGCAAACCTCCTTGCAACAATCGTAAAAGGCAAGATTAGATGACCATTCAAATTTCGAGTTATTTGATAGTTCTGGATAAATTGATCTGAAATTGATGTAGTAAATAACACATATCTTGCAACCAAATTTAGTGCTGACCACAACCGATTGTTGAAGGCATCCAGCTGGGAAGCAGTTGTCACGGACATAGCCCAGAGGAACTTACCAGGAGTAAATACCAGAAATTACCAAGTTACCACGTTACCACGTTATCAAAAGTTACCGTGATTTATCACAAGTTACCATTAGTTACCAAGTTATCGGAAATTTACCAAATTATCGAGAGTAACTTGGGAAACTGCTCAGGAAGCTTCATTTGGAGGAAATTTCTCCATCAAGATACCTCATTTGTTTAAGGAAACTTCTCCATCAAGAAACCTCTTTTGTTTAAGGAAACTTCTTCATCAAGAAACCTTTGTTTAACCTTGGAAATTTCTCCATCAAGAAATCTCCATTGGGGAAGCTTTTTAGGGAACTTCCTAGTAGCCAGTATATATAGGAGGCGAGACTGGACACTCTTCAGTCTCGCCAACACAAGTTCAAGCTACTTTTGTTCCCAGTCCCAGTACTTCAGTCCAATTTCCAGTACTTTAGTCCAGTTTCCAGTATTTGATACTCAGTCCAGTTTCTAGCATTTTAGTATTCGAGTCGAGTTCCAGTATCTTGTACTCTTGTCCATTGTTATAAAGATCATCTTGATTCATGTTTATCCATCATGCATTCGGCCATGCCGACCTTGACTTCTTGTCTAGTCTTGTACCTCTAGTCTAATATCTTATTTGTGTTCAGTCATGTTCATAACAATGGACAAGAGTACAAGATACTGGAACTCAACTCGAATACTGGAATGTTGGAAACTGGACTGGGTTCCCAGATACTCAATGGAGAAGTTTTCAAAGTTAAACAGAGGTTTCTTGATGAAGAAGTTTCCTTAAACAAAAAAGGTTTCTTGATGGAGAAGTTTCCTTAAACAAAGAAGGTATCTTGATGGAGAAGTTTCCTCCAAATGATGCTTCCTGAAGAGTTTCCCAAGTTACTCTCGCTAATTTGGTAAACTCCCGGTAATTTGATAATCAATAGTAATTTGTGGTAAATCATGGTAGATCATGATAAATCACGATAAATCATATTAACTTTTGGTAACTTGGTAACTTGATAATTTCTGATATTTACTCCTGATAAATTCCTCTGGGCTATGTCCGTGACAGCAGTAATGATAAAATCCCCTGAAACAACCCCGGGTATAGTTATAGGATCTTGATCATAAATCTGATCAGCAGGTAAAACTAAACTATCCCCAATGGACTGACCAACTGCATCCAGCATAAGGGTCTGTGCCCTACCAATTGAAGGTCCATAGGTTATGTCAGGTCTGGCAGAACACATTCTTGGCACACAATGCCAGCGCTCAATGAGAATAGTACGAGCTGCCTTGTTGACATGTAAAAACACGGCAACGCGGGTTTGGCCGTTGCTATTCCTTAGCGCTGACTCAAAGACTCCGAAACACCGATTTCGACCAGAAAGGATGGCCAAGCAATGGGATCAAGACGAGTAGTAGGCATGTATGAAATATCCGGCTCTTTAGACCTACGAGGGTTCACATATCTACACGTACCGGTAAGAAATAAAGAACTCCGCGCATGCTTCGTCAAAATGGACTCTGTCAAGTTAAATAAGCACAGTGTGAAACTAACTAGAATAAAGCTAGTTATTTGTATTTAACACTTGGATTTAAGCCAAGTGTTAAGTCAGGTGTCAAGTTTAGTTTGACACCTGAACCGTTTTATCTTCACGAGAGCGTCAGTCGCGCGGCTCATCTCTCTCGAGTTGAGCCTGCGCGACCGAGCTCCTGCATTGTTGAGGACTGAGTGTGCTTATGATGGGAGTATAGGTTGTTGTGGGATGGAGTCCCCATAGCTTGGGGTGCCCCTGGCTCGACTTCTATTTTAAAAAGTGATAGCGATGGATTCATGTTGTTTCTGGTGTGAACAGTGTGTCTCTTAGCTTTCTATCACTCGAGAGATTGGATAGTTGTGTAGCGATATGTATGCGCACGACAACTCAAAAGTTCGCATGAAGTCGCCGCTTGTGCCATTGTGAGCTACACCTCCCATCAACTTCACAATAAGCGTATTTTCAATCAAGTTATAGAGACAAGACATCTTGGGAAGGGTAGAGGCCTTTCTCTCATGTAAACGAGAAATATCTTCAAAATCTTGAATTCGGACACCATTGAAGCCAAAAAGGGCAACCAATGCCCTTATCAACAGTCTTCAACAGAGCCCGACACTTCAACTTGAAAGCTGCTGCAGAAGAGAAACTGACAGCCTCGATATCGGGATATAAATCCTGAGCTGCGTCTCAAATCGATCGAAATACTGTAACTTATTACAGACTTGGCCTCCCAGTCCTCTCCATATAGCATCGCCATTTCTCGAATCATAGACCTAACCAAAGTAAAACAGTAGAACAGAAAATTTAAAAACAGTAAAATACGTTATCTCAAGTAAAGCACGCTACCGTGACATAGCCATATCGACTGCTGGTAAAAAAACACTCTAACGATTAGATCCAACATAGGCACAACCAACAAATTGACGTGATTCTTGATCCTTTAAGCAAGTTTGGAGACCAGGCTGCGATTGGCGGACAGAGGTACAAGCTCCAGCAAATGAAGGAAAATAACGTCATATTCTTAAGCATCACTGCAACCCATAATTACAAAGGAGATGAACGAACACTAGCACGACCTCGACCTTCACATCCACGAACCAAACAGAACAGAATTGAGAACATCGTCATACCCTCGCCAGACCCACAATCTCATCATCGTGATCACTAATTCGTCACCAAGAACAAGCTCCAATCCAAAAAGCGACACGTACTATCGACACAATGCAAATCCAGAACCCACCCACAAACCATATCCAACCGGCATAAACTAGAATCAGTAGAAAGATTCAGAAGCTCCACCAACCTCTCAAAACGATATCTAAAATCCTCAATTCAAACTCCCCAGCTCCTCTGACCCACAAATGCAGCGTCGCCTCGAAGCAATTGACGAAACTCCGCTCTCCTCAATGCGCCCACGCCAGCAAAATCTCCATCGAATCCAAGCAAGAACTGCACCCAACGATCGCGCACAACCTCCCAATTAGCTCCACCCCGCGAACAAACTTCCTCAACGACAAACGCTTCAAAAGAACTACCAATTCTCTTTCTCTCTCAATCTCTCCTACTTCGGATGCACAAAGTAAGCTAGTGATGTCCATACCACATCCTATTTGCCACCGGAACCTCACTCCACCACAACGAATTCAACACCACCACCTCCAAACCCGACGACAAATCCACACGAAAACCACGCAAAACGCTAACCTCCTTCCACACACCTAATCATCAACACACGCCCGCTACACCCTAGTTACTTCTTTCCTACATAGACACCCTCTCCCTCTGCCTGGCACTATGACTGTTCTAGGCTCCGCATTCTATCCCTGCTCTGCTGTCTTCGTAACTTATTCTAAAGCTCTCCTTTGAAGCTCTTGGATTTCTGGTCATGGGGTGTATCCCCTCTGTTAGCCTTCACACCCCCCGGAGGTTATTTTTTCCACTTCTTTGTACCTTCATCCATCCATTAATAAAATTCCAGGGCCACTGTCCCCTGTTCTGTATTAAAAGAAAAAGGAAAAAAATTACAGAAGTGGACTTTTGATTAATGTACTCGAAAGTCTTTGGTTGCGGCCATAGACCCCTGTGGGGAAAAATAAACAGATGCAGAGGGGAAAGGGAGGATTGTAGGCAACCCCAAGACAATATCCATTTTCTGGTCTGGGGTCGTCTTTGTCATTATCAAGGAAGAGATTTTGTCAACTGTTTGCCACAGATGCCACAAGGAGGGACATGTTCTTGCGGATTGCCCAGATGCTGCAAAATGTGCGTTCGAAATTAGGTCTGCTCTTACCAGAGAGTGACCCTCTTCAGGACCATCAATAACACCTCTGTTCACCAACTTCCAAAATCTCGAGGCTGAGCCTAAAGCCCTGGCCCTGTTCAGGTCTAACTTTTGGGCTGCTCAGAGTGATGCTTCTGTGAAGGGCTTTCTAGAGGATATCTCGAAAGTCCAAAGTAAATGTTTATTTCAACTCACACTACTGGAGTGAGCTGCTCACAAAGGTAGTACCTGTTTCAAAGGTAGGCTCCCCGCCCTGAGTTTATTTCAGTCTAGTGCCAGAGGGTAGTTAGGCCCTTCAGATCATCCATAAGAGTCCTTGCCCATGTGACAGACTGGAGACAAGTTCAGTTTATGCCTAACTTCATTTTCATCGGACAGTCTTTGGGCATCAGACATGGCAACACGGTCAGCTTCGTCCAGTAGAGTCAACTCTTCTGGACTAGTATTCAGATACTTGAAATTCTCTTCTACCCTTTTCCCCCATTTTTGATTAGAAACCCACTTCAAGAAGCAGCTTGAGCACATGGACAAGACATATGATGCCTTTGCCTAACTCGTGAGGCACATTTCATCATCATAAAGTTTGTGCAATGGATCTCTTGAAACATTTGTGCTAAAATTTCATGGTGCAGTGCATCCATCCACATAACTATATGACCTCAATGACAATAGAAAAGTCTGCTTTACAATAATGCACCAAAGTGTTGCTTCTGCCTCTGCCTATGGTACATTCAGACTGATGTACTACTCTGAAGATGAAGGACTGGAGGCCATTCCTTGAAGCAAACTTTCGAGCTTAATGTTGACGCACTCCAGCAGGTGTATTTGCTGCAACCGGGTTCGCTCCATGGTCGTACCCCATTTCTCCATGTGCTCAACATGCTGCTGAAGGATACCCCTCATCACCTGTTCACGGTTTAGATAGATGGAACACCAACCAAGTTTGTGGAGACGCTTTATGGCTTTATGTTGGGACTACAGATAAGACGTACATTGGACAAGAACACATCATAGCAGGAGATCTGAAAGAAAGGAAGTCGATTCTGTGGTTCTCTGGGGGCATCCGAAGTGCATAAAGACTATTGGAATTACCCAAAGTAGGATATCAACTTGAAGAAATTTCAATGACCCCTGCCAGCTTGAGAGTTGGAAGTAACAGGAAAATTGCTAGGCACAGTCACTTGCAAGGCAGTCAGACCAGGAGGTGATGCGGTGATTGTGTCAAGAACATGATAATTCAATTTGGTGCCAGTTAAGAAGCAATGTTTACCTCTCCCTGCTGGCGGACAGATTCTTCCCTCTCCTCGCAAGCTTTGAGCTGTGCACATAATAGCACTTGTGTGTCTCTCAGGAGCTGGAATGCATGAACCTTTTTCAGCCGTTTGGCAAGGGGCAGCCCTTGTCTGCAGGGTTGTTCTTTACTGGCCAGGATTGTCTCTCCAGAGGGATCCTCCATTTGCTTGGTTTGAATACTGAATGGGCTTCCCCCATCCCCAGCCGCACCTGAACTGCTCATGCAATTTAAGTCCAGGCTTTGTATCCTGACTCCATGTTGGGGTGGCAAGCCCTTCTCTTGGCTGTCTACTACATTGAGATTCGCCCACTGTCCATTTTCCAGCCCCATCCCTTCCTCCCTCCATGATCTGCCTCTTTGCCTCCCATGCTTTTTGTCTCTCTCAGGGCCAGCAAGCAGATTCCCAACCTTATTTTCAGGTACGTTGTTGCCTCTTGAAACCTGCTGTTGTGTTAACACTTCTACATTTGTGACTGCCTTTCCATCATTGATGACAGACCTCTCTTCCACATTATTTTCTGCTTCCTGGGGGGACACTAGATCCCCTTGGGAAGTCTCACCAGTCAATTGCCTCCTCCTTGATGGCAAGCAAACTTCCTGTCCTCTCTCTCTTTTCCCAATAAATCCCTCCTCTGTCTCTTCCAGGCACCCTTCTTCCTCCTGTGTTCCCTCCTCAATGTCGGACTTGCAAAGCTCCAGAATCATTGGTGAAATTTTGGGGTTCTGATTTCCAGTTTTGCTGCCAAAATCTTGCCAAATTTCATAGAAACGGGGCTTCAGGAGCTCACGGCCAACAGAGCTGGGATCTGAACTCTCTTTCTTTTTGGACAGCATGGTGTACTTGGCACACTCTCTGCGAACCTTATAGTACTTGCTCTGGCATTGATGCTTGGTAAACTCCCTGCCAAATTTGTCATTCATCAAGCACAGAATTGGTCCCCATTTATTGTGATACTTGCTTTTGCCACCGGTCTCAGAGTAAAGTTCTGCATGGATGGCTTCATAACTCTCAAACAAAAACCTCACCATGTCTTCGTTCCATTTGCCAAATTCAACTGTCATTTCCTCCCCTTCCAGGATACTTTCTCGAGAGGAACAATCAGCTGCAGCCTGGGGAGCTGCATTTGCATGAGGCTTTCTCTGTCCTTCCACTCCTGCATCCTCTGTTGTTATTCCTGATCTACAATGTTGTCTCTCTCCTATTTCACCCTTGAACTCAGTGGAAAAAGTATTATTCTTCCCCTCGTCATTTGGTTCCCGAATTCCCCTGGAACCATTCTCTGAAACATACATTGTGTCGCCAGCAGCAGCAGCAATATCCTGGCGGTCTTGCACGGTCCTGGGCTGCTGGGGGCCCTGAGAAACAAAACAATCTGCTTCTGCTAGTGCACCTTTCTCTTTGGTGGCAGTGCTTGCAACGGAAGGCACTTTATCACTGGATTTGTTCAGAGGAGGACGCGGCAGCAACAGACTGCGACCCCGGCTGGCTTTGGCGCCGCTCCCTGCCATTCTATCCGTGTTAGCAAGACCACCAAGGTCTCGACTTGCTTGGTGCAAACCGGCATAGTACCCTCGTGGCTGAAAGCCTGCTTTTGGGGGAAATCCATGGAAGACACGAGGATTCCATCCAGGACCGGGTCCGTAGCCACAGAGAGCGAACGTTGAGGGGGCGGGAGGACCAGACATTTCTGTCCCGCTAGTCGGTGATTTCGCTGGGGAAGCAGGAGGGATAGCGGGAGGATGATATTGAGCAGCGACGGACGGAGGAGGGTCAGGGGAGGGGTATAAGCCCGGAGTGAAAGGAGGGAGGTATGGAACTGGTGTGAAGGCAGTAGAATGACTTCCATATGAATGCCAGGCATAATGCGCAGCTGGGGAAATGTACGGAGTCCTTGCGATCGGGAAGAATTGGGCAGGTTTGCTTGCTGTGGTCGTCAATCTAGTGGTTGCCACAGCCCCTGGACGATTAAGTGCGGGGGAGGACGATGCCATGGGGATCTGGGTTGCCTGATGGATATTAACTAGCGATTACCGTAACTGCATTGAGGTGGACATCAACCCGTAGCCATCACACAGGTGGTGCATGTCTACCCGAGGCAAGGGGAAGATACTGGAGGCCAAAGGAGGCTTCAGGACAGGACTACGCACAAACAAAGGTGGAATCAATGAATCGCGAAAGCTACATGATCGGAAAATCCACGACGACGCCGTAGCCTCGAGCTCCACAAAATGGAGAAGCTCGTCTGTCTCTCTCCGTCGGTTTGACAATCTTCCGCACTCCAAAAGAGGTATCAAGTGCTCAGGCTGTATCGACTGTGATCAGATCACTTCTGAGTATGTCGGGCTCCAGAATTAATCAAAGAGCACCTCCCTGTTTCTTTCCGTCAGCCGAACCGACCAAAGAAAACAATGTTTTATATTCAAGAAACCGAACTCAAATCACGTTCTGACACCATAACTGTAACGCCACAGCTTGTTTCTCAATCTGCAGAACCCGAACATAGTCTCCCACTCTCATCCGGAAAAACTCTGCAACCTCAAATCTCTCTTGCAGAAATTCCTCTTCACCGAATTCTCCTCTCTACCAGATGCGAATCCAATTCCTTTCTATCAACTTGAAAGATCATCACGACCAAACCAAATACCTCTCCACCGACAATATCTGTTGAATATAAACATCGGGCCCTCTCAGTCACCAAAATAATCTTCGGTCCACCTCGATGTAACCCAATTTCACATTCCAGGCGTGATCTTGTCAGCAATTGAAGCTCAACCTCCACCATCACCTCTTGTTCCAGATTCAAATCACCTCACGGAAGACTCCGATTCCCCATCAGAATTCTCCAAAACCTTTTCACAGAACTCAGTTGTATGGATTCAACCGTCGTGGAGAGATGATGGTGCACTCCATCGCCACAAGCTCGGCTCAGCTCAGCTCAGCTCCACTCCACTGAGGTGTCTCTGCGGGAAGCTGCCTCGAGGTGGATGAACAGCCGGCCCCAGTGGATGAAAGTTAGGTTCTATCGACACGATCGTCCGGGTCCAGGTCCGCAAGCCGGGTGCCGGCACCTGGATTTACGTACGTGGCCGCAGCTGGCACGTCTCCAGTTGGCCTTTCATGCGTGGTAGACTCCGGAGCTCAGCACGTGGCCTCACGGACTGCAGACTCTATCCACGTGTCATATTGAACCTGGGTGAACCTTTTGAGATGAACAGAGTGGTTCGTATGGTGATCGGTTCTGTTCGTTCGGATGCTGGTTTCCCGCCCATTCTAGTGCTGTGGAGCTTGGGCAGCTTTCATGGCGTCGCTCGCAGACAAGAGCGGGCAACGGGGCGTGGAGGTGTGAAGAAAGAGTAGATGGTTTAGGGTTTAGAGAGGAGAAAGAGGAGATGGTTGTGGTGGTAGGGATGATCGGACCTGGGGTTGTAGCTCCATAGGATAATCTGGAACCGTGTCGAGGGCGAAAGGGAAGGGATGGCACTGCAACAGCAGCGCAGGATGAGGACTGTGCAGCAGAAGTTCCGAATGCGCGGCCTCACTCTGAATCTCGACGCATTGAAGGCTGCTGTGAGCTTCATTGATGATTCCTGTGTGTCCGAAGCCGAGGCTTTGGAAGAGCTGCTTGCGGAGATCGATAAAAATTCATGTGAGTATCTATGTCATCGTTTTGTATGCTTCTAGTGTTAAAGGGATTATATTCACGGGCGGAGCGAGAACGTACAGTGTAGATGTTTGCTGTAAATTTGTGACGAATTCGATGCCCTTCAAGGAGTTGCAAGTTGTTACCGAAAAGGGACGGCGACTACACATGGAATGGGTAACAATCTCGGAATTCACGTAAGACTCAACTTAGTGATGGACAGTTGGCACTGCAATGAGGTATTTCCATTCCGGCAGCAACATCAGGGGGCGAGTTGGCAGCACATATGCATATCCCACTAGATTAAGTTGTGTGCATAAAAATCATGTAGGACTGTGGGTGACACGTTAAACGTTTGATTGTCGAGCTACCAATGTGCTCCGAATTCAGGTAGTGTCATGCATAGCGGAATTGAGTCCCTTTGAGATGAGTAGTTTCCATCTCGCTGGTTTCTCCAGTCTTATCTAGACTGTAGGGGACAATGACAGGCAGACGCCTCATATGCTTACATGGGTTGCTTGGAGTGGCAGTAAAGAGCAATGTGCTTAACAAGGAAGCGATTGAAAAGGTGCTTAGCACCCTGAAAGGGCTGAGTAGCGCCTACGAGGGGCAGGCACTACAGGTGATTGATGCTTTCCACGTGCCCCGCATCAGCTATGACCCCATTCGCAAGATCTTCTATCCGTATGTCAAAGCCTCCCCTCGCATTCAGAACTTTCCTACTGCTCTGGACTTACGAAATTGAACTATTTGGTTTTTGAGCGTGCCTGTGACGCTCTCTTTTCCATGCTTCAAAGCTAATGTGTTAGTTCCGCACAAAGGAGGAGCCCCTGATATGTGTTGCATTCTGCTAGATGGTGCACTTAACAGAACGGAACAATGATACAGGTTCACTGGAAAGCTCTCACTCCATGGAGAAGCGCCTGCCAAAGCATCATTATATCGTGACAGGCTTCAGCTCCTGCAACAGCGACTAATGCGAGATAAACACTTTGCCAAGCCTGCCTTTGGAGGGCATGGATCCCACTCTGGAAGCTGCGAGGTTTATATTTTATGTTTGTTTGTTTGTTTTCAGTAGCTCAATTACTCTCACATGCATGCTCAGAAAGAGACTCTACTGGAGAATCCTATTAAGTACAACCGCAGCTTTCATCCTCTGGGTGGTTTCCAATGCAGATGACGCCTTTGCAGTCATTAGTAGGGTGCACTGGCAAAAGGTGGGTGATGGGGGTAATCTCCCAGCTGGAAGATGGGCGATTTCACCTTGAAGACCTATCTGCTTCAGTTCCTGTCGATCTCTCTCAAGCCATATCCTTATACAATTGAATCAACTCATTCTGATGGAGTGATTGAGTGAACTCACCAGGATTCCATTAGACCTTTCCACCTAAACGGTCAATATTGTATCCTTGACATGCAAACACAAGATAACGACGGGGTTTTTCACAGAGAATTCTGTAGTGGTGGCTGAAGGGGACCTGCAGCCTAATGGTGTGTTTCAGGTACATCCCTTCCTCATTTTTAATTCCTATTTATCAAACTAAGCTTTTGCCTTTAATCTACTTCTTATAGATAGCCCAGTAGTTTTGGCTCCGAAGATGTGGTCGCAGGTCCTTAGGCCCTTGTTTTCCTTGCCGTCACATTTCACTGTTATTCCATGAGTGGTGGAATTATTGTAGGGGTGTGATGACCTTCTTAATCGACTCAGTTGGTGATCTTTTGTGTATATGTTCTGTAATTGCACTAAGAGCAATGTAAGCATGGTTCACACATCGCTGGATGCAGTGGAGGCAGTAATTGAGCTTATCATTGCCAGTATGTGCAGTTGCACGCGCCATGTGTATATGTACCATAGATGTTGTGCCGGTGTATTATTTGCTTTGGTTCTGGTGGGGTGCCTATTCAGGTTGAAGTTAGATGAAGCAATTGAAGGCTTTATGGAGTATGCCTCAGCTGGTATACTTCAGTCCTGAAGTTGAGGATTCACACAAACACCGGCAACACCACAAAAGTTTGAAGCTGTCTTATGATGCTTTGGAGAAGGACTAATGCTGACAGTGCACTTGCTTGCAATGAGCAGATCCACACCTTAGGTTTTCCTCCTCTTGAGAGCAGACAGACATCTCTGCAGATCACAGCGGGCCTCGATTTTTTTGGGAAAGGTCCTCTGTCCAAAGAGGAGATTGTATCCTCCCCTCGAGTCTAACATAACACCTCTCTTGCACAAAGACTCTTCTGCTACCAGCAGGCATTCCCACCTCTCACTTTCTCCTTTTGAAATTACTTCAACCTTATCTTTAATAGGACACTTTGATAATAGGACATGCACAACATCATAGGAAACACTTATTCAACTGAACTAGGTCATTGGTCTCTGCGCTACTTTAAAGAGAAGAGAGGGGGTTGTGTGTGGACACCAATATATGAGACTAGCCATGTCAGGTTGTACGGAATGAACAAGCACGATGGCAATCTCTTTGATTGGAAAAACAGATTCGACTGGAACAGCTTGAAAAGAAGGCAGAGAATGACATGTTTGTCATCCTCTCTGATGTCTGGCTTGACAGTAAAGAGGTACACTGGAATCTATGAGTTCCTAATCCAAGAAATAATGCAATTGCAGTCTATAGTCAAGGTTATGTGCATGGGGGCAATGTCGCTCCTAGTGCTGGAATTGTGCCAATTTAAGGACTGGGTTATCTTGTGTTAAGCTTAAAATTTCTCCATATTATGCCTGGCGTCTAAAATTCTGCCATTGCTGCTATAGGATTATAATGCACTTAAATGTCCACAACATGAAATCTCAAATTGTCGTGTTCGAGGACAAGACACACAATGATTAAGAACTGAGGTGGTGCCTGGGTGGTGAAGGGCAGACAATGCAGAAGCTGGGACAAGTTCTAGGTGGGTACGAGGCAGTGGACGTGGTGCCTTCCCTCTTCATTTTGCTCGGCAACTTCTCCTCCCATCCCTGCAACCTGGCCTTCCATGGCTATTCTGAGCTTCGGTAGGCCATGACCACCAGATGTAATATTTCAAGGAAGTGATTTGGAAGTCTTCTTCGCAGAATTGATGATGAGCATCCATACAGCAATTATATATATTCTCACAATGAAACTTGGTAAAGTATACTGTCCATAGTGCTTGCTTTTGGACTCGAGAGCTGAAAAGTTAAGCCAAATTCTGTTCTGCGCAGATCCCAATTTGAACTGCTGGGATCATTGATTGCAAGTCATCCACGAATCAAGGAGGGAAGCCGGTTCCTGTTTGTTCCAGGCCCTGGTGACCCTGGTGTGTAGGTCCACCTTGGTTCTCTTGACAGTAACATAACATTGGCTCTTCAGACACACCCTGGGCTTAGTTTCAGACCACAGTTAACTTTCCTCTCTGTGTCAATGAGCGGCTGTGGAACAGTAAAACTTCTCTGAGTTTATTTGAAAGGAATCTGGCTCAGAACGTTTTTGTTGTACATAGTTCATGGGACACAAGTTCATAGCTGCTTGAACGGTTATAGGTGTGTGTCTGCATTGCACAGAAAAGGGGTGTGCTCGAATGAAAGTGGCATAATGGGGTACTGTGGAGAGCCCAACAGGGCAGGAGTCCAAACCCAGAATGGAAGCTAAATAAGAAATACGTTGATGTGCAAAAGTTCAGTGCCTACACAGGATACTACCTGAATTAAAGAAGGCTCCAATGCTGAAAGTGGTCTGATTTAGAGACATCAGAGATTCTATGGTGTCTTGAAAGATCCACTGAAATGGTTTTCTGTACTCATATTGGTGAGGATCAGGACCATCTAATGTCTTACCCAGGCCTGCCTTGCCCAAGTTCTTCACAAATGAGATTCTCAAGCACCTTCCCAATGCCATTTTTGGAAGCAATCCTTGCAGGTAAACCTTCTCCTTTGCTGTTGTTCTACAATCCAGTTTCGTGGTTCTGTCTGCGGTGTTGATTGAGCAGTTTCCCACTGCAGTGTACACTGTCTGACATGTGCATGTACATTAAAAACGAGCCAACCTTGTGTGCTCTTGTAGAACAAGTGTGATTGCTGAAACTATTGCAGAGGTGGCTTCTAAGGAAATGGTAGAAATATATTTGCACATTACTTTTTGAATATAGGCCAGTCAAACCAAGATGGATATTTCATATACCCTGATGCGTGAAAATGTGTGGATGGAAAAAAAGGGTTAGGTTCTATTCGCAAGAGATTGTGGTATTTCGGGAGGACCTACAATACCGCATGCGGCGCTCCTGCATCTGCATTCCTTCTGAAGAAGAAACCAATGATCCCTTTGAGCATGTCTGTTGGCCTGCCTTCTCCCCCTTTACTCCAGTCACAATGTCAATCAAGCATATTGTATTCCTGATTAGGAGATGAAGAGAAAGATATATTTCAGACATGCTTCAATGGTGCTGCTTTTGTTCTTACAGGAGCTAGACTTCATCATGAAGTTAGCGCCTAACCTTGAGAGTGCAGTTGGAAATATGGGAAGGAGGCTGTCTGGAATTATTGGCTTCAACTGGTGTTTTCTCACTTTTCCTTGCATGAATCTAAAGTCTGTTTGTCTGTTATTGAAATGCAGCTGGTTGTGACTGTGACACATCAAAGCCACCTTTGCCCATTGCCACTCACAACACAACCCATTATTTGGAGCTATGACCACGCGCTCTCCCTGTACCCCACACCCCACACAGTACATCTACTTTGCCCTTTTTTTGAGTTTCTCTTTTGGCTTCCATGTCACTGAGCCTATTCTGTTGTGTTTGGATACACTCGAGATCTTAACACCTTTGAGTTTTATTCAACAAAATGATGGTTATCTCTCATCTGAGGTTGATAATACTGAGCTCCACACTGACAACTCTAGACATTTTTCAGATGCATATTGGATGGTGTTGTGAACTAGCACCTCCACCTGCTATCCTCCACATGATTGCTGCACTATGGAATCTCCTTTTGGTATGGATTCCAGTGGGAGGAGTACGTCCTGTTTCCATCGTGGTGATTGTTGTGGTCTCTCGATCATTTGTAACGTAACACCCCGCTTTTTTGCAGAGGCCAACATTCGTTTGGAATTTGCGCTTTTATCTGCTGTAGCTTACGAAAGCTATGCCAGTGCACGACTCCTCCTCGCACGAGTCTTGCTAGTTCTGATCAGTATCTGTTCCGGGAGCAAATCCTTGTTTCTTACGATGGACTTTTGACCTGGTTGTAGATTGTTTTGGCGGACCGAGCCGAGCAGAAGGTTTTCCCCTACGTGGGAGTCACATGTTTCAACCCGGGTTCATTTGCAAATGATGGCACCTTCATCGCTTACCGACCGGCCTCAAGGGAAGCTGAGATGTCCGCTATCTGATTCCCGAGCATGTTAACCGCCAGCAGCATGTTGATTAGCTCCCGAACTGAGTGAGTGAACATCTACTAGAGGACATTGCTGATTTAATCATCTGGAAGCTTTGCAGATGTAGTCTTTAGTCTGCACAGCACTCGCAGAATGATGCAATCCGGAATGAGCCACACCTGCATCTATCGAATTGATCTCGTAATAAAAATCTCCTTCCGAACTTGCTTTGCAGAGATTGGATGAGCTCAATGCTGTTGCTCATGGCTTGATCATCTGCACAATGCCTGCTTATTGAATACCTTGGAATTTCTGTCCAAGAACGAAGTGGGCTTGAGAAAGGTTTTGCCAGTCCAATGGTTTCCAGGGATGTTGTATTGTCCACAGCCAAGTTCATCAAACATCTGCGAGGACGGGAGGATCCTTTGTGTAACACGACACTGGGGTTTGATCAGCGTCAACAGTCCATGCATCACTACGCCATAGCTCGCAAGCTCTCCTAATTGTTTAACAGCCATAGACTTGTGGATGAACAATCATATATTCTGTAGGTTCTAGATGGATGAAATCTGCTCTCGAGGCTGCGTTTGGAGTGAACTGGCAAAACAGGATGGACAGAAAGTGGATGAAACGAGGCTGAATCTGCGGCGTGGAGCAACGAAGTGTAGATCCCGCATATGTGCCTCGACTGGATAACAATCTTGCGAGACAGAGTCTAGAGAGTCTACTAGAGACACAGAGCGGGCGATCAGGTCTGGAGGCACCAGATTGGCGCTATATTGCATGGTGCATCACAAAGGTCAGAAAGGTGAGCTCAATTGTTGCTATTGTTTGGTGAGAATCTAGGCGAAGGAGGAGGAAGCAATTTGTGTTTTTTGTAGAACTCATGGAGGCGTTGCGGGTGGTAGTCTACACTCTGGGCCTTCTTACATGGTGGATTCGTCAGGATGAAGCACGTGGATAATTTTGCTGGGGCCAGCTAATTGAAGGTGAGATTGTCAGCTTGATCTCTGGGATTCTCTGGTTTGTTTTGATGGATTCTCATCCTGGCCCATTGTGATTTGACGTGTTAGGCTGGGACGAAGCATGAGGGAATGCAAGATCAATCGGGCCTACGACTGCGACCGCGTTGTATTCTATCAGCAGACTGCCTGTACTTTGGTGATCCAGTGAGATGAGCAGGGGAGGGGAGGGGGGGAGGGGAGGGGAGGCTACGTTGTTTCAAGGATTCCTGTTGAAGCCTGAGGGGCATCAAGCTGCATTGCAACAGTAATCATGAAGCGCACAAGGGAAGAGAGCGGCTCAGGGCCGCAGAGCAAGCGGGCAGCTGGATTTCGGGGAGAGACATCGGAGGCAGCTGGGCAGCGGCTCACAACTGAGGATGCCTTTACTTACTTGAAAGCCGTCAAAGATAAATTCGAGGATGACAAGGACAAGTACGACGAGTTTCTGGAAGTGATGAAAGAATTCAAGGCACAAAAAATTGATACAAATGGTGTGATCGCCAGAGTGAAGGAGCTGTTCAAGGGACACCGAGCCCTGATACTTGGTTTCAACGCCTTTCTTCCCAACGGCTATGAAATCACTTTGCCACTGGAGGAGGACAAGAAGCAGCCGGTTGAGTTCAACCAGGCAATCAATTATGTGAACAAGATCAAGGCACGCTTTCAGAGTGATGAGCAGGTGTATAAGGCATTCTTGGAGATTCTTAACTTGTATCGCAAAGGAAAGAAGAACATCAATGAAGTTTACCAGGAGGTAGCCACACTCTTCCAAAGACATTCAGATCTTCTCCAAGAATTCACTTACTTCCTGCCGGAGTCCACAGGTCCTCCTGTGTCAACTGTTCCTCGCTCTCCAGCCACACCTGTGAATCAGAGTGCATGTAAAGAGGGAAAATCCTCTAGAGCTGCCATGGGCCATCATAATAAAAAAAGTGACGCAAAGAGGGAAAAGTTTGCAGCTGTCCATGATGAAAGGCATGATGGCTCAGGTGGACACCGTGAGCCAGACCCTCAGCGGTCTAGCATTGGGATAGAAAAGGAGCGCAAGAAGGGGGACAAAGAAAAAGAAAAGAAGCATAATGGGGAGGGGAAGGAATGGGAGAGGGAGAAAATTCACACAGAACGGACTAGGGAAAAGGATTGGGATGCCATGCAAAGGTTGCCAAATAAGCGCAAATCTGCTCGGCGGGCTGATGAACTCATCCGCAAGCAAGCTCAGGCAGGCGAAGGTGAAGCATTTGCATTTCTGGCTGCAATACCTTCAGTGGACAATGAGAAGCTTATAGCAAGTGGTACAAGCTATGCTTTTTTTGATAAGGTCAAATCAAGGTTACGCGACCATGATACTTACCAAGAGTTTATCCAGTGCCTTAACATCTTTAGCCAGGAAATTATTAGCCGTTGGTCGAGTTGCAAAGCCTGGTGCAAAGCCTGGTGAGTGACATTTTGGGAAACCATGCAGACCTTATGGAAGGCTTCAATGAGTTTCTCTCACACTGCGAAAACGTTGAGGGTTATTTGGCAGGGGTGTTTAGTAACAGAAATTTGGGCGAGTTTGGGGAAGAAATGTTGGTGAAGCCAAAGATGGAGGATTACAAGGAAAGGGACAGGGACAAGGAAAAGGATGGGGAAAGAGAGAGGGAGAGGGAAAGGGACCGTAACAGAGACAGGGACAAAGAGCGAGAGAGAGAGAAGTTGAGCACCCATCCTCCTAAGGAGGGACTGCATAAAGTTTCTATAATTCCTAACAAGGACAAGTACATCAAAAAGCCCGTTTCAGAGCTTGATCTGTCCAATTGCGAGCTCTGCACTCCCAGTTATCGTCTGCTACCAAAGCACTATCCGAGACCAATAGCCACTCATCGCACAGCTTTGGGGAATTCCGTGCTGAATGACAGCTGGGTGTCTGTTACATCGGGCAGTGAGGACTACTCCTTCACGCACATGCGCAAGAATGAGTATGAGGAAAGCCTGTTTCGTTGCGAAGATGACCGGTTTGAACTTGACATGCTGTTGGAGTCTACTGTGTGCACAGCAAAGCTCGTGGGGGAATATGTTCCCAAGCTTCAACATACGGGCAGCCCGCAAGAGTTTCCATTTCGTGTAAGTGAACACCTTTCAGCCATCAATTTGAGGTGCATTGAGCGCATATATGGGGATCATGGGGTGGACATCATTGATCTGCTTAGGAGGAACCCTTCCTCAGCCTTGCCCGTGATTCACAGCCGCCTCAAGCAGAAACAAGAGGAATGGTCTACTTGCCGCATGGACATGAACAAGGTCTGGGCTGAAGTGTATAATAAAAATTATCACAAGGCTCTTGATCACCGCAGTTTCTACTTTAGACAGCAAGACAAGAGAAGCTTGAGCACAAAGGGACTGTTGGCAGAAATCAAAGAGATAAACAAAAAGAAAAGAGGGGAAAATGAGACGATGCTAGCTGTTGCAGCAGGGAGCTGCAGGTTATCGTCTCCAGAGTTACGGTTTGAGTATGCAGATGCTACAATTCATGAAGATTTGTATCAGATCCTCAAGCACTCATCTGAGGATGTTTGCACTACGATGGAGCAGTCAGACAAGGTAATGCAAATATGGACAAATTTCTTGGAACCCATGTTTGGGATACAACCTCGGTGTCGTGGCGTGGAGGACATGGAGGAGGCTGCCAAGATGAAAGGATTAGAGCCCAAAAGGAGTGGTTCAATTGTAAGGGAAAATGGTGCTATGGAGGGTGCTGCAGCACTCGGGTCAGCTACGGCCATGAGTGGTGGATTGATGGATGAGTTTGCAACAGCTACTAGAAATCTTGGTACTGTTGAGAAGACTGGTGCAGGGGGGCACATTATGATGAAAGGGGAGGCTGCCATTACAACAGGTGGTGGGGAGACCAAGCAGGATGAAATAGTATATGCTCCCTTTGGGAGTGAGGAAACCCTTGGATCAGACAAATTGCAGGCCTTGGTCATTCAAAATAATACAGTTCCTGTGAGGCCATATACAAGCATGGCTGACAGTAGAACAATGGTTGCTGCTACACCAGGGGTAGGAGGGACCCAAGTTGTAGTAGGTGGAACGCCTCTTGCCCTAACGTCTCTGCATGAATCTGGCTGCATTGGCACAGACGGTTCAGTTGCAAAGCAAAGACTTTTGGCACCTGGGGCACAGGAAGCTGATTGGAGGTCAAATGGTGCTGGGGTAGAGAGCAAGGCTGTGGGGTCAAATCTGGAGGCTTCTCCAGCAAAGGAGGTGGAGGGGAGTGGGATCCTTGCATGGATGGAGAGGAAAGAAGGAGAGCTTTCGCCCTCCCCAGAATTAGAGGACACACACAAGTCTAGTCCTGCAGGTGACTTAAAGACATATGGATCCAATCGAGCATTGAAAGAGAATTGCACAGACAAAAAATGACTAATGAAGATGGAAGGCGTGCTGAAAGAGATCTGACACTGATGATGAAGGGGAAGAAAGTGTTAAAAAGTCCAGTGAAGATAGCGACAATGCATCAGAAGCTGGGCTAGAGGTGTCTGTGAGTGAGTCGGGTGAGGAACAATCTGAGCACGAGGAAGAGGAGGAGGAGGAGGAAGAGGAGCAAGAAGGCAAAGCCGAGAGTGAAGGTGAGGCAGAAGGCATAGCGGGTGTTTATGACAGGGAAGGGGATGGTTACTCTTTGCTGGGGTCACCTGATTGTTCATTCTCAGTGTGTAAGCCCCTGGCTGTGCACACAGCTTCAGCAGAGAGCAACACTGTAGATCCTCATAGCAGAAAGGATGGTCGAATTTTCTATGGGAACGATCTATTTTACCTCCTTTTCAGGTTCCATCAGACACTGTATGAGCGTATACTCTCTTCCAAGTCAAATGCATTCGCTGCAGAACAGAAGTGGAAAGCGATGAAGGACACAGCACGTCCCAATCTGTATGCAAGGTTCATGCAGGTGCTGTATGGCCTGCTTGATGGATCATTGGACAACAAAAAATTTGAGGATGAGTGTCGTGCCATCATTGTTACTCAATCATATGTCCTGTTCACCCTGGACAAACTCATCTTCAAACTTAGTAAACAGTTGCAAGCTGCCTCATCTGATGATGTGGCAGGTAAGCTGTTGGCACTTCACTCCTCCGAAAAGGCTGGGGAGGATGTTGATCTGGTCTACCATGCTAATATCTGTGTTCTACTTCACGACGAGAATATCTATCGAATCGAGCACAGATTGGTCTCCAGTGAATTGCTCATCCAGCTCATGGAAGGGGGGCCAGAGAAGGTAGATGTTCCAGGGAATGCCTTGGAGTTCTCTTTTCAGGCTTACTTGGATAAATTTCTGCTTTCAGTGCCAACTGCGAAAGATCCTCGTGTCTTTTTGGCACGCAACAAGAGACTGCATTATGCAGAGGACGATTCTGCAATAAAGAATGCAAATGCAGAGGTGCGGGATTGTGAATGGTTTGGAGTACAAAATATCTTGCCACACGTGCGTCTAGAGTGTTTAAAGAATCAACTTGATCTGCTGCGGTTCGGAGGATCTGTTTGTGCGGCGCGGCGAAGACGTGCCTGCATCAACCACACTGCATCTGATAGAAAGGAGGGTCAACGACGCCATGCCTTCAGTGAATGGATTGACAAACAAATTGGTGCTATCAAAGACAGGTTAGGTGTTGGCTATATCCTACTTAACCCCCCTTGAACAGCCCCAGCCCAAGTTAGCTAGTGCCAACTCAGTAAAAGAAATCATGGGAAACTTTATGTTGCTTTGGTATTTGATGCTACCTCTCTTGGAAGTCTTCCACCGGTGTGGGCCTTATCAGAAAGTTGGGTGAACAACAGTCTCTTTGTCTTTCAGACTTTGATACAAAGAAACTGTCACAAGTTGAAATCCTTGCCTAGCTCCAGCATACCCACTTTGGAGGATGAAACCGTACAAGACCAGTAAACTGCCAGAAAGGAGAAGAGAGTGCAAGTTAGGCTGGCAAGAACTATGGGAGAGAATGTTTCAAACCTCTTGCATCTGGAAGACATTCTATAGTTCTTGAATGTGCCACTGCCATAGGGCAACATCTTATGCTAGTCGATAGTGTATGTTGAATGGTGACTTGATACATATTTCTGAGTAGCAAGCTGACAGTATTCATATATGACTACATTTTCTACACTCATCGGTTACAACACCTTATACACCCAAATGGCGTTTATGCTTGCAGTAGCTCTATTGAACACCGCCCGTGATGGATTACATCATACCTTCGATTTTCAATCAGGTGAATTGCTTTTGGTCTCTCAGCTGTTTGGGGTGGGGTGTTGCTTCGATTCTTGACTCCTGTTCCCTGCAGGTTTGAGGAGTTTGCATCGCAATTGACTCCTTGCTGAGGCTGGTGATTTGAATTTTCAATGGCAATTGTGCTATATGGGGGCTCGTCCGTTCACTGCTGGGCCCTGTCACTCATACAAGCTGTTGGGTGGCACATCATTTTGGGCTCGGGCAAGGCTGTTGGGTGCCTGGATTGACTGCACACACTGAGGTTTATTCCAGCTCTGCTGCAATAGACCTCTAGCTTAGTAACACATGTGGCAAAGGGAGGTTCGACTGTCAAGGAAATAGTACAGGGAAAGAGAGAGACAGAGGGACCCACACATCCACCCAGATAGCCTGGTGGAACAGAAAATGTGAGGAAGGAGAGAGGGGCAGGGAGAGCAGAAGTGGGGCGGCTAGTATTTGGGGAAGGCTCCTCCCAGCAGTGCGACTGCTCCATTACAATTAGTCGAATCTGAACCTCCAATTTCTGGAGTGAGCTCTTTACCCGACCTCAGAATTCAGACTGAAACAGGTTGACAGCTTTTCTTGAACCTGTCAAACTGAAAAAAGATGCAGTGACTCTCTTTTCATGCTTTGAAAGAGGGGCATCTTGTTCTGAAGTGTTATGTTGTACTGCTGCACACACCCTGACACCCGAGTAAGTTGGGTTGTTTATAAACTTTGCTCTCAGGCACCTTCCCTTCTACAGTCACCCAATAAAAGTAAGGGAGAGATTGTGGGGGGTGGTTGTCGGGGTCTCTGGCTTGCATGTGTAGTGGTACTATGTGGTTACAAGTGCAGGTGGTAACTCTCTCAAAGGGCCGGATTGTTAATTCCACATACGAAGAAGGCAAGTCTGCTACCGAATATTGTTGTAGCTAAACCAATGCTGATTTGCCTCTTCTGCAACTGTTGTTTCTTGCTGTGCAGTCAGGCAATCCATCATGCAGGCCGTTGAAGTTGAGTTGGCCGTTTGGGTATCAGTTTGATGGTGTTTCTCGAAGGAAAACTTGGATCGCCCCTCATGACATTCAGGGCATC
Organism: Takakia lepidozioides; assembly: GCA_030704615.1. Classification (NCBI taxonomy): domain Eukaryota; kingdom Viridiplantae; phylum Streptophyta; class Takakiopsida; order Takakiales; family Takakiaceae; genus Takakia; species Takakia lepidozioides. The sequence goes on from CM060734.1 coordinate 61,108,261, forward strand.
AATTCATTTGAAATTGCATAGGTGGGGAGTACTTAAAGGAAACTGAACCCTAATTTTCCAATCGCACCAAGAATTCCACATCCGTAGTTCCCAAGAAACCGTGAAGTGCACTGCACAACACAAGTGAACTGTCCACCAGACAGAGCTTGCATGCGGCAAGTCTCCAGCTCTCATTCATCCATTTCCGTCTTTCATTCAGTCATTCATACCAGCAATGTTAAGACTTGACGCCAAGCCATTACACGATGCCGCGGGAAAGACGTTAGATCTCTACAGATCCAAGAACGCTCTCGACAGTCCGTCCACTTTGTTTCGACGGCTGAGATCTACCAGAGCCCCGTTTTGAAGCTGCTAATTTTTTGTCTGTCCTTCGGATTTAGCGCGTGCGTGCCGTCGCCTCTAAAGATGGACGGATCTCGGCCTTTGGGAAGAAAAGACGGCGTGGATGTGCGAAAGAAGGGGAGGCTGGTTAGGACTGAGGAGGAGCTATGGCGGACTGCTCTTGCCCTCCCGCGACTCGGCCTCGATTGAGGGGCTCTCGTGTGATCGATGCGCGGCTTCTTGGTCTGATCTTTAGCGGATCCACCAGATCGTTGTGGGAGGCTGATCTACGGAAAAATCTGAGCTTGGTGCGAGATAGAGATCTGTGAGAGGCGGAAAGAAAGAAAGAAAGGCAGAGAAGGAATGGAAGGGATTGGGGAAGGGGCTGTCGGCGAGTGTGGGAGTGTTGAGGAAGATTGTGTTGACTTACTTATGTGGGGATATGGATCACTCTCAGCTTCACAGTGATCGTGTTCAACAAGTACATCTTAGATCGGAAGATGTACAACTGGCCTTACCCGATCAGCCTCACCTAGACACATGGCATTCTGTTTCACGCTCGCCTTTCTGCTTGTCCGCGTCTTCAAGTTCGTGGAGCCTGTGGGGATGTCCAGAGAGCTTTACATGTCGTCGTGTTCCCCATTGGAGCCCTCTATTCTCTGTCCCTGTGGTTGTCCAATTCGGCCTACATATATCTCTCTGTCTCCTTCATTCAGATGCTGAAGGCTCTAATGCCGGTGGCGGTCTACTCGACTGGTGTCCTGCTCAAGAAGGAGATGTTCAAGTCGCAGACGATGGCCAATATGGTTGGGATATCCCTGGGAGTAGGGGTCGCGGCATACGGTGAGGCCCAGTTTAATGGCTGGTGGGTAATGTTGCAACTGGGAGCAGTGGCATTTGAAGCTATGCGCTTGGTATTGATCCAGATTCTTCTGACCTCGAAAGGCATCTCTCTCAACCCTATCACGTCTCTCTACTACGTTGCTCCTTGCTGTTTTTTGTTCCTCTCGATCCCTTGGATTCTGGTCGAGTATCCCGTTCTGAGGGAAACCTCGTCGTTCAAGTTGGATTACCTTGTATTTGGTACAAATTCTGCCTGCGCTTTTGCGCTTAACCTCGCAGTTTTCCTTCTAGTGGGAAAAAGTTCAGCTTTGACGATGAATGTGGCGGGCGTGGTGAAAGATTGGTTGCTCATTGCTTTTTCATGGTCTTTCATCAAGGACAAGGTCACCACGATCAACCTGATTGGTTATGGTGTTGCCTTCGTTGGCGTATGCTTCTACAACCACGCCAACTTGCAGGCACTCAAAGCCAAAGAAGTTCAGAAGAAAGTGCAGGCTGACGAGGAGGCTGACCTTCTTATGGAACACAAGCATGATAGACAAGAGGACGATAGCCTCCAGCCAGGACGAAAAAATGATGCTTAGAGACTTACATTGGCTAACACCATTGTCCATTCTCGTTAGTCTGAGCCAGCTGCGGCCATTCCTTTCGAGGCACGCCATTACCTGTGCCTGCCTGTTTCTTTTCCGGATTAAGTCGAACACATTACCCACTGACACATTATATGCATGGGTTTATCCCTAACTGGGCAATATGGTGCTGGTATGTACCGAAGGTGTAATTTCATGAGACAGGTATGGCTGCAGCTGCTGGTCACAAAATCAAGGCTGGGTTTGAGTTATGGCTGCAGCTGCTGGTCACAAAATCAAGGCTGGGTTTGAGTTAGTCTGAGCCAGCTGCGGCCATTCCTTTCGAGGCACGCCATTACCTGTGCCTGCCTGTTTCTTTTCCGGATTAAGTCGAACACATTACACCACTGCACATTATATGCATGGGTTATCCCTAACTGGGCAATATGGTGCTGGTATGTACCGAAGGTGTAATTCATGAGACAGGTATGGCTGCAGCTGCTGGTCACAAAATCAAGGAGGGGTGTGAGGTAGAACCTGTGGAAAACAATGTTTCTAGGAAGCGTGCGTCAACCCTCAACCCTCTCTCCTCTCCTTTCTCTCCCTCTCCCAAGTCATCCAAATGGCTTGTTTGCGAGCAGGATCTTCGGCTAATTTGTAGTTTAGACAATAATTTTGGATTGTCAATTTGAAGTACAATGGGATACCTCTTTACAATTTTACTCATGGCTGTAACGGATGTCAAATTCGGACTTTTAGCAGAGGGTATGACGAAAGAAAGGGATTGTTTTCTGGAGGGAAGAGAGTAAAGCTGCGCCCTTTCAAGTTGGCAGTTTTATCATCTTTGGATTTTTGATATCATCTACGCAGGCTTTGTTGGTTTGATGGGGGTGTTCCTGTTTTGTTTGAGTGGGCTAATGCTGGCAGCCAGCTTAGCTAGTCAGGGTAAGGGATCTGGAGTTTTTCTTGGCTCCGGCCATGTTTGTCATAGATGTGCTTCTCTTTCTATTGGGTTGGTGTTCTTGGCGTTTGTTGCCTTCTATGTTTTCCTTTACTAGTATGTAACGACACGAAGTCTTTGGGATGCTGTTCCGTGTTCAGCTCAAGTTAACGAATCAAGAACTCCATCAGTTAATATTACTTTGGCTCTTGTCTCTCCTCTGAACAGTCATGGTAGTGTTCCCAAGCTAAACTGTACTGTGATGTTGTGAGTACCAGATTAGGAACAAGAGGTCTTGCAGAGAGCTGTCACATTGTTATGTCTGTTGCGGTCAACATCGGTAAGCACCGCATCAGTAAGCTCTTGACGTTTTCACTCCATGATGGCAATGGGCATTGAAAACTACTTGTCTGTTGAGTTGGTGTGTTGACACTGCTGGTCAGACTTGTGCTTGTGGAAGTCAGTAGCGACCTTCAAATATTAGTAGAGCACAGTTCCTGGACCTATAATGGCCACGGGTTTTGGAAATGAATGTACCCTTTAGAAGTGGAAAAGTATCAACCATCCATGGTAGGGAAATCATCAACTTCAATTGCACCTCTAGAATTACCATGGACTCCATTACACTAATATGGTACTTCTCATGTGCATACCTAATCATACATAGGCATTGGACCAACTTTATTACTGAGATGTGGCTTGCACCATCACCTTCTGCATGGCTCATTTGTTGTCAACAACTATCCTTGTCACCATTGTGGACTAACCCCGAACTAGATCAAGCATGAAGCTCCTGTCCTATGCAAATACAACATCAGATCGGAGCACATATTTGACACCTTTCAAAACAGCCTTGGCTTCATGTAATAGACATGAATCGCCATGTATGTGGACTAGTGCCATCCCAGCAATTGGAGCAACCTGTACAAGTAAACCATTGACGCATATGAACAGACACTAGAGTGAAATCCTCCTCTCCTCTAACTTGCAAATTGCCCCTACCCAACTAAAATAATAAGGAGGACAGGTGAGTACAACTCGATCAAACCCCTACCTCCTCGAAATCCAATGCTGCATCACTCTCAGACACTATCACAGTAAGAAACTCAAGACTTGTTTGAGTACCTCTCAGGCCCTCGCTTCATCAACAGAAGTGGTTTCGTTGAGGTCAATACTGCTCGGCTACTGCTGGATACCTTTGGTCTTATACCACCAGTCAAATAGACAAGCAGAGTGTATTCAGTGTGATGGCCTCCGCCAAGATCAATTCTCTCATCATAATGTGGGCCAAATCGCTGACCTTCCCCATACCTGAACCACCATCCACTCCAGACTCATATGAACATCTTGTGTGCTCTCTGTGCTCAATCAATCACAGGATCAACCTGATTTAAAGCTCTCCTCAACGTCTGATCTCTCTCCTGATCATCCACCGCGTCTTCTTGTCTAATAATAAGACCACCCATCCAAGTCAAAAGGTGGCTATCATCAATCTCACAAATCCATCCAACCATCCACATGGAATCCAAATTTGCCCATGTCCATACAAGATCAACACCCACACTGTTTCAAACCAAGTTTGTGTTTGCAAAGATTTTCATTACCTCTAGAGGCATTGAGAGAAACCTGTAAAATCGGAAGTTCGGATTCAGACCCATGGCAGGCTTGCCTCCCACCATAATACTCTTAAAGAGTGGTTTTAGTCCTGCATTCCAGAGTTGGTCTGCAAGAACGCAGTCCCGTACAGCCAGGCGCTCATTGTCTCTGAAAGCCTCCCCTTTGGCGGGTCCCAAGCTGCCTTGGTGCTCCAACCCACGTGCTTCAGCAGCCTTGATAAACCCCTCACACTCTTCCACTGTCAAGAATTCACGTACCTACAAAGGCCGTGGGCATTCCTACAAACTTCAGCTACCATTCCAATCACACTTACAGCATAGGTGTAACTAAGGAAAAGAGGGCAATGAGGCCCTGCTCTACTTGAAAAGTCGAGAAACAATGCTCATATCAGTACACAGACTGTGTCAATTCGCACTGGAAGCTACTGAAACGGTCAACACAATGACCAATCACTGCTCCTTGGCTTGGGAGTAATTGCTCAGACTCTGTTTCTGTCCGGGTAGAAGATGTCGCACTCTCAGCTAATACAAACGTTTGGAGATTCAGCACAGAGGTATAGAGCAACTTGCAGACAATTCATCAAATTATGACATTTTCACATCCAATATCCGCGCGTCGGGTACTACAGTAACCCTCACGAAACTTTCTTGCAATGTCCATTGCCCCGACCCTAATCAGGAGATGAGACGGAAACATTGCGATGCAAATCGACATGCAGACCAAGACGAGCAGGTACATAGTGACCATCAATTCAACGCGCAGACGAATCGATTAAATAAAATTCTGAATATTCGCACTATCCACATGTTATTGTCTCTTCTTCATCAAGCTCCTCTACCTTCTCCCCAACTACTGTAGGAAGCATGCGCATACCGTTAAAATGTTTTTAGAGTACAGAAGATCAGGGCACAGTGAGAGCTTCTTGGCGACGCAGGGCCATGGCAAGACCCGTTGGTTCTTCCCGCGCGCCGGCGGCATAGCTGCCCGCCTGCAGCATCACCCGCTCTCGCGTGCCTGTGAGCTGCAGACCGCAAGGTCACCTGCACGACGAGAGAGACGACGATTGGATGAACGTTCTTGGCATGGGATGTGGATGACAAGACGATGTAGATGGATGAGATATTGGCCCTAGCACAATATCTAACGGTTTGAATGTGGCCACGTGTTTCATCTGACGGCAAGCAGAAAGCGAGAGGGCGGCTCGCTCGCACTTTTGTGTTCCTCGCTCGCTCTTTCTCTTTCTCTTTGAATTCTCCTTGTCTGGATTCTCGAGTGCGGCGTCTTGTTGAGAAGCGATGGCCGCCGTGGCGCACAGCGAGCTTGCCTGCACTTACGCTGCTCTGATTTTACATGATGACGGCATTCCCATCACTGTATCCCGCTATGCAATACTAGGGCTCTGGATTATGGGATTGATGAAAGGGTTTGGAGGGATGGATTTGGTATTTTGTGTCAGGAAGAGGCAGAGAGGGTTTTGATCGACACCGGGGGTTTCTCACTTGAAGGGATAGGTTCGTTTTTCAGGCTGGCAGTGGAGAGGGGTTTAGTTTTCGGTGGGAAAGTCGAGCATTGCTTGGAGTGGTTTTAGGGTTGACTGTGTACGTGGTGTTTGGTAGCGGATCAGAGTTTTTCCTTAACAGGTGGTGCAGGCCGACAAGATTGCAACGCTAGTGAAGGCCGCCAATGTGCAAGTGGAGTCTTACTGGCCCGCTCTGTTCGCCAAGCTATTGGAGAAGAGAAGTGTTGATGACCTCATCACCAATGTTGGATCAGGTAAGTGATAGAGCTAAGGTGTAGAAGTCGTAGCCTACACGAGATGGTAGCTTCTTGCGGGCTAGAGGAGAGGGTTATTCCATATGTGTTGACGGCAACGCCGTGATATTCAGAGGCGCGTCTTGAAGTTGGTTAGCATGCAGTCACTTCGGTTGTAGAGTCTAATGGGTAGGAATATGAGGATGGAGACGGAAGTGAGGTGACAGAAACTGCAAGCGAATAACTAGCATACCTCATTCTGTTACCTAGAGAACCTCCGCACCTTCAGTGAAAGGGTTCAGTGTATTCGGCTCAAAACTGTCGTGAACTTGTCGACATATGAAGCTCATATGTGGAAGCTGTCACATGTATCACTGGCAGGAGGTGGCGGCGCTGTGGCTGTGAGCAGTGCACCCGCTGCTGGAGGTGGGGCTGCAGTAGAAGCTGCCTCCAAGGAGGAAGAGAAAAAGGTATTTTCCTCACCTGAGGTTGCCCAAATTCTGAGCTCCATGGGGCACTTGGTTACGAGTTAGGGGTCAGATGAAGTCCAGATGAATGTCTATGGTTAATTAATCGAGCTCTGCAGCAGCCCTCTGATTCTCCCTTGCTTGTAGACTGAAATCCTAGGGCGAAGGGTATTTGTGACACCTGTTTTAAAAGTGATTTGTAAGCAGGCTCGTCACATTCTATCCATTGCACCATTTCATGCGATGATGCTTACCAGCTCAAAAACTAGTAGAATGTACGAAGTTCTAATGTAGTAGTCTTAGTTCTTGCACACATATGTTGTCCGTTGTCAGTGGCCTTTGATGTTTGGTTACCTCGCAATTTTCTGAGTTTACCTATGCTCTCATATTGTTATAATCTTCTGTCAGTCATGGCTGAGATGGGTGCATTATCGGAACTTGCTGTTAGAGCCTGTAGTCCCCATTGTTATTCAATGTGCATGGGACTTTTAAGTATGTGATATGGTGATGAAACCTTTCTGGCTATGAGCTTGAAGGCAAGTGTATTATGGGAAGAGCTAACTTGTGCATTGTCTTTCGTGCAGGAGGAGGTTAAGGAAGAAAGTGATGATGACATGGGCTTCAGCTTGTTTGATTAGATCAGTACTTCAAAAGGATGCAGGACTCCTGCTCTAGACAATGATTAGAGCTTCTGCTGTTGAGGTCAGACACTGTTATTGTTTGTAGTATTGGGTTTAATTGCCCTGCATGGGGGTGTGCTAGTAGGCTGTCAATGCAGCTTTTGAGTTGGTCAAGTCCAGATCGTTTGCATACTCGTCCATTTTGGTTGACTTATAATTGCGGAAGCATACCTTGAGGTTTTTGTATCTCAGCATCTGTGCAATGTCATGATCAGTTATCTTCGAATCCCTATTCACTCATGAGTTTTAACAACCTTGTTGAGGCCACATTGTCTAGAGGCAGTATTGATAATCAAATCACTCAAATGTAATATGATGCTGATCAAACAATTCAGGAGGCAGAGTTGGTACTCATTGCAGCTGGTTGTGCACCTCATTTGAGCCTTGGAAGTTGTCTTTACTGTACTTGCACTTAGCATATTGTCTTGACAGGTTTGCTACTGGAGTCCCACATTAGAGTTTAGTTTCTGGGAATACTGGAAAATCTCTTTCGGTCAGTAGAGTGCGATACTAAATTGCCCAAAGCATCTCATGATGAAAAGGTTTTTTCTTTTTCTCCATTCTATGATAAGGACTGGCCCTAGGTGAGAGTCAAGAAATTGAGAGAGGGAAAAAATGGCCTTTCACCAGCCATCAGGCAGAGTAACAGAGGGGACTGTACCTTCCCAAAATAAGCCACTCGGAGAGGATGCAAAAAACAGAGATCCACTAAGAAGAATTAGAGCAACCTTCAGAGCTTGAGGCTATTTTCTTCTCTGGAGTAAAATGTGATTTAATTTTCTTCCTTTTTTTAATTCTTCTTAATTTATCTGGGGGAATTGGATTTCCCTTCAATAATTCGAATAAAGTTAATATGGGCTTCCTCACTTTGACCTAAATAAAAAAATAAATAAATAAAAACAATGTGATTTAAAGAAATAAGAGAAAGAAATTTTCCACAAGGATTTCCTCTTCCTTTACAAGATTGCCACTAGTGTCTCTTTTAAAAAACAAGAGAAAAAATGCTGGTGCATGTGATAATTTCATTAGCAAGACTTTTCATTTGCATGCCATACAATGGTTTGAACATCCCAGACGAAGATCCAAGCATTAGTGGTTTAATCACATGACATTGATGCTCAAGGCGACCATTGTCAACCACATCTACATGAGTCGACCCTCTTTAAACGTTATGCATGAAGAATATAGAAAATATAACATTTACACATACATAACAACTAACCATAAAAGAGGACGCAACTTATTTCAGACCATAACAATTATAAATATCACACTTAATGAGGTCAACTACAGGGGAAACAACATTTATTCATTAATTTGTTGCATTTCTGAGTTTGTTCCTCGCGGTGTGTTTAATTCATGACTCTTTGGGGCTTTTTTTTTTTCCCCTTTAATAAAATTAGTGAGGACTACTTCCCCGCTTTAAATAAAATGAAATAAAATCCATTCGTCAAGAATTGGATGGCCTGGTAGTATAGCTACTTTTGAATTGACACTGAAAACAATAGATTTGTGAATTGAGGTTGTTGGATAGTATGTAGATCGGCTTCAACTTATAGTGCATACCATACGATTGAGAGCACTAAGAGTTGAGATGAGAGAAACCACATTTGTGTTTGCACCTCTCTATTTGAGTTTGATAGACCAAATTTATGGTCAACTTTTGTTGATGGACATACCTATGAAATGAAGTACTAATTCACACCATCTAATTAGAGGTGCATAATGACATATAACAACTAAAGAGGGTGCTTTAACAACGAAGAGAGTAGGATTTTCCTTACACTTATCATATAACACTCTTTCACTCTTTTCTAGTGGAAAATTCTGAAGTCTAGAACAAATGTAACAATGAAAGAGATATAACATGTAAGAAGGTAGAGGCGACTGTACTTGTCTCCTTTATATAGTCTCCTTGGGCACAAACAGATGGGACAAAACCAAACAAATGAATATCCCCTCATAAGATTTGAAGACTACGTAGACCAAGACCAAGACCAACTCAAAGATGCAATGATCCTATCGGTCGAGGGCATTTTCTTTGTCATATTGTTTCACATTACAAACCAAGACCATGAAAGTTATGAATAACATGGCATTTTGGTTGTGGCGTTGATTATGGCGGAAGATTGTTGGTCCAATTATTGAAACTGGACCAGGAATGCAAACATTCAAATGTAGTTTCTTCAATTGTCGTGACCATAAGTTAGAATCAATCGTGAATGTCGCTTTTGAAAGCCAAGGCCTTAAACACAAGTCCAACTTTGGTCCTACAATATTAATAATTAAATAATCATATGGGGACTAAGATATGTACTAATTTGTTTCAATTGGTCCATATGTTTTTTGGTCTTGGTCCATAGTCTAAAGTGGGCCTTAAACACACCATGAAGTCATTAACATTAACCCCATCCAACATTGTGGGAACATTTGACTGGGGTCATACTTATCATTTGACCACACTTCTAGCTGACGTTGAGAATGCGAATGGGTTATGCGATGTGAGTGCCTTGAAAAGTGGACGTCACTAGCAGCTTGTGTAGGGGTGGATCTTTTGTTGGTGCATTATAGCTTGAGATGACTGGAACGTGTATGTTTGCTTTCCAGACTGATTGTAATTTGACCCCATTGATGGAGTAGTACTATGACTTATATTTCTGTTTCCAAACATATTACCCCTATAACCGTGTATTGTGCTCTCCCAGCCTTTTTTTCTGCTGGCATACGGCACCTGGTACTAATGCCTACCTAATTCAACGCTACACGTGAACTTGAAAGTTCAGTAGAGCCTTTGAAGGAGAAATAATTAAGAGGCCTGATTGGTGAGTGGTATTCACTTCCGTGTTTTTTTTTTCTTACAAATTAACAAAAAGCCTTCAGGGCCTCTACAGTGGTTATTTTTTCCACTGGCATTGACATTTATTCTTGATTAATTTGATTAAAAGGGTCTCCGTCCCCTTTCCTTTCAAGGAAAAAAAAAACAATAGGAATAATGTAAAACTTAATACAAGCCTGCCATTGGCTTGCCGGTTGTGTGGGCTCCTCTGACAAACCCAGTGTCAAATCTTCCCCACACCCTCTTATAGTCTGCACTGGATAAACTTAAGAAAATTTTACTCCCCTACACTAGCAAATGGTAAGTGTTATTTTTTAACAAATGCTTACTTCCCTCTTCATTGATTCCCCCCTAATAAATGTTAAGTGCACCATAAAGGCAACGGCATATGCTCTAGCTAGCCTCAGATAAGCTCCATAAGTTAGCTCTAGCTAGGTTAAGATACAATTACACTCTGCAACATAACCAAGCATAGGATTAAAAGGTAATCATAAGGTAATATTTATGTAATTAGAAGCTAATACAATAGCCAAGCATTAGATGGGCCCTGGAGTTGAATGCGAGGGAGCCGGTTCAGCCAGTGTGGACCCCCCGCCACCCCACGCCCACCCCCGCTTCCATCGCCCGCACACCGCGCGGCACCCCCTCCTGCGCCTCATGTTCCCGCTGCCAGGACATGAGACGTGCCCTCTCCCGTATCCCCATCCCTCCTCCCGTCCTGCCCTCATGCATGGCATCGCCCTCCATCCCCCATGCATGCCTTCATCCTCGCCATGCTACATGGTATCCCAATGCCCTCTTTCAAAAATCGTGTCAAACTGGTTGCTTAGCTCCTCCTGCTCGTTTTCACCACTCCAAAATCTCCACACTGTAGACATAAGCTGGTTTAGCATCTGTGTACATTTGGACATGTTCGTATGTCCTCATTGTGGAGAGTCCAATGGAGCCCAAAGCGAGCAGAATGAATGTTGTTGAAAGCTCACCAGCACGCCTTCGTAAAGGAACTTGCCAAAATGTTGATGTTGCGGATTTTCGGGCACAAAAGTCTACCTTGGAGCACGGAGCGAAGCTGGCATGAGTTCTTCAAAGATCCTTCACGATGGCGGGACAACCGTAATCGCAAGGTGTGGCTATCTCTTAATGTATGAGGTGAAGAAGTTTGGTTGAACGAAATGTGGTGTCATGGAACGTGATGATCGCAAGATATGCACAACACGGGTGTGGGATGGAGGCTTTGGAGACCTACGAGCAAATGATGCGCGGAGGGGTGAAGCCCAACCATATCACGTTTTTTTGCGTTTGCATGCGCGAGCCCGGAAGCCGTGGAAAATGACAAAGAGGTCCATGGTGATATCGTCAAAGCTGGAATAGTACCAGACGTCATTCTGAACACTGCCCTGGTGGACATGTATCCCAAATGTGGGAGCATTGAAGATGCACAGGGGTTGTTCGACAATATGGCTGAACAAATTGTGGTGTCATGGAACGCGATGATTGCATGATATGCACAACAAAGACGCGGGATGGAGGGAAGCCCCAACCATATCACATTTGTTTGTGTTTGTAATGCATGTGCAAGCCTGGCAGCCTTGGAAAAGGGCAAAGAGGTCCATGGTGACATCGTCAGAGCTGATATTGTACCAAATGTCACTCTAAACAATGCCCTCGTGGACATGCATGCCAAATGTGGGAGCATGGAGGATACAAAGGGAGTGTTCAACAATATGGCCTAACAAGATGTGGCGTCCTGGAATGCTATGATTGCAGGATATGCCCAACATGGTCGTCATAGGGAAGCCCTGCAACTATTTGAAGGAATGCAAACAGAAGGCTTGAAGCCGGACAGTATCACCTTTATATGTGTTCTCTCTGCATGAAGCCACACTGGCCTACTGGATGAAGGAAGACGTCACTTTGATTCCCTGAGTCAAGATCATGGTGTCTCTCCGACAGTAAAGCACTTTGGCTGCATGGTGGATCTTCTTGGACACATGGGGCAATTGGATGAGGCAGAGGAGCTCATTAACAAAATGCCAAAGAAACCAAATGCTATGGTTTGGAGGGCCTTGCTTGGTGCTTACAGAATCCATGGCAATGTGGAGATGGCTGAACGTGCTGCAACATCTATTCTCAAGTGGGATGAACAAGATGCCGCGACTTATGTGTTGCTATCAGCAACATCAGTGGCACAATTGATAAAATCAGGCACTGCTAATATATTTCACCCTGTTTTTCCCTCTTATCGAAATCGGCCTTAAGTTTTCATGTTGATTTCTGCAAGTTACTGGTTGAGTGAACCTTTGATAGTTTGCAATGTGTGTGCAAGCTTGGCAGCTCTGGAGAAGGGCAAAGAGCTCCATGGCGACATTGTCAGAACTGCAATTGTACCACATGTCATTCTGAACAATACCCTCGTGGACATGTATGAAGGGAGACTTGTTCGACAATATGGTTGAACGAGATGTGGTGTCGTGGAACGCGATGCTTGCAGGGTATGCTTGCAGGGGCGCTGGATGGAGGCTTTGGAGACCTATGAGCAAATGATCGGGGAAGGGGTGAAGCCTGACCACATTTAACGTTTGTGTACGTTTGCAGTGCGTGTGCAAGCCTGACAGCCCTAGAGAAGGGCAAGGAGATGCATGGTTCCATCGCTAAAGATGGAATTGTACCAGATGTGATTCTGAGCAATACCCGCGTGGACATGTATGCCAAATGTGCCAATGTGACAATAGGAAAGTATCCAGAAACAGGTAACAGAGATGATGAGAAGCTGTGGAGTGAATATTTTTCTGACCCCAGTGCTTGTGGTGTGCTTGTGCAAGCCTGGCAGGCCTGGAAAATGGCAAAGAGGTCCATGGTGACATCATCAAAGCCGGAATTATACCAGATTTCATTCTGGACATTGCCCTGGTGGACATGTATGCCAAATGTCAGCATTGAGGATGCGAAAGGGAGTATCTGACAATATGGCTAAACGAGGTATGCTGTCATGGAGGGCAATGATCGTAGGATATGCCCAGCATGGTTGTCATAGGGAGGTCCTGCAACTATTCTCTATGTTTCTCTCTACATGCAACCATGCTGGCCTACTGGATGAAGGAAGATGCTACTTCGATTCCCTGAGTCCAAATCACGGTGTGACTCCGACGGTAAGGCACTTTGGCTGCATGGTGGACCTTCTTGGGCGTGCGGGCAATTGGATGAAGCAGAGGACCTCAATACTAAAATGCCAATGGAACCAGATGTTGTGGTGTGGATGGCCTTGCTTGGTGCCTGCAGAAGCCATGGCAATGTGGAGATGGCTGAACTTGCGGCAACATCTATTCTAAGTGGATGGCCAAGATGCTGTGACTTATGTGTTGCTATCAAACATCTATGCTGCAGCTGGCAGGTGGAGGCAGGGTATGTGCCTTACACACTTTACGTGGAGCAAAATGAATTTTCTCTTTGTCACCACAGTGAGAAGCTGGCCATTGGTTTTGGGCTCATCAGCACGACCCCTAGGACACCTCTCCGTCTCATCAACAATCTTTGGGTGTGTGGTGATTGCCACACCTCCACCAAATTCAGCTCAAAGATTTTTGGCCGAGCAATTGTTGTACGGGAAGCTAACCGCTTTCATCACTTTGAAGATGGGGTATGTTCTTGTGGGGATTACTGGTGAAAAGTTGTTATTGTGGAAAGGTGCATCCTGTGTACATTCCCCCGTTTCTTATTTGACCACAATGACATTCGTGCCAACAGTTGAAATCCTACTGTTTCCATGACGTATCATGCTTCTATATGGTTCGTTCTCAACGCTTTGGAAATTTTATGAATGCAACAGAGTGGATATCCATATTTCTTTCAAAGTGGGTATCCAACTTCCATCTCAAACCTTGCATGCATGCTTTCCTTCCATTTGGGATGGGAATGGTATTACGCTTTTATGGTTTCATGATACCATTCATGACTAATGGAATCATTCCCTTGTACAGGCACTATATGCACATATGCACTCATACTTTCTGCATGTGCTTTCATTCATAGTATGATAACTTCTAACCTTCATCCATGACGGTTCATTCATCCCAAAGATACAGTGGCTCTCCAACTTGCATGTAAAAGCAATCATGCATGCATCCATCCCATGATTTTATCATATGACAATCGCAGGCCCTAGAGCAGCAGTCCAAGCCATGAGCAGCCCCACGTATATTGTTCTTAAGCATCTTCGCATCCTTATGTCACATGACCCTGTAGGGAAATTCTGGCACTTGCAACTAATTGGACATATGTAAGCACACATGAAGTTGCATTGACTCCACTTGGGTTGCAAATGCACTTGGAAATGGTAGGGTGAGTGCGTTCCAGAAATGAGGGGCCCTGTGAGAGACGCAAGCCGAGTGTCAAGTGAAGATGTCATTGACCATATTAAGGAAAAATTCTCTTCGGTAACCACTTAGCCTTAAATAATTCTATAATTAGCATATTGTCGATCGAGTGGGTGCTTTCAAAGTGACAAGAATCTCAACAAGTTTGTCGTAGCTCCTCCATAAGGGGAGGCAAGAGAAAGTTTTTCATCTTCAGATAGAGCACAAGGAAGATGATAACGAATAGATGATTTGGCATTAGAGCACTGAGGGAGCTACACTAGCAAACATTATTTTGAAGTAATCCACAACAACTAAGTTAGATATTGTTCTCGAATTGGAGGATACAATTGCATAAGTGGTTCTCTCAGGTAGTGACAAAGACATAGCATGCATATCATGAACACAAACATGATATCTCAGTGGAAGCGAGGAAAACCAAACATGCTACCTTTTCGTCAGATAATTCAGTTGAAAACCTTTTCGATGTACATTGCGTGGAGAACTTATGGGTTTGATGTGAGCTTCTGCGTCTGGGCGTCCGATTTCCGTTAGGGAATATTCAGCGCATCAGGTTTGCAAATTGTCTCCTTTCGTATGGATTGGAGGAGGAAGTGAAAAGTCTGGGAATCTAGGGGTTGGATCTACTTTCTGCGTAGGCCCGCATGACTACATGCAGAGATGATTCCAATAAAAGTGACGTTGGTCGGTTTCACCCTTTCTTGTTGCATCCCTTCAAAGAGTTTTAGGGCCTCAGTACCCAAACCATGGTGGGCATATCCTACAATCATAGCATTCCATGGTGTTCTTTCCAATAATTTTGTCAAACACTTGTCTTGCATCCCCGAGACTCCCGCACTTGGCATACATGTCAATAAGAGCAGTACCCACTAAGATATCTGACTCAAATCCAGAATTGACCACGTGGTCATGGACCTTCCTGCCTTCATGGAAGGGCGCCGCTAACTTGGAGCATGCGCTAAGGATACTACTGAAAGTAATACTAATGAAAGTGATCTGGTCAGGCTTGACACCTTCTCATTGCATTTGCTAATAGAAATCAAATGCTTGCGCACCACGTCCTTGCTGAGATGACCCTGAAATGATCACATTCCATGAGAACACATCTCGTTCGGGCATTTTGTCAATCACTTGGCTTGCACCCACCACATCCCCACACTTGCAGTACATGCTGACAAGGGTAGTGCCCATAAGGAGATCTGACTCAAATCCAGCCTTGATGATGCTCGCATGGAAATGCTTGCCCTGTTCCCGGCTGCCACATGCTTTCAAGATGCTCATAAAAGTGACCTTGTTAGGCTTCACGCGTGTCTGTTGCATTTGCTGAAAGTATTCGATTGCCTGTCCGCTATGCCCTTCCTCAGCTAGTCCTGCAATCATCGCAGTCCATGCAATCACATTTCGTGTATGCATATTGTCAAAAACTTGGTGACCATTCACTATACTCCTGTACTTGCAATACATGCTGACAAGAGCATTGATTACTTAGAGATCTGACTCAAATCTACCTATCTTGGTTTCGGCATGGACCCGCTCATCTTGTTCCACAGCCGCTGGGCTGGCACATGCGTTGAGGATGCTCATGAAAGTGACCTTGTTGCATACTTCGGAAGTAATGAAAAGCCTCTTCCAGCTTGACGATATATCACCAGGACCTCTTTGCCCTTTTCCAAGGCTGCCAGGCTCGCACACGCATTGTAAACGCAAACAAACGTGATATGGTTGGGCTTCACCCCTCTGCGCATCATTTGCTCATAGGTCTCAAAAGCCTCCATCCCACACCCGTGCTGTGCATATCCTGCGATCATCGTTTCCATGACACCACATTTCGTTCAACCATCCGAGCACTCATTTTGCATCTTCAATGCTCACATCCGTGTTGTGCATATCTTGCGATATTCATCGCGTTCCTTGATACCACATTTCGTTCAGCCGAACTTCTTCACCTCATACATTAAGAGATAGCCACATACGAACATGTCCAAATGTACACATATGCTAGACCAGTTTATGTCTGCAGTGTGGAGATTTTGGAGTGGTGAAAACGAGCAGGAGGAGCTAAGCAACCAGTCTGACACGATTTTTGAAAGAGGGCATTGGGATACCATGTAGCATGGCGAGGATGAAGGCATGCATGGGGGATGGAGGGCGATGCCATGCATGAGGGCTGGATGGGGATGCGGGAGAGGGCACGTCTCATGTCCTGGCAGCGGGAACATGAGGCGCGGGAGGGCCTGCCGCGCGGTGTGTGGGCGATGGAAGCGGAGGTGGGGGTGGGGTGGCGGGGGGTCCACGCTGGCTGAACCGGCTCCCTCGCATTCAACTCCAGGCCCCATCTAATGCTTGGCAATACAATACAAGAAAATATCTGTTTACCGTTTCTAGACTTGAGATGGAGGTTGTTTTTGAGATACACGATCACCTGTGTGTTAGACGTACCTGCATCAGAATTTGGGAAGTATATGGTACTAAGATTATGACTCCAACTGCTCGTATAAAAGAAGTGGATGCTATGTAAGTATCATTTTGTAAATGTTCATGTGCTTTATTACTCCCTTGCTAATTATTAATTTGTTAACCTTGTCTAAAGTATTAGATAATGTCAATGTGGAGGAGCATTATCGAGAATAATCAGAGCTGCAGGCGAGGTGCGGGCAGCGAGTCTGCTGCGAGGATTTTTTGAGATTTCTTCAACGGATGGACATTATCTTACTTAGTATGTCGGTATGGCTATTTTTCATCCAACGTTTTGTCCAAAACGGGTTTTCCTCCAGCGATTCCTAGGTCCTCTCCTTCTTCCTCTCGATCTTTTGCGGAGTATACGGTGGGGGTGGGACCCCAGGGACCTTGCGATTACGGTTGTCCCACCATCGTGATGGATCTTTGAAGAACTCATGTCAGCTCCGCTCCGTGCTCCAAGGTAGACTTTTGTGCCCGAAAATCTGCAGCATCAACATTTTGACAAGTTCATTTACGAAGGGGTGCTGGTGAGCTTTCAACAACATTCATGCTGCTTGCTTTGGGCTCCATTGGACTCTCCACAACGGGTTGGGACACCTCCAAATGGTCTCCACCAAGCTGCGTATGGAGACAATTATAGATAATAATTTCATACCTGATTCTGGGAAAAAATAGCCATACGACTATTAATGTTATTTTTTCCTACTCCGGCTGGTAAGGCAAAACTGGCCTCTCATTTTAAGATAATAGGGTCTTCAATGGGCACGTGCGATGTAGCCGGTGGGCCCGCGCATGGACGCCCGGCTCCCCAGCACCCCGCCCGCCCCGCCCGCCGCTGCGCGCGGTTGCCCAGCCGCGGGCGCGGCTGCAGCAACCGCGCCCGCGCCCCCGTCCGCCGCGCGGCCAGTCCCCCCGCCCATGAGTCCGCTGCCCTCCAGTCTTGCAATCCGCTGCTGGCCAGTCGGCTGCCCAGCAGTCTGCCAGTCCGCCAGTCTGCCCGCCAGTCCGGTGCTGGCCAGTCCGCTGCCCAGCAGTCTGCTAGTCCGCCAGTCTGCCCGCCAGTCCGCTGGCCAATCCCCTGCCATCCATTCCGCTGACGGCGCAGGATCGCCACCGTCCATTCCCATAACTTGTTGTGCTTTCGGGAACCTTCGTTTTATGGTTTGGTTCTATGTCATAAATATGGAAAATGCGGACATTTGTCGTCAATAACGTCCTCTGCTTGTGATCCGTCATAATACGTTTAGCCCCTTCGTACTGCATCCCTCATGAGAGCCTTCACAAGTTTAGTTCATTAAAGGAACCCATGGGTAACATGGGCGCGAAAATGGTGGAAGCGTATGCACATGGGGGCGTGTATTGCAGATTTCGTATCGGACGATGGGATTGTTTATGTGACCAAGTATAGCGGCTTGCATCCGTCGTGCATAAGTTGTGGAAAAGGGTGGAGAATCTGAAGAAACCCAGCTTTGTGATGGATCCACATGGTATTATATAAGGGATGGCACCACAAAAAAGCAATTTGAGTCGTCACGGAACACCATCCAGTCGTAAGGTCCTCAAACATCCACACGCACCTGCTGAATGCAGATGTCTGAGCCACGACGGGAGATGTCTGAGACAATTGCATCTGCAAATGCGCGTGGATGTTTGAGGTCCGTTGTGTCGCGAGTCTGTTCACAGTGGGTCCGCTGGCCCGTCAGTGCTCCGGATATTCCCCTTATCGCGTGCATAACAGTCAGTTTGGAGGCGGTCTGCTGGAAGTCTGTCTGTTGGGATATCAGTCTGTTGCACTTGTGAATTTGTCAGTCTGTTGTGTCGGAAGTCTGTTGCACTAAGTCTGTTTGATTTCTTATTTTCCCTCCGGTCAGTTTTTTGGCTTGTTCTCCCGCTAGTCTGGCGAAACGTCCGTCTGCTGGATAATTCTCCTCTATGGATATTAGTCTGTTGGACTGTGCATGCATCAGTCTGTTGTGCCGCGAGTCTGTTCGCAATGGGTGTGTTCGACTTTCCTGTTCTCCCCTTACTCTCTTTTGTCTTCATTCCGCTGGCAGGGAAGTGCCTCCAATATGAAGCCGCTTCGCCTCAGCAAAGCGAATAGTCCGCTGGACTGGCGGTCCGGTGGACTCTCGACCCGATGGGAAATGAGTCTGCTGCACTTGCGAGGACCGTGGATGAATTTAGTACGATGCGTTCGTTCGGTGGACGTATTCAATGCGATGACGGCGGATAGTTGGCGCCTGTGAAATCGCGCCACGTTGGCAGTGCCATGCCCGCTTTCCCCCTTCTACTTCTACTTTCTTCTCATGTTCCCTGTGCGATCGACTCCATTTTCTTCGCGCCTGTTTCTTCGCACAGTTTTGCACAGTTTTGTTTTCCTCTTTGCGTTTCCATCACCGTAACGAAAGACGACCGTTCTTCCCTAGGTGTGGAGAGTCGCGGTGAGCTGCGAAGCGTCGCAAACACGCTCGCCTTCGTAACAAGTCGAAGTTCATCGGCTCGGTGAGGTTCTCACTTGCTGCGGTGTTTCCATTCCATTCTGTGTCCTCTTCTTGCTTAGGGTGAGTCTTTTCATAGGACTTCTATCTGTCGCTCTGTCGCTGATTGTCCTTGCACCTTTGTTTCATTCTGCAGCGATGGAGGATGCTTGTGAAAAGGGTGGAGCGGACTGGGTGGATTTTGTGCACCAAACCAGACTGAAGAAGGAGCGAAGGTACTGGTACTCACCAGACGAGTTTGATCATAAAATAGTGGAAGCATTTGTAGACCTCCGCGTCCGGAAGCCCAAAAACTCGAATTGGCAGAAGGACAAGCTCTTCTGTCCCTTCTGTGAAGAGGTAATCAAGGACAAAATCCAACTAAATCGGCCTTGTGTTGACACGGGTTGCAAGGAGACTGTTGCAATGATTCCACGGGATTTCAAGCCTTGGCCGATACTGAAAGAAATGTCGATTGTCAAAGAGGCCACAATGCGCTTGCGCGGATCAGTGCTTGACCCCCGCACTTTGGAATTAGACGAAGTGCGCGCACGGTATGGCGTCCATTGTGGTGGCCCGTCAATGGAGGATTTGCAAGTGCAGGGAACGCCGGACGCTCCCAGAAAACGTAAACTGAGTGATGGGGCCCAAAAAAAGGAGAGGCAAAAAAAGGAGAAGGCTGCAAGGTCTGCTCGTGAGGCAAGGGCAAAATCCACGCAACAGACTGAACCCCGTCCTGGGCGGCAGACCCACACCATCAGTACTGATACTGAAAGTGAATCTGCTCAGGGCCTGGAAGGGGTGACAAGTCCAGTGGACATTGACTTGCCTGACCAGACTCGGCAGCAGACTCACACAAATATCGCGACCCATGCCATCGGTTTAGGGTCAAAACCAAAAACTCAACAGAGCATTAAAGGGCCAGTCTGCCCTAGCACATTGCGCCTCGTTGACTTTGGGCTTTTCCCACCAGAGTGCCCACCAATTGGGGATCCAGACTTCTTCCGTTATTTCTACAGAGTTGCCCAGTCAGGTCTGTTATGCACATTCATCCGACAGGCGGAACAGAAATGGTTGAACAGCTTTGAAGATGAAGATGACGATGATGAAGTAGAGTAGGTAATGGTCAGTCTGACCGCCCAGTCTGTTCTCTGTGCTGTTTGAGTCCATCATCGGGGTTACGTTGCCTATTCAGTCGGGTCAGTGCGCTGCGTTCTCTCCTCAGTCCGCTGGCTCACTCCGCTCGTCAGTTAGTCTGTTTTATATCGTTGCATTACTTACTGAGTCCGTTTGTCAGTCCGCAGGTCCAGTCCACTGGTATAGTCTACTAGTTGCCTCCACCCTATGTACGCACGTTACAGTCTGCTGGTCTGTGAGTCCAATCCGCTGCATGAGGTGAATATAGAGTCCACGTCCATGTTCCTGACGTCGAAGTTTTCTGCCGTGTACCAGGATGAACGTGTTTCTATTCGTAGGGCCATTCAGGCTTGGCGGATACCTAGCAATGATGCTCCTTTACAAGCGACTGCAGTACGTGCGGAAGTGGACCGCATGCGAGAGTACATATTATTGAAGTATCATGGGTCATCTGCTGCTATAGCGGCATTACATATTCAAGACGCGTCGGGGGGGAATGCGTCTGGGACAGCCGAGTCTGCCATCCAGCAGACTCCCATTCAGCAGGCCGTCATCCAGCAGACTCCCGTTCAGCAGCCTGTCATCCAGCAGACTCCAACAGAGCAGACTCCCAACGAGCAGTCTGTCATCCTGCAGACTCCTCTCCAGGAGCCCATCATGCAGCCCATGCCAATGGGAAGTCCTGTCATCCAACAGACTGCGGACCAGCAAACTGCCTTTCTCTCACATAGCACGGCGCTTTTTGCAGTTTGGCGATCGCCATCACCGGTAATTCGACCCGGAGCTGAAGACCTCACACTTCCCCGGCTTAGGGTGGGAGAAATTAATCCCCATTTGGATTGGCATAACACTACAACAAATTGCGGCTTTTACGTCTCTGTGTTATGACTGCAAATGCAGTCATGGAAGCCATTTACGACTTCCTGACTCTGCAGACGTAAAGACCTAGTCAGTTGTGACATGGCAGATATGACTCTCCAGGCTGGCTGTCACGTGGCGCCAGAGCAGCTGTGGGGGTAGTCATACACGCTGGCATTACTGAATGACTGAACGGGTCCATGTCAGCCGCTGTGTAATAGAGACACGTGCTCTCTACAGAACACGCCACATGTCAGACTGCGACGCCATCCGACTGCAGAGGAGGGAATCAGACGTCAGCATGTGTCGCATCGTGATTTTGACACGTGGTTCCTCATGTCAATTGACACGCGTCGCTGTTGGGGGTTGTAGATTTACTTTATTGTTATTATAATTACTAAAATAATTATTATAATTATTTGTTATTATAATTATTATTACTGACCAACATGGGACAGTGGCACATTATTAAATAACGAATTTTTGAAATTATATTCTTAGATAAAATATTTATTCGCTCAGATACCAAAACACACCCTTACGGGGAAGGAGAGTTTGCCTTAGTGCCTGTGCTGAATTGCATCTGCTACTGTTACCTGTTTATGGATACTTTTTTATTGTCACTTTGGCAATATCATATCAAAGTCACTCCAAACTATCTACCATCTACCCATGACCATCTACCCATGCAGGTTTCTTGTAGCTATCCTTCCACAGGGAATCATCGGTAATCTGGAGCTTGAAATCCGGCTTTCTTGGATGATCTGGACCCACACTCTTTCCCTGCTCCTTCAGCTATCCATTCCTCTGTATAGATCATGCATATATCCTTGCATTGCTGTTAGCAGCTGACAATGACAGCCTACATTTGTTCCAGCAAACACCCAACTCAACTTACCACACAAGTTCCTATTCTCAATCTGTTACTCTCTGTAATCCAACAGACATTTACCTTTTTGCCTCGGTTGTCCCACCATTGACTGGGGTCAGAAAAGTATTCATTCCACAGCTTCCCCTCATCTCCGTTAACTGTTTTTCGATACTTTCCTGTTGTCACATTGGCAATATCATGTCAAAGTCACTCCAAACTAGATTCACTCAACCAGCTAACTTGCAGACATTGAAATTTAGGGCCGGTTCTGATAAGAGGGAAAAACAGTGTGAAATGTGTTGAAGAAGGTGCCTTTATTAGCAGTGCTTGATTTTATCAATTGTGCCGCTACTCCTGCGGCTTCCAGTTCACCATCTACCCATGCAGGTTTCTTATAGCTAAATCCACAGGTAATCATAGGTAATCATGTGCTTGAAATCTGGCCCTCTTGGATGAATCTGGACCCATACTCTATCCCTGCTCTTTCAGCTATCACTGCTTCTGCACAAATCATGCATACTTCCTTGCCTTGCAGCTGATAATGACAGCCTACATTTGTTCTAGGAAACACCCAACTCAGCTTATCACACTAGTTCCTATGCTGAATTGCGTCTGCCCTCTATAATCTAACAGGCATTAACCTTTTTCCCTCGGTTGTCCCACCATTCCACAACTTCTCCTTGTCTCTGTGACCTGTTTCTGGATACTTTCCTGTTGTCACATTGGCATCATGTCAAAGTTCAGATCGACATCTAGTACAATTCCACCACGAACCTCTTTGCTATTTTGCAGGGCTGCCAGGCTTGCACACATGTTGCAAATGTAACAAACGCGATGTGGTTGCGCTGCAGTATCCCTTCCCACACCACTTGCTCATAGACCTCTCCAAAGGGCCTCCATCCCGTGCCGCTGTTGTGCATATCCTGGGATCATCATCCTCCATGCACCCCAATTTGGCATACAAGTCCACAAGGGCATAGTTCAGAACAACATTTGTTTAATTCCAGCTTGGACGATCAACATCACAAACCCCGTCTTCACTCATTGCCTACTCTAGGTAAGTGCAATTATGGGCTAGGCTGGTACCACATCTCATTCAGCCATATTATCAAAACAACCATGTATCCTTGTAGTTGCACCCTGCAACCTTGGCATACATGTCCACTACGGCAACGTTCAGAATCACATCAAATACAATACCAGCTTTGACAATATCACCGTGGACCTCTGTACCCTTTTTCAGGGCTGCCAGGCGTGCATTTGACATACATATCCACCAAGGCAGTGTTTAGAGTGACATCTAGTGGTACAATTCCAGATTTGATAATGGACCTTTGCGTCCTTTCCAGGGCTACCAGGCTCACATTTGACATACATGTACACCAGGGGAATGTTCAGAATGACATCAGGTACAATTCCAGCTTTGATGATGTCACCATGAACCTCTTGGCCCCTTCCCAGGGCTGCTAGGCTCGCATATGCATATTAACAAACACAAATGAACATGACCTGGTTTGGCTTCATCCTTTCCCACATCATTTGTTCTTAGGTTTCCAAAGCCTTACTCCCACACCTATGCTACACACACCTTACAATCATGGCAGTCCACAACACCACATCTCATTTAGCCATGTTGTCGAACTCTCCCTTTGCATCAGGCTTGCTGCACCCACATTTGGCATACATGTCCACTAGGGCAGTGGTCAGAATGACAACTAGTACAGTTTCAGCTTTGACGATGGCGCATGGCCAAGAGATATCCCAATATCCCGCTACCAATGGGTTCAATGCATACTCTTGTCACATTGGCAGTATCATGTCAAAGTCACTCTAACTAGATTCACTCAACCAGCTAACTTGCAGAATTGAACATGAAAATTTAGGGCCGATTCTGATAAGAGGGGAAAATAGGGTGAAATGTGTTTCAGAAGGTGCCTTCATTAGCAGTGCTTGATTGTATCAATTGTGCTGCTACTGCTGCGGCTTCCAATTGACCATCTACCCATGCAGGTTTCTTGTATCTATCCTTCCACAGGGAATCATAGATAATCTGGAGCTTGAAATCTGGCCCTCTTCCACACTCTATCCCTGCTCCTTCAGCTATCTATGCCTCTGCACAAAATCATGGATACAACAATCATTCCAGCAAACACCCCCAACCCTACTTATCAATGAGCAACGAGCTAACTTACATAATTCAATATGCATCTCAAGGCCGAGTCTGATGAGAGGGAAAAACAGGCTGAAATAGGTCGAAGAAGAACCCATAGAGGATTTGACCGACCATCAACCCAAAAGGACCTCTTGTGTGTGCTGCTTGTGTCTTGTAGTCAGGTAATGTCGGATTGGTCTGTGAGAACCAACACGGTGCAGATGAGCAGGCAGAGATTGAAACACGGCCTGCTAAGACCAAGCTGACTCTCCCAAGAACCTTGAAACATCAGGAAGAATACCAAATCATGGTACTAACAGGAGCCAACAGCCCACATTGGCAGGATGGACAAACTTCTTCACATCGTACATTAAGGAAAAGCCACACCTTGCCATTGCGGTTGTCGCACCATCGTGAAGGATCTTTTAAAAATCTCATGCCAACTATGCTCCGTGCTGCAAATGAAGGGCCGAGTCTGATGAGAGGGCAAAACAGGCTGAAATAGGTCGAAGAAGAAGGTGCCCTCACCACATTGTCCTCGACCTTGTGTCATGGCCCATGGAGGATTTGACTGACCATGAACCCAAGAGGACCTCTTCAGTGTGCTGCTTGTTTCTGTAGTCAGGTAATGTCGGATTGGTCAGTGAGAACCACCACGGTGCAGCTGAGTGGGCAGAGATTGAAACACGGCCTGCTAAGACCAAGCTAACTCTCCCAAGAACCTTGTAAACATCAGGAAGAATACCAAATCATGGTACTAACAGGAGCCAACAACCCACATTTGCAGGATGGACAAACTTCTTCACATCGTACATTAAGAAAAAGCCACACCTTGCGATTGCGGTTGTCCCACCATCATGAAGGATCTTTTAGAAACTCATGCCAGCTCTGCTCCGTGCTGTAAAATTAGGGCCGAGCGGGTAGAGATTGAAACACGGCCTGCTAAGACGAAGCTAACTCTCCCAAGAACGGCGGGCTCCCAGCCGAAACCTCCTTGCACACATACCGTAGCGTTTCTAGGGTTGCTTGCTCCAAATGCGAAGGTTGATCCAACTGCGGGCCTCCCATGCATGTTTGCCCTCTCTCCCGCTTGCTCGTTCTAAGTCCCAACCCTCTCTCTCTCTCCCTCCCGCTCGCTCTAAGTCTGTTCACGCTACCGTGATGGGCAACTTTTTAAGTTTTTAAACCTTCTTGTAAACCCTAAAAGCCCCTCTTTGATTTTTTTTCTTTTTTTTCTTTTCTTAAAGGAAACCACAGGTCCTTGAGGAGGGGGGAAAATTCACCCGCCTTCATTTATGGGCCATAAGACGTACAGGACGATCAACGCCCAGACATACTGTCACGAACAATCCCACACACGGGATAAGGCAGCGGGTTTGAACCCCAAACCACCAGGGCGACACACTGTGCACTTACCAGCCGATGTGTTTTTTTTTTTTTTTAAATTGCATTTTGTTTTTTTTTTAAATTGATTCTAGTGGTCAGAGTCTCCGTTTTTTCAAAATATAAATACTCATATATTTTATATATAACCAGAAAAGCATGTGTTGACATGTGCAGTCATGTAGTGATTCATCCATGTGATGATCTGGCAGAATGCATTAGAGTGAGAGTCATGAAGTCATATGTCTTTCTAGCAATATACACACGTCATTCTAGTGTAGCCATGACCGTGACTGGTAGTCATATCTGCCATGCCAATATTCGTGGTCAAACATGTTTGACCTGTGTTCCATAGAGTCCGGAGCCATGCAGTCGCATATACGCCTTCCCCAGACCTGCATTATGACTTCAAAAGCATTTTACGACTGCAAATGGCATTTCTGCCACAAATCTGTCATGACTGCGCACCCATGGGAGTCGTAAAAGCCGCAATCTGTTGTAGTGTAATGAGCTCCACCGGATTGTTGCGGACCGCCGGTGGTCATTTGTACCCTTTCATTATTCCATGGAGTTTTCTATTGAGGAAGCCAACCATGTTCTAGAAGCCGCCTCTGCTGTTGCCATTGAGGCCACAAGTGACCAAAATGCGCCGCCTCTACTTGTGCAGCTGATTCTCATGGATGACCCACGGCCTGAAGACCTCAGACATATGCCTATGGCACATCCAACCTTTGGGGTGCGAAGAAAGCACTAGTTCGGATTGACTGAGGAGGACTTTGAGCGCATGACAGCTTCCTTCCTACAACACAGATGGATGCAATTTGGCAATTTCCGCTCATACAACAAGTTGATGAAGGATCTGCATAGTTTGAGGATGGACTTACTCCATGGAACAGACCATTCACCAGAAGTTTGTGGTGGATGACGCATTGCACTGTTTTGCATTGGTGATGGAGCGAGCAGTATTCGACATTGTTTTGCAGAATCCCAATGTC
This sequence comes from Takakia lepidozioides, assembly GCA_030704615.1. NCBI lineage: Eukaryota > Viridiplantae > Streptophyta > Takakiopsida > Takakiales > Takakiaceae > Takakia > Takakia lepidozioides. The sequence continues at coordinate 61,134,992 of CM060734.1, forward strand.
TTCAAAGTCCTGTGGTGTGGGATCCCAACTGAAGACCGCATCGGCGCCATTGCTCATCTCGATGGAGCATGCCTGTGCCGGCAAATCAAGGACATTGGCCTCGTCGGAAATCTCTTGGAAGGTAAAATGTTATGGGCAACTTTCGTGTTTCAGCTCAATTTCTTTTGCCAACTTTTTTAGAAGTTCACATTTGCATAAATATGTGTTGCAGGGCGAGTTGATCTGGGAGACAAGCAAGTGCAGGCTGCTTTCGACTCTTTTGCCAGAGGTGCAAGGGACCTTGTCCTGGCTTTACAAGGAGTTCGGGAGACTGTCCAGCAGACTGGCCACAAGAATGTCGAACAACATATTCCCCACGACACATGTGGGCAGACTGCCCAAGTGCTGGAGACCGAGCATGTGCACCAGACCGTCCCGGGTAATAGGCCGGATCACTCCCAGCAGACTGCCCCGCATACACATACTCAGTATGTGCAAACAGTACTGAGCGGGCAGCGAACTTTGCAGACTTTGCAGCAGACCGGAGAACAGACCGGCCAACAGACTGCCCCTCAGCCGACTGTGCAGCAGACCAGCAAACATGGCCACCAGATTGCCCCTCAGCAAACTGTATAGCAGACCGTTCAGCAGACCGACGAATCCAGCCAGCAGATTGCCCCTCAGCAGACTGTGCAGCACACTGGCGAACCCACTCAGCAGATGGCCGAGCAGACTATCCAGGAGACTAACAGCCAGTTTGTTCCCTGGATTGTGCAATAGACTCGGATGCACTGGCCTCACCGGGACCCTGTGGACGAATTTCTGCTGAGTTCCCAACAACATGTTTTTGGATCTGCCAATATGAGTGTTTTGACCGAGTCCACTTTTCCCCCAGGCACATTCACTGACGACGTCATCAGGTCACCGGTAAAGCATTTTTATCCAACTCCCCGTGGCCTGCCTTCTATGACCTTCCAGGTTAGTCCCGTTTTCGTGCGCTCAGTGGCGAAAGCCATAGATGAGTCTTACGTAATGACCGAACTCAATCTGGGAACGCAAAACCGTATCGTAGATCTTACAGAAGAGTCTGAGGAAGCAATTGCCGGTGGGTCTTCCATACATGTTCTTGATGTTTCCCAAGTCCATGGAGATCCGAACACCCAGCCGGCTGTCCACCAGACTGACCAGCACACTGAACAGTGGACACATGGAAGGACTGCCGAGCAACCTGTGGCGGGGCAGCATACTGTCTTCATTGATGAGCAGATTGAACCGCAGACTAACCAGCAGACTGCACACGTCACAGATGGAAGGACTGACCAGGATGGCTCGGAGCGGCAGACTGCACAGCTCAGCTCTGACTGCACAGTTCAGATTGCACGGCCTGACCAGCACACTGCACACTTCACAGAGGGAAGGACTGACGACCAACGTGCCACCGAGCACATTGCCCACATTGAGGAAGAGACTGAACCGCAGAATTGCCAGCAGATTGCACAGTTCACAAACGAAAGGACTGACGAAGAACCGGCGGCCGAGCAGACTGCCCACATTGAGCAACAGACTGAACATGCTGGCAGGCACACTGACAAGGAACCACATGCGGCGCAGACACCGTCTGGTATAGCGCTGGATTACATGGAGTCTGCTCCCTCACCCCTTGGGCAGGTTGTGCCATTTCCTCTTTCAGCACTGTTGTTTATGTTTTAGCACATTGTGAAATTGGGCTAATTCGACATTTTGCTCGGTATCCTCACAGGATGTTCGTCCCTCCGTCGGCAGACTGTTTACTTCTGAGGACATGACATCTTCCGCCCATGCTGCAAACGTGGGATCGACAACCAAGAAAGGTGTGGGGGTGAGCACGCCCCCCGATGCGCAGGTCAGTTCTACGCATGCGACCCATGAAGCTACAAAGACAGGTCCAGCAAGTGTAAACAAACCTGCTGACCAGCCTCTGTTGCGAAGTAGGGCGGCAGCGCTGCGTTTGTCTGCTCTATCCAGCCCGCCTACAGCTGTCCCTGCTTCCCAGGGGAGAGGCAAAGCCAAGAAGCGGACTGTCGTGGACCATGCTGAGGAGGTCGAGGAGGGTCCGAGTACCAAGAGACCGGCGAAGAAAAAGTCTGGCGTCTTTATGAACAAGAACCGCAAGCTGGCCTTGGACATGGACAAAGATGTGGGTCGTTTCCTGGAGCAGCACAGGTGAGTACTGTGCTCAGTCTCCTCGTCTGTCTTTGTCATTAAGTGTTTTGCGCTCTGTTGTGGTCAGTCTGCACGCTGGTGCTGGTTTCATCATTGTCTGTTGTGGTTAGTCTTGTCAGTCTGATGAATTGTTCAGCCTGTAGAGTGTTTGGTACCATGTCGTGCGCATACATATCGCTACACAACTACATCGCTGTCCAAACCACACCACACAGATATGCACAATAAAGTAGTCTGCCACAATGATAAGAAAACCAAAGAACACACTGTTGACACAAAACATGAAAACCAAAACCATCACTCTTTGAAATAGTAGTCGAGCCAGGGGCACCCCAAGCTATGGGGACTCCACCCCACAACAACCTACACTCCCATCATGAGTACACTCAGATCTAAACGCATGCAGGAGCTCGGTCGCGCAGGCTCAACTCGAGAGAGGTGAGCCGCCCGACTGCCGCTCTCGTGAAGATAAGACGGGTCAGGTGTCAAACTAAACTTGACACCTGATTTAACACTTGACCTAAATCCAAGTGTTAAATACAAATAACTAGCTTTATTCTAGCTAGTTTCACACTGTGCTTATTTAACTTGACAGCTGTCGTGCGCATACGTATCGCTACATAACTACATCGCTGTCCAAACCACACCACACATATATGCACAATAAAGTAGTCTGCCACAATCGCCCCCCTAGCTGGTGGATAGGTCCCTCTAACTCCAGATAGCTACAAGATGTAATAGCCACAGCCGTACTAAGTCCTCTATCACTGTCCCTATCGTGCTCAAACTCTATCAACCAAGAGGCCGGGTACAAGAGTAGCCCCATCGTTAGTCGCCGTCTTGCAATTTGTGAACTTGAGCCAAGATCTCGTGTGTTCAAGGTCTCCTAGTAGCTTGGCCTTGAATTTCTTGTTAGCCTTCCATGGTTGTATCCACTCCCACTATCCAATGCAATGTGGACATAACCAATCCCCATCCGGAACCATCTCAAGAGGTGGAATCAAGCATCCCATATGCCAACCTCTAGAGCATCGATCACACACCAGCATGGTGGCCGCCCCTCTAGCAGACCCACACAACATGCACCTCAAACCTGCAGATACCACTGCCAGGTTTGGGTCAATCCTGCCATCAACATTCGGAAGGTGACATGGCGCACAATTACGCACATGGTCCTTCCAAGTTATGCCATCCCGACCCTCCAAGACCAAGACGCCTGAGGGCAAGACCTCTCGAACCTTCAAAATAACACGTCCTGCAGTCACATCCAGGGTCGTAGGAGCAGTCTGCTGCAGATAGACATAGTCACCAGGGTTGAATCTCCGAACCCCAGGACGATAGCCCCCACCACGTATGGTAGCATATCTCAACATATCACGGTGTTGTGCAATGGCAAGGTTTTCGAAAGCCATGGGCACGTGCCCACACGTCCGGATCGTCAAGGTTAAGAACTGCAGCAGCTTCTCTGCGAAAGGATGCAGGCAAATCCGGCTCTCGGCCAAAGAGAAGAAAGTATGGTGAGAAGGAGGCAAGTGATGCTTGCTTGCTGAACCTGTAGCCCATGGCTAACCAGGGTAACTGAAGGTCCCAATCTTGTAGGTGTCCCTTCTGCAAGCCATACTTGCGCAAACCCCTCTTTACTGTCTTAACAACTTTCTTTGCCAAGCCATCGGCCTCAGGATGATCCCGAGAAGTGGTGCGGTGGTCTATCAAGGCCTTGTCACACAAAGCCTGAAACTCCCCCAAGAACTCTCTCCCTTGGTCCGTGAGTACCTCAGTTGGAGCACCGAATCGGCTAAGCACACAATCCAAGAATGCATACGTAGCTCCCTCACTAGCCTTATCAGGCAATGGAACCAACTCAATCCACTTGGAGAAGTGCTCCACCATCACCAACACGTACTTGTTGTGGCGCATGGTCAGTGGCAACAGCCCTGCGAAGTCAAGACTCCACCTGTAGCCCAATCCCATGATCGGAAGAGGGTGCAATTGTGGAGTAGGGGCGTTGAATGAAGCACGCACCCTGTCACACACCATGCACCTAGCCACAAATTGTTGCACCTCTGTGTGCATACCACGCCACCAATACTGCCCCTGCAGTAGACTATGAGTCACCCCAAAATGCCCCAACTCCTCATGGGCATGCCGCACTAACCGTGCCCGCTGTGTTGGGTGAGGCACAATCCTCACTCGACCATCCTCCCACACTCAGAGCAGGTGTGTCCCCTCCCACCTGAACCTCTTGGCTCGTTGTAGGATCCGATCCCTCTCTTTGGTAGTCACAGTGGCTGTCGTGTCTCTAGTGCGGAGGTAGTCCAACACAACTGAATCCTCATGTATATCTTTGGCGCCACCTTGCTCATTGCTGGCCTCAGGGTCCTCAGACACTTGATCCACAGTTATCCGTGTTGCAGGTCCAACCTGGCCTTCCGCTGCCAAGATACACAGAAATGCAGATGCATGCCATCCGGGCACCATCTCCTCGTCCGTCTCACCATGCCACCGAGCTCCAGTGTCATCCTGTTGGCTCGTGCATGGATTGCGACTCAACCCATCTGCATTGCGATTGACCAAACCCGGTCGATGCACCACCTGAAAGTCATACTCTTGAAGGATGAGTGCCCACCGTGCAAGCTTCCCCGTAAGCTTGTCTGACTCCATCAACCACTTGAGTGGTTGGTGATCCATGACAAGGGTGAAGAGATTGCCGTATAGATAGCACCTGAAGTGTGCCACGGCCCACACTACAGCTAAGCATTCTCCTTCATATGAGCTATACTTAGACTCTACAGCGTTGTTCGAGCGGCTAGCATAAGCCACTACGAACTCTCTTCCCTCATCATCCACCTGTGTGAGCACCGCTCCAAGCCCCAACATGCTCCAATCTGTATGCAGCTGAAAAGAACGCCCCCTGATAGGTTGTCTCAAGATGGGCGCCGAGGTCAACCTCGCCTTGAGCTCTTGAAAAGCTTGTTCTTGCTCATCTTCCCACTGCCACTCCTGGTCCACCTTGGTCAGCTTGGTTAGAGCCTTTGCAATGGCACTAAATCCTTTAACAAACCGTCTGTAATAGTTTGCTAACCCCATGAAAGCTCGAACTCGGCTCACATCCGTGGGGCGTGGAACCTGTGCAATGGACTCTACCTTAGTCTGCTGTACCCCCAATCCTCCAGGATATATCATGTGACCCAGATACTCAATCTGGTTGTGGAAAAACTTGCACTTGCCTGGATGTAACTTCAATCCGTGCGTCCTTAAGCGCTCAAATACCCCCTGAAGGTGTCTCTCATGCTCCTCCACCGTAGCACTAAAGATGATGATGTCATCTATGTAGCACCGAGCAAACTCCACCCCTGCTAGAATCCTGTCCATGACTCTTTGAAACTCAGCGGGAGCGTTTTTAAGCCCAAATGGTAAGAACCGCCACTGGTATAGGCAATCCTTCCTGTGCTCATTGATCCCCCAGAATGCCGTCTTTTGCTTATCCGCCTCCTTGATCGGCAACTGGTGATATCCGGATCGTAAATCCAACGTGCTAAAGACCTTGGAATGCCCAATGGCATCAAAGATCTCCTCTGGTGTCGGCATGGCATACCTATCGGACTTGGTCTGACGATTTACAGGCCGGTAATCACCGCACATACGTCTCTCCGTCCAATTGCCATAGACATCCTTCTTAGCTGGCATCACTGTGGCTGAAGCATACTCTCCACCAGAGAGCTCCACCAAACCTGCCTCCCAGAGATCTTGAGTCCTCATCTGAATCAAAGACCTCTCCATGTCACTGTATCTATAGGGTCTCCGAAAGATTGGCGTGTCAGTGGCCAACTCAATACGGATCTCTTGACCCTTCAGTGCTCCCAAGTCCTTCAAACTGTAGGTAAAGCAATTCATGTAAGCCCTCAGGAACCGCCGTATATGTCGTCTCTCTCCTCCAGTGACAATGGGTCCAATGTCAGGCTCCCAATTGTCCTCCGTAACTGCAACCTTAAGTCCAGCAGACTTAGAGGTAGGAGACGCATCCCGTGGTTGCTATGCTGCAACCTCTTGAGCAGTACTCCCTTCCTGCTCAGTCAATGACAAGGCCTCATCCTGCCTCATCATCTCATCATTGAGAACCTCCTCAACCCGAGAAAAATCACCAACCTCATCCATCACAGCTACCTTGGCTGCCAACTCCCTTTGGACCTCGAGCACCTCCCATGTGTGCCATGGATGTCTACACCCCGTGGTCCTCACCGGCTCGCCCCCACTCGCTGCCTGTACCGTCTCGGTAGGCAGAGAGACCATGAAGGGGAGTGCACTCCGCACTCTACGTTGCTCAGCCATAGCCAAGCTGATAATCCAGGTCAAGCAATTGAGATCCATTGCTTGCCCCAACACCTGACGCCGTGATGCCTCAGAAAGAGAAGGCACCGCCGTGGTCCCAGTGGAAAACCCCATAGCCCGCTCTCGCTCGTCGGCATTAGGCTCCACTAACTGCTGCAACTGAGCATCCCACAGGAGGCCAGGTCCACCATCCCGAAAAGCATGGGATCCTGGGAAGCTGAGCAGTGTAGGTAATGCTGCTTGTGGTTGACCCACCCTGTTGACCACTGCCAAAGGCGAACGGTCATTATGTCTCACACGTTGAAACTGCCTCCCTGTGTCCAAAATGTTGTCCACTGTGAGGTGTGCTGGCCGTTGCACCCCATCAAATGCACGCTTGAGCAGTACGGGTGGCATCAAGTTAGTCCACCAAAGCCGTGGACGATGAGCCCGTGACCCCACTGCAGCTGCATCCAGCAACACTGCTGACCCAAGCCACGACCGGACTTGATGCACACTGGCCATCACCCTGGCCCGAGAATCACCCATCAGTGGCACATTCTCCAAGATGTATGCTGGAGATACAGCTTGATGAAGCTGCAAGTGGCACAAAACCCGCACCATCTCTCAAAACAGACCCGTCCTCGAGTCTCGCAATCCATTGCCTTGCCCGGCTGATGAATGCCCTTGGCAGGGCCAACCTGCCACTACCAGATCAATGGAGCCAACCTGCTCCAAATCCCGCGCCCCCAGCAAAGAAATGTCTGCTGGCAAGGCTTCTTGGTATCCACGAACTGCAGACACCGGCAACAACTCAGGGTACTGCTGCACCATCTGAGCAACATGGCGCAGTGAGACGCGTCGTGCAGTCTCATCCCTCTCCACATACAGGTAACGTCGAACTCGTACACCTGCCTGCAGCACTGCAGCCAATCCAGTGCTGATCCCGCCAAACAAGTCCAGAAGGCATATGCCTTCATCCGGGCACTGCCACACAATAAGTGTGGTGTCCAATGGCAACAACTGAGGTGGTCCTGGTGCAATCACCGCACTCTCCTCCTCTCCTGACGGTACGAAAGCTTCTATCCAAGCTTGTTGCACCCGTCCATCAGCAGCCTGCTGCAAATCCTTGCTCGTACCCCACAATGGAGTGTGAGCAACCATGGCAGGCAACTCCGCCATACCATGCATGTCATCCTGCTCTGCCGGAGGTGGCACATCCTCTGCATGAGCATTGCCTTCCAGCAACTCGCCAGGCCAACTAACTGCAGCTGTGAAGGTGGCTAGTGTTGGCATCTTGCCCCGCTGGACAGCCGCCATACCCCCAATGAATGTCACAGGGAGCTGTGCACGACGACCATCCCCTGACTGCCATCCAGGCTTGTAGGATGCTGACTCCTCCCAAAAGTCCAGGGTGAAGCCCATGGGGTATAACACTGCCCCACCAACGAGGACATCGTAAGAGACCGCGTCTGTCACAATGGCCTTAGCTCGCATCACTGAGCCATCTCTAGGATGATCCGGCTGTAGTCTAATGGCCAACTGATGCCGTGTCATGCCTCGAGCCTGCTCTGATCCTCCCAGAGATGTCTGTATCTGGAAAGGACAAGGCTCCATATCTGCCTCCATGAGGCCCAAACCTGCAATAGCAGCTCTGCCCAACATCAGTGGCTGAGCTCCCGAGTCCAACAAGACCCGAAGTGGCCGGTACTTCTTGCCTGCCGGTCCACTCAAAGTGAAAATGCCTCTCTGGTTGTCTAACAAGACAACTCCAGGTGTCACCGTGGCGCGCTCAAAGGCTGGCCTAGCTGGCAGCTCTGTCAACCTGGCAGCTGCAGCTTGCCATGGCGCAGCCGTGGCAGTCTTGACCCTCAAATCCGAGGATCCCTCTGCCACTACACCTTCCACTAACTCCGCAGAAGATGAAGTGACCTCCCCACTCTCACAGAGTGTTACTGCTAGTCTGAACAGTGCAACTGGTCTCACCCCCGGTGTCGCAATCATTGTTGCCGAGAACAGTGGGGCCTGACACACAGAGGTGGCTGCCCCCAATAACACACCGGCCGCACTAGCCTTGGCAGCAGGAGTCAATGCTGCACGTGTAGCTCTCCCCAATGGCATAGTAACCTCCGCCTAGGTAAGAGTCGGGCGAGAACTAGGTGCCATGGATGGCGTCGACACAGTCTCCGCCAATGTGAATGACTGAGGAAGCCTCGTCTGACGGCTTGCCTCCCCACGCTGTGGATCCAATTCCACCTCTGCACCTCGTGGCTCAGGAACTCGTGATGCTCCTCGAGTCACGGCTGTAGCAGACTCCACCTGCTCTAGTGGTAGCGCTGCTCCGCACATGACTCCCATGCCTTCCATATCTCCTCCCTCAGGAGCAGGAGGTGGACCATCCCGCCTGGGAACTGGTACCGCCTGAACTATAGCCATGGCAGCGAGCCTCTGCTCTAGCTGCTGAAGCCGGTTGGCCATGCCTTGGTTAACACCCTGACCACCGCGTCCTTGGCCATGTTGAGCTTGCCCTTGGCCTGCACCTTGTGCCCGACCACCTCGTCCTCTCTGGGCTGGTCCACCTCGCCCCCAGCCACCATTGTTCCCTTGGAACTGGCCTGGGCGCAACTCAGGATGCAAGTCATAACACTGGGCATCTCCATGCCCATACTTGCCACAATGCCCACACTGCAACTGTGCAGGCTGTGCTTGTGCCGGCCTTCTGCCACTCTCTGGGCAATCTCTTTTGACATGGGGTCCTCCACATGTCCAACATATCACCCCTGGTTGTTGTTGGCCTGCAAAAGATGCCACGGGTTTCTGCACCCGAGGTCCCCTATAAGCTCCATGGAACTTGGGCTGGGAAACCTTGCCCCCCTGACCACGCTGCTAGGCAGTACCTTGTGTCTGTGGGCTGGCAGCTGCGCCTCGTGCAGGCATGTCCTTGCCAAATCCAATGGTAACAACTCGCTCCTCCACCATGTTGAGCTCAATCCGCTCAGCCAGCAGAAACACATTTGCTAATGTGGGTTGGGCTGCTTGTAATAGGGTTGCATCTCGCACCCTTCTCTTGAGCTCCTTATCCAGAATTCCATACCAAAATTGGATTGCCTGAGCTTCAGTAACCCCTTGGGTCACACTTATCAAGCGCCTCATACGAGTGTACGCCTCTCGCAGGCTCTCACTGGGTTTGCGCTGGAAGTCTTGCAAACTTCGCAGCTTCTCTGTCCGTACACCTTGGTAGTTCCTCCGCAACTCCTGGAAGAACTCCACCACCGGGTTGAATCTAGGCACATGTGTTGTAGTCGTGGCAGGAGGAGTAGTAGCACCTTTTGAACTGGTACCACCTGCAGAGAAGTACCAGCACTACTTGCTCCACTACTAGTGCAGGCAGTGGGAGCTATTGGTACTGATGCAGCTACTGGTCGCGTCGTGCCTCGAGTAATGGAGACGTAGTCAGGTGACCAATACATCCTCCACTCCTCAATCTCTGCTTCATGTCCTCGCCTGAACTCGTGGTAATCGCCCATAGGCGGGCCTTCCAAATGCTGGAACAGCCCCTTCCACGCCATGAATGGGGTGAATAGTTGTGGGTTGCGCATCTGCTGCAAATCACACCAGCTGTCGAACTCCTGGGTAAAGTCATCGAACTCGATTGTGCCCACAGCTCCAGAGTACCTACGAGGCCCCTTGGTAGCTCCATACATCTCCTCCATGTCGTCCCACAACAATGACGAATGAAAGTGCACACCTGTTGATGAAGCCTCCGAGTCTGTGTCTGACTCTACAGTAATTGAGGGTGGCGGTGAAGGTGGTCTGATCCGAATACCTCGTCTTGTGAACCCACTCTCACTGTTACTGCTTGTAGCCGTACTCCCCTCAAAACCCTTGGGTAACTCCGTAATGACACTCACAATGTGCACCTCCTCCACGTGACACTATAAGGCTCTAGTACTAATCTAATAGTGACACAGGTGGGCACCTGTTGCAGTTTAAGGGTCATATCCCAATGGCTCAGGGCACCTGCACCTGCATCCACCGCAAGAACTCCTATGGTTGGCTGGTCATCAACCCAGCCTCACCATAGAAGAAACACTGGTGGTCTTGCTGGTCATCACTCCAGCCTCACCTCCGACAGCATACTCTAGGATTGACCGGTGATCAAATCCGGCCTAATCCCTATGAAAGCAAGCGCCCACACAAAACCAACATGGCGCACAGTCAAGCATGCAGGTGTTGGGGGGGATCCAAACACAAGAAATCAAAACATCAACACCCCCACACCAAAATCCAGCTGCAATGCTGATCCTGCAGAATAGCCCAGCCCAAAACCCGGACTGACTGGCCTCCACCAAGAGAGGCTTTGGCAACTACAAGTACAAGGTAATGAAAATAGTACAGAGATGGAGGGGAAGAATAGAAGCCCGACCAAGCAAGATCTAATCTTGATCTATGCTATCAACTGCCAGACTTCTCTCAAAGTGCCTCGCTCTGCATGATGGTAAGGTGTAGGAGGTATATCTATGTCCAGAAACCTGCCACTAACCTTGTCCCAAGCTACAGTAGCTCGCTCTAACCAACCCTCCTCCTCTTTCTGCCAGGTAGAGACAAAGCAACACTCTGCTATCTCCCGCTCACTGAACACTAAAGAAAACAAAGGTAGGGTCTGATAGTCTCTCAACTCGAAAGCTTTGAGACGGTTGCGGGTGTCCTCATTACGAATGACTGCATCTCCTTCACGCACAACAAACATGTCATTGCAAATGAACCCCCGCTCGTGGTTGCCCTGTGCAGAGCGTGTCCGACTGCAACACTGTCTGATTGCACAAACTTGTGCAGCTCCTGCTCCTCTGCTCCAGTACACCACGGCCTTGTGGCTGAACACCTTGGTACCCGGGGCTGTATTTGGCTGTGTTCCAAGCCTAGCTTTCACCCACTTTGGTATTTCACTTACAGCTGCAGAACTGCTGGCTCCAACAGAGTTCTGATTGTCCAAGGCGATATTGAGGCCCTCAACGCCAACTACAGCAGTCTGTTGTCTACTGTTAATGCCTGACTCCCAGTATGCAATCAACTCGTCCAACTGTTCTCCACTCAAATCAGTCTGAGTTCCTTGGGAAACATAAATCCTGTCCCCTTGTGTGCACAGGCTAAGAGAAGAGACCTGCCCTTCAATTACGTCCTCATTTCCCCCAGCCATACAAGGAGTACATCCACAGATTTGTCTCTCATATAGACCAGCACAGGTTCTAGAAACAGAATTGTGGATCTTTCATGACACACTCACACTCTAAAAACTCCATAGATTTTTAGCAGAGTCCTAAAAACAAAAATATCTAGATAGGTAGATATCCCCTTTCTGCAGCTATCCCCCCAAAAACTGAGTCAAACAGAGTCCATTTGACAAAGATATGACCAATTTGGCTCTAATCAAAAGACCAAACAAATACAAAGAAAACTCTTTTTTTTATTAAAAAAAATACTTGTCTTGGTTCCCTGTTCCCTGGTTATCTACGGGTTCCCAAACATGTTCATGTAGTTCTCACAGTCTGGATTCACCCCCTCCTTCGTTCTGTGCTCTTATGTTGTGGCAGTGCGTGGGATGTGAAGGTCGGTGATGCGGGTCTTGGCCTTTCTGTCAAGGAGAACGTGAGAAGGCTTCAGATCAGTACACCCTGTGCTCCGGGCACTCAGGATGCAGGTACGCCAACGCGCGTTTGTTACACCGATGGCAACGTTGAGTCGATCCCTTCAGCTCATATCCCGCTCATACACCAAGTGTCACCTGGTGAGTTCATAGTCTCCCACTCTCATGCTTTCCTGCAACAAACACGACCTTGAGGTTCAATCCTCCAAAACTGAGGATCGCCAGCCTGGGGAGGTTGACACTGTCAGAAAGGCGCCCCTCCCGTCCAGCAAATGGCCTAAGATCTGGTGACCTCGTCAATCCTCCCCTGGACTGCTCTTGCTTGGCTTTCTCACAGCTGCCTGCACCTGTCACTGTGTTTCTGCCTTGACATTTGACTACCCTCCCAAGAATGTAGAAGTCCCTAAGATTCTCCGTCTGCCGCTGAAGCACTGTGGCAGTCAGGCTTGCCCTGGTGTCACCTTCCACCTCCCCACCTTTCTTCAGGGCTTCAATCACTCTTTAAACTGCTCGTGTTATGGACAGCCCCAACAGACTGAATGTGGTTAGTAATGGGGGGTGTTTTCTGGGTAGTGTGATGAGCTCAAGGTTCGCTTTGGGGAGCCTTGATACTGATCGGGTTGCTGGTGCGGTCGTGACGGAATTCCGCCTGGGATGTGGACGTGGGCTGACCGTTGCATGTGGCTGTCGAAGAAAAAGGAATTGGTCCGTGAGAAGCCTGAAGAAGCGCGGTCTTACTTGCTTGCATCAATACAAGTATTGCCCATTTAATTTCCTCTCCTCTTCCCTACATCTCTCCCCACCTTAGCTCCCGGAAGAACTGTCCCCCAGTCTGTATGTCTTCTCTCCTTCTGTGCGTTGCCTACCGGTTTTTTACGCACGGGAAAGCAACAACACAACCAAATGCAAACTACAGACTCTAGAAGAGAGAACGGACTAACAGGCGAAAAACTCAAGCCCGTGACGTTCTTCCTAGAGAAGCGACCCTGCCACCCATTCGCCAAAAACAGGGTCTTCTGACAAGTAGCATAAGGACGGACACTAGATGCCACAACAACTGTACTCAGCACTGGGGCATGAGTTCCACCTTCAGCAACATGAAGACTCTTATCTCTCCAGCGTACTCCGATACCATCGCTCCGACATCCAAGCCACTGCCTTTTGCGAGTCAAACACGGAAATTTCCCTCTACAAAACCCGCTATCAGTGCAATTCTCACGCTTCCCCGTCGTACACACGCCCCGGTCACACAAGAGGGCTTCGCAGGAGCTTTCCTCCCGTCCGCCATCTCACTTGCGTGGTATGAACAAGAAAATGGTGCTTGCTGGTCTACAGTCTATTCCTAAGTAGACACTGCTCATCACACATGCCTGACTCGGGCACACCCTGCAGAACTTCGGAGCGAATCCCCCGCGCAACAGTCGGGATTTGACTGACACGTCGGTGCTGCAGCAACAGCCGCTTGGCACCTTCAGTTATCAGAGGATTGCGACATAGCCTGTTGTGTAAACCGAGCACACAACCCAGTTGACTAGCATCTCAACCCAGCCTTTCCCTCTCAGTGGAGCCTCCCTGACAATGAGAGCACATGACGTGGTTACAGAGTTCGTCTCCATGCGCGCAGGTGCAGTGTGAAGAAGCTTGAAAGGGCAGGCAGCCATGGCCGAGTTGCTGCCGTGCTTCAACCCCACTCTACCTATAACCCCCAAGTCCCACATTGCGATGAGGATGTGGAGAAACTCAAGCTCGCGCGTTCTATGCTCATTGCTTGAACTGTGTACAAGACCATGACCATCTATATTATAATAATGATGGTAAAAAAACAAAAAACATATCTAGCTTAGCACTGGAAAACTAGATAGAGCTCAGCTCTCTCGAGTGATAAGAAAACCAAAGAACACACTGTTGACACCAAATATGAAAACCAAAACCATCACTCTTGAAATAGTAGTCGAGCCGGGGGCCACCCCAAGCTATGGGGACTCCACCCCACAACAACCTACACTCCCATCATGAGTACACTCAGATCTAAACGCAGTGCAGGAGCTCGGTCGTGCAGGCTCAAAGCGAGAGAGATGAGCCGCGCGACTGCCGTCTCTCGTGAAGATAAGACGGGTCAGGTGTCAAACTAAACTTGACACCTGATTTAACACTTGACCTAAATCAAGTGTTAAATACAAATAATAGCTTTCTTTTAGCTAGTTTCACACTGTGCTTATTTAACTTGACAACCATGTTGACGTCAGTCTGTTTAGTACATGAGGCTTCACGAAGGATGGTCTGCTCTGTGCAGGATGGGTGCTCGGTTTGGCAAAGCACATGCTCTGCACGTGAAGGCGGGTAATTCCATGCTGATGTTTTTTGAAGGGACCCACGGTTTGAATGCGGACTGTCGCCGGATGACATAAAGGCGGTCCAGAAGGTTGAGTCGGAGTGCACAGATAGACTCCTGGAGCTGTGGTGTCGATTCTATGAGAAGTCGGTTGAGGTTGTTTTCACCAATATTATTGCTGTTCTTCCAACGTCGACGTGGACGGTGTTGAAGTCATTGGGGGTGGGGCAACATGAAAGCCTTCTGGAGGTCTTGAAAGATTGCCTCAACACTGAACGACTGGGCAAGGACTTGAAAGAGTGCGATTTCATTTTGGTGCCAATTGGGGACGAGTAAGAACTCTTCTGAGTCTACTGAGACTGTCTCTTGAATCATAGTCTGGTTTCGCAGTGTCGTCTTGACTCTGAGCGATTAAGTTGACCTCTGTATTTGTGCAGTGGATGGGGTTTGAAGATTGAGTCTGCTGAGTGGTCGGTCTGCTGAGTCTGCCCATCATGATTGTGCAATGACGCCATGTTGTTTGATACCATTGCAGGGGGCACTGGAGTGTTTGTATCATCGACCTCCGCAAGGGCTGTTACACTCACCTGAACTCTATCAGGGACTCGCATAAATGTCCCTTTGTTCTAGGGTGGATTCGGAAGCTTCATGCTGAGTGCTTAGGGTACTCGATGGACTCACCAGAGTGGCATGAGATTGTCCAAGCATTTCAGTTCCACGCGCCTGATGTGCCCCAACAACCATTCAGCTAGGAGTGTGGCTTTTACGTCATGTCATTCATTCAAGTGTTTTATGAGTGGGTAAAAGTCAGAAGCAAATCTCCAAGACTGCAAAGCCAAGAGGATGAACACCTTTCACGAAGGACTGGTTTACTTTCAAGTTTGCACTTGGGCAGCGAATGCAGTGTGCCCAGTATATCGTGCGGGGGTTGGACAATGTAGAGAAACTGCTCTCATGAGTATACTTGTCATGTGAAAGTTATGTACCGAAATAAAAAATGCGAGTCTTTTCGCTTACTATTCCAGTGGTGATGAGCACTTTTGTGTACTGTGGGTGCTGACATGTTTTGTAATGTTGTCACTAAACTCAATGGACACAATGGTATCAATTTTTCCATGCACTGTGCACCCGAGTCTGCTGAGCTTGAATGTTCGAGCAGTACGCTGCCGAGGCTAGGACTGCTGGGTCTGGTACCTAGTCTGGGAGGCACCATGTCCATGAGTCCGCTGGGACGTTGGATTGGCATAAGTTGCAGGGATGAGGTGGAAGTGTGGTGAGCAGACTTTTGGAGTGGGCAGCAGACTGACAGCAGACTGGCTTACTGGCGCTCGCAGTTGTTGACTGTGACTCTGTTGGGAGACTGTGCGTGAGTCCGTTGGGAGACTATGCTTGGGAGACTGTGTGGGAGTCAGTTGGGAGACTGGAGGAGTCCGTTGGGAGACTGTGCATTAGTCCATTGCGGCACTTGTATTTTAGAAAGGGACAATGCTACCAGAAGAATTGCAGACTTATATTGTCTTTTTCGTGATACCTACACGACATGAAACCTTGTCTCTTTTCGAGGAATTGCAGACTTATATTGTCTTCTTCGTCACACCTACACGACATGAAACCTTGTCTCTTTTCGAGGAATTGCAGACTATATTGTCTTCTCCGTGGACACCTACACGACGTGAAACCTTGTCTCTTTTCGAGGCATTGCCAGACTTATATTGTCTTCTTCGTGACATCTACACGACCTGAAACCTTGCGAATTTTCGAGTATATATGTGCTGCAGGTGCAGGTTTCAGACACCACCTCTTGCTGGTTCTCCACAAAACCCTAGGCCGGGTTTTCCAGGCCTCACGAAATCTCGTCTCCTTTTCAGAGACATGTTGTTGTTGTCGTTCAGAGGAAGGAAAGCCTTCGCTGCCGCAGGGTGCAACATTCCAGCCGCACTTTTTGCCAGAATATCAACGAGCTGCCCTCTGCACATATGAAGAGCAGATCGGGCATGTGCCTCCAGGTATTTGTCATCACCTACAATGCGAAGTATGTCCGCGAATTCTTGTCCAATGAGGCTGAGACCTCCAGAGGTGCCTCGTCGTAGGGGAAGTTGTCCGGAGGATGTCTTTCCATGAACTGATTGGATTCGTCGTTGCCGCCGGCACATGCCCAAGAGCAAGTTAGGTAATCCTCCATGAATGGTTCCCAGCGCCGTGCCACAAGCGCGCACAAGGAGGCCATCCTGCAGGTCAGGGTGAAGCATCCAGGACACAGACCTGATGCTTGCATAAGTTCCCTTCAGTGCCATGGGCACGTGCAACAACCCCAATCGCAATCAGGATTGTAAACAATGTATGTTGTGCCGGGGTGGTTGCTGCTGAGAACGTAGGCTGGTTCACCAGGACCCAAGGGAAGAGTAACACTCTCAGCAGGAATGTCTCGTGCCGCAAGTATAGAACTGGATATGTACTTTTCGTGTTTGTCATTTCTTATGAACCCGTGGGTCTTCAAATGGATTGCGTACCGGTAGTGTGTTAGCACACGGCCAGTGAGTTCCCATATAAGCCAGTCCACTCTACGACCACTCATCTTGCCTTTCCCCATGACAAGTCTTGCCTTCAGATTTCCATGGTATGCCTCAATGCTTGCGTTTGTGTCTTGGCTCGCATGAGGGACATGGGGGCTGCTGTACACCACATTGCTATTTTGGGCTTCTAGTACTGTTCGAATAGTCAAGAATTCATGTCCTTTCGGGTATTTTGACCTCATACGACGGATTCTCCTGCAACCCACCGAAGCGCTCTTTTCTCGTTGCGTGGTCCCCCTCTACAGTACATGAGGTCCCATATTCCTTCAACAAGTTTACAGCGGTCACTGGATCCTTTGTTTTCTTGCATGATTGCTTTCACATGCCTTGCGGACATGCCAAAGGCAGAGGAAAAATGAGTAGTCCCTTAAAAAACAATTCTGGCACAACACACATGGTACACATTAGAGTCTTGGGATCGGACTGCAATGGTGGACTGCTGGAGTGGACTGTAACAGCAACCTGTATCAGCGGGCAGAGCCACTGGACTCGCCCAGTGGACAGTACAATGCCATGACGTTGATGTGCTGGAATAACCCCATTGGACTACCCAGTGGACTTCCCATTGGACTCCCCATAGCTAGGACTGGGGCAGCGGACAGCATCAGAGGACTGCCCCATTGGACTGCCAACAGCGGACTGCAGAGTGGGACTTGGCAGCGGACGGCCGACCCAGGGACTGCTGAGTGGACTTGGCAGCGGACTTGCCAGGGGACTAATGACCGGACTTGACAGCGGACTACCAGTGGATTTTCCCAGCGAACTGCCATCGGGTTTCGCCACAGGAGTCTGCTAGTGGACTGTAGCATGGACTGCTGCGTGGACCTCGACAATGGACCGGTTGTTGTGGACCAACAGACTTACCGAATAGCGTTGATTCTGCTTCGACATCGTTCACAATGAAGGCATTGGGTCGCCAGCTCGGCAAATCTGCCGAGGAGTGAATGCGCAAGGCTCTCATCCACGGAACCAAGTCTCTTGTCCGATTTCTCGCGGATATGAACATAGGCAACGGGTATACCGTTCACCACTCGTTGAAGACCATCAACGTGTACAATGGGAACTGTTGGAATGCACAATGTAAGATGGTCAGAGCATGCAAATTCCGCTCAGTTCTGCACGAGAAGACTTCATAAGAGTGATGAGGTTTGTAGCGGTTCACAATGGGTCTGCCTCTCGGTCTTCCGCAACGTACACATGAAAACATACAGAAAGGGTCAGCACACCAAATATTATGTGAATGTTGCATGGTACTATGCTATCATGCTCATACAAGTCCATGGAATCGTTCGAATAGTACCTTGTCATGATTTGTCCCAAAGGTTGCATCACATGCAATGATACGGTCATGTCTTAGTTCCAGCATTCGTCGTTTCTGCCACGGAGTCTGTATGCCAATAGTGAATGTCAAATCTCCATCAAAATGCTCGAATGTTGGCTCTAATTTCTCCTCTTGATAGAAAAAAACGGACGCAGGATTCTGGTCTCTCCACATGCGCACACTCTCTGCATCATCGGCGTGCTTTTTGAAGGTTTGCCACGCACGTTTCTCGGCAAGGTTGCGAACATCTTGCTCCAACAAGAAATCATCGCGGGTCCATGCATCGCCCAAGCCGGTGTTGCTCATCACGTGCTCTTTATGCTCCATCATGATTTTGGCGACCGACAGGCCTCGGCACAAACACTCGACGACCCAGGCTTTCAATTCCTCGCTAATGTGTGGTGCATAGGCGTGGCGGGTGTTCCTGAACTCTGCGGACTTCCCATGCGAGGGTTTCCCTTGCGCATCTGTATGCTCCATGTTGTTGTAGTACGTGAGGACACAGATGTCAGGGGCGAGATAACATTGCTGGACCTTGAAACAGCATTGGCAACCACGTTTGTAAGACTCTCCATACTCCGACTTCTTTCTTTTTGGGCCTTTATGAGGGCAAGATGTTCCAGCACCCACAAGAGGTCCTCCACGCTTCTGTTTTGGATCCTCCACTATTGCCTTGTTGGTGCGCTTGTCATCAGGACCGTAGCAGCATTGATACCTGGACAGAAAATTCTAAAATCAATATCCAACGACTTGAGGAAGCATAAAATCAAAGAACTCGTGAAACAAAAAATGGCAACAGACATGCAATGAAACGTCAAAAGGACTGAGGATGGTGCACACATAATACTGGACAGAAATGTGTTGGCTTTGGGTGCTTTTCGCGAGCCGGGTTCCACTTTAGAATGGACATTCACCCAAAACTGAGTGGGGTAGTCCTCCAAACTCTCCTCTCCCAGGACAAAGTCACCAACTCTATCCCAAGGTATGCAGGCCTTTTCAACATTCACTCGCACACCCATAAACCCATATTGCGTCTCACTCTTCCAATGGAGATCCTTCCTGTTGAAGGATCCTGGTTTTGCTGTTTGCAAACATTGTCGAAGAGGCCGTATAAGCGGGCTTTCCGTGATCAGTATATCATCGGGTTTTGCTTCCACGTCCATGCCTTATACAGTACAAAGGACACGCTTCTGAACATGCAAGAAACGCGCCGCAGTACAAGACACGATCGACAACGTGCCAGGAGAACAGTGCGCACGTTCGCGGCTGCTGGCAAGTGGTAGACGGCAGGGATGCAGGTTTGAATTGCAGCCCTAAAAATGGAGGGCTCGGATGGGTTATGGGAATGGACGGTGGCGATCCTGCGCTGTCAGCGGACTGGATGGTAGGGGACTGGCCAGCGGACTGGCGGGCAGACTGGCGGACTGGCAGACTGCTGGGCAGCGGACTGGCCAGCACTGGACTGGCGGGCAGACTGGTGGATTGGCGGGCAGACTGGCGGACTGGCAGATTGTTGAGCAGCGGACTGGCCAGCAGCGGACTGGCAGACTGGAGGGCAGCGGACTCATGGGCGGGGGACTGGCCGCGCGGCGGACGGGGCGCGGGCGGGGTGCTGGGGAGCCGGGCGTCCGTGCGCGGGGCCCACCGGCCACATCACACGTGCCCATTGAAGACCCTATTATCTTAAAATGAGAGGCGGCAAAACTGTACCTTGGATTCACTGTTAGATATTTTAGAATGCCATTGGTTGTTGTGTAGAGGTTGGGTAGCACGAGCACGTTCACACTTTCCACATGAGCAAGTTCACAGGAGAGCACTTGCGTGAGCACAACGACATATTCCACATATTTCCATAATAATTGAAAAATTTGATATCGTGAAACTTAAATGTGCTCACGTAGAAAAAATGGCGAACGCCTTTGAAATTTGTGCTCACATGTGTTTTGCCATACGACCATTTCTTGGTGTTGTTACTTGTACATCTCCCCGTGTTGTGTAATTAATTATTTTTATTACGTATATAGTTGTGAATTATAACATTAAGTATTTAATGCATTATTTCTATGTTTTGAAATGCCTGAATACCACTTTGGTGTCCCTTTGTAACTCCATTTGAAAAACATATTGGCTTTATAACGTGGAGGACACTAGGAATAGTGTAAGAACTTAATGCACATGTGCAATCTCTGAAAGGATGGTACACCGGTTTTTGGCATGTCAAATCTTCCCCACCCTCTCTCTGAGTGACATGGAACTGAAGGAGTGTAACTCCGCTCCGGGTTATACGGCCGAAAGTGTAGACTTCACTCAAGGTTACATGGAAGGGAGTGTAACTCCACTTGGTGTAGATTGCATTTGGTGTCAGAGTCCAAATTTGGCTCAAGTATAAAACAGACTTAAGAGGAGTTACACAAAACACAAGGAGACACTTTCCTAGATTACACTAGTTGGAATTACATAGACATGGGTTATATTGGCTACCTATTATTGATCAAGAAAACCCAGCACCTCACCACCTATACTTCAATGATCTTGGTATCTGATGATAGCTGTGAAATACATGGTTTGATTCTTGCTCATACAAGAACACTCCGGTGGTGTTTGATGTCACCCTGTTCCTATATTAAAATGCATCATTTATTAGTGCAAGGTAAGTGTAAAGTAAGATATATCATGAAGATACACCCTTTAAACAAGGTTATATATCCTGACCAAAAATCTGTCACTCCTGTTATATCCCCTGGATATACCTGAGTATATCCGGTAACTTGTATAATACCTCTTTTCTTACTGGTCATACGTGTGAACACAATATACTGCTCTTTCTGAGGCCATTTGTCCCAAAGGCAGCAGCAGCCGCCATGTGAAGTGGCTTTTAGTTATCCGGCAGCCTGAGTCCTCTCTCTCTCTCTCTCTCAAAATGGCTACTTCAACATGCAGTTAGTCACATATGGCTCCTCTTTGTGAATAGCGAAATCAACTTTTACCCATAATTAAATAATAATAAAATAAAAAATTCCATAATAAACTTGAAAACTCGTCCATTTATTTTTCATAAATTGTTCAATAAAAGAGATGTTACCTGAGGGAGGTGTTATCTGGAGGCAGTTCATGAAATAGTTTTCAACAATGGAGATGATGTGACACCTCCAGAAGGCATAATAGGGGGTTAGCGATTTTTGACACGGATGCGTACGTAGTCTCCTCTTTATTTATTTATTTATTATTAGAACAGGGGATGGAGGCCAGGCTGGAAATATACTAAATGGAATGGGAAAAAACAACCCGTGGAGATACAGCCTCTATTTTTTCTCTTTTTTTTCCTCTAGAGAGAAGAGGGGATGGTAGCCCTGCATGCTTTATTTGAACCTCTATTTATTCTAAAGAGGAGCCAACAAACATGGTTGTTTTTGTATTATGATGGGAAGTGCATGAAAAAAACAAAAAAACAAAAAAGTGCATGGATATAGAAAGGAGAGTAGGTGGGCTATGATTACCACCAATTATGGAGCTGCCCGGACAAGGAATATTCTTCCCGAAGATGCGCGTGCTGACCAAGCGTGGGAGGCACGTAAATATAACAAAGTGTAATAAATAGAAAGAGTGAGACGGGGTACTTGACGTCCGCTCGCTGTTACTCCACACCCGACCGCGCGGTCGCGGATCGCTGCCGGGTCGCTTGACCGCGGTCCAAGTCAGGGCGGACGGCGGCATCTCAGTCGGTGGAGTGCGACCGCGGTCGGTTACGGCACCCTGGTGGGGCCACGAAGGACGAATATCCGTAGAATGTCCGTCCGTCGACGTGTCCCGGGCTGGGAAATATGCGGGGACCCCTGATGGCGTAGCAAGTGTGGAAAAGTGGACCACGGATTGCCTGCGCACGCTCTCTTGTCTCGTCACGTATATATACACACTGTCTGCAACAAATGATGAAAAGTGATTTGTGATCTCGAGTGATTCAATGGCGCAATGGAAGGGGTTGATCGGGTGTGTGTTGGTGGCGTTGGTGCTCTGTGTGGGAGAGTCGGCCTATGTGCGTCCTCCTGCTCGCGAGAACCTTTCAATCGACCTCGCTAAGAAGGATTCCACTGATCCTGACCAGGTAAAGGAGGAATCGACTCAAGAGAGATCTTGCATGGTTGGGTCTGGGTCTGGTTCTGCTGTGGCAGAGTGAGAGGTAGAAGCTGAATAGATCTGAAGAAAGCTGGAGAGTGGGGTGATTACCACAGGTAATGAACATTAATTTGTTCAAAGGTTTATCGCGTGGTACATGTTTGGGTTAGGTGAGGGTCACAGTTTGAATCAAGATCAATGCATGCGTAAGCTGCACACGAAATATTGTTCTACATTGCCAAAAATTATTGGAAGGTGGCATCGGATGAATTTGCAAGGCTCCCGCTTTGGTTGCACAATTAGTCTGCTTTTTTCGAAAGCTGTTGCACGAAGTCTTCTCCCTGTACAGCTCTCCCATTTTTCGAATGTGGGAAGAATCCTTAGTCCCACTAAAACCCGAGAAAAGTAAGAGGGGCAGATAGTATCGTGGCAATCGAACAGGTTCGTGAGTAACACGAGATCTGTATCTATAGATCAGTTTATCAATCAGGCTTGCTTTAATAGATGGGGAATTAGGCGGGCTGAAATTTGCTGGTGGAGGATATGCTTGCTTGTAACTTATACCACCCAGCGGTGATAGTCTTCACATTCTACTTCTACGCTAAAGGTCCAGAAAGCAGTGTGGATATATATATACGAATGAATCTCCAGGAATAGGAAGGGGGTGGGGAGAAAGGCAAGAAGGAAGTCACGAGGTCCACGGAATGTCCAAAGAGACCTTCCGATCACAGAGACTGTTAAGCTCTGTACTCTTTGTGGCCATGAACTCTGTTACATTGTTTCCTGGCCGGAGCAGAGAAATAAGAGTAATCTTGAGAGGAGAGGTGAAGTGGGAGAATGTTTCTTGCTGTTTACCAATAGAACAAGGGGGGACAACAGGTGCATGTGTCATTGGCTGGACCCAATCAAATGAAGGTGTCATGGATGACCTCCGCAACCACGGTGCCAGCCACTGTCCAATATGGAACGTCGCCGGGGCAATACACTGCAAGTGCAAGTGGGGTGACAACAAGCTACAGCTTCCTTCTCTACAAATCTGGTCAGATGCACCATGTTGTTTTGGGTCCACTGGCAGACAGCACCACTTATTACTATTTGCTGGGAGGTTTCGGTCCTGAGTACAGTTTTACAACTCCTCCTCCTGCAGGTCCCGCTGTGCCCATCAAATTCGCTGTCGTCGGTGAGTTTGCTAGTCTTACATTCTTTCTCCCTCACCCCCAGAAACCCACCCTGAATATAAGAACACTGTCAACAATGAATCGAAAGGTGGCCCCTGTACTGTGCATACATGTATTCATTGTCACAAGCGACATTTGAGCCCACACCGACCCTGAAGCAATCTCGTATACTTTTCTCTTTCATAATTCAAGGACAGATTTGATGCCATCTCAGTGTTGTGTGAGGACTTCGGGAAAACTTAATTTGTATTCTGAGGAAGCAAATGACTAGTTTGAGCAGCTTACAGTACGATGCATGCATGCGGATGACAAACTTTAACTCCTGCTTGATTGAGAGCATGCAGGTGATCTGGGGCAAACTGCATGGACAACATCCACACTGCAACACATTGGGAATTCGGTGTACGATGTCCTAATATTTGCTGGGGACCTTTCGTATGCTGACTATAATCAACCCCTGTGGGACTCATTTGGCACGCTGGTGTCACCGTATGCCAGTCTGAAGCCATGGATGGTGACACAAGGAAATCATGAGGAAGAGGGGCTCTTAGCCATTGAAAAGTTCAGATCGTACAACACACGATGGCAGATGCCGCATAACGAGAGCGGCTCAACCTCCAACTTGTATTACTCTTTCGAAGTTGCCGGGGTTCATGTTCTCATGTTGGGCTCCTATGCGGACTACAGCAGCGGCTCTGACCAATACCAGTGGCTTCAAGTAAGCTCGTTTTCCCCCTGCCGGACGTCTCTCATATACTCGAGGCAGTGCCCTGTGTTGTGGCCCTTCTTGGGTTGGGGTTCATTCAGTCCTCAAATTATTCGATCCTATGATTAAGGGACTGTCTTCCAGAAGTCTATGTGCAGGCTAGATCTATCTCATTTCGTTGTTAATGATCATACTGTCACCGAATACTACCTCACTGCATCTTCTTGTAACGTTTTGATGACAGAACGATTTGGCGACGGTAGACAGAACCAAAACGCCGTGGCTGATTGCTATGCTGCATGCACCCTGGTACAACAGTAACTCTGCTCACCAGGGTGAAGGAGATGGCATGATGGCAGCCATGGAGACATTACTTTATAATGCCAAGGTCGACATCATCTTTGCAGGCCATGTCCATGCCTACGAGCGCTCGGTGAGTATTCGGCACTCGACTCCCATCTCCCAAACAAATACCCAATTCGATCTGAAATGTGCTACCTTTGCTAAATTCCGTCTGCAGACTGAGTACAAACTTTGATAGAGCCCTCTTCGACGAGAGATCAGGTGGCTCTCTCGAGGCTTCTCTTTGCTATCAACTAGATTTTGACCTTTCCCCAGCACTTGGCAGTGCGTAAACTGTACTTAGCAATTTGATTTTTGAAGGGAGATTCTCGAGATCACTCATGAATGTAAATGCTACCTTGTACACGACCTCGTTTCCAGAGAGGATTGGGATAGATTTGCGTATGACACTGACTACAGTACTGACCGAAGTCATGTGCTGCCTTGGGTGACAGACACGAGCATATTTGAAGCAAGTGGATCCATGTGGTATTATATATATCACCATCGGTGATGGGGGCAATCGTGAAGGTCTTGCCAAGGAGTATGTGTTCTCCTCCTCATACTTGCACTGAGACGAGAGGGAAATGGGGGTGACCCTTAGGGTGTACTTGTGTCATGACCTGATGCTTTTCCAGTAAACATTTGGAAGATAATGAGGAAGGTTGAAAGAGCTAACTGAAAGGAAGACTCAACATTTTTAATGCATGTGAACATCAAGGGATAGGAAGATGCCAAGATTGGGGGTAGGCTTTGCTTCAATGTCAAATTCTAGCTGGCTGTCATGGAGGTCTGAAGTAAGATTAGTGGTTGTGTTTGCAGCTACTTGGACCAGCCTGTATGGTCGGTAGCCAGGGAGGCGAGCTTTGGGCATGGTGAGCTCAGTTTTGTGAATGCCACACATGCATATTGGAGCTGGCACCGAAATCAAGACGATGAATCTGTACTGGCAGACGATGTGTGGATCGCCAGTTTGAGTGGGAGCCAGTCGGGATGCACCTCAGGGCAGGCTCAGACAAGGTCCAGGAAAATGGGAAAGAGGGTGTAAATAAGTGATGCCCACAGAAATCTCATTCAATGTTAGATTTTTTCGGGAGATAACCCTTTCATAAGAGCAGTGGCTCAGACGTATCTCCTTCCTCTGGAGATGAAGGTTACAGCACGTATACAACTATGCAAGTCCTTGGGGCAAAAGCTTCCACAGTCTGCCATGACTTCAGATTCCAGACCTCAGATACATGACAATCACGAAAGTGGTACTCGTAGTGTTTGAGTTGTTTCTTACGAGGAGAGCCAGTTGGACAGCTCCACTTCCTCTCATATACATTACTGCTTTTACTACAGCATTTAGATAGCTCGGTAAGTAATCTAGCTAAGATTAAAGCTCTTTCCAACCTCACCTATTACAAATTTAGTGCTGTAAAGCCTTTAGAGTTGCAATGTAAGACCTCAAACGCTTGTATACTGTTTCTATTATATACACAAACCTCATTTAAGGTTTCTACTTTCTACATCCACTGCAGACACTAACTGCTCACTCTTGAATCATACACAAGCTCAAGCTGCACTCGAGCTACACTCAAGCTACACCACCAAATCTCTCTCCGAGCTGGACATATCCCATTCAAGATATGACATGTCTTCTACATCTGCACCTAAATAAGCCTTGCTTCACTACTCCCTACAATAGATTGCACCAATTGTAGAAATTCTACACCTTGATCTCTACAGCTGGAGTATACATACTGAAACAACAAAGAACTGTGTTAAGCCTCAAACCAAATATACTACTGCAGTAAGTTTCTATTGCATGCACTTTTGTGTGAGCTTTGCAAGTATCCCATCTATCTCAGCACCAAATTGGATACAGGTCTTAACATGGGCCTCTCTAACAGGTGTGTGGCAGTTACAATGCAACCTGGGCATCAAGTAACTTGACATGACATACATCTGTAACTTGACATGACTCGAGTTCATGACGAGCAATCAGAAGTATCTGACCACCAAAATTTCCTAGAACACTCTCAATTGCAACCCAAAAGCCTCCTGCACTACAGACAGCGCATTTCCAAAGGGAATAAGTTCAATACGAATAAAGACTTGGTAAGTAAGGATGGTTGGCCCAAGAATGTGGCCCACTTCCAAAACCACACAGGGTAAGACAAGATAGTACAACAATTGAGGGTGTGCATGAAATAGGAAAACAATGGTATTGCCCAAAACTGCAAGAGCTCATTACATTAGGCAGCCAATGCCCTCCCATATCAACAAAACAAAGCTGGGTGACAGCTCTAAGGGCCTCAACGGTAGCGCTTAAGGGACAACGTGTTGTTCCGCTTCCAGGTGGCCCGAACAGAGGGACGTGCCTTGCAATACAAATGACCTCTGCCACGCAGTCCACGGTGCTTCTTACCCGCTGAAGTCAATCCCCGGAGCTCGCGGTGCTTGTGCACAGGGTTGACAATCCAGTTGATGCGTGGGTCTTTACGGATCACCGAGTGTGCAGTATCAACCAGTATCACTTCAAAGTACTTGTATGTTGAATCCTGCAAACCTCCCACATCCATCAGTACTCTTTCCTGTCTTACAACAAGGAACTCCGAGATGCCGTGCACGATACTGGTCTCTTCAGCCAAATGCTTGAGTTAGATAAAGTTTGCAGTGTAGTAGCAGTCTCACCAGTTTTAACCTTTAACTACCAAGTAAATGAGGGTCAGAATCCGTCCACAGGTCATGTTGAAAGCTATTAGATTCAGAGCTGTGTACTCATTCAGAGAGCTGCTGCAGAACCCTAATTCCCATACTGTATGCATCCATACAAGGCCAGTCCATGGGGTCAAACCACATGAAAGCAGTAAATCAACATGCAATCACTTAGTGAACGGGATGAAGAGCACCCATCTCCAGTTGGCAGTCCCCTTCCTACTTTAAATTTTCTCTTATTGTGGAACTGCAGATATCCAGAGATGCCACTCTGACAGTCACATTGTTGCAAGGGGTTTTCCATCCTCAGAAAGTCTGCACTAAATATATACTCAAAACCTTTCTGATGAAAAACCCAGGCCTCACCAAACAATAGGTGGGAAAATAGCCTCAAGGTGAACAACCAGGTCTTACTTGACAACACACGACCCAGAGAAAGGGCACACCTGGTTAATCCAGTAAGAATTAAGAACCCTGAGACCTCCAAGTTTGCGGCCAGCGCGCTCCTCAGCTACAGACCGCAGGTTTCGCTGAAACTTGAGCTGGGTAATACCCTGATTCTTGGGCTTTCCATAAACGATACCCTTGCTCACAGGCCTCTTCCTGCCCCCTCGGCGCACACGGATGCGATACACTACATAGCCCTGCAAGAGCATGCTTATAATTCATCTTCCATGGACATAAAGACAAACTATTTACATAGCCTCTACTCTTGAATTTTCTCAGTTCTGGCTCACATAGACCGGGCTCGAACAAATTGTGTTCCATCGTCAAGGCACCAAGACCAGAAGACACACCTGCTTGGCTTTGAAGCCGAGGCGGCGAGCCTTGTCGGGGCGGGTCGGCCTATTGATGCGAACAATGCCGGGCAGTTGCCTATACTCCCAGCATCTCACTCGAAGCAAGAACCGCAGCACATCCGACTGCTTCTTCCTCCATAGCTCCTCAACATACTTGTACGCACCTGATCCTCGGAAAATCATCCAAGTCAGTACATTGTCCGAGACCTAAAATCTGGGAACATGTCCCAGCATCTCCCATATGCACGACTCAAATGCGGATCCGCAATACTTTGCTCTCCGTCCAGAACCAGATATGACAGCCATCCAGACGCGCGTGAGGGCACAGATTCTACTCATGAAGGCTTCAAGACGGACAACTTAGTGACATAGCCAGGTCATGGTTCTCCCAATGTGATTACCGCCCTGGTTCTAGGTCGGCACTCCTCTAGTCGAAACCACAGCATTAACTGTATCACTTCATACCCATCACAGTGCCCTAGTAGAAAATAAGTTTCAGTCACAGTGGGAGAGATTACGGGCGCAGCCTACAATAACCAAGCGGTACACCACACCACAGCCAGCGAAACAGTAATACAAACCAGGATTTCAATGCAAGAAAGACGATCTAGAAAAATTCGAGTAATGAACGATACACACCCATGGCTCGCCGCTGCGGCCTCCGATGCTGCAGAGCACGAGCAGGAAAGGAAAATCAAAGGGAGGAAGCTCAGCAGAAAAGGTGCGAGACGACAGCCGCCCCAAACCCTAACTCAACCCCCCTCCAACCCTGGTTGAATCTTGAACCCAGGGTTCGTCGAAATCACCGTCCATTTACATTATTGTTTTACTTTTTTACTCTTTTGACACGGCAGTCTGCGTGAACTCTCGCAAGAGCTTTACTTAGCGAGGAATGTACAAGCATTCTCTTCTCGTACTCTGAAATCCTCAGATCCTTCGCTTTCAACGCAAACATCACTCTTGAAAGAACCGAGAGATTTGTGAAGGCTTCTTTGGTAATCTTGTGTATAGCAGGCAATTAGTGGTTGAAAGGATTCCCTCTGAGCTCAGCTCGTTCCTTTGGTTACCAGTTTCAAGATTTGCTTCATCGATTTCTCAAGTAATCTTCGCATTGGAAGAAAGCACGCAATGGCATGTGAAGACGCGCACTTTGGCCGAGCTGATCTCATCGCCATGATCGCCAAGGTATGATTTGTCTGCGTTAGCAGCTTTTTCCACATTTGCAGTTTTCTGCTCTTATGACGGACAACCGTCCTGCGTTCATGTAGGCATTTCCTGAGTGAGAGTTTGGAATAGCTGATAATTTTTGCGGCACTACGAGGGAACATTGGTTACACTAGACTCGTGCGGTCCGTGGATCATGAATTGCTATCAGGACGAGTAATGAGTCTCAGGTCGACGGATCGATTGCTGGCGGTTAAGTGAGTGCTGCGACGATCATAGGCCACATGGGATCAAAACTTGTCCACAATCAGTTTAATCTACTCGCATGTTTGAATTAACATCTATACTTGCTATTGGACTCAGTCTGCGTTGGAATTGGAGGTTACACCAAGGAAGCATGTTTGCCACGTAGTAATTTCACAACACAATATGTGACCTTGCAGCCCTGTGCTGCAAATGAAGATTTAATGGAAATTGACAATGTGAAATGTGACAGATAAGATGCTTCGCTAGCTTTGAATGTGCCGTGGGCATTACGTAGAGTCCTGTTCGTGTTCTGAATTTCTTATCTGCCTGTGTTGTGCAGGCTACAACTCAGTTGCTATTCTTTCAAGCAGTTTACATCGTCAGAATCTAGTTGTGTCTTTCCAGTCAATCAGAGGGAGGGATTGCATATGCACACAAAGATGCTGTAGTTGGATGAGACAGACACACTATCATCAGATAGTGTGATGATATCTTTCTGCGTATGACAGAACATTGACTCGTCTACATTTGCAATATTTGCTCGTTTTGGTTTGTTCTCCCCAAGTAGGCTACTGTCATTGATGGGGCCCTATCCTTCTGTACTATCTGACTTCTACACCCCCACAGTCCAGAACTTACATTGTTTCAGGCTACTTTTTGCTGCAGTTGCTTGTATTTAGTCTCCTTTGCTGTCTCTGGTCTTGGAATGCTTCTTCTCCCCTCCTCCCATTTTAAACTCTGGTCCTGCATTCCTACGTCCTAGAGACAGATGCATATCTGCTCACCTGCCCAGATGGCCTCTCGAGGGTTCATCACATGCTCCAGTACTAATCATGGTTCGCCTATTCTCATTGACAGCACTTTTCAAACTTCCCCTTTGCTGTCTAGCATGAAACAGCTAGCAGTGAGTGCAGAGATAGATATCTTTCAGTTGAGTGGGCGGCCACAACATCATAGTAGACATGAGTCAAGAGGGACTGGGCAATCGGTCAGTCTGGAATGTCATAAATATCATCAGGCTCTACCTTTGTCTTCCTGGCAGCCAGTTTCCAGGAGTTTGTACCCCAAATGTGACACCAAATCCATACCCTGCAGACAACCTGCCATCCATATGGCACAGTCTAGCAATGAAGGCACATCGCCTGCATTTACAGAGGAGTTCCAAACGAGAACAAGCGCAGATGAGGTGAGTATAATTTCGATATACCTGTTGGTGGAATTCACAAGTTGCCTTCTGTAGGTCGGAGGCCTTTGGCTTTCGATGTTGGAAGGGGCTTGCAAGATTCTCCTGGAAGAGAGAAGGAAGGAGGAGGAGGAAGGAAGGGACAGGTTTCCATAAGGCGGGCCAGAGTGTCAAGCCGGGGGCTATGAATTGTTTTGTTCAACTGGCGTGCTTTACTTGTGTCCTCTTTATGTTTTGTTGAGTGTAAAAAAGGTAGTAAGAGCAGTTACAAGTAGTCGGCTGGATATGCAAATCTCCCAGGTGCGTCTACCAGACTTTCGACCAACAAAGTCTGTTCCAAGACTCAAGGGAGTTGGAATCTTTGACTTATTGCATGAAGACCTGTGTGGCAGGTGCGAGATGAGATCCTAGCATGCTATAAACTCGTTCACAAGAGTGGAAGAGGAGCTGTTTACTTTGGATCTGCTCAAACCAAAGAAGACCACCCTCACTATTTGCAGGCCATGGAGCTAGGCCGGGATGTAAGTGAAAAAATATTTACAGAGAGGCTTTGGTAGGATACGAAGAACTAGACAAACCTACTTCAATTGTCCAATTCAGTCCTGGAAATCAACGGAGTGACTTGTCTAGCAGTTGTCATCCATCAGTGACATTTAGCTACTTGCTCATTCATACACACATAAAAAGGAAGTATATCGGGCCAGGTGGCACTGCTTCTCAACTGCACCTCATGGACAGGAGCGGGGCCAGGCATGATGGATGCAGTTGTTCAAGGGGCACTACAAGCAAACAAACCAGTGGGTGGCTTCAAAATCTCCAATGAGGGCGGCACTTGGACCAATTCCTGTGTGCTCCTGCCAGACACCTATCTCACATGCAGGTTTGGTGCTCATGTTTCTCACCAGTGTGGCTGAATGTGGCCAGCTACAAGGCTTTTGAAATTTTGTTGCTGATGTTAGATTTTGCACCTGCTATCTCAGATTTTTCTTTCCCACCCACACCCACCTCCCGTGTTTTCTGAACCCGTTAGAGGATGAAGGAAGACACAGAGATGTTGAATTGCTGGGGTCGCAAGCGTGCAGATTTTTCTCGGCTCGCAAGCATGGTTTAGTGGATGCAGGTGTTAGAATCAAGCCAGCCGACCGCACAGCTTTCATATTTTTGCCAGGTGGCGTAGGCACATTGGATGAGATCTTTGAGATTCTCACACACGTCCAGCTCAAGCGACTTGGGTCAACATACCCAGTGCCCCTCCTCATCATGAACTATGATGGCTTCTATACCAACCTTCTAAGCTTTTTTAGGACTTGCCAAGAATGGGGTACTGTTGCTGCTGGGGAGGTGGAGGCACTGGCGCAAGTGTGCAAAACTAATGAAGAGGCCCTCAAGTACTTGGCTGATTTCTATGGCATCAGTGCAAAGTGAACAAAGCTTCAGAGGTAGGCTTCAAGATAGCAGGGCTAAGGAGAGCGTTAAAATTTTAATCTGCCAATTAAATGATCCAGTGACAGTAGTAGGAGCAAGTGGCCAACTGTGGGCATTAATAGCAAATGTCTGGGAAGGCAATGTCACTGTTTCAGAAACATGTCATATGCTAGTTCATGGCTGTTGACGTAACAATTTATTTATAGTCTCTCTGCTTCTTGAGCTTCCTTGTCCGTGTTGCCTTTCATGCCTAGCTGAAGCCCGGTGAAAAATGGTTTCTCTTCAGTCACTGGGATTATGCTTGCGTCAATGCAAGCATCATTCATGACAGAAAATTTAGGGGAGAGATCACACAGTTCATGTTTACAAGATCCCTCGTGTCACCCTCATCCCTCTGTCACCCTCCCATTGGCATATCAAAATATTCATCCATTAACAAACGGAGTCTGTATAAATCGTCCGTCATCTTACAGATATGTCACCCTGGCTTCCCAGGCAGGGGAAATAGAGAAGAGGGGAGAGAGGCAGCGTGCGTGAAGCAGCGATGGAGAACAACAAGAAGAAGGGGGCGGAGGAGAAGATGGAGGGGGTGTGCGAGAAGAAGATCAGGAACATATGCATAGTGGCGCATGTGGACCACGGCAAGACGACGATGGCCGATCACTTGATTGCGGCAGCAGGGGGCGGGGTTCTGCATGCCAGACAGGCGGGGAAGTTGCGGTACTTGGATTACCGGGACGATGAGCAGCAACGAGGTGTGACTATGAAGAGCTCTTCCATTGCTCTTAGATTCAAAGGCTACCTTATTAACCTCATAGATTCCCCTGGTCATGTTGATTTCTGTAGCGAAGTGTCAACGGCAGCGCGTCTGAGTGATGGCGCATTGCTGCTTGTGGATGCCTGTGAGGGTGTGCATATACAGACGCACGCAGTGCTGCGGCAGGCATGGGTGGAGCGGGTCATACCCTGCCTGGTGCTTAATAAGATTGACCGTCTGATACTGGAGCTTAAGCTCACCCCCTTGGAAGCATATGCGCGTATGCAGGTTCTCTCTCTCTCTCTCTCTCTCTCTCTCTCTCTCTCTCTCTCGGCTAGGGCAAACGTCTTACGAATACGTTCTCTCAAGAGTTGAGTGTTTCAAATTTCGAGTTTAGGTTTCCGGTGCACAAGCAATATGCTATTTGTAAAGTGGGATTCGCCTTTGTAAAACATAGGCCGTCAAACTGGCGTGGTCCTTGCTATTATTCAAGACCGACCTTGTGCTCTGACTGGTGTTTTACCCTGAAGGACTGTTTGTGGAGCACTTTGAAGAGGGGTCCAGGCAAAAATGTTGTTGGTATTGTTATCGAGCTATAAGAGCAGATAGCGTTAACTATGTGGTTGAAGTTCGTGTGTACTACTTGTAGTTGGCACGTCCGGAAAAGTAGTTTTACATTACAACATTTAAAAGGAAAATGGGCTGATCTGTAAAAGTTGTTATGCAGAGTATCATCGGGGAAGTGAACAACATCATAAACGCCTTCCGCTCAGAGAAGTATTTATCTGATGTGGACTCGATTTTAGCAGGGCCTACGCTTGCATCCGGTCTGGATGACGACGAGAGATTTGCTGCGGCAGAAGAAGAGGAGGAGGATGCGTTTGCTCCAGAGCGAGGGAATGTTGCATTCGCTAGTGCAGGGGATGGGTGGGCATTTCGGATAGATCAGTTTTCAGAACTCTATGCTACAAAGCTTGGGGCCAGTGTCACAGCGTTGAGGAAAGCTCTATGGGGTGATCACTTCTATAGCCCCAAAAAACAGATGATAGTAGGAAAGAAGGCAGCTGGGAAGTTGAAGCCTATGTTTGTACAATTTGTACTAGAACCATTGTGGCAAGTGTACGAAGCAGGCATGCAGGGCAGCCAAGGTGCTGAAAGGCTGAGTAAGTTCATCCAAGCCATGAATCTGAGTATCCCTCTTCGGGACTTGCAGCACAAGGATCCAAAAGTGGTTACCCAAGCAGTAGTGAGCAGGTGGCTGCCACTTGCAGACACAGTGTTGTCTATGGTGATCGAGTGCTTGCCTGATCCTATAGCTGCACAACCTGAGCGTATGGCCCACCTACTTCCTAAACCAGAACTACCATCGACAATCAGCAAGGAGCTTGAGGGAGAGCTCAAGTTGGTGAGAAAGATGGTGGAGGACTGTGATGAGAGTCCCACTGCACATTGTGTGGCTTTCGTGTCAAAGATGTTTGCAGTTCCCATTGAAGCCCTCCCACGACATGGCCCAAATGGGGAGCTGCTTCAGAATCTGGAACTGGAGTTGGGTGTGGGGGACACAGATGCAGCTCACCAAGAGTGCTTTTTAGCCTTTGCAAGGGTTTTCAGCGGTGTGCTGTCTGTGGGCTGCAAGGTGTTTGTCCTGTCAGCTCTCTACAACCCATTGACTGCTGATTCAGATAACAAAAATGTTCAAGAGGCAAGAGTTGAGGCCCTGTATATGATGATGGGGAGAGGATTGGAACCCAAATCTTCAGTGTCTGCAGGCAATGTGGTGGCGATCCGGGGCTTGGGCCAGCATATTCTGAAGTCGTCAACTCTTTCTACCACTAGGTGTTGCTGGCCTTTTGCAAGCATGAGTTTCCAGGCAGCACCCATCGTCCGAGTTGCAATTGAGCCATCAGACCCATCTGATATGGGGGCCCTAACTCGTGGGTTGCGACTTTTGAATCGAGCGGACCCTTTTGTCGAGGTGAGCGTGTCTGGTAGTGGGGAGCATGTGATTGCAGCTGCTGGGGAAGTCCACCTGGAACGATGCATTAAAGATCTGAGAGAGAGGTTTGCACGAATCAAGTTGGCAGTGTCCCCACCATTAGTGGCCTTTCGGGAAACAGTGGAGGCAGAGGGAGGGACTGGTGAGAGTCCTAAACTCACGACAGGACTCGCGGATTTTGTGGAAAGCACCACACCCAATGGGAGATGTACAGTTCGAGTCCACGTCACAAAGCTTCCAGCAGCTTTGATTGAGGTGCGGAGCTTCTGGATGTAGTGAGGAATGTCCTAGGGTGTGAAGTGGTTGCTAGTATGTCACTAAGATGCCCTTGGTAAAGTATGCCATGTTTGTTTGGTTTTCTGACAAATGACTCGGAACCTGAGGAGTGGGGAGTAGCAGTACATGAGTGGGCTGCAGATGGGCGCGGGCAAGCTTCAGAGTGATTAGAGCTGAGGAAAACTGTATTTGTGATACACGACTAAGCAGCTTAATAGTGCTTGCTTGCCCACTCTAGTCATAGCCGCTTACCTTCTTATAGAAGGTACATTTGATTTTCTATTTGTCCTGAGTGTACCATGCTAGGGTTTCCACCTTTCAGAAACCTTGCACGCTACATTCGGCTTAAAAGGAAATCGGGAGACATCAGCCAACTTGACAATCTAACCTCAATCTTTGAAGCAACATTGGTCATCACCACAACATGACTGTAGAAATATTGTTACTCAGGTGTTGGACGGAAGTGCTGATTTACTAAGGGAGATCGTGGAAAGAGACACCGGCGTTTCAGGGCATAGAAACCAAGGGCTTGGACAGGGGAGTTCACTTGGAGGGAAAGGAAGTGAAGATCCAGTTACATTGCTGCGCAGTCGCTTGCTTGCAGCGGCCATTGCTGAGACAGACACCACTAACCAAGAGGCTGAGAAGAGGAAAAAAACTGAAGAAGAAAAGGATGCCTGGGCAAGAAAACTCGAGAGAATTTGGGCTCTTGGGCCCCGTCGAGTTGGACCAAACATTCTGCTTGTACCTGATATTCGTCCTGTGGGAAGGATGGAGAACTCAAATAGCGAGAGCACAGATGGGTCGCAGCCAGTAGCCATGGCTGTCCAAGCCATGTTAGTCAGAGGTTCAGCGCAGGTCTCCCAAAAACTGGGCCTCGTCAAGACTTCAGTAGATCCTGAAATTGGAAACAGTTGTTTGGACGTTGACACTGGGAGCCTAGCTGCACCTTCCAGTTTGACAGAGGTACAGGGTTTAGAGAGTAGTGTTGTGTCAGGTTTCCAGCTGGCAACTGCGTCAGGTCCATTATGTGAGGAGCCAATGTGGGGCCTAGTTTTCACCATCGAGGCTTTTGTGTCTATAAGGGCCAGAGGTGGTACAGACAATGGAGATTACATTGGGGATGCTGTTGATTCGAGCATCACTGCAGAGCAGTACGGCCCCTTTTCCGGTCAGGTATGAAGTCATACATGTGGACTTTTTATCCAGTTAGTATTATTGGAAGACTGTACTGTTTGAGTTTTTGCTTTGGCTGTACTGCGGGTCAAGTAACCCTAACGGTTTTCCAGTTCTTTTAAGGGAATGCCCCTGTTTCATCTCAATAACATCTGTCTTTTGACGCCCGCATCTGAGACTGACGTGTGCAACTGTTAGATCCAAAAAAATTGATGACTTCAAAGTGATTTTATGTTGATACGATTATGCAGGTTATGACCACCGTGAAGGATGCGTGCCGAGCGGCAGTGCTGGCAAGAAGCCCACGCATTGCAGAGGCCTTGTACTTTTGTGAAGTGAGTGCACCAGCTGAGCATTTAGGTCAGATGTATGGGGTGTTGGGGAGACGGCGGGCACGGATTGTAAAAGAGGAAATGCGAGAGGGGACAGCCATGTTCACTGTGCATGCTTACATGCCAGTTGCCGAGAGCTTTGGTTTTGCTGACGAGTTACGGAGGAAAACGTCAGGAGCTGCCAGCCCGCAGCTTGTTCTCAGCCACTGGGAGGCCTTAGCCCAGGACCCCTTTTTCGTACCTCGGACAGAAGAGGAACTGGAAGAATTTGGGGATGGATCAAATGTGCCACCCAATACTGCCCGGAAGCTGATTGACGCTGTTCGCCGCCGCAAGGGTTTGCCTGTAGAAGACAAATTGGTGCAGCATGCAGCCAAACAGCGGACGCGGGCACGCAAAGTCTAATGAAGGGTTGTTTCCTGTCCTGTGCACCTATTCTCTTGGATCCTGTCGTAGCGCTTTCTATGCAGTTTGCCATGATGGTTTCCTCAAGCTGTGCTTCCTTTGTTTTGAAGTTGTGCTCCACATGACCACTGAATGGTGTTTCATGGTTCTAAGTGACTTTGAAGATATCTTAAGCTTAGGCCAACCTGTTTTCTTTGATGACAGGAGCATTTTTCAGGTTACAGTTAGTAGTGGGCCCAATCATTATCTAAGGGTGTGTTTATCTTTGGCACTTTGTGACTCTTGTATTCTCTGATCAAAAAGTTCCTTTCTTATTCAGGTCATTTGTCAAACTACAATAGTGCCGGGGAACTTTGTACAAAGATGATAAATGAAGTACCGGTGCATCTCACAGGTCGCAATCTCAGGTGTATTAGCTGTCTCACTCATCTCATCTGGAATGAAGAGGTAGACCTGCAATGTAGGGGCCATATGTTTGCTATTGTCATTGAATTTTTGTGGTTTCTAGGTGTCATCATGATATTTGACTGCAGGAATCTGCACTAAATAGGCACTCTTCCTCCACATGACTAGTGGTGACAGTTGCATTTGAGGACCCACTTGCATGCATATCTTTCTTCTGCTATGGATCCTTAGCATGTTTTGTCTGGGGATTTTTGTGTAGCAGTTAAAAAGTGCTTGAACGGGGTGCAACAGTCCTCCTTACAGTAGTTACCTTATCATTTTACATTGGGAAGATGTTGAATGGTCAAACAAGTTGATGATGCTTGAATTGTTCATACTCACAATTTCGGCTTGCTGTGCAGTTTTCCAGGGACTTTGGAGGCTGCAGATTTCAACAGCTGAGCACTGCTGCACTGTAATCATAGAGTACCAACTGCAAATCTCAGCTCACTGCTTTTATTTGCAAATGTATCAGATCAGATTGCACCGAGTCTCCAGAGATGCTTCTTTTCTCTTCCAGATTTGTGGAACAGTTGCTAATTATACCCTCCTAGGAGAGGGTCAACAAGAGGCAGGCACTGGATTTCATACTGGTACGCATCTCAACACCCACATCGTCACCTCTAACCTGGCCTTCAATGGCCTCAGAGGCCAAGTACTACAGTAAAGATTTTGAGGGATGGGAAAGGAATTAAATCTGCGTACAGGATACAATACAGGCCAAAGCAGGGCTGAGGTCATGGGCAATTAGCTCTCTGAGAGCATGCCACCACTAGATAAATGGTAGCATATGCTTGACCCTTAAGGTGGCCAAGACTAATGTGTTGTGCTGACAATGAATTCAGAACTCAATCCCCTATGCTGATCTGTAAGGCTTTAGATTAGTTGGACATCCAGCCATCTTTGATTGCAGATATTGTGGGCTGCCTTGTTGACTTCATTTCCTTGGTACTAAATGGGATTTACTCGTCGCTCCAGTTTTCTGTCCAATTGGTGTTTAGTCTGCCAATGCTCTTTTTTGTGCACTGATAGCCAGCATTGTGTGTATTGCCTTCCATTGTCCCAGCAGGCCCAGGGAGGTGACTTCAGAAAAGAAGGCTGTCTTTTGCTTTGTCTCATGAACTAAACAGAGATGGCGCTCAAGGATTTAGAGAATCCCGTAACTTCTGGAATCAGATGGGTACAATGGGACTGTCTCTTTGCACCTTTTCCCCTGCACCTGTGCATTTTGCCAGTTGTGGTTACTGAGCGCATCACATTGCTGAGGGTTGAGACTCGGGTCTCTCTTTGAAGGACAAGGATTAAGTAAATGGTCTTCCTTCTAGGCTGGGTTTGACACCAGGAGTTGGATGATTGTTTGTCTAGAAACAATCAACACTGCTGCGGAAAGGGAGCCATGAGGATGGCATAGAGTTTCTGATACTCTTGAAAGTATCAAGAACTGTGTTGGACCTCCCTTGTCTCTCACAAGGGTGGGGACATCTTCACCTCTACCAATTTATTGTTGATCCATGTGGAAAACTGTCACTAAGACTTTTCGAAGTGAGGCCCAGTTGTACCATAATGCACAGGAGGTCACCCTGTCATTGAAGAAGGACTGTTGTGGATGAATGATGAGAAAAATGTGTATTACACATGAACGAGTTTAATAGAGTGTCAATGAAAGTATATTAGATGTACACGATCTTTGTTGTAGAGGATATGACAGCCGCAACTCCATAGACCAGCAGTTGTTTAAGAGATCAGCATGCACACAAAGAAGAATGATTATGTGCATGAAGCTGAAGGCAGATTACTGAGACAAGGAAAGGTTACAAGCCCAAAACTAAGAGCACAAAAATGAGTCGGTGTTAAGACCTACACCACCCACCCGAAGTTTTCGGATGTAACTTCTACTCTGGGTCTGTCTCCCACCAGGAGTGGTTTCTATGTAGCAAGGGTTGGTCATAAGGTGATGAAAACCTGGATACAGGTGATGGATATGGGCAGCCACGAAGGTGAGAAGTAGGGCCTTCTTCTAGAGTTGTGCAACAGAAATGACTACCCACTCTTCTGGACCCTGTAAATCTCTTCACAACAATGATGTTTCATTGCTATCTCATCTGTTCTACAAGTAGGTTTCCTTTTCGAATCATTAAAAAATACCTTCAAATATGTATATGTATTTTTTTATTATATCAAGTTTATTCATTTAAAAACAGACATCGGCCTGTACTACTATGTAGGTCCAAATTTTATGAAACCAAGTCCGTGCATCCCTACTCATAGAGGGCTTTCCAACGGTACCAAAATCGTGGCTAGAGGCCGTGCGGTTTGGGAGATCTCAAGGACCCTACAAACAAACAATATTGTGTTCATGCCATATTTGAAAAAAAAACCCAATTATTTACATTTATGTCCCCGTGTACAAAGGATATATAAAGGGCCAGTAATTATTGCATGAAAACCCATTTTGCTATTTTTCACGAGTTTCCAATGACCAAAAGTACTTGAAATTTCATATCTCCCACACCGCAAGTTCCAAAATTATGAGACCAAGCCAGTGCACCCCTTCTCACCGAGGGCTTTCCAATGGTACCAAACACCAGGGCTGCCCTGCGGTTGGGGAGATCTCAACAATGATACAAAACAAAACATTGTCTTTATTCTAGCGACGACCGAAGGTCGAAAGCTAGTTTAGCGTAGAGCAGGTATAGGGTGCGAGTATTGATCAACCTAGCTCCTCTTTCTTGTTGGTAGGATGCCAAAAGGCTTTGACTATTGAAGGAGCAAGAAGACATTGGAGAAGAGGTGGACTCAACATCAACACCAACAGGTTTAAATGTAAGCATTCGTATACACCCATATGGCCATTACATCCACCAGCCAGATGGAAGTTACTGGTTAGTGCAGAAGTCCAAAAGCTTGTGTTGATTGTTTCACCAGTACGTTGGTTGTCATTGTGGGCGCCTGCAAATTTTAGAGAGTACAGATAATACCAAGCCTCCTCCTAGGCAATCAAAACCAGCGTTGGACTGGTATATAGGGTCTGGCCGGGTATCAAATATCAACCAGGGTATTGAATAACCGACCTGGCTGGTATTGGCTTTTGTAATACTATGGTTAATAACCGACCCGGCTCGTATTGGAAATTCCAATACTATGGTTGATAACCGACCGGCTGGTATTGCCAAGGCAATACCGGGGTGCATACCTGTATTATGGGCAAAAACAAGGACTATACCATGGTATGAATAGGAAATTGGCTGGGTGCACAATATGTCAGGGTTAGGGTAAGAGGGTGCACATATCCGGGAGGCCATGTCTAGCCCCAAAGGCCCGCCACTATGCTTCATTTCTTACCACATGTAGGGCAGGCCCACCCCTATTCTTTATTTTTTTTAGCTTATGTAAGGTGTCTTATGTGGTTGCAATCAGTCTTCTTATAACTAAGCTTGCTTCAATTTGGATACTAAAATCTGCGTCGTTATTATGTATTGCAAAGACTGAATGTTGTAACATAATAATTAATTTCTTTGTGAAATCAATTCAAATCTTCTAAATTCATACATATTAATGATTTAGTGGTTATTTATTATTTATTATTTATTATTTATACCCAAGTTGATAACCGGCTGGTATTAGATTGGAATACCCATCCTATTGTTACCCGTCCGTAAATCGAAAATCATACTACTATTGAGAACCGGCAGGTATTAAAATGAAAGGAATCCTTCAATAGTATGGAACCGGCTGGTATTGCAAATTAATTTCTTCTCAATACCCGGACCCAGCTGGTATTAGAAAAAGTGATACCTGGCCAACACTGGTCAAAACCCGCCATGTTGGCGTGATCATCATCTCAGTGCATTACACTAGATCACAAACCTGTAAAGCTTTACAAAAGTCCGAAATGAGGTGACTGAACTAGAACCCCCCATAAAGAAAGGGAAACATAAAGACATCTAAGCCAATCAAACCCACCAGATAACAAGAAAGAGGGTTGGTTCTGTACAAGATGGCAACATTCAGACATTCCATCCACTGGATTAGCCATCCTTCAAGTTCCCGTCTTAACTATGAGAACACATGACTTGTAGACAATGAGGGATCCATTTGCTTTGATCATCTGAAAGACGCACTAAAAGTTTGTCCAAACACAATCTGGAACAAGTGTATTACGGGCCTTCATTTCCTGAGATTTCCCCCAAAAAGACTGCCGAGGATTGACAATAACCAGTTCTTCCAGATGCTACAGAAAGAATCTCCCTCACATTCCTAAAGCAAATGTGTCATGAGGACACCAATTGCAAAGCATTTTAGTCTACAGTCATTTCTATTTTTCAGGTTGCAAAGTGTCATTTTGTGTGGTGTGACCTAACCTGACTAATGACACAACTGTGGCGGATGAGAACTACCAAAAAGAATTCAATGTCCTCAGGCATGTCCGTAAAATGGTGACGCAGCAGATAACTCATGTCAGTCAAGTTTGGCTAACACTTGAACCCAATCTGCACTTAGGTCAAGACTGATGGCCTTGTATCCATGTTCTTTGTAAGAGAAAACAGAAAGTAAAGTTAGTGTACTTGTTGTGGCATGACAATGCAAGTAAATTCTTTCAGCAGATTTGTCAAACACCCATGTTTCTTTCGAAGTTAGAATGGAACCATCTACCGGGTGGAGACAATGTCATCAATCTTCAGAATCATGCGCACACACTCAGTGGCAAGTGAAACTGCACTGGTGCTCACTAGCAACGGTTGCACCACATTCTCTTCCAAGATGTTCGTGATTTGGCCCTTCCGCACATTGATGCCAGTGTTCACCTGTGGATTATCCATTTGCCATGTCAGATTACTCTAGACTATACTTCAAACCAGAAATCAGAAAAGTCCACAAAAATGAGAAAGAGTCGTGAAATACCTCGCCATTGGCATGCCGGTTGCGAAGTTCAGTGACAATCAAGATGGGGTTCAAGCCAGCATTTTCAGCTAGAGTATAAGGAATAACCTGCTTCCCACCCATCACTCATTTGGTCAGTAACAGAATTTTCTGCAAGAAACATGTCAAGCCAAATGGAATATCAACAAAATGCTCAGAAAATAGAGAAAATACCACAGGTGCCTGTGCCTGTGACAGTGCTATGCGAGAACTACCAATTCAACGCATATTGTTCCCATCTCCATA
Source organism: Takakia lepidozioides (assembly GCA_030704615.1). NCBI lineage: Eukaryota > Viridiplantae > Streptophyta > Takakiopsida > Takakiales > Takakiaceae > Takakia > Takakia lepidozioides. Next base: position 61,177,763 of record CM060734.1, read on the forward strand.
ACTAGCATTCGAAATCAGTCCAGATGAGGAATGCCATGGATGCCACTGCTTCCAAAAGTTTTAGCAGCAATCAGAAACTCAACTTGTCAGAAAAGCCGGAAACACTCATACGTCCCAGAGTGCGAAAATGCATGATTGGTTCTAAGGGTTAAGGCAACTCTCAGAGTAGCACAGCCTATGATGCCGAGAAATTTCCTCGAGTGAAACCGAAGTATTGCTTCTAGCTTTCGCAAGGCAGATCATAGGAAAGCCCCCAAATCGCAAATGTTGAGGCCAGTACTGACGTACGGTATTTATCAATGGTTAAGATGTCCCATATGTTAATAGGGAGTAGCAAAAATTACCTCTAGAGCATCAGCAAATGCACGCACACAGAAACTGTCCATCCCTTGCAGGGTTTTAGCCCAGGCACCCAATTGTCGGGACATCTCAATTTCTGGAGCTCCACCACCTGCATGTTTTGTCAATGCCTTTCCAATCAGTATCATGTTCATCTAGCATTTTAGACAGGGAATTGTTATCTGAGGTCCTTCATTGACTACTTGCTGTAACAAATAAGATTTCTTCCTGCACAGCCACTTACACAAAGCAGCAAGGGCTGCGGCAGTGTTTCTAAATCTGGCAAAAAATGGCCAGATTTCGACCTGGAAAATGGGTTGGCTACTTTTATAAAGGAATTTTGGAAGTAAAAATCCAAAAAAATCGCCAGAAAGCGCCAATGGTTGAATATCAGGAGCCAGAATTTTCCTACGATGACCTGTTAAAATGTGACACCTGTTATATAGCCACTTTTCTAAGCCTGCCACCTTGTTATTCTCGCCACAGGGGCACCGATTTACATGTAGCCTTTGTGGCGATTTTGGAAAAGTGAAAAAAAAAAAACACTGGGCTGCGGTCTTCAGTGCACCAGACAAAAACAGGGTACACATTCTACTCTACACAAATAGTGGAGATAGTTGAAGGCATAAGAAAGTCACCATACAAAGGATGAAGGGGATACCTGCAATTAGAAAACGGCGAGTGACCAGACACCTCACTACACACAAAGCATCGTGCAGGCTACGCTCTGCCTCATCAAGTACCTGTGTCCCCCACCAAAATGAGGATAAAATGGCTCACGAAAAATTCCAAAGCACCAAAGGTTTCCTCAGAAGTACTCGAAGGTACCACTGAATATAACACTAATTCAGCTGTTCACTGGATACTAGTATCTGTTTCTCTTCCTGTTCCTCTTCAATGGCCACAAGGCTACGGCAAACAACGTCTTATGAGTACAATCTCTTCCTGCTTGTACAAGACTAGACAGGGTACCCAAATCTCTCAAGTGCAGACAGCACTCCCATAGAATGTGGCATCCAAACGTCAGAGACAGACCAGAGCGTTGGATCCCCGAACAACAACTGTAGTAGTGCGCCCCATGTTCTTGATGCCGGTCACCTTCACAATCTGCACACTCCATTTGGCAGCCTTATTTCAATCAAAAACTGGCATCCCACCTAGTTCTCTCCTTACTAATTTTGATGTGTGACAAGCATGGCACACTTGCTCAGTCTTGCCTGAAGAACGACTAAACTTAAGTCAAGTTGACAAGAAGGTTCCTAAAAAATCCTCTGAAGTCACAAACAGGGTGCTGACATGACCCCCCAATAAAAATCTGGACACGAGTTCTATTTAAGGCCTGGCATTTTCACGATGACATGAAACCTTTACTTTGCTCTTCAACGTTACGTCCAACTACTGACCTTTGTTCTAGACCTGCTCGAATCAAACCATGTTCCCATTTCAGACATTGCATTTCCTGTTCGAGTGTTACGTGATCAGGGACTCACCCGCCCACTGCCGACAGAGACCTCCTCGACAAAGTCAGCTAGGCCAAGCTTCTCCACACGAAAATGCTCAATGTTGGCAATGGGAAGGCAATTTAGCGTCTTGCTAATGAACTCAATGTCCTCACGCTCGACATCTTTTACCACAAGAATTTTTGCTTTTGCTAGGTAATGAAGTGAGAGGTCAGTGACAGCATCCCGCAATATACTCTTTTGGATCAGCAGGACATTGCACCCAGTTGCCTTTATCTTCTTAATCATTCCAAGAATGTAATTGCGCTCCTCCTTGAGTATTCGGTCCATCTGTCACCCAGTAAATTTCAGTCAGGGGCCCAGCATCCTAGTCCAAGAATGATAGACTTATCCGAGATTCCGCACAGCTTTCCTCTCAACCCACAAATCTCAAGCGTAGAGATGCTTGGCCAAGCAACTTTATGGAAGAGCATGTAGGGTAAAATAGGAAACCTGTGTGTAGTCAGATACAATGACATTTTGTTCGATGTCAGTTTTGGGAGGCGAGATCTGAAATTGAATTAACCCAATCTTAGCATTCTCAATCCTCGTGGGCCCACCAGCTAAATGACTTGCTTTGTGGTCAAACACCAGCCCTTTCACCATCTCTGTATCATCTACCTGCATCAATAGCAAAACCAGTAAGGCATGTTGACTCAATGGTGAAATTGTGAGTTTCAGAACAGGGACGTCACTTTTACTTGGGATTTCCTAACCGAATAATAGTTATGCTCAAACCTAGCTTGGTCGCACCTAAAAGCTCATGGAGGACCTCAGACTAACTTATGATTGCATGAACTTTCTGGGTACAACATGGGAGTCAACGACTAGTGTGCAGGTCACCATAACACATATCAAAGATCCTTTGCTTTCTATGCAATGTATTGTTACTCTAACCAGATCAACGGGTGAAGTAGCTTACAGTGCCACCAAGCTTTTTCAGGACTTTGATGTCACGCAGGTCTACAGTGTCAGGGCGAGCTGGGTCTATGACATTTAGCACTGCGTCCACTGCCATGGGAGCTAGCAATGATGAATATTGGCTCACCACCTGAGTACATAGTACGAGAGAAACATCAACCCACATCTCTATTGATTAAAATTTGCCATCCCTCCCTTGCAAATAGAAGATGCCCAATCAAGCTCATTAGTACATCAAATGATGCTCGTTAAGTAACACTGTCCAGTTGAGCAGTTAGAATGCCATCCATTGGCTACAAGTTAGATTTGACATAGCAAGTTCATCGACATACCTTACTGTTCAACGAAGTGCTGGCACTCTTTACCAGTGACTCGCGGTCCGACAACTCCACTGGTTGGGCCATGGCTGTCAGCACCTACTCCCACATTGCATCAGCATAACATTCTCAGAGGGACCAAACAAACGTTCCCCCTTGGTTATCAAACTGGACAGACAACTTCAAAAGCCTCCAACCATGATTACTGATGACAGGGGGCGATCGTCAGCTAAGTTTGTTAAATGCCAAATAAAAGTTTGTGCCTAATAAGAGCTATCACTACAATTGACTGAGAACGAGTTTAGTCCTAGAGTATTCCATTTTAAACTCCAAAACAGTCAAGTTGCAAAGCATAACTTAAACAAAGCCAACAGCCATGGAAGATTCTATGCATAGAATATAGGAACAATCAATTTATGCCAGCCCTATCTGAGAGCTCACCTCCACAGCCTTCTCAGAGGCTTTGTGAAGAGCCTCCGAAATGATAGTGGGATGCACACCCTTTCCCAGTAAATTGAGGCATTGCTTCAGGAGTGCACCGGCCAAGACAACCACTGAAAGCACACAACACTCACACTCAGATAGTTCTAATAGACCTAATGTCTTGTTGGAGAGACTGACAAAAATTCCCCCTCTAGCCTGAGAAGCCCAGCCCCTGCACAGCAATTCAATCTCTTTGAAAGAAGAAGGCGTTGGCTTTAGCTGTCCACTCGAGCTATATTGCCTGTAGATTGCAAACTACAACAGGAAATAAGCCGAGTAGTCTATCCCACCATAAACCCTACTTCGATAAACCTTGGCTTCTAGGTCTGTACCTGTGGTGGTTCCATCCCCGGCAACTATATCTTGAGACTTGGAAAGCTCCACCAACATCTTCGCTGCGGGCTGTGTCACCTCCATCTGCAATATAAATACCCCACTCTTGCTAATTCACTTGTCTGATCAACACCAAAACACTGACACAATGTATGTACAGTCAGCTGGAGCGTGCCCTTCGATGCTTCCTTTCGAATTCAAGTAGAACGCCCCGTTCCACGACTCCCATTCCAACCTCCAGACTTTGGAGTTTCCTCTCTATGGCAGACCTAATTTTGATGACTTCCGTCTACCTTCTTTTCGTGTCTACAAAGCAACTCTTCTAATTACCACAAAAACCCTCGGCCGAGCCTCCGACATTTAAAACGGCAGGGGTTAAAAAATACCGACGTATTGAGCCACACATTCGCTTTCAAGAATGGAGAGAGCGAAAGCAACACACTCATTTACAGCCAAGCCAGGCGGATGAAGTGAAGCCAAGAGCCCATAGCGACAAAAACCAATACGGACTTGGAAAGAAAATAGGATACAGCGGACTTGACCCTTGAGAATGAAAAGATGTAACAAGGCGCAAGATCAGGACCTTGTTCAGGATGGTGGCACCATCATTGGTGATGATGACATCGCCATTAGCAGTGGACAGCATCTTGTCCATCCCGCGGGGGCCCAAGCTGGTTCGCACAGCATCTGCCACGGCCTTTGCAGCCACAATGTTGGACTGCCGGATATCATCCTTCCGCTTGTTGTCAACATACTTTTCAGTCTTTGCCCCCGGTCGCCCTCCATTCCCTGCATGCGGTCCTGGCATGTTGTCCGCCAAACGCTCACTAAAGCCTGTTCCTCACACACCGCAGAACCGCCTCTTTCAATTCAAATGAAGATGCGGATCCAAGAACTATACAAACACACACTGTGCCAGATTACAACAGCAAATGCGGGCAAGTCTGTTGGCAGATGTTTCCCCTCCTTCTCCTCCCTCGTCTCTCTCTCTCTCCCTAAACCTTAAACTCTCAACAACCAAAGAAACGCCCGTCTCTCAACGCACACTACCCTCATCAATCTCGACCGTTCACACTTCGCAATCGGATAGATCTCAATTGTATATTTATCACCGCCCGATCTCACATCATCGACAGTCAGTTTCCACTTGAGATACCCTAGTATCCGACGCTCTGAATTATTCTAACTTATTTCGCTTACCGCAAACATATTAGCGAATGAAAATGAAAATTGGGCACAACAGGGCGGTAAGACACTGTGCATTCACGTGTAGGTCTGGGGTTCAAACCCCTGTAAGCTGTCTCTCTCAGGAGCATGGCCGTAAGGGGGTTTATTTTCCCCCTCATCAAGGCCCAGTTGCTGGGGCTGGTCACTGGTGTTGCCTTTGGATTGAATTGTTTTTATTTCTGGCAATATTTCGACCTCAAGGAATAAAGTTTATCCGCCCAAAGAAAAAAAAAAAAAGCTTAGGCTTCGATAAAGTTTTTCAGGGCCTCTGTCCCCTCTCTTTAATTTTTTTTTAAGAGAATAAAATGTAATATTCTGTCGTAAATTCCCTGTTTTCTCAAATCGCCAAACTTCTCCAAATAAAATATAAATTGTGGATGTATTTGCAAAATATGGATGATGTATGGGGATGAAAGTATAGAGAAGGATGATTCTATCCAAATTTAAGTGGATGAACAGAAAATATGGCTACTTCTTGCAAAACTCAGTAGCAATTCCTGTTATTTTCCAAATTTCCAAGAAAAATCACAACTTTGGAAACAATAAGTTAATAAAAATTGTACTGTCGCTCCCAGGTGTTTCCCTTTAAAAACAATTTGACCTAATACAACATACATAGAATTTTGGGGGCGATGTAGGACGTCGCGAAAGCTCCGTGAAGTGTGGTGAGTGAAGAAAGGACTTAGCCGCTGGCAAGTCGTCGCTCACTGCTCAACGGATGCATCCCTGATCCCCTCATCTACCCCTCTATGTTCTACGATTTGGCTCGAGCGGTGAGCGATGGATTATGTTTATTGATATTAACATCTCTACGCGTTTAAAACTACTTTAAACGAATGTCCTCCTTCTGATTCCTCTCTTCTCCTCTTCCTCCTGGATGTGTTCATCCCCCTTCATCTCTTCAAGGTTGATGTAACTGCTCCTCGGGTGTTGCATTTGAGGGTGTTATGTCCCTTGTCCCTTATTCTTCAAGTACGACATCATTCTCGGGATTCAGTTAGAAAAGAAATCGTTCTCCTCATTGCCCGCTGCAAGTCTTTGAAGTGCATGCATGCGGACAACTACTTTTCCGAATCTTGGTGTTGTTCTGCTTCAAGGGTATGGCTACATACAAATAAGAACCAGCTTCCCGCCCCTCTATCTCCTACCACTCCACCTATATCTTCTTCACTCCTCCTCTCCTTCCTTCTGCTCTCTTTGCTCGTCTCTGTCGTGCGCATACTTATCGCTACACAACTACATCGATGTCCAAACCACACCACATATATATGCACAATAAAGTAGTCTGCCACAATCGCCCCCCTAGCTGGTGGATAGGTCCCTCTAACTCCAGATAGCTACAAGATGTAATAGCCACAGCCGTACTAAGTCCTCTATCACTGTCCCTATTGTACTCAAACTCTATAGATCAAGAGGCCGGGTACAAGAGTAGCCCCATCGTTAGTCGTTGTCTTGCAATCTGTGAACTTGAGCCAGGATCTCGTGTGTTCAAAGTCTCCTAGTAGCTTGGCCTTGCATTTCTTGTTAGCCTTTCATGGTTGTATCCACTCCCACTATCCAATGCAATGCGGACATAACCAATCCCCATCAGGAACCATCTCAAGAGGTGGAGTCAAACATCCCATATGCCAACCTCTAGAGCATCGATCACACACCAGCATGGTGGCTGCCCCTCTAGCAGACCCACACAACATGCACCTCAAACTTGCAGGTACCACTGTCAGGTTTGGGTCAACCCTTCCATCAACATTTGGAAGGTGACATGGCGCGCAATTACGCACATGGTCCTTCCAAATCATATCATCCCGACCCTCCAAGATCATGACTCCTGAGGGCAACACCTCTCGAACCCTCAAAATAGTACGTCCTGCAGTCACATCCAAGGTCGTAGGAGCAATCTGCTGCAGATAAACATAGTCACCAGGGTTAAATCTCCGAACCCCAGGACGATAGCCCCCACCACATATGGTAGCATACCTCAACGTATCACGATGTTGTGCAATGGCAAGGTTCTCAAAAGCCATGGGCATGACTTTCTTGAACAACTCTGCACGCTGATCACATGCACGTGCCCACATGTCCGGATCGTCAAGGTTGAGAACTGTAGCAGCTTCTCTACGAATGGATGCAGGCAAATCTGGCTCTCGGCCAAAGAGAAGAAAGTATGGTGAGAAGGAGGCAAGTGATGTTTGCTTGCTGAACCTGTAGCCCATGGCTAACCAAGGTAACTGAAGGTCCCAATATCCTAGGTGTCTCTAGATCGAATTTCAAACAGCTTTTTACTTAAAAATGATGTTTACTCCAAAAATGTCTCAATTTCCCTCCCTCTCTGATTGCTCTCCCTGAATCAAATCTTTTCAACAGATTCCTCAGACACTTCATCATCCTCAACAACAGGCAAAGCCTCGACAAGAACCCCCTCCTCTGACTCAGTCAATATGACTTCTCCAATCTTGTGGTTGACATCTCCATTCACAGCAAGCTCAACTTCCTCCACCTTATCAAGCTCCATCTCCTCATTTTTCTCAACTTGGCCATCTTTCGGCTCTCCTACACTTGCATCAGCATGCTGGGGAATCTCTAGTGAGGTAGGCCCATTCAACACCCCTTTCCCTTCACTTTTTGTTCCATTCTCCCTTTTCTCCCTCGCATCATTCTGAAGCTTCAGAAAGTTCTCCTTCTTAGCCTTCACCTCCTCAAGACTCTTCGAAATATGGTGCGGTGGTCTACCAAGGCCTTGTCACACAATGCCTGAAACTCCCCCAAGAACTCTCTCCCTTGGTCCGTGAGTACCTCAGCTGGAGTATCGAATCGGCTAAGTACACAATCCAAGAATGCATACGCAGCTCCCTCACTAGCCTTATCAGGCAATGGAACCAACTCGATCCACTTGGAAAAGTGCTCCACCATCACCAACACGTACTTGTTATGGCGCATGGTCAGTGACAATGGCCCTGCGAAGTCAAGACTCCACCTGTAGCCTAATCCCATGATCGGAAGAGGGTGCAATTGTGGAGTAGGGGCGTTGAATAAAGCACGCACCCTGTCATACACCATGCACCTAGCCACAAATTGTTGCACCTCTGTGTGCATACCACGCCATCAATACTACCCCTGAAGTAGACTATGAGTGCGTCGCACCCCAAAATGCCCCAACTCCTCATGGGTATGCCGCACTAACCGTGCCTGCTGTGTTGGGTGAGGCACAATCCTCACTCGACCATCCTCCCACACTCGGAGCAGATGTGCCCCCTCCCACTTGAACCTCTTGGCTCATTGTAGGATCCGATCCCTCTCCTGGACAGTCACAGTGGTTGTCGTGTCTCCAGTGCGGAGGTAGTCCAACACAGCTGAATCCTCATGTATATCTTTGGCGCCACCTTGCTCATTGCTGGCCTCAGGGTCCTCAGACACTTGATCTACAGTCATCCCTGTTGCAGGTCCAACCTGGCCTTCCGCTGCCAAGATACACAGAAATGCAGATGCATGCCATCCGGGCACCATCTCCTCATCCGTCTCACCATGCCACCGAACTCCAGTATCATCCTGCTAGCTCGTGCATGGATTGCGACTCAACCCATCTGTATCCCGATTGACCAAACCCGGTCGATGCACAACTTGAAAGTCATACTCTTGAAGGATGAGTGCCCCGTGCAAGCTTCCCCGTAAGCTTGTCTGACTCCATCAACCACTTGAATGGTTGGTGATCCGTGACAAGGGTGAAGAGATTGCCGTATAGATAGCACCTGAAGTGTGCCACGGCCCACACTTCAGCTAAACATTCTCCCTCATATGAGCTATACTTAGACTCTACAGCGTTGTTCGAGCGGCTAGCATAAGCCACTACGAACTCTCTTCCCTCATCATCCACCTGTGTGAGCACCGCTCCAAGCCCCAGCATGCTCCAATCTGTATGCAGCTGAAAAGGACGCCCCCTGATAGGTTGTCTCAAGATGGGCGCCGAGGTCAACCTCGCCTTGAGCTCTTGGAAAGCTCGTTCTTGCTCATCTTCCCACTGCCACTCCTGGTCCACCTTGGTCAGCTTGGTTAGAGCCTTTGCAATGACACTAAATCCCTTGACAAACCGTCTATAATAGTTTGCCAACCCCATGAAAGCTCGAACTCGGCTCATATCCGTGGGGCGTGGAATCTGTGCAATGGCCTCTACCTTAGTCTGTTGTACCCCCAATCATCCAGGATATATCATGTGACCCAAATACTCAATCTGGTTGTGGAAAAACTTGCACTTCCCCGGATGTAACTTCAATCCGTGCGCCCTCAAGCGCTCAAATACCACTTGAAGGTGTCTCTCATGCTCCTCCACCATAGCACTAAAGATGATGATGTCATCTATGTAGCACCGAGCAAACTCCACCCCTGCTAGAATCCTATCCATGACTCTCTGAAACTCTGTAAGAGCGTTCTTAAGCCCAAATGGTAAGAACCGCCACTGGTATAGGCAATCCTTCCCGTGCTATTTGATCCCCCGGAATGTCGTCTTCTGCTTATCCGCCTCCTTGATCGGCAACTGGTGATATCCGGATCGTAAATCCAAAGTGCTAAAGACCTTGGCATGCCCAATGGCATCAAAGATCTCTTCTGGTGTTGGCATGACATACCTATCGGACTTGATCTGACGATTTACAGGCCGGTAATCACCGCACATACGTCTCTCCGTCCAATTGCCATAGACATCCTTCTTGGCTAACATCTAACTATCATAGCTCCACCAAACCAGCCTCCCAAAGGTCCTGAGTTCTCATCTGAATCAAGGACCTCTCTATGTCACTGTATCTATAGGGTCTCCGAAAGATTGGCGTGTCAGTAGCCAATTCAATGCGAATGTCTTGACCCTTCAGTGCTCCTAAGTCCTTCAAACTGAAGGCAAAGCAGTTCCTGTAAGCCCTCAAGAACCGCCGTATACGTCGTCTTTCTCCTCCGGTGACTATAGGTCCAACATCAGGCTCCCAGTTGTCCTTCGTGACTGCAACCTTGAGTCCAGCAGGCTTAGAGGTAGAAGACGCGTCTCGTGATTGTTATGCTGCAACCTCTTGAGCAGTGACCAGTGCCTCCTCTGTCAGTGACAATGTCTCATCCTGCCCCATCATCCCGTCCTTGAGGACCTCCTCAACCCGAGAAAAATCCACAACCTCATCCATCACGGCCGCCTTGGCTGCCAACTCCTTTTGAACCTCAAGCACCTCCCACGTGTGCCATGGATGCGGCCTGCACCTCGTGGTCCTCACCTGTTCGCCCCCACTCGTTGTCTGTACTGTCTCGATAGGCAGGGAGACCATCAAGGGAATTGTACTTCGTACTCTGCGCTGCTCAGCCATAGCCAAGCTGATAATCCAGGTCAAGCAATTGAGATCCATTGCTTGCCCCAACACCTGAAGACGTGATGCCTCAGAAAGAGATGGCACTGCCGTGGTACCAGTGGTGAAACCCATCGCCCACTCACGCTCGTTAGCATTGGGCTCCACTAATTGCTGCAACTGGCTATCCCACAAGAGGCCAGGTCCACTATCCCAAAAAGCATGAGATCCTGGAAAGCTGAGCAGTGTAGGCAATGTGGTTCGTGGGTGACCCACCTTATTGACCACTGCCAAAGGTGACCGGTCATCGTGTCTCACTCGCTGAGACTGTCTCCCTATGTCCAAATGCTATCCACCGTCAGGTGTGGTGGCCGCTGCACCCCATCAAATGCACGCTTGAGCAGTGCAGGTGACATAAAGTTGGTCCATCATAGTTGTAGGCGATGAGCCCGTGACCCCACTGCAGCTGCGTCCAGCAACACTGCAAACCTAAGCCAAGACCGCACTTGATGTACACTGGCCATCACCTTGGCCCGAGAATCACTCATCAATGGCACATTCTCCAATATATATGTTGGAGAGTCTGTCTGCTGAAGTTGTAAATAGCGTAGGACCCTCAACATTTCCCAAAACAGGCATGACCTTGAGTCGTGTAACCCATTGCCATGCCCGACTAAAGAATGCCCTTGGCAGGGCCAACCTGCCACTACCAAGTGAATAGGGTCAACTCGCTCTAAATCATGCGCCCCCAGCAAAGAGATGTCTGCTGGCAATGCTTGTTGGTATCCACGAACTGTAGACACTGGCAACAAATCAGAGTACTGCTGCACCAACTGAGCAACATGGCGCAGTGAGACGCGTCGTGCAGTCTCATCCCTCTCTACATACAGGTAATGTCGAACTCGTATACCTGCCTGCAGTACTGCAACCAATCCAGTGCTGATCCCGCCAAACAAGTCCAGAAGGCATATGCCTTCATCCGGGCACTGCCACACAAGAGGTGTGGTGTCCAATGGCGACAACTGAGGTGGTCCTGGTGCAATCGTCGCACTCTCCTCCTCTCCTGACGATACAAAAGCCTCTACCCAGGCTTGTTGCACCCGTCTATCAGCAGCTTGCTGCAAATGCTTACTCGTACCCCACAATGGAGTGTGAACAACCATGGCAGGCAACTCCGCCGTACCATGCATGTCATCCTGCTCTGCTGGAGGTGGCACATCCTCTGCATGGGCATTGCCCTCCAACAACTCTCCAGGCCAACTAACTACAGCTGTGAAGGCTGCTAGTGTTGGCATCTTGCCCTGCTGGGCAGCAGCAACACCCCCAATGAATGTCACAGGGAGCTGTACACGACGACCATCCCCTGACTGCCATCCAGGCCTGTAGGATGCTGACTCCTCCCAAAAATCCAGGGTGAAGCCCATGGGATACAATACTGCCCCACCAACGAGGACATCGTAAAATACCGCATCTGTTACAATGGCCTTGGCTCGCATCACTGAGCCATCTATAGGATGATCCGGCTGTAGTCTAATGGCCAACTCACGCGGTGTCATGCCCCGAGCCTACTCTGATCCTCCCAGAGATGTATGTATCTGGAAAGGACAAGGCTCCATATCCGCCTCCATGAGGCCCAAACCTGCAATAGTAGCTCTGCCCAACATTAGTGGCTGAGCTCCCGAGTCCAACAAGACCCGCAGTGGCCGGTACCTCTTGCCTGCCGGTCCACTCAAAGAGAAAATGCCATCCTGGTTGTCTAATAAGACAACTTCAGGTGTCACCATGGCGCGCTCAAAGGCTGGCCTAGCTGGCAGCTCCGTCAACCTGGCAGCTGTAACTTGCCATGGCGCAGCCGTGGCAGTCTTGACCCTCAAATCCGAGGATCCCTCTGCCACTACACCCTCCACTAACTCCGTAGAAGATGAAGTGACCTCCCCACTCTCGCAGAGTGTTGCTGCTAGTCTGAACACTGCAGCTGGTCTTACCCCTGGCGTCACAATCATGGTTGCCGAGAACAGTGGGGCTTGACACACAGAGGTGGCTGCCCCCAACAACACACTGGCTGCATTAGCCTTGGTAGCAGGTGTCAGTGCTGTACGTGTAGCTCTCCCCAATGGTACAATAACGACCTCTGTATCTGTCGGACGAGAACTAGGTGCCATGGATGTCGTCGACACTGTCTCCCCCAAGATGAATGATTGAGGCAACCTAGCCTGACGGCTTGCCTCCCCACGTTGTGGATCTAACTCTACCTCTGCACCTCGTGGCTCAGGAACTCGTGCTGCTCCTCGAGTGACGACTGCAGCAAACTCCACCTGCATTAGTGGTAGTGCTGCCCCACACATAAATCCCATGCCTCCCATGTCTTCTCCGTCAGGATGACGCTGCTGAGGAGGAACATGAGGTGGACCCTCAGGTCTTGGAGCTGGTACCACCTGAGCTGTGGCCATGGCAGCAAGCCTTTGCTCTAGTTGCTGAAGCCGGTTGGTCATGCATTGGTCAACGCCCTGACCTCCACGTCCTTGGCCATACTGTGCTTGCCCTTGTCCTACACCTCGTGCCTGACCACCTCGTCCTCTCTGAGGTGCTCCAGCTCGCCCTCGGCCACCATTGTTCCCTTGGAACTGGCCTTGCCGCAACTCAGGGTGCAAGTCATAACACTTGGCATCTCCATGCCCATACTTGCCACAATGCCCACACTGCAACTGTGCAGGCTGTGCTTGTGCCGACCTTTTGCCACTCTCTGGGCAATCTTTCTTGACATGGGGTCCTCCACATGTCCAACATATCACCCCTGGTTATTGTTGGCTTGCAAAAGATGCTACTGGCCTCTGCACCTGAGGTCCCCTGTAAGCTCCATGGAATTTGGGTTGGGAAACCTTGCCCCCCTGACCACGCTGTTGGGCAGTCCCTTGTGCCTGTTGACTGGCCTGCGCCTCGTGCAGGCATGTCCTTGCCAAATCCAATGGTAACAACTCGCTCCTCCACCATGTTGGGCTCAATCCGCTCAGCCAGCAGAAACACATCTGCTAATGTGGGTTGGGCTGCTTGTAACAGGGCTGCATCCCGCACCCTTCTCCTGAGCTCCTTGTCTAAAATTCCATACCAGAACTGGACTGCCTGAGCTTCAGTAACCCCTTGGGTCACACTTATCAAGCGCCTCATACGAGTGTAGGCCTCTCGCAAGCTCTCACTGGATTTGCGCTGGAAGTCTTGCAAACTGCGCAACTTCTCTGTCCGTACGCCTTGGTAGTTCGTCCGCAACTCCTGGAAGAACTCCACCACCGGGTTGAAACTATACACATGTATTGTAGTCGTGGCAGGAGGAGTAGTAGCACCTTTTGAACTGGTACCACCTGCAGAAGTACCAGCACTACTTGTTCCACTACTAGTGCTGGCCGTGGGAGATATTGGTGTTGATGCCGCTACTGGTCGCGTTGTGCCTCGAGTAATGGAGACGTAGTTAGGTGACCAATACATCCTCCACTCCTCAATCTTTGCTTCATGTCCTCGCCTGAACTCGCGGTAATCGTCCATAGGCGGACCTTCCAAATGCTGGAACAATCCCTTCCACGCCATGAATGGGGTGAACAACTGTGGATTGCGCATCTGCTGCAAATCACACCAGTTGTCGAACTCCTGGATAAAGTCATCCAGCTCGATTGTGCCCACAGCTCCAGAGTACCTACGAGGCCCCTTGGTAGCTCCATACATCTCCTCCATGTCGGTGGTGTGCTCTACCACAGAGCTACCCGTCCCCTTTCTATTCTCAGAGTGTCGTGCAAGGGCTATAGCCTTGACACCTCCAACACTCCCCCTCAAGGCATAGCCTTTATAGCTGATGCCCACCCATTCTGACCACCGCCCCAACCTTGGCTCTGATACCATGTTGGAAAACAACTAGCGTATGGTCGGGCTAGGGATTGAACCTAGGACCTCCCCCATTCCGGTGGGGTGCTCTACCACTGAGCTACCCGTCCCGTTCTGTTCTCAAAGTGCCGTGCAAGGGCTATAGCCTTGACACCTCCAACACTCCCCTCAAGGCATAGCCCTTATGCTAATGCCCACCCATTCTGACAACCGCCCCAACCTTGGCTCTGATACCATGTTGGAAAACCACTGGTCGGGCTAGGGATTGAACCTAGGACCTCCCCCATTAACTTGACATCTCTCTTTCGGACGTTTGTGGCTCTCTTGCCTCTTCTTAGGTGCTTGGTCGACTGTCTATCCGTAATTTTTCTAGGCTTCATGTTCTCTGCGTACTTTTCCGTCGTCACTATGGCTCCGAATGCAAGTGTCATTTTTGGAGGTCCTCCCAAAAACTCTGGGTTTAGGAATAATAGACAGCAGCACGAGAGACGGAAAAGTGAAGGGTTTTATAGACAAAATGGTGCGGGTCTTCTAGGCTCAGCCCCGCTCTCCCCTCCAGGCAGACTGGTGGAGCAGTGGAGTGAGGAGGCGGCGGTGGTGAAAGAAGACCAACCTGTCTTATCTCTGGATATGGAAGTCTTAAGAAATCACTCTCTGCTGCTGTCTAAAAGAGGAATCTTGCTCCTTTTCTTGGTAGGGTCAGAGATCGACATTGGGTCAGAACGTGGGCTCAGGAGCATCTGGGCCCGGATGGAGGCCTCACTAAGCATTTTTGTCACCCCCTTGGAAGGGGCTTCTTTTCTTTTCTGTTCAGCTCTGAGGAATTTGCTGCCAAGGCCCTCAAGTATAACACTCGCAAGTCCGGCTATCGAGTTCCATGGTCTTCTGATTGGGGTCATAAAATGGGGGTTACTTGTAAACCCAGAGTGCTTGCTTTTCCTTATCTCCTTGCCATCTATCTAAAATCTCTACCTGAAATAGGTGCTCACTTTGGTTCATATATTGGATCTATGAATGTGGATGATTTGGATGAAGAGGATCTCCTCAACATTGATTCGGTGGCCAACATGGAGCATTCTTGGGATTCGGGTGTTCCAAAGATCGTTGTATGGATGCCGGAGAATGTGAACATAGAACCATCCCTGAAACTCCCAACCTTGGACAACATGTTTATCACAGTGGCTGTGCTGGAAGAGTCACTTAATGTGCTTTGTCACCAGTGTCATAGGGAAGGGCACATTAAAGTGGATTGCCCACAACTAAAGAGGCCCAGAAGCTCTAATGTTGTGACTCCGTCTGTTGCAGCAGAACAGGCTGCTATGAATCATCATGGTCAGAGGGGTAATGGCCCAAGTGGAGGTGGCAGTGCCAGAATGAGAATAAACAACGTTGCCCAAGACGATGGCTCCCCGTCCGATAGACATCAGGCCAAGAGGCCTAGGGTACTGTCCACCCCTGCCTCTGCTTCCCAGTTCAATGTAAGAGAATTCTTGCTCTCTCCGGTTCCGATGATTGCAAGGTCCAGGGCTAAGGCTCTTATCTATAAGGTTGGCCATGATGAAGAAGCCAACCTAGGAGCCTTTTGCTGCCGGCTCAAGTCCTTTCACTAGCTAAATCTCCCGGATGACCCCTCTCCTACAGATGGCCCGGTTTATCTGGGTGTGCGCATCACTCCTATAATCTTTACTCTCATTGATGATAATCCTGCAATCTTGGCTACAAGTAAGGAAACATTCGTGGGATCGTGGATATTCCCAGAGGATGTAGTGGCTTTCTCACCAGGAAAAGAGTTGGAGGTCATTCTGGCTAAAATCAGTAGCATCTTCTTGCATTATCTTCCTAACTTGATTCTCAATGAAGGTACACCAATTTTCTTCGGTGCTTTCCAGCACCAAAGCACCTCTGGAGATTACAGTGTCCAACTCCTCCCTACCATTCGCATTTTTGATCTTAAACTCTTGGACAGCTCCTCCTCTGCACTAACCTGGTTGTCTGGAAAGAACATTCCAGAGGGTTTTGGAGATGTGGGGAACAGAAAATTCTTGGCTTCAATTTATGGAGCAGAAATGGAGATTGTAGAGGAGTTCCATTACTCCCAAAGGAATCTCCCCTCGGAGGACGAACCTCCATCAAGTGACAAGTTCTTCACCATTATGGATCTGGCCACCACTGCCCTATCCCCGGTGAGCTCGAATAATCTCTGCTGCTCTCACTCGCTTCTCTCTCTCCCCCCCACTTCTTTCTCTTCCCTCTTTATGAGACCTATCTACGGTTATAAAACCAAGCTTCATATGTGTTGCAGTTCTCCCTCTTGGACTAGTCTATTCCTCCCCACTATTGTCATCCCTGCTTGTGGACAGTTGCTATGCCCTGTTTCTTCCCTCTCTTGCAAAGTTAAAGGGCTTTTCTTGGTCAAACTCTGGTTGGACTCTCTCATTTCTGCAATTCCCTTTCTTCATCTCTAGCTTTCCCTGGCTCTATTTGATCAGCCATCAATTCGTTGGATCTCACCAACGGGTTGGGAAAAATTCCCCACATGACCTGGTCCCTATTCTCTTGGAACATACGTGGTTTAGGCTCGGATACCACTATGCCTAAAAGACGACGAGTAAAATTGTGGGCTTCTTCCCTTATGTCTACTTCGGCTATCATTTTTCTCCAAGAAACTAAGTTAGATGATGTTAAGATCAGATCCATTGGAAACAGCTTCTGGCCTTCGCAGGTTGCATGGTGGAACCCCACTATTTCCTCCTCTCGTGGAGGAACGGCGATCCTAGTATCTCCGACCATTGCTGGTTCAATAAACAATGTAGAAATCTGGATCCAGGGTCGTGTCCAATGCCTTTTCACGGACTCCTCCTCTCCCTTTGGCCCCACTGCTTTCATAAATGTGTATGCGCCGAATCTATCTCAGGAAAGAGATGTTCTCTGGGATGCTATCAGAGATAAAATTACCAGTTTTCCCAATGTTCAGAATTGGGTCCTAGCTGGGGATTTTAACATGGTGGATAATTATAATGATAGGCTGCAGCACGCCTCACATTTTTTGTCTGATGACGAGCAAGTTGCTTGGGATATGTTATGTTTCTCAGTTGGATTGGTGGATATCCTTTCAGACTCCTCCTCTGGATTAAGATTCACGTGGTCCAATTTGAGGAATCCTCCCGACCTTTGTATGGCTCGGCTGGACATAATTTACTGTTCTCAGTCCCCCCTGGCCTGGTCTAAAGCTATGGCTCAGACCCCTATACTAGCGGACTTTGATCATGCCATGGTTGCTGCGGAGTTCTATCCACCTGGACTGCATGCTAGAGGTCGAGGTTATTTTAAACTCAACCCAAGCATTCTGAAAAAACAAGACTGGCTGCAGAAGCGGAAAAAAGAACGGATGGAAGCAGGGGCTGGGTTTCACTCCCCCTCCATTTCCTTTTTAAATAAACTTCAGGCTACACGCAGATTGGCTCAAGACCTTTCCCGCTCTGTTGCTGCTGAAAGAACACAACATCATAAGGCATTAACTAAATGCCTGTTACATTGCCAAAAAAGAATTGAAGGGGGGAATCATGGTGTAATTACAATGGAATCCTATCTTGCAGCTAAACGTAATTTGGCAGTATTGGATGTTGAAAAGGAGGATTTCCTTCGTATTAGAGCGGGAGTAAATTGGACGTTGAAGGGGGAGAAGATGACTGGTTATTTCTTCCAGAAAGCAAAACAGCGAAGGGAAACAACGCACTTTCACGCGATTACAAACCCCAGCGGGATGACCTTCTCCCAACCCAAGGAGATGGCTGCAGCAGGTGCAGACCACTTTGCCAAGCTCTTTTCTGCTTCTCAAGAGGGAAATAACCTGCTGGAATTTCGTTCTGAGGTTATCCAATCCTTCCCAAGCCTTGTCTTTGTTGACGAGCAGAATGCCCTTGCTGTTCCCTTTCTTTCTGATGAGTTGTTGAACGCTGCAGAAGCGTTGAATACGTTTAAGACTCCAAGGCTAGATGGACTGCCTGTGGAATTCTTCACTGCCTTGTGGGAAGAGGCGGGGGAAGACTTTACGCGAATGGCCAATGATATTTTATCTAAGGGGATCATGCCTTCGCATCTGGCGCAGGGAGTCGTCACCCTGGTTCATAAAAAAGGTAACTGAGAACTTCTTTCAAACTATAGACCTATCACCTTGCTGAACTCTACTTACAAAATAATTGCAAAGGCTCTCGCTCGCCGTTTGCAACCCTTGCTGCAAAAGTTAAATCAGACCAGAGCAGTCAGGGTTCCTGAAAAACAGAATGATCCTTGATAACATTCTTCTTACAAATGAGGCACTACATCTGGCTCGCATTGATAACCAGCCTATAGCTCTGTTAATGTTGGACTTTGAAAATGCCTTTGATAATATTAATTGGGACTATCTTTTGAAAGCCTAGAAGCGGTTGGGATCAAAGAGAACTTCCTTAAGTGGATTCAAATCCTTCTTTCTGCAGCTTCCAGTAGAGTGATGGTCAATGGCATGGTCTCCAAACCCTTCCCTCTGTTCAAATCTGTAAGACAAGGGTGTCCGCTGTCCCCCTTTCTCTTTCTTATAGCAGCAGATGGTTTGGGTCACTTACTGGATAAGAGAAAAGACACCTTGGGTCTGGTTATTCCTAATTCCCCTAATGACTTTTCCTCTTCCATTCGCTCTTCGCTATATGCTGATGACACATCATTGTTCATTAACAACTCTTCTCTTTCCAATGTCCATGCGGCTCTCAACTCGTTGAAGGCATTCTGTGCAGCCTCGGGTCTCAAAATCAATTGGAATAAATCTGTTGGTTTATTAAATCGACTGGCAGACCCATCTGTTGCAGCTCACACTGCCGCATGGGGCATTGAATTTGGCTTGAGATGGCTATCGGATGGGGAATTGCACGAGCTCTTAGGTCAGTTGGTGGGAACTGATCTCTCAGATGATACCAGGTTTGCTGCTGTCCTTACAAAACTTAAAATGAAGCTTGCACATTGGTGTTCCTTGCATCTGTCGCTCGTGGGTAGAGCTTTAATTGTTAACCAAGTGCTCTTGGCTTCACTGTGGTTTTTGGCTTCGGTTTGGTCGCCAGGAGCTCTCATAATAAGAAAGGTAAAATCCCTCATGAGGAACTTTATTTGGGGTGCTACTCCCGCTGCCTCATCCAAAAGAGCCTTGGTAAGCTGGGACCAGCTTACTCAAAGCAAAAAAAATGGGGGTCTTGGGGTGCTAGACCCCCAAACGCAAATCACTGCTTTGCTTGCCAAATGGGTTTCCCGTGCACTTACTCACCTTTCAAGCCCTTGGAGTCGGCTAGTTGGACTCAACTTTCTGGCTGCCACCCCTCGTTCCAGTGATAAATGGGCTCATTCACTTAGGTGGATCATGCAAGGTGGGAAGCTCAATGAAAACCCTGGGTTGGGTTCAAGGGCGTGGCAGTCAATCTAGATGGCATGGTGCAAATTGCGTCCCTTCCTGGTTCAGCTAAGTCCCTCTTCTTTTAGCCAGGTGTTGAGACAACCTCTCTTTGGGAATTATAACCGGGATAAAGAAGCTCTGATTCCTTGTTCTAAACGATGGGCGGAATGGGAAGCTGCAGGTTTAGCCCATATTATTCATTTATGGGATGACAGCTCCTTGTCCCTTATCTCTTTTGAATCTGCTGCGAAGCAACTGTCCAAGCAAAGAGTTAATGCTGGCTGGAATGCAGTTATGGGAGATCTCCCTGACAACTGGACAAGAATACTGGCTGAACCTCACCTGCAGCCTCTTCCCGGTTGGTTGGGGTATTGTATGGATTCCCAACCCAAGGCCATTTATGCTATTGCACAGGATAGCTTTGGTCTACATGGCACTGGTTTTGAGGTGAGTAAAGATGGTAACCTTCTCCTTTCAAAGTCAGTGAGTATTCCACAAGGCTGCAATTGCTTTGAAATCAGAGTTTTTTGTAAACTCTCAGGCAACCCCAACCCATTGCCTCCGATGGATTTGAAACAGTATGGTGAGAATTTCCGCTGGTTTTTATCAGCCCCCTTTAAGCTGCTACAGTTTGACCCTGGGGAGTGGATATGGATGAATAAAGGACATGATCCCTTCTTCAAATATTCAATTAAGCTGGGGTACAAGTTGTTGATGCCTAAAAGAGGTTTTGACCGTAAGTGGTCTTTAAAGTGGCTACATCTGCTTGGACCTGCGGTGCCGTGGAAACTAGTTTGGGGAGACATCTGGAAAAAACACAGATATGCTAAGATAACGACTTTCCTGTGGAAGGTGTTTAACAGAATCTTGCCAGTGGCAGCTAACTTTGAAGATTCACCTTCGCAATGTGTTTCTTGCAATCTGGCCGCTAATGAAGATTTGGAACATGCCTTGGTGTTGTGCCCTTTTGCTCGAGTTGTTTGGGACAAGGCCCTTTCTCTATACGCTTTCTGGTCTTCTGACTTGGATTCATCTCCTTTGGTTTTACTGCTTAATGTTAAGAATGGCAGAATGCACTCTTCTTGTCCAGTGTGGGAATCTCTCAGGGGGATAATCCTTTGGCAGTTGTAGAAAATGAGGTGTTGTGTGGTATATCAGAAAGAGAGGCCGTGTGTGCAGAAACTTCTTTATCTGGCTCACTCAGACCTTAGGTCTGAGGCTCGCAAAGCATGGTCTGTTTTGCTGGCAGCTCTTTCCAAGTGTCACAACAATCGAAGACCCCAGCTCTTTGCCAAATTCGACGAATCTTGGGGGAAGGACTTTGTTTTCTACAGGAGAATTGAAGACACAAGAATTGTGTGGGAAGACTCCCCCCCTGCCTGTTGGAAGCTCAACTAGTACGAAACAGACTCCGCTGGAGAACGAAGACATGGAAATAAATTGGAGACACAAACGTAGTGGCTCTAGGAAAGCAAAAGCAAAGGCACAGCTTACTTATGAGGGTCCTAAGAGGAAACGAGGCAGTATGTAGGATGTTTTCTGGCAGACTAGGTCCTGCTCTCCTTCTTCTTGCTGGACAGGTTCATCTCTGTAGAGTGGACAATTCAGCGCTATCCTTTCTCCTCACTTCTCCCTGTTTTCAACTATGTTAGTAATTCCTACTTAGTCTAGATTCATCTTCCTTGATTTCTGTAATGTTGGTTCTGAGTGGTACCTATGTAATCTGCCTTATGGCTCTCTGTAAGGTTATTTTTTCCTTACCTCTTCTTCAATAAATTTGTAGGGGCTACAATTTTCCCGTTGAAAAAAGAAAAAAAGAAAAAAAGGTAGTTTTCCCGAATTGCGGGCTGGTAAAATCCGTGGGGAAAAAAAGCAAAAAAGAAACAAAAATCGGGCCCAGGAAGTGACCGGTGATAGACGGTTGCCCGCATTGATTTCAACTGAGATTCTGTGACAGTGAGAATAGCATTTATTTACTTAAGACAAATAGTACTTGTTTTATCATTTACGGTACATAGTTTCAGTTGGATGGTACTACAATAATGTGCCATCTTAATAAAGTATTTGAATTTTGGGGGACCCGTCCCTCAAAAACAAATAATAGAGTAATGTGAAGGAATTTCACATAAGGTGACCGGGAGCGGTGGTGCAAGAAGACGGGCGATAGGCGGTGAGCAGAGCTTGTGGAGAGGCAGCCGAGCTTGGGAGCTATGGCGGGCCCGGTGCATGCGTGGGGAGGCAGCGAGCGAGAAGCTGACAGCGAGGAGGACAGACGAAGACGAAGAGCGCGTGAGAGCGGGATGCACAGGCATTCGCGATGGCATCGGGTAGCAGCGCTGGATTCATGAGGTCCAGCAGGGCGCAGCAGGCGCGCGGCAGCATCACCAGCCTCTTCATGCTCATGCTCTCCTTCTTCGCCTGCTTCTACACTGCCGGCCGGTGCTTCTCTCACCTGCATGTGTGTGTGGAACCTCTATCGATCTTTCTTGCTCGAGGATTTCTCAGAGATCCCCCAGCTCAAGCGGTTCTGTGTGACCGTGCTATCTGAAGTTATTGCTGATCAGTGGTTGCATGCATGGGCGTCGTAATCATCTTATCCACTTATTCTGTGGTGGTACTGATGGATCGATCCGAAACTTGTTAGTTATCCGGGTTTCGATCACTAAAATTTTCAACCCCGATGCCAATTCTGGAGTTGAGAGAGAAAGAATTCTGGGGTCTATGGGCTTACATTCTTGTAGGAACATGATTTTTCATTTGCTGTTAAGTGTCGTAATTGATGTTGTCAAAGTTCTTGGAACGTGCATATTTGGGAAACCGCATTCTTTTCTGGATGCTATGTTCCCTCGCCACCCTGATCACGGTTGAACGAAATTTACAAATTATGAGGTGCGCACCCCTGAAATCGGGTAGAGAAAGAAGAGAGAAGATTATACATGGACACATTGGAAATTTGGTTTTAGTCATTTTCCGAGGTAAGTGTCAAAAACAAGCGGAGGCACTACCTTCTCTGTGCATGCTCCCCAATTGCCACAGTTGATTTACCATAGTTCTTTGCTTGGACGAAAGGTGTCCATATTCTTCACCAAGAAAACCAGGCCCTTGGGAACAATGTTAACTTATTAAGTTATTTTGTGCAAGCCAGGGCCTTACAAATTTCCATCCGTTTTGGTCATACCACGACCAATTCCCCAAAGGAATTTGCAGTCTATTATTCATATTCTTGAATATCATGCAATTCCTGTTTGCAAGGCCAAAAGAAAGCTTTCCCAGTGCTGTTGTAGAAGGAAGAAAGAGAAAACTTGGTGTACTCTGAGATGTACCCCCAGTTCCCAGCTACGGGGGCAGGTCTACTTCAGGTCTGCAGGCCAGTTGTCAGTTGGTCCTCTGGATTCTTTCACCTCTCTCACAACTAGGAATCCTTGATCTATCGACAGGTTTGTGGTGCTATAGTTAGAACAAGTCTGTATTGGTCGTCTGTATTGGAAATTTGAAGGACGAGTTTGTTCATTGAAGATTTATTCCCACAGCATCTGAGTTGACCATATTTTCCTTTGACCGTTTGATTGGTTACAGTATGTGTGCTGCTTCTTATACTTTTGTGGTGTTTGTGATTGTGTGCCAGGTTATGGCAGGATGCGGAGATGAGATCAATTCTTGTTGGGCTCGCGGAGAAGCACAAGGGGCAGGTCTCTTTTTCTCCATATCCCTCTCTTTTTCTTCTCCTCCACACATTTGGGTGCTTAGTCCTTCCTCTCCCCTACCTCTATCTTCCAACAATTGATGTGCATGATAATGTCCGGGGTGGGAACTTCTCTTCCTACAATATCATGTAGCTCATAATCTTGGGTCACAGCTATGCTGCTTTCTGCAGCTATTTATCTGGGGTCATTGGCTCAGTTCTAGATATCTTCCATTGTGATCTCAGGAGGGAGGATCATTGTCAGTTGATGAGACATTGAAGCTCCTGGACTGCAAGTAAGTGCTAACCTCTTGTTTGCATTCTCCTTACTCATCTGAGACATGGAGAGGGTTAAGTGTCACTGCTATGGCACAACTTCATATGTAACTTCCATCATGCATGCATATGCCTTCTTCTGTGTCAGTAGTACATGAAGGATGCTGCTACTGTATGAATGCTGGAGTCAATTCCAGTAGCCTTAGAACTATCTCAAGGTATCCTGCCCATGCTTCACTGGAAGATCTTGTCAGTAACTACATTGTAGACCTGCACACGTTCCAGTATGTCGGTGTTGCTCCAGTTCAAAGTTGTCACTAACACAGATTGCCGCTGTCATGCATTGGGGGCCAACATGAAAATGCAGTGGTGCATGTTTTTGCACTATCTCCACACTGTGTTGATGAACTCATTATTTCGACATCTCTTCCTAACAACCCTACATCTCTTCAGACTCAGAGCACTTCCCTGGTTGTCTGGATATGAAAAGTATGTACAAGGTACTGTGTTGAGGAACTGTTGAGGAACCCGTTGAGAAACTGTGACACTGTACCCCACTTTGCATGACAGAGGCAATCCATTCAACTAATGACTTTGAACTAGACCCACACACATAACTGCATTCATGTAAGCAGAGTTTGATCAGGAAGAAACTGTGAAATACAAGCCAAATTTTTATGCAGATGTGCATGAGACTAGTTCTTGTGACAAACTGGGATGGCAAGAGCTACCTGCATTCAAGTCTTGCAGGTTGATCCTGAAGCTTCTTTGCATTATATAACCCTTCATGGTACTTCGGCACAGGGATCAACAAAAGAGACTAGGAGAGTTAGAGATGCAGCTGGCAGCAGCCAAAAGCCAAGGTTATGTGTCCAAATATGGGCTTTCTGCCAACACAACAGTGACTGGCCACCGTTTCCATGCTGTTGTTGGCATCACCACTGGCTTTGCCGGCCGTTCTCGGCGAGATTCTATACGCAAAACATGGGTGCCCAGTGGTAACCTCTCTCCCTTCAACCGAGACTCCGTTACGGGGCCTATCTGTAACAAGCAAAGTCTGACGCGTACATTGCTTTGTCCCGCTTTCTTTCTTTCAATCCCTTGGAAGTCGTTCATTTATACAGGATCTTGCTTGGTAACTGAAGCAGCTGGCTTTTGCAGGTTCAGCACTAAAGAAACTTGAGGATGAAAAGGGTATTGTTGTTCGATTCGTGGTTGGACGAAGGTCTCTTTCTCTATCTGTCTGTTTATCTTGATTGCATGCAAGGCCAATGAGCACATACATATATACCTTGATGAATAAATAAGTGGAAAAGATAATTCGTAAATATTTCCGACTTAGTGTCAGGTAGTTGACCTCTCAGTTTAACTTTGACCGAATCCTAATATAATTGCAGTGCTAGTATCCTGACAGCAGAAGAGATAAGAATAGGGGTGAATTGCTTCCCATATATCCAGGTATCAACTGGTGAAACTATTGTATTTGTTGCCCAAAAGGTTAATTTAGAACTACCAGGCTGGCAAAGTTGTTCTCTGATATCTGAAGTTGAATTTCAATCATGATATTCATGACATCAATCAGGTTTTGATAGTTATGACTGGGATAGCTCGCAAAACTTTAGTACTCTATTCTACATCACCATCCTAAGTTTAGATGAAGACAATGGTTGCAATCTCTTTGTGTCATACTCTGACCCTCACGAGTGTATATGATAAAGAGTACTGTCCAGGGATTTGTTATGCTCAATTATTGTTTTTGATTGCTGGGCAGTGCGAATAGAGGGGACATGTCTGACCGCCAAATTGATAAGGAGAGCAGTGAGACAAATGACTTCCTCGTCTTGGTAATCAACCTCCACGTGCAAGATCTGACTTTTTCTTTTAACGTTGGGTGCTTTTGTGAGGGCCTGTTGATTAGGTACTAATGGCCAAACTGTATAGGCACATGATTAACAAGCTGCAGTTTTGAGTAGGGTATCATGTTTAACATGAAAACCACCTTTGTACACCTGGCCAGCCAGGAATTGGTGTGAGGAAACTGTCCTTCTACATACTAGTTGAAGAAGCTCCAGAAACTTGCTCACAAGGGAAGGGGAGCCAGCGGATATTTATTGCTGCTTGTGGCTCACCAGTGTGAACCTTCACCTGGGGGTTTACCCCCTGTGTTACCAGATGGACAAGAGAAGTTAGGGAGTGGGAAGGGACTTTATACAGAAGAGAAAGAAAACCGAGGCAGCCCTAGGGCGTGCTGCTGAAATATATGTAGACATGCAACTTCATCGGGCTGAATTAGTCAGGATTGACTTCCAGTAGGGTGCCTTGTCAAGATGCTACCTGTTGACCTTGTATGTCTAAGGTTCATGTTGATGCTTTTAACCACTGTAAACCTCTTGAATGTGTACAGAATGAGCATGTGGAAAGTGATGACTCGCTGCCACAAAAAACCAAGCTCTACTTCAGTACAGCGGTGGAAACATGGGATGCTGATTTCTACTTGAAGGTTGATGACAATGTATTTGTTAACATTGGTGAGCTTGTTTTATTGGGTACTTGATCAGTTGGTTTTGTACGCTCAGCATGATTTTTCATGCTATACCATTTCTTTGTTGGTTTTGATCAAACTGTTCTAGGGACTGTATGAGTTCCTCCACTTGAAGTGATCTAGATGCCTTGTTTACAGCCTACACTCAGATGTTGTGGAATAGCACTCCTGGGATGAGAGTACATTCCAGTTGGGCATTTAATAGTGTTCACTGGTGCCTCAGAGATCATGATTGACTAGTGTACACTCTTCTTGAGAAACTGGAATGGCCTTGGCATTGGACATTCTAATCTCAAGACTTCGAAGGGACTAAGGTCCTGTAGCTCTGAAGGGTGTACAAAAAGGCAACCCATTCAGGGGATCTAATGGGAACAACCTATTTGTGTGTGTGGGCATAGAGCAGACAAGTTGGGGACGATGCTGGCCAGCCATTGGGATAAGCCTCGCGTATATGTGGGCTGTATGAAGTCGGGGGAGGTTGTCAGTGACTCGTGAGTTCTGCCCTTCCAGTCATGACACCAAGAGGTTTACTTGTCCACTGCATGTTTGCTGGTTAACAGGTTTGTACCTGTGTACGGGAGAAGCAGTGTAACAATACAACATGTTGATTGGAATGCACTGTGCCGGTGCAGGAATGCTCAATGGTACGAACCTGAGTGGTGGAAATTTGGGGAGCAAAAATCCGAGTAAGCCTTTCCTCTTGATTTTCTTTATTAAGCACTGATGCCTTTGCAGATACTTGCATACACTGCCATAGTTCACCATGGAAGACAGACCAAAAGACTGGCAGGTGAAAATCATTTTATTGCATTGTTTTGTGGCAAGGAAGTTGAGAATGGTTGAATTATGAAGGCTTGAGCATTGCATGTGCGCATTCTGGTTGAACTGTCAGTTGGCTGCTTACCTGATTATTATGCACAAATACCTTCTATTTAGTGCTAGTGTCCCTGCAGGTATTATCGGCATGCGGCTGGTCAAATATATGCGCTGTCCAGAGCATTAGCTCAATACATCTCCATCAATAGGTACAAATTTTATGAAACTGGAACTGTCTTCTGCTAAGTTCTGCTCCATTACAACTCGTCTTGGTTGGGTTTGAGTGTTGCTGATTAATCTTGTTGGATCCCTGTTTGTATCTTGCAGCGCCTCTTTGCATGAATACAGAAATGAGGATGTGTCAGTTGGGGCCTGGATGCTTGGGCTGGATGTAGAGAATGTTGATGAGCGCAATCTTTGTTGCTCGGCCACCACTGGTCTCTCTCTTACCCTACCTCCCTCTGCCTGAGTGGCAGTCATTCCATGCTGATCTTTGTATTGGCATATAGAATTGTTTGACTAGGTTCAAAACGTTTAGTGATAGACTGAAGTTTCAGATGCAACTTGTATACACAGCCCAGTATAGACAACCATCACAAATCTCCTTCCAATCTGCAATGGCTTTCCCATTGCAGGTTCGAAGGTCAGAGAACCTGTTAGACATTCCTTGCTATGATAGGCATACCACAAGTCTGCTTTGACTGCAAATTTTGTTGTCTTCAGTTGGGGATGTTCTGACGCCATGACTAGCTTCCTCATGCTGGCTGCTCACATAATGTGCTCTAATTGGTTGCCTTTTGCTGTTTGGAGGCTGGGAATTCCTTACAGGTGGGATCTGTGCAACTCGGCCATGGTTAGTCTGTTATACCATGTGTTACCCCCACCCAAACTTTTTTAATGAGAGAACCTTTAGCGTTATGTTGCTGTCACCTGCTCTTTCTGGATTCTTGTAGGTTCTTCACATCCAGTTGATTGTTTCCATGCTTGATGTACTAGTCCTCTGATCAGCTATACTCATTATTTGGTGCAGATTGACTGGGAGATTGGAACACAAGCATCAGGCAGAGCGACCCATAGGGAATGACCTCAGCCACTGTTTTCAAATGGTATGGCTAAAAGAGGTGGTGGCATTTGTCTTGACAACCACAGATGCAGTGATTTGAGTGCCCTTATCCATTGTAAAGCTTATGGCCATAGGGAGACCCTGTTTGAGCAACCGCATGAAGAAAATATCTTTGACACAGGTCGTAGGCAACAGTCACAGCAACCATATGACACCAAAAGTTTTTTTTTCTGTAGCAAATGAGTTACTAGGTAGGTTGGCATAGCCCTTGATGGCATAGCCTCCTCGTGATACCATACATCTCAGAGACAGAAGATTCATTTTCAGGGTTTTGTAGTTGTGGGCATAGAAAGAGCAAAGCCTCAATGTGCCACTGAGCACGGAAAACAACATTGGTGTTGCAGTTACAGCCAAATTGTTCCATACACAGTTATAGTGGTTGAGTTTTCCCCTCACACCACTTCAGTAAATGTATATCTCATTCCAAGGGTATCTTTGGTACAAAAAGTGAAGTCTTGGATGTCTCTGACCATGATCCCTGGAGATTTTCAGCAGTAAATTAATGGGCATTGCTCTTTCCATGTAGATATTCCCTCTCAAGGGAGATGTGCAGACAACTAGTGAGTACATGTACTGAGATCCAGCCCTAGGCGCTTGCCGCAGATCCTGTTCAATGCATTTGACCTATCAGAAGTTCCACATATGAAAAGAATGCTTACTAGTGTTTTAAGTGGGTGTCCTGCAGCAGATTGTCTGTTCTCTAGCAGAATGTGTGTTCCGCTGGAAAGATACATTTGAGATGGGTTTGTTTCTGATTCACATACAACAGATAAAAGTCAAGTTTGTTTACCATCTGGCACATTTAAGAGATCATACTGCTCTCTGTGCACAGCCTGAAGATGGCTAAAGACAAGTGGAATCTCTTATTTTTCTGGAGTAACTCGCCCTAGTTATGACTTTCCAAATTAATCCAATACATTCTCAAGGCTATATATACTGGGTCAGACTTTGGATTCATTCCCATGTCCCCATGTGAATATTTTTTCTCAGCCTGAGCTGGCATCTGCTCACCTTTGCAGCTGACTGCAGAAGCATCTGATGTCTAGCTGTCTCAGGGTAAGGGGCCTTGTATATACTAGTAGCTGCTGATGTCAGAAGAGCCCGGTGTGGATAGCTGAGGTTCCACTGCGAGTTGATAGGGCCAAAGAATAAACATGCTGCTGGGCCAAAGAAAACACACGGACCCCTATCTAGAGACATGCTTTGGACTCCTCTGTTCTTTCACCGATGGTGACCAAAGAGGAACAGCTGCATAAATTCTGTGAGGAGCAATACGCCTCTGTCACACATGCACCTCCTTGCGCAGTCTACAAAGGGCCTATTTATGCAATACTCTATATAAGTCAATTGACAAGTACACCTCAAATGACTTGGGAGTTTCCATCATCAGGGCTCCCTTGACCAACATACCCATTAAAGAACAAAATCGATTCTCCCACATAGCACCCTCCCACAAGAACCTACTTCAATTTACTAGACACAGAAAAGAAAGAGTAGTATGCAAGCCTGAGTGAATGAAATCCTCAACTTTCTTGTGAAATTCATCACACAATACTCTACAGAGATGTGCCAACCAAAGGCAACCAAGCACCTGCTCACTGTTTCCCCCTGCAAATCCCTACTCTGCCGAAAGTAAAAAGGGCACAATTGGGGCAGACAGAAGACTTGTGGTCCTTGGGCCGCTACATTGCTCTACAAGAAGGGATCAAAGGGGTTGTTTGAGTGGGAAAGCAAGGGCTTTCCTGGCAATGCAGGAGAATCTGGACAGAATAAGGCTATGCCATTCCCATCCGAGAACCCACCACCACGGTCCACAGGCCTGAAGGTGTCACCCCCTGCAGTATACTCCCTTTCAGCACCACTCACAGCTTTCCCAAGTTGCCTAGTAAGCAGGGCGGGTTCATCATCTTCACTGCCAAACACAGACAAGGGTATAGAGAGAGGCCCACCATCAACAGCCTCAATATCCTGCCCCAATTTTTCAAGGACCGACACCGATAGCGCATCTGCAATGGGCCGAATGACAAGTATGCCTTCACCCACAGTGGTGGAGAGAAGCACAGTGAGGAAGCCCAGAAAGCCAAGCCCCTCAAAGGCCAGGTTGGTTGGCCGTGTGAGCACTGACATCCCTAGGAGCAGGACGTGTAGTGGCAGCAGAAATAGCAGTGAAGCCAGCAAGCGATACACCCGCCTCTGGAGGCGGCGATTGATGACCACCCCCACCATGCGCCAACCCAGCAACAGGAAGTAGGCACTGTAAATTACACCAAATGCAGCCAGGACAAGAGTGCTTAGCAGTGGGTAGGTGCAAACCGCTGCCGCCTCGTGGCTCTCCATCACGACCTCCTCAAATGCTCGAGTAAAGTAGATTGGTAGTCGTCGGTGGTAGCCTTCATTCGCCGTGTTGTACCCCTTTCTGAACTCAAAGCTAGGGCTAATCACGACAAAGAAAAGCTGCAACAGGAACACCGGCAAGCAGCACATGAGGATGAGAGCCACTACCTTGCCATTCCATCTCTTCCTTGGAGTGAAGGGCGCATTGCGAAGGGAACCGTGCACCAAAAACAGGGCAGTGAGGAAGAAGCAGGGCTCCAAGAAGCCAAGGGAGGAGAGGATGTAGAGGCGGCACATATTGGCCTGCCACTGAAAGCTGAGAGAATGCAGCGGCCAGTTTGGACGGCGCAGCAAGGGCAGGCGCAGGAGCTCGACAAGGCTCCAAACTACCGCCAGCACGATGAGGATGATGCGCACGATCCATAGAGCGTTGAAGTCCTGAAGGGCCTGCAGACGCCCGCGCTGAATACGGGCTCTGAAGTGCAGCACATAGCCAACGCACCCAACCCCTACACAGCACAGCAGGATGACCAGCACCAGCGTCACTACGCCAAGAGCATACACGGCAGTACTGGTCAGGGGCATTACCCAATCTCCACTCTTCTCTGCACATCAGCGCTCCCTTACTGCATCGACGATTGAGTCTATCCCTCCTTACCTCTCTGCCATTCCACCAGCTCTTCCCTACCTACCTTGCCCAAAGCTTCCCTCCTTGCGTACTGTTCGTCGTTCTCCCAGTGCTGCCTGTGAGTTGGGTCAAACTTCACCTACAATAACCCTAGAAAATGATCCTTCTCACCCAAATTGCCGGAGCCCCTGATGAAGCATCTACCATAGCCATCCCTCTTTCTGCAAAAACAAAGCGAAAACTGTTGCTGCTCGCGTGGGACCACCCGCTTCCAGCCATATGCCTCTCCCTTCTCAGTTCCCTAGTCTACAACCTCCAACCGAATTCTCTCACCCGTTTTCGCATGATCTCACAGCCACTACAAACCTCCCAGTATCTTCGCTGTTAACGATTGCAACTGCCAATGTACGCGACGAAGAATGGTGAGCTAGATGTCAGAATTGGTGCCCGCAGAGCGCCCGACGGCATGAGAAGGCAGCTGCTACACACCAATCGCGCTCATAAAAGTCTCCCCAGCCTAATTTGAAGCAAATCTGCCATTACAAAGGGCCATTGGGGCACAGGGTTCAGCTAAGTCGCCAGAAATCATCCACCGTAGCTTCTCCGCAGCGGAATTCTACGCAAGTATCCGCATACAAAACACCTGCAAGAGCATCGGAAGGCCTCGCCCCGTCCCCGCAGAGCAAAGCGAGCAAATGCGAGTGCACAGAGAAAAGAGAGAGAGAGAGAGAGAGAGAGAGAGAGAGAGAGAGAGAGAGAGAGAGCGAGGGAGACGACGATGCGAGGGAGGAGCCCTAAAACTGTGATTTGGAGGAGCTGACAGGCTGGCGACAGCGGAGCCTCCACCTTTAGGTCTGGTACAGGTTCGGCACACCGAGAGGTACGGGGCGAGGCCCGTCACCGTCCGCCTTAGGTTCGGATTGCCGCGGTCAAAATGATGGATGAATAGTTTCTCGTCCGCAATACAGTCGCACAACGAGAAATTAACGGGCAGCGGGCTGAGTGGCCGCATGTTTTTCGAGCCTGCCCGCCCACAGTGTGAGTGGAAGCCAAGCCGCGAGACGAGAGCAGCTGCGCTTGTTGCTTGGTGGGCTTCTGGTGGTCTTGTGAGAGACATGCGTGTGAGGTTTCGTTGGGGTCCATTTCATTCCTTCTTCCTGGCAAGACTGGGGTCCCATGTAGTGTCATTGAGTTTCACCCAGTGAGATTTTGAAAAGGTTCCCAGGATATAAGTAGTACGAGGCGTGGAAATGACAGTGGAGATTGTGGTGGCCAGGCAATCGACACAGTTGCTTGATCACATACAGCAGAGACCTAGCTTAACAGTTGGTGGATAGCTAGTGTACATAAACTGGACTCTCTCATGAAGTTTTGAAGTGATGAAGAAAAGAAGCATTTAGAAAGAAAGCACGAGTGAGAGTTTTGCGAGTTTGTACCGAAGAGTCGATTCAAATGGGTGGAACAAACATGTGGCCTAGACCTAAGAACTCACATGCAAATTCATCATCGTTCTTAGCTAGCATTCTCTTCAGGTCACAGACTTTGCTATTGGCAATCACTCTAGCTCTGGGCATAATCTTCTTCTCAAGAGAGTAGCTAAAATATCCGGGATATGTCACCACTTCATGAATTGGACGCCCCATGCCATTGACTAAGTAATCAAGCTTGGGTCTAACACTGCCTCAATGTTGTAGCCGAGTATAGGTGGGAAATGACACCCCATGTATGCCACATCCCTTTGGCTGAGACCCCTAGCTCGCTAGTAGGCCATCCTGAAACACACACAAGACAGTCAAGGCACTACTT
The DNA here is from genome assembly GCA_030704615.1 of Takakia lepidozioides. Classification (NCBI taxonomy): domain Eukaryota; kingdom Viridiplantae; phylum Streptophyta; class Takakiopsida; order Takakiales; family Takakiaceae; genus Takakia; species Takakia lepidozioides. Next base: position 61,210,693 of record CM060734.1, read on the forward strand.
ATAGCACACAAACTGATACCAAATTGGACTCACTCTCCCATCATGACTCACCATATTACTCTCCTTCTAACCCAGCACTTTTTTTAGTCAAGTAGCTCAGAACTGCTTCGAGTGGAAGTATAAGAAAACCTCCCGTGCGGTCTTTGCGTCTAATATCAAATGCACACTGGAAAGGAAGGTGAAATTTCAGAGGGAGTTGGGGGTCCACAGTGATCGCTTCTGGCAGGTGATACATGTGTATCCCGAGATGCTTTCCATTAGTGTGGAGGCCTCTTTACGACCAAGGTTAGTTAATGTCTACCCGCATTTACCTGTTGACCAGATCTTAATTGGACCAGGGATGGATGGGACTTTCCCAGATACAGCAGAAGCTATGATCTCCCATGGGTTGCCACTCACTTCAGCAGTGTTATCGGCAAGCAGTGGCCACGCTTGCTTTGGTGGGTGTCTTGGTAGTACATAGAGGCCTGGGCATATTCTCTCCAAGATTTGTGGATTGTTCCCATAAAGCGCATAAGAGCTATCCTCACCACACCTTCAAAAGTAAGTTGCTCCTCATTACATCTACAATGTTCAAGATACCTCCATGACAAAACATCTCAGTACTCATCAGTTGCTGAGTCTATGATAAATCCTAAATTAGGCAAAAAAGGAACTGGCCATTTGACTTTTCCTCCTTTCTCTCGGAGTAGTCGTGACTGGCCAGCGCCTCCCTGCGATAATATGCAGGGCACTACCACAATGCATGTACTGGTACTAGATAAGTGGAGACCAGTGTAAGCAATCTTACATTCTTGATGGGCATCAACGTCCTTCTGCTTTTTTTATCTGGTCCAATCCATCATCCTTTCCTTCCTATCTTCCACGAGAGAACAAGTCATCAATATATGAATCGAGACGTTTGTTTTGTTTTGTTTTGTTTTGTAGATTTGAGAGGTCCCAAACCGCGGGTCCCCAGCCTTGGTGCTTGGTACCGTTGGAAAGCCCTTGATGAGGAGGGGTGCACGGGCTTGGTCTCATGATTTTTGGACCTGCGGTGTGGGAGATGTGGAATTTCAAGTACTTTAGGTCGCTGAAAATTCCCGAAAAATAGAAAAGTGGGAATTCCTGGGACAATGGTTGGAGCCTCGAGAGGAGAGATTCCAAGGGAAAGGTCTCCGGTTCAAATCTGGTCGTAGGCTCTGTGGAAAAAAAATGCATTTGGACTTAGATGACATGGACCCTTGGGCCAACGGCAGAGGCTACCCTAGAGGTCGCACTTGGGCCTCGACATAGGAGACGCACTTGCATACATAGGAGATTGCACTTGGGCTTAGATGACACTTGACACTTGGGCCAACGGCACGGGCTACCCTATTTCATTTGAGTTTACAAGACTGGGGGGTAGAATAGAAGGATGCTCACCTCATTGAATTCTTGAGGTGTCTGAAGAAGAAGTTGTGGGCTGCAAGCTATCACTTGACCCAGCCACTTGCTCTTCACCCCCAAGTCATTTAGGCAATGCACCATCGGTTGCATTGTCCTAGTACTTGAACATCCAACCAACTGTGGGCATCTTGTGATGGCTCGATCCACATCTCCACCTGGCACCTGGCACTTGGCACCACCCATCAGCAGACATATTGCACACATCCCACCTTTATCATCTCTTCAAATAATATGCCTTTCCTATGTATGATACCTATATGATGGCAATAACAAAGAGTGTGTGAGAGAGAAGAGAGAGTTGGGGATAGTATCAACACCTTGATAGAAAAGAGGAACTGGACGATTTCATCCACATTAACCTGAACACTGCGGCTCAGAAGCCAGGGGTACCGGACCACCATCTTCCCCAGATCCCTTGCACGTACGCCAATCTACAGCATGTGTCAAAGAATCTGCTGTAGTCTGTGGGTAAAATCGCAAAGAAAGTGGCGCCATATCTCTCTTCAAGCACCAACTCCCGTCAGGCCGCAAGTAGGATACTCAGATTCCAACCTCAAGCAAAATATAACACAGACCTTCTTCAAGGTTCTGAGTTGTGGCTGTAGGTCTTTTCAATGTCGCACAATAAAACTGGTGGAAAGCAGAGTAACATCCGACCCACGCTTTCTTTCGGCACTCCTAAAGTCTCCAGATAAGAGACAGCAGGCCTAAGCAATTTGTGGAAACTCCTCTATCACATGAGCAGGGCTTCCGCTCCTGTATCAAGATAGCCAGACCTCCACGTTGGGCCTCCATCTAGAGAATTTGAAAGACAGTCCAGGTCAGTTTCCTTTGGATGCAAGCATTTGACTGTTGTGAGTGGTCCAAATTTTTTCTCGGCCATCTAGAGAGAGGAAGGACGCAGAACTCAGCCATTTCTCAATGAGTAAGGAGCCAGCATATAGGAGAGAGACACCCCTTAGACCAGGCGATCCGTAGAAAGGAAGACAGTCAGAGAGAGAGAACAAAAAGAGAGAGACTAGACACATCTTCTCGCTCTCATTCATGTGTGCAACCTAAGTTCCCCAAAACCATATGAAACCTTAAGGTAAAATTCAATTCCCTCCAACGCACTCCCACACTATTTCCGATTGCCTCATAGCTGAAGCCCACCGGCTATGGCCCCTTACTATCATTTGGAGGTTCCCATACATTCACCCCATCACAAATGTTGTTGCAAAAGAAGCAGGGCGGGTGAAACCTTTTCGAAAAAAGAGAGGGTGCGCTGTAGGTTCTCATCAAGAGGGACGGAAAGTCTCCTCATCATGTGATGCACTAGTCCTTCCACGGTCTTCCCGTTATCTTGTGTGTCTGCCATCATATCCTCCAAAAACCTGACCTGCGCGCCCTTCAACACAAAATATAATTGTCCCACCAGCCTGTCCGCAACCAGCATCCCCCCATTGCATGAAGTTACAAGCACCGTACAACCTCGGTCTAATTACAGCTGTTGTGCTACCCAACTTTTTTTTCATGTGTTTGAGCTCCACAAGTAAATGATGAACAGTCTGTGTCCACATGGCCAGAACGTCACCCACCTTCTCGAGGAACTCCGAAAGCGGAAGAGAGGATAGCGAGTGCGAGACTCGTGCCATGTGCTGAACTCGCACACCCACGCTCTCCAATACAGCGCCCCAATTCTGCCTGTCTTTTCTTTGCGGACTGAGACGGCCAACGTTGTATGCTGGGCCTCTCGGGCGGCATCCAATGTGCCCCACCGCCGAAGCTCCTCTAATTCATAAGTACCATCCAGCAGCTGTTGAACAAAGATGGGTGCCTTTGCAGACACATGCAGAGCCTCCTCCCGATCAAGGCCTGCTTCTACCAGCATATCTGCCACTGCAGCATGTGCTTCCTCTCGAGAACAACCCAAATTTGGTTCGGCATCCCCATCTCCATACCCGCATCTAACATCTCTTCTGCTTTGTTGGGAAGCTTGCACGCCTTGACCAACGCTAGAACGTATGACATTTTCTGGTCCCCCATCTGCTTTACTAAGTTAGCATGAAACAGTTCAGGTGTGGAGACTGCGTAGAGGATGGTGTGGAAACATGTGATTTGAGCATCTCAATCAACAATTCCTTGCATGTCCACGGATGTTTCACGACCGTGTCGTGAATCAGCAGCTACGTAAGCTGCACCGACGCCATAGTTAACACGTCATTGGGGGGGGGGGGGGGGGGGTTTCATTATTATTATTGTCTAATTTCTCTCTTAGAATTAATTAGATTGTAAAAGGGTTTAATAATATATTGAAAAAGACTGAAATCTTTGCACAAGAGACAAACTTAAAGATATTCGAATTCATAGATATAGTTTTTTTTTTAAACAAAAAAACAAAAAAAGATATAGGAATTCCATGAAGATTGGGACAATCTAGTCATAGCTCTTTGAGGAAAAGAGATTCGTGTATCTTTTTCTTTTTTTTTAAAGGAGACATAGGCCCTTTTAATCAAAATTAATAAAAGAGAAGAGTTACATAAGGTGGAAAAAATAACCACCCAAGGGGCCGTGGAAGCTAACTGAGGAGAAACTTCCCTGAGAAGAAGCAAAACAGGGAGGGGGGGGGTAGGTTGCTGCAGCAGCAGAGAACCTAAGAGAAGAAGACGCTAACGCTGTGACACAAGGGAGCTGAAAAACATGGGGATGCCGGAGGGCAAGGAAAGCACCCAAGGCCCAGAGAGGCAACACAGAAAAAAAATAAAAAATTGTAGTGCATAGCGACAGCAAGACATGTAGACTTCGAACGGTGCAATGACAAATGTGCACTACCTAAAAGTAACTAAAAGAACAGCAGGAGCAGCTAGAAATGACAAAGAAGTCACAGATGATGCCGAGAAGCAGCCAGAGAACAACTGAGACTGGATTAATGAAGTAGCATGTCGTTCTACGTCGAGTCAGAACTTCAATTGAGTCTTGATCAGCTTGGAGTCACAAGCGAGCTTGTGGCGCCGGTTGAGCTGATCAGCTTCCTCCCCTTCACCGGGGGACCTCCCATTGAGGGGGGATGGAGTTGTTCCAATGAAAACGAAGGTTGGGAAGACGGGTTCCGAGCACGTTGCCCTTGGCCCAGGACTAGTCGAAATCTTGGAGTTTTTTACATCAATATATGAAGCGAGACGTTTGTTTTGTTGGCCCTGCCCGACAGGGTAGGGACTGCGTATCAAGTTGGCCAAAGTGACCTTAACCAGTGTTGGACTGGTATGCCTGGTTTAACCTAGGTATGGAATACATGTATGAATATATATATTGAAGAACATACCAGTGGGTTATGAAAGAACCAGTGTACCCATATGATACACGTACTGGGGGAGTATGGCTTTAGGATTCCCCGCACACCGCAGGTCCAAAAATCATGAGACGAAGCCCGTGCACCCCTTCTCGTTGAGGGCTTTCCAACGGTACCAAGCACCAAAGTTGGGGCCTCGCGGTTTGGGACATCTCAACGCAACGCAACAAAACAAAACAAGGCGTGAGATACACGGAGGCCCGCCATTGTTTTATTGATATGAAGTTTTATGGAATTATGTTAAATCTATCTTAGGGGGATGGGCTCTCTTGCTTTGGCAAAACATAAGAAAAAAGTGAGATTGAAGGGCATGACTCAGCATAATAACAGCACAGACTACCCTAGTCAATATGTGAATCAAGACGTTTGTTTGTTTCACGGAGGGGGGTCACTATATGTATTTTTTCCATATCACATGCGTACAAAGGTATATTTATACTAGGCTATATTTTTAAAATTTTGCATTTTTTTCCACCCTATTTTTAGGTAATATTGTATGCCCTATTTTTCTTTATAATTTTTTTTTCAACAATTAATTAGACCGTATTTTAAATTATCTTTTTAAATAATTGCAAAATTTCAAAGCAACATAAGTCAAATGCTGGACCCAAAGAAAAGTTTAATTTTCATTAGCCACGAACTCACTCAAAGCCGCAGCATCACTTGGATCTAAAGAGTACAAGTTCTGAGATGGTTCAAATGTCATAGTCACTTTTGAGATTATGGTCTCAACATCAATCCATTGTATATCACTGGAATCATATTTGAACTTCAAGTGATCTCTACCTTTAGATAACCAATTCAAAAACATCATAATTGAAGGACCCCCAAATTTGGGTAGAGGAGACTTATTCATCAAATAAGCTTGATGAATGAATGAAGTTTTGAGAAGATTTCATCATGATGGATTAGAGTTGGATGAAATATGAGAAACTTCACAAGGATGGATATATTATACTGTAGATAAAACCCTTTATTACATTAAGTTTTTAAGTAAAACTCTGGATTTTTTGTGATCTTTTTTTCTAAAATAAGTGAAAGAATATTGTCCTACCATATTTTCTAAATAAAACTTTTCTAAAATTTACCTCAAAAAAATAAACTACACCCTATATTTGTTCTCACGTGGTTTTAAAAATACGGGGAGTAACCCCCCCAAGGTTTGTTTGTTTGTTTGTTTGTAGCGTCGGTGAGATCTCCCAAACCGCGGGGCCCAACGCTGGTGCTTGGTACCGTTGGAAAGCCGTCGATGAGGAGGGGTGCACCGACTTGTCTCCTGATTTTTGGAGCAACAATTGGCCCTTCATGTGGGAAATTTGGAATTTCAAGTACTTTTTTTTCTTTTTTTAAGGGGATGAATTTCAAGTACTTTTGGTTGTTGGAAATTTGTGAAAATTAGCAAAGTGGATATATCAATATATAAAGCCTCGATAGGGGAGATTGCAAAAATAGCAAAGTGGGCTTTGTTGGAACAATAACGTGGATATCTCCCAAGCTCTAGGGTCTCTAGATACACATGGGATTTCACTTGGACTAAGATTGACAGTGGACACTCGAGGTCGCACTTGGGCCTCTACATGGGAAAAGCACTTAGATACATAAGAGATTGCAATTGGGCTTGGATTTCAGTTCTTCACACACGGGACGCTTGGGCCAAAGATGCAGGCTATCCTAGAGGTCGCACTTGGGCCTTGATGTAGGAAACACACTGGGATACATAGAAGATCTTGCACTTGGGCTTAGATGACACTAGACAATTGGCCCAACGGCACATGCTATTTTTAAAGATATTTGAACCCAGCATGTGCTCTAAGAGGGTGTAGCATGCTGCTACCTTTAAGTAAACAAATAATTAAAGGGGACAGAGGCATGGTAGCTCATATTAAAAACATGGATGACTTAGATGACAGTGGACACTTGGGCCAACGGCACAGGCTACCCTAGTAAATTTCCAGCGACCAAAAGTACTTGAAAATTCCAAATTTCCCACATGAAGGGCCAATCGTTGCTCCAGGAAAGCCCACTTTGCTAATTTTCCGAATTTCCAGCGACCAAAAGTACTTGAAATTTCGTATCTCCCACACGACAGGTCCAAAAATCGTGAGACCAAGTCGGTGCACCCCTCCTCATCGATGGCTTTCCAACGGTACCAAGCACCAGCATTGGGGCCCCGCGGTTTGTGAGATTTCAACGACGCTACAGACAAACAAACAAACAAACGTCTCGCTTCATATATTGATTATTTTGTTATTTATTATTTGTTTTTGTTTTGTTGTTTTTTTGTTTTGTTTTTTTCAAACAAAAAAGGGGGCAGAGCCATTTTAATCAAATTATCAAATTGTTTTTTGGTTTTGTGGCGTCGTTTAAGATCTCCCAGCTGGCAAGATTTGATCTCCTAGTAAGGCCTAGGATCTGGCATTTGAGGAGGAAGATTTACCTACTTACGTACTTTTTGCAGATATTAATTTTTTTACTGGTTCCAACTGCAATTACACTTCTGACAACATGACCCACCTTCTTTTTCTTTTCTTTTCGTTTACGGAAAAAGGGAGTGGACACCCTTTAAACCTTATAAAAATGTGGGAAAAAAGTCCCAAGATTACAAAGAGGTAAAAATAACCTTTGAAAGAGTGCCATCAAGATATGATGGCAAGCCTGTTTTGTTTTGTTTGGTTTTGTTTTTGGTGATTTTTATTTGTTTGTTTTTATTTTAGGTGGACACCCTTTAAACTTTATAAAAAGGTGGGAAAAAGTCCCAAAATTACAAAAGAGATAAAAATAACCTCTGAAAGAGTGCCATCAAAATATGATGGCAAGCCTGTTTTGTTTTGTTTTGTTTTGTTTTTGTGGTTTTTATTTGTTTGTTTTTATTTTAGGTGGAAACCCTTTACACTTTATAAAAAGGTGGGAAAAAGTCCCAAAATTACAAAGAGATAAAAATAACCTCTGAAAGAGTGCCATCAAAATATGATGGCAAAGCCTGTTTTGTTTTGTTTTGTGTTTTCTTGTTTTTTCTTGTTTTGTTTGTTTGTATTTATTTCTGTTCTGTTTCTTGTTTCTGTTTGTTTGTTTTTATTTTTATTGTTTGTTTTGTTTTGTTTTGTTATTTTTGTTCAGTTTTTATTTTATTTTATTTCCTTAAAAGAGAAAGGGGTTGGAGCCATTTTAATCAAATTATCAAATTGTTTGTTTGTTTTATGGCTTCGTTTAGATCTCCCAGCCGGCAAGATTAGATCTCCTAATAAGGCCTAGGATCGGGCATTTGAGGACGTAGATTTACCTACTTACATACTTTTTGCAGATCTTATCTATTTAACTGGTTCCCACTGCAATTACACTTCTGACAACATGGCCCACCTTTTTTCTTTTTCCTTTTTTTAAGGGAAAAGGGAGTGGACACCCTTTAAACTTTATAAAAAGGTGGGAAAAAAATCCCAAGATTATAAAGAGGTAAAAATAACCTCTGAAAGAGTGCCATCAAATATGATGGCAAGCCTGTTTTGTTTTGTTTTGTTTTTATTTTTGTTGGTCAAATCTTAAATGTCTTTTAGTTCATCAAGTTGATCGTCAGAGGTCGCGATCAAATTGGCACCCATGATATATATATATATACGTATTCTTCTTCTCAATTCATTGTCATTAGCTTATTGCTGACAAGGGCAATACCACACCTCGCTAGCTTTGGCCCAAGTCTTTTCTCGACGTCGGAGCACATTCATTCTGTTTCCTTAGAAAAATTCTATGTGAAAAGTTGATATTAGTTCAAAATGGGACAGGTTGGAGTTGTGCGGGTAGTGTTACTAACAATTTTGGTGATATATTTTTGTATCGTTTGCAATGTTGATGCTTCCACTACAACAGCCATTGTTGCAAGGCGTTTGTTGAAGGGCTCACCCTATCAATACCATGACCGATCTGCTCGTGAATTTTGTTATAAGCAAACTGTAGAGCGGGCTCTTACCGGGGATGTTGATCAAGTGGTGCGAGATATAGATGTGAAACAAGATTTTGTGAAGCGGGCCCTCAACGACGGAGACCAAGTGGTGCCAAGTTTTGTGAAGGCAGTAGCCCTTAGTGACCCAAATCTGCATAAATACGGAGACCGAGTGGTGTCAAGCGTTGAGGAGAAACAAAATGCACTGCCTGACTATTGGAAGGCAGTAGCCCTCACTGACCCAAATCCGCCTAAATACGGAGACCGAGTGGTGTCAAGCGTTGAAGAGAAACAAAATGCACCGCCTGATTACTGGAAGGCAATAGCTATCGAAGTCCCTCCACCTAAATGCACCGCTAGCCCTCACTGACCCAAATCCGACGACAGGGGGGAAGGATGCTGGGAGTAAACATAGATGAAATAAACAATTCCTCAATACCAATGGGATGAAAAGAAGGAATTTCATCCATGTAGTTAGCATGGATAAAGGCAAGTTAAACTGAAGACAAGTTACCAGGAAGCTATTATTAAGTAGTAAATTACTATTCTATAATGTAGAACAAGCCTTCACCGCCCCGGGCGGGGTGGTTATTTTTTCCACTTCTTTGTATCTTCAATTATCCCATTAATAATTTCCCAGGGCCACTGTCCCTGTTCTATAATCAATACTAGGGTAGCTTGTCATCTAAGTCCAAGTACAATCCCCTATGTATCAAAGTCCGTCTCCTATGTCGAGGCCCAAATGCAACCCCCAGGGTAGCCTTTGCCGTTGGCCCAAGTGTCCAATGTCATCTAAGTAAGTTTTTTTTTCCACGGAGCCTACAACCAGATTTGGACCGGAGACCTTTGCCTTCATATCTCTCCTGCCGAGGCTCCAACCATTGTCCCAGGAATGCCCACTTTTGCTATTTATGTTATTTTTCGTGAATTTCCAGCGACCCAAAGTACTCAAAATTCCACATCTCCCACACCGCGGGTCCAAACATCATGAGACCAAGCCGGTGCACCCCTCCTCATCGAGGGCTTTCCAACTGTACCAAGCACCAGCGCTGGGGCCTTGCGGTTTGGGACATCTCAATGCTACAAAACAAAACAAAACACAACCAAACAAACAAACAAACAAACAAACGCTTCATATATCTGTGTCATGAAGTTTTGAAGTGATGAAGAAAAGAAGCATTTAGAAAGAAAGCACGAGTGAGAGTTTTGTGAGTTTGCACATTTGTACCGAAGAGTCAATTCAAATGGGTGGAACAAACATGTGGCCTAGACCTCAGAACTCACATGCAAATTCATCATCGTTCTTAGCTAGCATTCTCTTCAGGTCACAGACTACTTGGCGATTTGCAATCACTCTAGTTCTGGGGATAATCTTCTTCTCAAGGGAGTAGCTGAGATATCGGGGATATGTCACCACTTCATGAATTGGACGCCCCATGCCATCGACTAAGTAATCGAGCTTGGGTCTAAACACTGCCTCAATGTTGTAGCCGAGTGTAGGTGGGAAGTGACACACCATGTACGCCACATCCCTTAACCCCTAAACGCCCGCAGGCCTCCGTTGACTTTTTACCAAAAAGCGGGGCCCGGCCAGAAAAACTAGCGTGATTTTTGAAAAAAAATGAATCTTGAAAAAGTGACCGGACAATATGAAGCCACCTACCCCAGGCAGGTCCTGCCCAATTTTGGAGCCAATCAGACAACTAGTGCGAAAACCCCACCGTTGCAAGTGGGGTCCATTTTTGGAAATTTGTGCAGCACAAAAAAACCAAAATGGAGATTTGTGGTCGGGATGGAAAAAAATCGGCCTGCTGTACCCGAAAACGTGGTGGCCGTCCAGCACGATTTAGGCACTCGATCTCGCATGGATCATCCTGATGCAGACACGCAGTGCACCCACCAAAAAAAACAAGAAAAGGCCAAAATCTGCTCCTGGCAGAACTATTTGTGTAAAAAAAACGACCAATTTTGGGCCGGCGGGCGTTTAGGGGTTAACTAACCTTGGTCGTAAAGAGGCCTCCACACTCATGGAAAGCATCTCGGGATACACATGTATCACCCGCCAGAAGCGATCACTGTGGACCCCCAACTCCCTCAGAAATTCCACCTTCCTTTCCAGCGTGCATTTGATATTAGACGCAAAGACCTCTGGTTATCTGCGCAACATGCTGCCCATGCGACTAGACTCCACCCCCATCTTCTCCAGAAAGCTCACCATCTGCCTTGCCACAGTCAAGTAGCTCAGAACTGCTTCGAGTGGAACTATAAGAAAATCTCCCGGTTAAGATTTGAACCTCAAAGCTGGATTGTTCCCATCAAACACCATAAGAGCTATCCTCACCCCACCTTCAAAAAGGAAGTTGCTCCTCTTTACATCCATGACAAAACATCTCAGTAAACCTCAGTTGCTGAGTCTATGCTAAATTATAAATTAGGCATTTGACTTTCCTCCTTTCTCTCCGAAGTAGTCTGGTGCATTCCATCATCCTTTCCTTCCTATCTTCCATGAGAGAAACAAGTCATTGCATTTGAGTTTACAAGACTGGGGGGTAGAATAGAAGGATGCTCACCTCATTGAATTCTTGAGGTGTCTGAAGAAGTTGTGGGCTGCAAGCTATCACTTGACCTAGCCGCTTGCTCTTCACCCCCAAGTCATTTAGGCGATGCACCATCGGTTGCATTGTCCTAGTACTTGAACATCCAACCAACTGTGGGCATCTTGTGATGGCTCGATCCACATCTCCACCTGGCACCTGGCACTTGGCACCACCCATCAGCAGACATATTGCAGACCTCCCACCTTTACCATCTCTTCACATAATAGGTCTTTCCTATGTATGATTGCCAACCTACATGATGTCAATAACAAAGAGTGTGAGAGAGAGAAAGAGAGAGTTGGGGATAGTATCAACACCTTGATAGAAAAGAGGAACTGGACGATTTCATCCACATTCGCCTGAACACTGCGGCTCAGAAGCCAGGGGTACCGGACCACCATCTTCCCCAGATCCCTTGCACGTACGCCAACCTACAGCATGTGTCAAAGAATATGCTGTAGTTTGTGGGTAAAATCGCAAAGAAAGTGGCGCCATATCTCTCTTCAAGCACCAACTCCTGTCAGGCCGCAAGTAGGATACTCGGATTCCAACCTCAAGCAAAATATAACACAGACCTTCTTCAAGGTTCTGAGTCGTGGCTGTAGGTCTTTTTCAGTGTCGCACAATAAAACTGGTGGAAAGCAGAGGACCACCTGGCCCACACTTTCTTTCGGCACTCCTAAAGTCTCCAGATAAGAGACAGCAGAGCTCAGCTTCCAAACTGCGGATAAAAATTTGTGGAAACTCCTCTATCACATGCTCAACAGCTTCCGCTCTTGTATCAAGAATAGCCAGACCTCCACGTTGGGCCTCCATCTAGAGAATTTGAAAGACAGTCCAGGTTAATTTCCTTTGGATGCAAGCATTTGACTGTTGTGAAATTTTTCTCGGCCATCTAGAGAAAGGAAGGACGCAGAACTCAGTTTCTCAATAAGTAAGGAGCCAGCATATAGGAGACAGACACCCCTTAGACCAGGCGATCCGTAGAAAGGACGACAATCACAGAGAGAGAACAAAAAAGAGGGAGACTAGACACATCTTTTCTCGCTCTCATTCATGTGTGCAACTTAAGTTCCCCAAAATCAGATGAAAACTCAAGCTACAATTCCATTTGGTTTTTCCAAGCTTCCTGTCCAGTATCAAAGATCATTAAGCGAGTTATTGCTAAGGTGCCAGTACATTGGGTCTGAGAGAGAAAGAATACTCCAGCCAAAGCCAGGTAAGGGCACTGACCTGGGCTCTTTATGGAAGTCCTTAGGTCTGACACTATGAAACCCTCCTGTGAACGCACTCCCACACCACTTCCGATTGCCTCAGAGCTGAAGCCCACTAGGTATGTCCACTTACTATCATTTGGAGGTTCCCATACATTCACCCCATCCCAAATGTTGGTGCAAAAGAAGCAGGGCGGGTGAAACCTTTTCGAAAAAAGAGAGGGTGCGCTGTAGGTGCGCTGTAGGTCCTCATCAAGAGGGACGGAGAGTCTCCTCATCATGTGATGCACTAGTCCTTCCACGGTCTTCGCGTTATCTTGTGTGTCTGCCATCGCATCCTCCAAAAACCTGACCTGCGCGTCCTCCAACACAAAATATAATTGTCCCACCAGCCTGTCGGCAACCAGCATCCCCCCATTGCATAAAGTTACAAGCACCCTACAACCTCGGTCTAATAACAACTGTTGTGCTACCCAACTTTTTTTTCATGTGTTTGAGCTCCACAAGTAAATGATGAACAGTCTGTGTCCACATGGCCAGAACGTCACCCACCTTCTCGAGGAACTCCGAAAGCGGAAGAGAGGATAGCGAGTGCGAGACTCGTGCCATGTGCTGAACTCGCACACCCACGCTCTCCAATACAGCGCCCCAATTCTGCCTGTCTTTTCTTTGCGGACTGAGACGGCCAACGTTGTATGCTGGGCCTCTCGGGCGGCATCCAATGTGCCCCACCGCCGAAACTCCTATAATTCATACGTACCATCCAGCAGCTGTTGAACAAAGATGGGTGCCTTTGCAGACACATGCAGAGCCTCCTCCCGATCAAGGCCTGCTTCTACCAGCATATCTGCCACTGCAGCATGTGCTTCCTCTCGAGAACAACCCAAATTTGGTTCGGCATTACCCGCATCTAACATCTCTTCTGCTTTGTTGGGAAGCTTGCACGCCTTGACCAACGCTAGACGTATGACATTTTCTACCCTGTTCTGGTCCCCCCTCTGCTTTAATAGCATGCAAAAATTCAGGTGTAGAGACTGCGTAGAGACCTCGTCGCACTGTACATGCGACAATAGCACATGCAGCGTTGTTTGAGCCAACATCTCGCTGCACTGCAAAGAAGGGGGCGCCTGCACCCAGGCTGAGGAGTGCACATGCAGTTGCCAACCCATTCTTGCCTAGAAGGAGTTGACAGAGGGCGAAAGGCCGCCCATCGCTACGAGATCACACGGGAGTCTTTGGAAACAATGCCCATCTTGCTGCACCCCCCACGCATGCCTAGCACCCAAGCGGGCATCTGCTATGCATCCCTTCTTATTTTCTTCGGATGAAGCTACCCAATTCAGAGTTTCATTTGTCTCCGAACCAAAATAAGAAAGAGATCGATCGTGTGGAAACATGTGATTTGAGCATCTCAATCAACAATTCCTTGCATGTCCACGGATGTTTCACGACCGTGTCTTCAATCAGCAGGTGCCTACATGGCTGGAGCTGGGGGATCGGGATAGACTCTCACTCATGTGGTCGTTAAAAAAGTTCTTGTCCAAGCGTACAAGGAGCGGAAGCAGTGAGGCTCTTGGCGCTAACTCATATCTCTGTTTGGGTTGGCGGGCAGGGGATCTCCAGAACAAGTAGAACCCACAGCTTCAGTGCTGGGTGTTGGGGGTAATGACTAATGACGCAGGGTCTTTGTCAGCTTGCGATGCTCCTACTTCAGGGCAAGGGTACCTATTGTGCTGTAAATATTTCGAGTTTTAAGTTATGGTGTGCGTGCTGTTTGTGAAATGAGCTACGCTTGGGCTTGAGAGTTGAGAGCTACCCTCCCGGTGCACACTGCACACATGGAGGCTGGCTTCTCTGAATGAATTTTAGAGTAAGGTATTGCTCCCTATACTGGACCTGCTTGTGCGCTTTGTGTCAACATTTGAAGCCCGGTCGATCCTTTGCTATATTACCAAGTTTGTACAAGTATTCGACCCCAGAATTGCAGTGTCTTGAGCTCCATGAAGCCAGTGAAAACTGGTCTCTAAATTGTCGCTTCTAGTAACAAATCTCGTCCCATACACTCGTGCAAATTGCTGCCCCAAATTCACTTCATCTCTTCAGACTGAAATCTTTCAAACTTCACACACCACTAGGAACATTTTTCTAGCATGTCAAGTACTAAAGCCCAACCCTAAGCCAAGCTTCTTCCCGGCCACACCAACAAAGATAGAAGGATGCCAGACCAACTTCTAGACTTAAGTGGAAGAACAAGTTGCATATAGCAATAAAAGATTTAATAGTTTATCTTTATATTTTAATCATTTTTTAGTTTTTTTAGTATTCATCTTTTTAGTCATAACCTAAATTAGAATCATTAAAATTTATATTACTGTACGAATTAAATCAACACATATTTACTATTAAAAATAATAAAAGTTATTCAAATTTTAACTTCTATACAACCACTCACTTGTAACTACACAATGCTCTTAAACATGTAACAATCAGGTATATTATATATATATATATATATATTCAAAAATCTATCCCACAACATTCAGTCTCACTTTCATTTTCTAAACATCTAAAGATCGGACATGAACAATCTGATTCTAAGTTGCTTCTGTTATTTGTTTACGTTTCTTTGTTCTTTAGAACTGTCTCTTAATTCTTCTCAATAGCCTTCATTTGTTTTTTTCTTTCATTTTCTGTTCTTTGATTATGTTTCTTTATTATCTCTGTTCTTTGTATTCCTGTGTGAGTTGTCAACGGAATAGAACTTTCTATTCATTCTCTCTATTTCTTTTTTTTTTCTTTCATCTTTGTTTGTGTTTCTTCTTTGCTTTTATTGTTTGTTTATGTTGCTTTCTTCTTTCGGTTCTGTGGCAAAATAAACTGTCTCCTAATTCTAATTCTGAGTAGACTTCATTTGTTTTTTTCCTTCGTTTTTTGTTCTTTGTTTATGTTTCTTTCCGATCTCTATTCTTTGTATTTTTGTGTGAGTTATACAACAAAATATAACTTTTTATTCTTTCTTTCTTTTTGTTCTTTCTCTTTCGTTTTGTTTCTTTCATCTTTGTTTGTCTTTCTTCTTTGCTTCTGTTGTTTGTTTATGTTGCTTTGTTCTTTCGGTTCTGTGGTAAAATAGAACCGTCTCCTAATTCTTCTGAGTAGCCTTCATTTGTTTTTTTCTTTCACTTTCTGTCTTTGTTTATGTTTCTTTCTTATCTCTATTCTTTGTATTTCTGTATGAGTTGCTCAGCGGAATAGAACTTTCCCTTCTTTCTTTCTGTTCATTTTTTCTCTTCGTTCTTTCTCTTTTGTTTTGTTTTGTTTTGTTTTTTCTTCTTCTAATATATCAAACACTCTATCAGATAATTACCAAAAACACTATCTTATATTTCCAAGAAATCATCAAAATTCATTACATTGTGATTATGCCATTTGAATGTTACATCATAATCTATAGTATATATGATATTCAAGCATGATATCAATATAGTATATACAACTTAGAGATTATAAATATTTAAATATAATCAGAATTATATATGTATAGTATAAATAAGTATATAAAAAATTATATTATATTAAGTAAATAAGTTTAATAATAAATAGATGTATTTTAAAATCTAGCTATAACCTAACGACGTCACTATATAAATCAACTATCATTCTATCCATCAACCAGTCAATTATCATTCCATCCATTATCATAAATCAATCATTATCAGTTACTATCATGTGTTATTTTTATTTACTACATAATTATTTATTCATATCACTTTATATCTTATCATTTCATTTTCATATTTCAAATTTAAAAATCTTAAGCTTTTATATTATTTCTATAAATGAACATACTAAAATATTTATTTAAAAAAACTAAAATCTATCATATATCTATTTATTTAAACATAATAATGTATATTATATATTATAAGAATAAATATATTATCAATTTATATCATGCTTTCAATGTCAGATTTCATCATTCCAATTTAAATCTAATCAGTCAAATTATCTATCAAATTACATCTCAAAAAATTCAAATATTTCAAATACAATATTTATATTAACGAATTTATTTATAAAAAAATAGATATACAATAATATAATATTTATTAAATACTTAGAATATAAATCAATATATAATATAATATGTAATGTATAATATTATATTCTATCATGTTCTCAACCTCAGATTTCATCATTTCAATAAATCCAAAATCCATTCAATCAATTGTTTATCATATTACATTCCAAAACTCCAATTTATTTAACCTTTATGGTTAATCTTAAAGGCCTTTCGAATCCCTATAACAAAAATGAAGTTATTGTGAATATCAAAGCTGCAACAAGGAATGTCGCAAGGATGTCTTGGCGCGGGGTCAATGGCCACAAGGCTACAGCAAACCACGTCTTATGAGAACATTCTTTGCAGAGCATACCTGCCAGATTGAAGAAAAAAATTGATCTCAAAAAACCATTTAAAAAGTTGTTCTGACTCCTGTGCGTCAAAATCTTATAATTGCAGTTCATTGTCAAGAATGTGAGCTTACAGCCGTAAGCACCGGCATTTGAACTCTATACTTCGGAGCCAATGCAATGACCACCTGCTCTGGCAACACCCTCCCCTGCTCGACTCATGGAGGACAAAATGTCTTCAAGTTTTTTACCTGACCCATGTTTGACCCCCACAGCTCCATTCCTTGACAATCTCACAAAAAAAATAAGCATAATGTCCCCAGATCGAGAAAGATTGAGAAATGCCTAGCAGGGTTGTAGATTTTGCACCCATATTTTCTGCCAACCATCTAATTTCTGAGTAGCCCTGACCAACAAGAGCCGCCATGCAATTGCTCCCAAGCTTCATTTTTCTTCTTGGTCATGGTTGACTCTTGAGGGCGTTTGGCACCCTTTGGAATTTAACTCTTTTTTCCTCCTTAAATAATCTAATTATTAACAATATATTTAAAAAGTGACATTTTGGCTAAAATATATTAGGGTTTAGCCAAAACTTGTCAACGTGGCCTTCTGTCTTGCTGAGAAAGAAAAACTTGGCACTAGCTGGCATCAAGCGTGGGTGATGATCTGCGAGGCCTTGTAAACAATGTTTTTTTCCAAATTTGGAAAATAACAGGAGTGGCTACTGAGTTTTGCGGGAAATAGCCATGTTTTCTGTTCATCCACTGAAATTTGGACAGAATCATTTTGTTGGAGAATTTTGGCGATTTCATCCATGAGAAAATAGGGAATTTACGACAGAATATTCGATTTGTTTTGTGAGGTCGAAAAAGTGCGAAATTTCGCCAGAAATAAAAACACTGGTTGCAAGCGAGGAAGAGCGACGTGCGACAGAAATGGGGTCATGGGCCATGGCCTGCCCGCGCAGACATGCCCATGTCGCACGCACCACGACGGCCCACCCGTCCCATCCATATTTCACGCTATTTCATCCTTGTTTTCGTCCATTACCACTCACTTCACTGTGGATATACGAACAACATTCATCCAAGACAAAAGGAAACGGATGGAAAGGAAGCGCGGGTGATGCTATTATTAGAGCGCGGGCTGCCACAGCGATCGCACGCGCTGCCTCGCTTCGCAGATCTTTCGTGTGCACCTCGTTTCTTGCGAAGCTCTGCGCTTCTTGATCTGCTTGGCACTCGTTTTCGATCGGCTCAGGAGCTCTGCTGTTTAATTTGCAGGGGCTAACTTAGTTACCTGGACGCGCAAGGTGTTGTGAGGTGAGATAGAGGGAAGGCGTGTGAGAGATCTAAGGTAGTTTGTCAAGATGGTGAAAATCTGCTGCATTGGAGCGGGGTACGTCGGAGGGCCGACCATGGCCATGATTGCTCTGAAATGTTCAGAGATTGAAGTGGTGGTGGTGGATATTTCCAAGCCAAGGATCGCTGCGTGGAACAGTGACGAGCTTCCCATCTATGAGCCCGGGCTTGACGAGGTGGTGAAGCAATGCCGAGGGAAGAATCTGTTCTTCAGCACCGATGTGGAGAAGCACGTAGCGGAGGCTGACATTGTGTTTGTTTCGGTGAACACGCCTACCAAGACCAGGGGTCTTGGAGCTGGAAAGGCAGCCGATCTCACGTACTGGGAGAGCGCGGCTCGGATGATTGCCGATGTGTCGAAGTCGGACAAGATTGTGGTGGAAAAGTCGACTGTGCCGGTCAAAACCGCGGAGGCCATTGAGAAGATCCTGACACACAACAACAAGGGTATCAATTTTCAGATTCTTTCTAACCCTGAGTTTCTTGCAGAGGGAACGGCGATTGAGGATCTGACGAAGCCCGACCGCGTGTTGATCGGAGGACGGCAGACTCCCGGAGGACAGAAAGCCGTAGAGGCTTTGAAGGCAGTGTACGCGCACTGGGTACCTGAAGACCGAATTCTCACAACCAATTTGTGGTCCGCTGAGCTGTCCAAGTTGGCAGCAAATGCATTTTTGGCACAGAGGATCTCTTCCATCAATGCCATGTCTGCACTCTGTGAATCCACTGGTGCTGATGTGTCGGAGGTGGCCTATGCTGTCGGGAAAGACTCACGCATCGGGCCCAAGTTCTTGAATGCCAGTGTGGGATTTGGTGGATCTTGCTTTCAGAAGGACATATTGAACTTGGTGTACATATGTGAGTGCAATGGCCTCCCCGAGGTTGCACATTACTGGAAGCAGGTGGTGCAGATTAACGACTATCAGAAGACTCGCTTCGTGAAGCGCGTGGTCTCCTCCATGTTCAATACCGTGTCAGGAAAGAAGATCGCCATTCTTGGCTTTGCGTTCAAGAAGGATACCGGTGATACCAGGGAAACTCCAGCGATTGATGTTTGTCACGGACTTCTTGGAGACAGGGCTCTTCTCAATATCTACGACCCTCAGGTGACTGAAGATCAAATCAAACGGGATCTGGCCATGAATAAATTCGACTGGGACCATCCTCAGCACTTGCTGCCCCAGAGTCCTACTGCGTTCAAGCAGGTCAGTGTGGTGTGGGATGCTTACGTGGCAACCAAGGATGCGCATGCCATCTGCGTGATCACAGAGTGGGATGAGTTCAAGAAGTTAGACTATCAGCGAATCTATGACAACATGCAGAAGCCAGCTTTCATCTTCGATGGCCGCAATGTGCTTGATGTGGAGGCGCTCAGGAAGATTGGCTTTGTAGTTTACTCAATTGGAAAGCCTCTTGATCCCTGGGTGAAGGATCTACAAGTTTCTATCTGAGAACATCTTTGTCCTTGCCTTTACTCTTCATTCTTTTTCTTGCTGATGAGGTATATTTCCTTAGTCAAGAAGCATTGACATTCTTCTTATAGCTTCTCTCAAGTTGATTGCAGCCACAATTTTGACAGCATCCAATTTGGGTTGACGCACCATGGTTTTGAAAGATCCCCCGTTTGAGATTCTTCTACATGTAGTGTCCTTCTGTTAGGTAAGCAATAGGAAAATAGAACGCTCTGGCAGCACATATAAATTTTACAATTCTATGTATGGAAGCCTCTCTAGGCACACAGACTGCATTTTCTATTGCAGATTTATGCATATTACTATGGATCACTCCTTTGGATTATTGGTGTCCTACTCCTTGTTTGGAAAGTTGCTTGCCTCTCCTGTCTTTTAAGTGATAAGAAACCTTCCTATTTGTATTCTCCAATCTCATGCCGATGCTGTTTCGCAAGGTATATTCCTTTGACTGCTTAAGCCCACTTTTCATGGACTATTCCACAATCTTGCAGTTAAGCTTGTGGTGTGTGGACCACAGACTAGAAAGGTGATGCCCATGTCGGTGTTTGGCATTGAAGGAGGCAGCAAGGCTGCATGGTTCTGTGCTGTTACAGAGTGCCTTGTTGCCCCTGTGATAGTGCTTTGTGTCGTTGCACATGTCAAATGATTGTAAAGCATACATTATTATCTGAAGGCTTGTCATGTGAATAGATGGATGAGGGTTGTTGATTTGGATTAGGGCCAAGTCCTTTAGATTCAGATGCAGTGCATCCTGGCACTGGATGATTTACTAGACTGTGTGCTTGGACAAAGTTGATCTCTGAAAGGGGTGGGTGTTTAGATGATCCGCTGCATGCCCTGCGACAACCAAGCCACGTTCTGCAAAGCTGGGATCCTACACTTGTCAACCCCTGCACCTGGTTCCACATCACCTGCAATCCTTCAAACTTTGTGATCCGACTGTAAGGCTGCCATACTTGAAGTTTGCTTTAGAGCCAATGCTTGCTTAGAGTTTAGTGTTGAAGTGGCCTCCGGTTTCGCAAGGTTAGGTTGGATGCAACTAGTATCTTTTTTTGTCAAATAAGATTCAGTTTTGCATCTTCCTAGACTGAGGTCAATGCTTCCCCATGCTGGACCGTGCAAAGTACAGAGTACAGTTTAAGAACCCATGTTCCTCAAGGATCTGCAGAGGCCAAGCTGAATACGAGTTTGATTCAATCATAGTTATCTGTATTGTGTATATGATATTCACATGATACTCAATCCTGCACAGTAGCTTCCTATGTCACTGCGTTGCTGCAGAGCTGCAGGCGCCAGGTTGGGGGAGCATCCTAACCAAGTGCAATTTTAGGCACCACATCTCTAGGACCAAGACATTGCGGTACCTTAGGGGCTTCCTTCAAAACGGTCATGAGTTTCTAGCATGGATGCTTATTATTGGAGTTCTCTGATGTGGAAAGGGCATGTCGGCTGCAGAGATCCAGGAAACGCCGGTTTGTCGGGTAGCTTAGTGCCCGACCTTGGCAATCTTGCCTGAATGTCCGTTTCTTGGCTGGTTGTGGTGAGTTGATAACGAGTATGGTTCGCACATAGTATTTTTTAAGGTGTGAATTATCCTCATGCTGAGTTTATGATGGGTGGGTTCAAAATGGGTGAATGTTAATGTCAACAGTTTTCAAGGGAACACAAATCTGTGTGGAACAGTAATCCCATGTCTCTCTATTGTCCCACTCATGCTGAGTCAGAAGATAGAAGGCAGATTGTGGTACTTTGATGGAGTATCCACAAGTGTCTACTTCACATGTCCTAGTTTACTTTGTCCATGGAAATTCAAGTGACAGCATCCTTGAGTATTTGTGTCCACTGCAATGAGAGATTCAAAACAATGGAGCCATCATGTATCTGTCATTAGGTACTCTTTGAGACATGCAAACTGTTGTTCCATCTTGTGAGGATGGGATCTTGGGGACTGCCACCCATCTGATGATGAGGCAGAAGCCACCTAGGCTCAACCTTGAACTAGAGGTTGAGTTTTAGGCATTTGAGCCCCATCATCCATGCCTCATTTTCTGAATCTGCAGTGTGGTAAAGCACATGCAAGTTTAACTAAGTCATGCAGCTCTCCAAACTTGATCTCATCTAAGGGGGGGGAATAATAGGAATAGTGTTAGCAAGGGCGCAACCCCGCTATTAGAATGCTAATGGTTATTGTCTGGCAGTGAGTAGTATGCTGGTAAGGCAAAGGTGATGGTTGCTGTGTGGTATATCTTGCTGGATTGCCATGTCAACCTCGTCCATGTCATCTCGATGATGTCACCCTGTCCCATGTCACTTCCTTTCTATACTTGGTCAAAATTCGGGACACCAAGTGGGAGTTATAATCAATTGGAGTGATACTCCTCCCTTGTTGCCCTGATGATGTCACCCAATCTACGCCCCTCTCCAGGGGGGTGGGGAAGATTTGATAGGTCAGTGTCCATTTACCATGCTATCAGAATTGACATTAACTTTTAACATTATTACTATTCTTCTCTGTTATTGGGCAATTTTATCTTTAGGAAACACCATGTACCCAATTGATTAGCTTGGAGTAGGATAGAAGCCCCTTCATGGTGCATGTCCCAATTGCGGTGCACCAATGTACCCCTATGGAGCATCCATTTTTGGAAGGTGTCAGGGACTTACTTTTAGGTTGGGTGCACCTCGTGGTTGTGCCTCATTCTAGCAGAGAGAGAAGACTCCGGCCGAAACCGCCATAACTAAGAGCCACTTCGCCTCACGGCCGCTGTCCCCTTTCGGATGTGGGCACCCCTATGCTGAGTGCAGGCTACGCTTGCAAGTGTCTGGGGGACACCGGGTGGGTAGGGAGTAGAGGCACCTAGGTACTGAGGGACGGTTGGATTCAAGTTGCAGCTTGTTAGTAATAATTATAGTTGTGAGGGAGCGAAGCGTCGTGAGGTGAATGGCCTTGAAGCATTTATGGACTCATTCTAGCATGTACCTAGGCACAAGTGGTTGCCATCACGTCCACGGCAATAATAGTGAGGGCGGACATGGCATACAACATACAACACACATCAGTGTGAAGGCACTGATGCACAAACGTGCAAGAGGCATCCCTTGTGTCGGAAATCATTGTACAGAGCAGGCCACAATGTTCCCAGAAGTCGTCAAATCCTTTGACTGTGTAGTACATATATGCTTCGACCTCCATACTTACAAAGAGCTACAACCACTACCCGCCATGCCTTGCGAGCCTTAGACAATAAGTCTGAATGAACTCTGTCGCATAATCACACTCATAGTAGGGGCCTCCTTCTCAAAAACAAGAGAACATCATGACTTCTAAATGTTCCAGAGAACACGGGTAGTAGCCAAAACCGGACAGGGGCTCCACATGGAGCCTAAGTGAAAATTGAAGAGACAAAGACGAGTAGCAACTAGTACAAGATATGGACACCAAAGAGAGTAGAAAGTTAAGACCAAGTACCAAACTCTAGAGGCCAACACACATTAAATTAAATATTGTTCAATGGTTTCGGTAACATGATGGTTGCAGGTTAAGCAAAGGGTTGGACCATCGGATAACGAGACAACCACCGAGAGGATTTTGTTAGCAAGCTTCCAAAGCAAAGCAAAGACTTTAGATGCTTTATCATTTCTCTAGATGTTAGAGGGGGAGAGCCCAAAAGATGTGCTCTTCTTCTTTTTCTTTTTTCTTTTAAAAAAAAAGAAGCCTTGAAACTTTATAGCAGGGGACAAATGCCCAAAGAGTACATAGAGGAAAAAATAAACTATAAAGTGGGTGCCATAGAGGCTGATCCAGGAAGGCAATGCTTTGTAACCAAAGTCCTAAGACAAAGAGGGTAGAAAAGCCGAGAACAGTGACAAGGGAGAAGCAAGAAGGGACAACAAAACACAGCAGCAGCTCACATCTTACCTAGAAACTCCCACGTTATCTTTTCTGAGGCTCATAAGAAAGAGACATAGCAGCAACTGGCCTCATAACTAGAAACTCCCACGTTTTCTTTTATGAGGCTCATAAGAAAGCTGAGTCCTAGACCTCGTCTTCCTAAAAGAACGCTTGTGCCTCCAATTAACTTTAGAGTCTTTCACTTCCGCTGGTGAGTGCTTCACACTAATGGAGCTCCCAGCCTGTAGGGATTGGGTCAACCCAACAAACTCCCGAGACTAATGATTTGGAGCAAATGATCTGCCCTCTGGCCCAAGAGCTGTCAAACTAAAGGAGCAGTTGATCTCTCCTTCTTGGGCTACATCTGCGAAGAGCTTCATACACCACCCCCCAAGCTTTTCTGGCCTCAGACAACAGGTCTGAGTGAACCCCACAAAGAACTGCTCTAACAAAAAATGGCTTTGCATCAAAGACGAGCTTGCATCTAGCTTTCCAAATATTCCAAAGAGTATGAGCTGTGGGAGTTGACCAAACCGGGCAATCAGACCAGACGTGATCATCCACATAGTTCAAAAGAAAAATAGAATTGGAAGGGACAGCCAAGGTCTTCCAAGGGCCGTAGAAAGAAAGCACATAATTCCACACCATGAAGGCCAGCGGATAGTCAATGAAGCAGTGTTCAATCGTTTCAGGAATTCGCAGATGACAGGAGGAGCAGCTGAGATTGGAGTCAGCGAAATGACTTGTGACAGACATAATTCTGTTAACCAGTTTCCAAAGAAAGCCACTTAACCTGGCCGACCTATCTCGGAAGGGATACCTACTGATTTTCCCCAATTGACCTTAAGACCTGAGGCATGACAAAAAGTAGACAAGGCAAGAAGCAATCTATTGATATTATCAGAGAAGCTGTTGCATGGGGACTGCAGCCTGAGGGATGCTAGATTGTGAGCGGTGAGCCTGTGCTCATGTGAGCGGTGTTGCCCCATGATTTTGCAAAAAAGTATTGTACGTAATTCCGCAAATGGCACCCATAACCGCGGGCAGGATGTCCCTGTAGGCATAAAGCGCACAGTTACAAGGATCCAACCGATTGCTGCGATATTGACAATGGGCACAATGAAGATTAGTAATTAAGGGGAAGGTGGAATAGTGGATGGATAATTAGGGTTTTTTTAGGGTTTTTCATGTGTTTTTCCCGCAGATGCCATTGAATGTTTTTCTCGTTTTTTTCGGGTTTTTAGGGTTTTCTTAGGGGATTCATAGGGGGTTTCATTTTCCCCGCAAATGACACTCACCACTTTCAGAGGATTTTTTTTGGAGAATTTTAAGGGTTTTTAGGTTGGTTTTTTAGGGTTTAAGGGTTTCTTAGGGTTTTTTTTAGTGTGTGGTGCCACTGAAAGAGGTGTGCGGTGCTGCACACCCTTTTCAGTGTTTTTTTTTTGGGGGGGGTTATTTTAGGTATTTTTCGGTTTTGTTTTTGGATTTTTATTTTATTTTTCCCCGCATATGCCATTGAAAGTGGGTGTGCAGCACCATACACCATTTTTAGGGGGTTTTTTTTTGGGTTTAGGGTTTAGGATTTAAAGGGTTTTTTAGGTTTTAAAAAGGTTTTAGGGTTTTTTTAGGGTTTTAGTCTAGTGTGCGGTGCCACTGAAAGAGGTGTGCAGTGCTGCACACCCCTTTTCAGGGTTTTTGTTTTCCCCTTTTTTGGGGTTTTTTCTTTTTTCTTTTTTTCCTTTTCACAGACGCCACTGAAAGTGGTGTGCGGCACAACACACCACTTTTAGGGGTTTTTTCTAGGGTTTTTTCGGGGATTGTTTCGCATATGCTACTGAAAATGGTGTGCGGTACCGCAGACCACTTTCCAGGGATATTTTTTTTGTTTTGGCAGAATGGTGTCGTCTTGTTTGCAATATGCAGCATAGGTCAGCAGTGGACACTCCTACCTAAATCGCCAAACTTCTACAAAAGAAAAATAGTAATGGATGAATTCGCCTAATATGGATGATATAAATGGATGAAAGTACATAGGAGGATGATTCTATCCAAATTTCAATGGATGAACATATATTTCCTGTAAAACTTAAGAGCCACTCGTGCTCTTTTTCAAATTTAAAAAAAAACATTGATCGGACACTTAGCACTACAAAGATACTTTAGATCTCAGTTTATTAAAATATTATGTTGTTGTTCTTGTAAGTAATTATTAACACCTATCTGTCAGTAACTGTTTGGCACACAAAATTAATATTGTCAACCCACAATCGAACCTCTGAAATTTTGGTCTAGTGTCGGTATGGTCATATTAGCAATGTTGTTGGACCTTTGAAATTTTGGTGTCATACTTAGTATTATAGGCAAGCCAAGTTTGAAAACAAAAAATTGGTAAAACAAGAATAAATTACTTTACTATTTTATCTAAACTAAAGCTAACTTTTCAAAGTGAACATCTTCTAGCTGTCACAATCAAATACAATGTTGTGATTGTCTCATTCTCCCCCACACAAAAGTCCTCATAGATCTTTATATATGAGGTCATAGGTCAACAGGCGGTTGTAATGAATTACATCCAACATACAGCTATAAACACAATTTCAACTAAATGCGGACTTTTGGCTTAAATCCGGACCAAACCTGATATACGGTACAATTGGATTAATTGATAAATAATATTTTAAAATAACTTATATTTAGTCATCTTTAGTCATATGTAATCATTTAACTTAGAAACAAAGTCGAAGAGCTTCAAACATTATTGATTATTAAATTTTTATAGCAAGTCATTTAAAAAATTATCATTATATTAATTGTGGTCAATTTAATTGTCAAGGGGGTCCATGATACAATTGAGATATCATTATGGCCGCAAGGCGAAGTGGCTCTTAGTTACGTCGGCTTCGGAGCCTTCTCTCTGAGATATCATTATGTTTGTAATATGATTGATGTTATAGTTCGAGTGAAAGCGTTAATATTGACAAGTTTGTTCATTTAATTGAATTTTCATTGAATCGGATACTTAACAAGAAATCTCAATTTGTTAAAATATTATATTATTATTATTATTGTAATTAATTATTAACACCTAGCTGTCAGTAACTCTTTGGCACACAAAATTAATATTGTCAACCCACAATTAGCAATGTTGTCAAACATCGGAAATTTTGGTCTAGTGTCGGTATGGTAATGTTAGCAATGTCGTCGGACCTCTGATTTTTTATTCTTTATTTTTTAAAAGAAAACCTGGGAGCTACTGCTCACAATTTAGGCCCTTGAGGAGGGGGAAAAATTAACCCCCTTTCAGATAAGCCCTTAGGCACACGGAAGGGATACCACCACTAGACCACCTTGCCACAAACAATCCACACACCGCGCAGGTAGCGGGTTCGAACCCTGAACCACCAGGGTGACACATTGTGCACTTACTAGACTAGGGCTTCGCGTGCTCCGCACTACTAGCGACGAATTCTGAGAACTACGTTCAATTTTTCACAAAAAGGGGTGGGTCATCCCCATGGTGTTACATACATACAACCCATATTTCATTGTGTTCCGGAAGAAGAACGGCGGAGTGTTGCCGAAGCTATCATATTATTTTTATTCTTCAAAGGAAAGAGGGCCGAAATCTTGCTGGTCCCTCCTTTTC
Organism: Takakia lepidozioides; assembly: GCA_030704615.1. NCBI lineage: Eukaryota > Viridiplantae > Streptophyta > Takakiopsida > Takakiales > Takakiaceae > Takakia > Takakia lepidozioides. The sequence goes on from CM060734.1 coordinate 61,237,975, forward strand.
GGCATCCCTCCTTTTCGGCATCCCCAGAGTTTTACAAGTCCGATATCAATTGGAAGCACAAAAAGGTTGCCATTAAGACCAATTACGATAGGTAGACACCTAACACTTTCAAAAAGAGAAGCTACTTCTCACGAATCAGGCCCCTTCAATACAGTGAGGAGAAAATAACCTATTTGATAAAGATAAAGGTAAATTTTCTTTGATGTCCAATGATTTACAGAGCCTACTGCTCAACACAGGGACCGGAGGTGGGGGGGGGGGGGGGAGAAAATCATACCACACCGACAAGGTCAACCTGCCTCTCATTTTAAGATAATAGGGTCTTCAATGGGCACGTGCGATGTGGCCGGTTGGAATGAGAGGCGGTCAACCTTGTCGTTTATTTATATATACGGTAAATCGTATTAAATCAAGGGAAATAACCTTGGGAGAACTTTAAGGCCTTAGGTGGGTATCATAGCCTAGGGAAGATATTTTTGTCTTGGATATGAAACTGCAAAAGGCTACATTTGTTTGTTGTGGTATGGATCAAAGATCCGGACCGAGGGGGTACATATTGACAATATTTCATGAAGATAAGAGCTGTTGCTCTACATAAATGACCAAAACAGAGGAAGTCTTGGATGGGGAGGACCACACTTAGGTTCCTTGGCTCCTATCATTGTTCTTCCCAGTCTTCTGTTTGAAAATAATCAGTTAAAGAGGGTAGCCCTGGGATGGCTGGAGATGCACTAGTTACAAAGTTGCCACTAGCCTTGGCCCAGAGAGAGGGGGGCTGGTAAGCCAAGCTGGAAAATGTTGAACAAGAGAAAACTTCATCAGCACTACTGAGAATGGTGAATTTCACATTGAGTTAACAATGCCTGAACAGATAGATACACTGAACATTCTTGCGAGGGACCAGTTCCATTATACAACATTAAAACCAATCATACAAAGCCACAGTAGCCCATACCAGGGCTACTGGTCACCTTGGTCGAAGAATAATGACCTACAATGTTGCACTTCAGGCGTTTCCAAGGAACAAGAGCTGCACAATGAAGGTGCGAGCGACTAATACCACTTACTACCATGGCTTGGCCAGCTTCAAAGAATGTACTCATAAGACGTTGTTTGCCGTAGCCTTGTGGCCATTGACCCTGCGCCCAGTGTGAGCGGAACACAAAGGGATGTGGTGGCAAAGAGAAAATTCCTTTCCTCCTCCCCCACATCATGCAATACAAAGCGTGTGTCAAGCACATACCCCGCCTCCTTCATCATTCTTCTCACCTTTGCAGTATCATCCCACCTGCCAGCTGCAACATAGATGTTTGATAGCAACACATACGTCGCGGCATCTGTTCATCCACTTGGGGATAGATGTTGCCGCATGTCAGCCATCTCCACATTGCCATGGATTCACACCACAACATCTGGATTGATTGGCATTTTATTATTCAGGTCCACTGCCTCACCCAGTTGTCGCGCACGTCCAAGAAGCTCCACCATGCAGCCAAAGTGCTTTACTGTCAGAGTGACACCATGATCTTGACTCAGGGAATCGAAGTAGCATCTTCTTTCATTCAGTAGGCCAGTGTATCTGCATGCAGAGAGAACACATAAACGTGATATTGTCGGCTTCAAGCCGTCCCTTTGCATTCCTTCAAATAGTTGCAGGACCTCCCTATGACAACCATGCTGGGCATATCCTGCGATCATAGCATTCAATGACACCACATTTCGTTCAGTCACATTGTCAAATACTCCCTTTGCATCCTTAATGCACCCACATTTCTCATACATGTCCACCAGGGCAGTGTCCAGAATGACATTTGGTACAATTCCAGCTTTGAGGATGTCACCATGCACCTCTTTGCCCTTTTCTAGGGCTGCCAGGCTTGCACAAGCATTGCAAACGCACACAATGTGATGTGGTTGCACCTCACCCCTTCCCCCATCATTTGCTCATGTCTCCAAGGCCTCCATCCCGCGCCCCTGCTGTGCATATCCTGCAAGTCTCGTTCAGCCATATTGTTGAACACTCCCTCCGCATCCTCAATGCTCCCACGGTTGGCATACATGTCCACGAGGGTATTAATGGTACAATTCCAGCTTTGGTGATGCTGCACCTCTTTGCCCTTTTACAGGGCTGCCAGGCTTGCACACGCACACAAACGTGATGTGGTCAGGCTTCACCCCTCCCCCCATCATTTGCTAATAGGTCTCCAAAGCCTCCATCCCGCGCCCCTGCTGTGCATACCGTGCAAGCATTGCGTTCCATGACACCACATCTCGTTCAGCTATAGTGTTGAAAACTCCCTTCGCATCCTTAATGCACCCACATTTGGCATACATGTCCACCAGGGCAATGTCCAGGATGACATCTGGTACACTTCCAGCTTTGACAATGTCACCATGGACCTCTTTCCCCTTTCCCAGAGCTCCCATGCAAACACAAACAAATGTGATGTGGTTGGGCTTCACCCCTTTGCGCATCATTTGCTCATAGGTCTCCTCCATCCCGCACCCTTGCTGTGCATATCCTGCAATCATCGCACTCCACGACACCACATCTCGTTCAGCCATACTGTCGAACACCCCCTTCATACATGTCAACGAGGGTATTGTTCAGAAGGACATTTGGTACAATTGCAGCTCTGACAATGTCACCATGCACCTCTTCGCCCTCTTCCAGAGCTGCCAGGCTTGCACACGCATTGCAAATGCACAGAAACATGAGGTGGTCGGGCTTCACCCCATCCCCCACCATTTGATCATAGGTCTCCAAGGCCTCCATACCACGCCTGGCATATGTGCATACCCTGCAAGCATCGTGTTCCACGTGATCAAAGATCGTTGAGGCATTCTGTTGAACACTTGGTGAGCATCCATGATGGTCCCGCACTTAACATACATGTTGACAAGGGTGTTGAGTGGAAAAACATTTGGCATGAATCGACTTTGGATAATGTGAGTGTGCATCTGCTTTCCAGCTTCCAGACCTTCCATCTTGATGCACTTAAGCAAGAGACAGACATACGTATCTGAATCTGCTGAAATGCCTCCTTGGTTTAAAGTCTGTAGAGCCTCTGTCAGTCTGCCTGCCGCACAAAGCATCTTCACATACCCAGAAGTGCCAGAAGAGGCATTGTGGACTCCCTCTCTTGATCCTCTTTCAGAAGCTGTGGTCAAGGTTGAGGTGCCTGATTTTATCAACTGTGCCGCTGCAGCTGCTGCCTTTAGTTGATCATCTACATGAAGGTTTCTTGTAGCTATTGATCCACAGATAATCATAGGTAATCTGGAGTTTGGAAGTCCGGCCCTCTTGGATGAATCTAGACCCACACTCTATCCCTGCTCCTTCAGCTATCCATGCCTCTGCACAAATCATGCATACATCTTTGCCTTGCTGCTAGTAGCTGACAATGACAGCCTAGATTTGTCTTAGGAAACACCCAAATCAACTTATCACACTAGTTCCTATGCTCAATTGCATCTGCTACTCTCTGTAATCCAACAGGCATTCACCTTTTTGCCTTGATTGTCCCACCATTGACTGGGGTCAGAAAAGTAGTCATTCCACAGCTCCTCCTCGTCTCTGTTACCTGTTTCTGGATACTTTCCTGTTGTCACATTGGCAGTATCATGTCAGTCACTCCAAACTAACAAAGGTTCACGCAACCAGCTAACCTGCAGAATTCAACATGAAAATTTAGGGCTGATTCTGATACGATGGAAAAACAGGGTGAAATCTGTTGAATACCAACCATGTTACCATACCAAATGTACAAACCATGTTACAACCTCAATGCAGCTGCTCCCTCACAAGTTTCTGACATCTGTCCTTACGTCATTTGTGTTCATCCCTCCAGCAAGGCTCAGCATAGTAGTGGATAGCATCACACAAGCTGCTGCCTGCTAACAATGCTTTTCACCACATGTTCTGCTACCCCCACATCTCCATGAAGTTTGCAGGCACCAAGCAAGGCCCTCCATACCCTAGGATCTGGTTGGATTGACATTTTGCTACTATAAACTCCTCTGCCTCATCTAATCGCCCTGCACAGCCAAGAAGGTCCACCATGCAACCATCGCGTTCCAAGACACCACATTTCATTCAGCCATATTGCTGTTCGCATCCTCGATGCTCCCACATTTGGCATGCATGTCATTGGGTACAATTCCAGCTCTGACAATGTCGCCATGGGCCTCTTTGCCCTTTTCCAGAGCTCCCAGGCTTGCACACGCATTGCAAACACAAACGTGATGTGGTTGGGCTTCACCCCTTCCCCCATCATTTGCTCATAGGTCTCCAAAGCCTCCACCCCACATCCCTGCTGTGCATACCCTACAAGCATCGCGCTCCATGACACCACATCTCGTTCAGCCACATTGTTGAAAACTGCCCTTGCATCCTTAATACACCCACATTTGGCATACATGTCCACCAGGGCAGTGTTCAGAAGAACATCTGGTACAATTCCAGCTTTTGACGATGTCATCATGGACCTCTTTCACCTTTTCCAGGGCTCCCAGGCTTGCACACGCATAAATGAACGTGATGGGGGTGAAATGTGTTGAAGAAGGTGCCTTCATTAGCAATGCCTGAGTTTATCAATTGTGCCGCTGCTGCTGCGGCTTCCAGTTGACCATCTACCCATGCAGGTTTCTTGTAGCTATCATTCCACAGGGAATCATAGGTAATCTGGAGCTTGAAATCCGACCCTCTTGGATGAATCTGGACCCACACCCTATCCCTGCTCCTTCAGCTATATCCTGCAATCATGGCACACCACGAGACAGCATCACGTTGAACATCTTGTCAAATACTTTACAGGCATCCTGCATGCTGCCACAAGTGGCATACATGTCCAAAAGGGTATTGTCCAGAATGATATCTGTAGCAATTCCCCCTTTTGACGATGTCACCGTGCACACTCTGCCCTTTTCCAGGGACCCCAGCTGGCATTGTTGAACACTTGACGTGCATCCTTCAGGCTGCCAGATTTCGCATACATATCAATAAGGGCATTCTGCAAAATGATATCTGGGGCAAGTCCAGCTTTGAGGATGTCCTTGTGCACCTCTCTGCCCTTTCCAGGGGCCACAAGCTGGCGCATGCTTTGAGAACGCAAGTGAATGTGACCGCATTTGCCATCACCCCTTTGTGTATCATCTGGTCATAAACACAAACAAACGTGATGTGGTTGGGCTTCACCCCTTCACGCATCATTTGCTCATAGGTCTCCAAAGCATCTCATGCTTGGTGACATGCTCATGCTTTCCATAGTAGAAGGTCCGATCACAAAGACATGCATGATTATTTTGTAGCCCATCCCCACAAAGTCAAGAACCGTTCTTTGACGAGTCGTGGCCGCGAGCGGCATACTAGCTAGAGGGTCGTGGTAAGTTGCGGTGTAGGTTGGGCTCGAGGAACCGCCTACCAGCTGCGTGTAGAGGATTTGCGGCATGCATCTGATGAACAATTGCAATCTAGAGTTCCTACCGGCAAAGAAGAGTTTAATTGCTCTTCCTCACAGGGCGATTTGCGTTTTCTAAGTCCTACGGTATGTCTACAATTTATTCGATAGATGCCTTCCAAGTTTTAGCCGGGGCAAAAATTCAAGCCCCTTCACAAAACGACTCCCGAGTTCAAGGAAGCGGTTCTGTTCTCGACCGCCCAATGCCCCTCTTTCCGGCCAAGTCCGTAGTTCAAACGACTGTAGAGGAAGGGCTATGTATTCCCGGGAACGTTGGGTTTTAGTTCCAAGGGAACCTAGATCAAATATAGGGTCAAAGGCTCCCTGGGACCAATCTACCTATTCAATCAAAATAATTCACGATTAGTCCCTGACCCAAATCATACCACTTCAACTTAATGGGAGCCCTCGGCACTCCGGAATGGGGGTAGATCCCAGCCACACAATGCCCCTAATCCTTGGACTTCGCAACCCTCAATCCTATATTAGCCCCAACCACCCTTTTACTTAATTTTCAAGTCCAAAGAGGGTCCCTAAATAACTTCCATATAGGGCGAATTATATGAGTATTTATCCTATTTATAAAATCGCATGAATTAATAAATAAACAGGAAAAAAAACTTTAAAAAAAAGGAATAAGTAGAGGATTCCCTGAGGATCTCAAGGATCCCGAGATTACCTCCAGGGGTCACAGGAACACCCTGGGAACGCTTTCCTTCATTGGGAACAACGGGGAACCGCTCTTCTCAATGGAAGCGCCCCTAATTCCATGACCCACTCAATGGCTCATTAGCAACTTATGGGGGGTGATTGGCCCCAGATGAATGAAAATTCAATTTTAATAGTTTATCATCCGTGTGGTATTTTCATGAATAAACAAACAATATAATGCTAGTGGGTCCCAAGGGCTATTCAGTGGGCTTTTCCCCCTCCCTAGTCTTAAATATGTGTGTTGGCTTTGATGGAGGATGCGTACTTTCGGTAATGAGACGACATGTACCTCGCTTTGCTGGCGATGGTATACAAAGATCTCATAATGGAATAAGAAAAATTGTGGGCGAAATGTGTTGCAGATTGTCATAAGGCCCCCAGCAGGCACTTGCAATCCATGCCACCTTCAAATCGACATGGGCCTGCCATGGCATCATTTGTCAAAGCGACGAGCCATACCTCTGTGTTTGGAACGCTCTCCCCCCTCAACGCTGGAAAAACCTCAGAGCTCCACTCCATGGCCTCGCTAGAATTTGAGAGAGACGTGAATTGGAAACATGTCAAACACCCCACCACGACTTCCAGGCTCAATTTTCGCTAAGTATGCTTATGTTGTAGATTAGTTCCTCGGTAATCTCTGCTTCATACTGAGCCATTTGGAGGACTCTCATGAGAAAGCTAGGTTATATCTAGAGGATTTTTTCAAGTACGATGCTGCACTATTATGTACAGGTTCTGATTCACTCCATAGTGACTACGGTATGTAACCCTTATGAAAATGGATGGAAAGTCTTAGAGGCCAACGAAAAATGGTTTTTTCATTCATTTATTGGACGATTAGTTTTTATTTTCATCCATCTAGCCTACTGGACGAAATTATGATTTTCATCCATTGGACGAAATAGAAAATCACTTATCTAGCCTTCGCGAATGCTGTTGGCCTTGGAAATTGTGGTCGTTGCTAATCTCCACCATAAATCACCAAAATTGGTGATAAACTACAATTGGGTACATTGCATCAGCTTGTAAATTTTAGGTCCATCGGGGGTAAAAAGATACTCCGCTCGCCAATCTTTGTAGTTTCGCCATATAGGAATTTTGCCATTTCCTTGGAAAACAATTTACTGGTGGTGGCCCTGGGGTCTTTGGCCCTACCACTGGGTCACAGATCGTCCGAATTCATCTCCAACCAAACCGCATCGCTAACAAGGCCACGCCTCGCCTTGAAGTCGTCCTGATTCGCTGTACATCCCAATGCAGCAACCTGCTTTTCTGCAATATTTCATCGCTATACAACTACTCCTACCAATTGCCAAGTTTTCCCTCGTCGTGAACCTACTGGACTTGAGAGAAGGGATAACAGAAAAATTGCAATCATGTATCCAAACAGTCGCCTCGTAATGTTCGAACAGCCCTACCGTTACTGGTATCGATTTGGCAGCCTATCCTGCTGTCGATGCAGCTTCCTACGGTCATTTTGACGCCAGAGTTCCTCTTGATGGCCACCTTAGACTCTGCCTAAGTTCCTAAGTGATGTACCAACGATCTTCCAAATAACTAACAAAACGTCCTGCTTTGGCTATACAATGCCGAAACTGTCTGTCTTAAGATTAAAAACGATATGAAAATAAAAATGTACCCTTATATGCATCTACACTCTTGCCTCTTTTCTCAAACGTGGCATCTCGATTAGCTCGTAATAGTTGAGGGTAGGGCCAGCTTATAAAGCAGTTGTGCGGTTTGCAAAGACTACAGACATGATATTGTATGAAGCGGAGGGGGGAGAGTCTGCAAAAACATGGAGAAAAAATGGGTTAGTACTGGGGGGGGGGGGGGGGGGGAGAGGGGGAGGAGTACAACACGTAAGCATAGTTGTAATATGCCCATGAGTTCTTGGAGGCTGGATTTAGTTGGAGGTCAACGGAGACGTGTACCAGAGCCAAACAGATGAGTAACTAGATATTTGAGAACGAATTGGCATGACATTAGGTGGAGGTGATACCAAGCAAACGTTCTGAATGAATTGATGGGGTAGTGCCAAGGAAGTCGTTACCAAAATTTGGGTGGGAGAGCTAGTGATCGGGTGGGGAACGGATGTCGAAGTGGGTCAAGAGCCCGAAGCATGCAGAGAGAAGTTGAGAGAGGCTGTTACCTATTGCAACATGCGTCGCAACCACCAGAGCCTCCAAGTGACATGAGGGTTGAAGCACGATTTGTTTGTGTCGTAGCATGAGGAGAGCATGAGCCTCTCTTGGTATACACAGGAGTCCAACGAGAAGCAGCATAATGGTAGGGTGGTGATAGAGGGTTGAGCCATAGATGCATTAAAAGCACTCGGGGGTAGAGAGGAGAAGACAACAAGTAATTCATTACAACCACCTGATGACCTCTGACCTCCTATATAAAGATCTATGAAGACTTTTATGTGGGGGAGAATGGGACAACCGCATTGCATTGATTGTGACAGCTATGTGCACTTTGAACATTTAGCTTTAATTTAGACGAAAAATTTAGCATAGTAATTTATGCCTCTCATTTTACGATAATAGGGTCTTCAATGGGCACGTGCGATGTGGCCGGTGGGCCCCGCGCACGGACGCCCGGCTCCCCAGCACCCCGCCCGCCGCTGCGCGCGGTCGCCTAGCCGCGGGCGCGGCTGCAGCAACCACGCCCGCGCCCCCGTCCGCCGCGCGGCCAGTCCCCCGCCCATGAGTCCGCTGCCCTCCAGTCTGCCAGTCCGCTGCTGGCCAGTCTGCTGCCCAGCAGTCTGCCAGTCCGCCAGTCCGCTGCTGGCCAGTCCGTTGCCCAGCAGTCTGCCAGTCCGCCAGTCTGCCCGCCAGTCCGCTGGCCAGTCCCCTGCCATCTAGTCCGCTGACGGCACAAGATCGCCACCGTCCATTCCCATAACCCATCCGAGCCCTCTATTTTTAGGGCTGCGAAAATGGCAATGATCTTCCCACCAAATCCCGGCCGCTCTCTTTTGACGGCTGTTTGTTGTCCGATGTTGCGGTAGGCGTTTCCATGCACGCGACTGTTCCTCTTTTGCGCGCGATGTTCATGATGATGATGAAGCGTGTGCTTGAACATGAGAGGACTGTCTCGGCACTACAGCCACCATCGTGCATATGCTTCCACTATTTTTGCCTTCGTGTTGTGCTTTCGGGAATCTTTGTTTTATGGTTTGGTTCTATGTCATAAATATGGAAAATGCGGACATCTGTCGTCGATAACGTCCTCTGCTTGTGATCCATCATGATACGTTTAGCCCCTTCGTGCTGCATCCCTCATGAGAGCCTTCACAAGTTTAGTTCGTTAAAGGAACCCATGGGTAACATCGGTGTGAAAATGGCGGAAGCGTATGCACATGGGGCGTGTATTGCAGATTTCGTATCGGACGATGGGACTGTTTATGTGACCAAGTATAGCGGCTTGCATCCGTCGTGCATAAGTTGTGGAAAAGGGTGGAGAATTTGAAGAAACCCAGCTTTGTGATGGATCCACATGGTATTATATAAAGGATGGCAGCACAAAAAAGCAATTCGAGTCGTCACGGAACACCATCCAGTCGTACGGTCCTCAAACATCCACACGCACCTGCTGAATGCAGATGTCTGAGCCACGACGGGAGTAGGTGCAGAATCGGTACATTGTCGCATTTGCCAGGAGACGGACCAGGCTGAGACAATTGCATCTGCAAATGCGCGTGGATGTTTGAGGTCTGTTGTGTCGCGAGTCTGTTCACAGTGGGTCCGCTGGCCCATCAGTGCTCCGGATATTCCCCTTATCGCGTGCATAACAGTCAGTTTGGAGGCGGTCTGCTGGAAGTCCGTCTGTTGGGATATCAGTCTGTCGCACTTGTGAATTTGTCAGTCTGTTGTGTCGGAAGTCTGTTGCACTAAATCTGTTTGACTTCTTATTTTCCCTCCGGTCAGTCTTTTGGCTTGTTCTCCCGCCAGTCTGGCGAAACGTCCGTCTGCTGGACAGTTCTCCTCTATGGATATCAGTCTGTTGGACTGTGCATGCATCAATCTGTTGTGCCGCGAGTCTGTTCGCAATGGGTGTGTTCGACTTTCCTGTTCTCCCCTTACTCTCTTTTGTCGGACCGCCAGTCCAGCGGACTATTCGCTTTGCTGAGGCGAAGCGGCTTCATATTGGAGGCACTTCCCTGCCATCAGACTCTCGGCCCGATGGGAAATGAGTCTGTTGCACTTGCGAGGACCGTGGATGAATTTAGTACGATGCGTTCGTTCGGTGGACGTATTCAATGCGATGACGGCGGATAGTTGGCGCCTGTGAAATCGCGCCACGTTGGCAGTGCCATGCCCGCTTTCCCCCTTCTACTTCTACTTTCTTCTCATGTTCCCTGTGCGATCGACTCCATTCTCTTCGCGCCAGTTTCTTCGCACTGTTTTGCACTGTTTTGTTTTCCTCTTTGCGTTTCCATCACCGTAACGAAAGACGGCCGTTCTTCCCCAGGTGTGGAGAGTCGCGGTGAGCCGCGAAGCGTCGCAAACACGTTCGCCTTCGTAACAACTCGAAGTTCATCGGCTCGGTGAGGTTTTCACTTGCTGCGGTGTTTCCAATCCATTCTGTGTCCTCTTCTTGCTTAGGGTGAGTCTTTTCATAGGACTTCTATCTGTCGCTCATTGTCCTTGCACCCTCGTTTCATTCTGCAGTGATGGAGGATGCTTGTGAAAAGGATGGAGCGGACTGGGTGGATTTTGTGCACCAAACCAGACTGAAGAAGAAGCGAAGGTACTCGTACTCACCAGACAAGTTTGATCATAAAATAGTGGAAGCATTTGTAGACCTCCGTGCCCGGAAGCCCACAAACTCGAATTGGCAGAAGGACAAGCTCTTCTGTCCCTTCTGTGAAGAGGTTATCAAGGACAAAATCCAACTAAATCGGCATTGTGTTGACACGGGTTGCAAGGAGACTGTTGCAATGATTCCACGGGATTTCAAACCTTGGCCGATACTGAAAGAAATGTCGATTGTCAAAGAGGCCACAATGCGCTTGCGCGGATCAGTGCTTGACCCCCGCACTTTGGAATTAGACGAAGTGCGCGCACGGTATGGCGTCCATTCTGGTGGCCCGTCAATGGAGGATTTGCAAGTGCAGGGAACGCCGGACGCTGCCAGAAAACGTAAACTGAGTGATGGGGCCCAAAAAAAGGAGAGGCAAAAAAAAGAGAAGGCTGCAAGGTCTGCTCGCGAGGCAAGGGCAAAATCCACACAACAGACTTAACCCCGTCCTGGGCGGCAGACCCACACCATCAGTACTGATACTGAAAGTGAATCTGCTCAGGGCCTGGAAGGGGTGACAAGTCCAGTGGACATTGACTTGTTTGACCAGACTCGGCAGCAGACTTACCAAAAACCAAAAACTCAACAGAGCATTGAAGGGCCAGTCTGCCCTGGCACATTGTGCCTCGTTGACTTTGGGCTTTTCCCACCAGAGTGCCCACCAATTGGGGATCCAGACTTCTTCCGTTATTTCTACAGAGTTGCCCAGTCAGGTCTGCTACGCACATTCATCCGACAGGCGGAATAGAACTGGTTGAACAGCTTTGAAGATGAAGATGACGATGATGAAGTAGAGGAGGTAATGGTCAGTCTGACCGCCCAATCTGTTCTCTGTGCTGTTTGAGTCCATCATCGGGATCACGTTGTCTATTCAGTCTGGTCAGTCCGCTGCGTTCTCTCCTCAGTCCGCTGGCTCACTCCGCTCGTCAGTTAGTCTGTTTTATATCGCTGCATTACTTACTGAGTCCGTTTGTCAGTCCGCTGGTCCAGTCCACTGGTATAGTCTACTAGTTGCCTCCACCCTACGTATGCACGTTACGTCTGTCAGTCTGCTGGTCTATGAGTCCAGCCCGCTGCATGAGGTGAATATAGAGTCCACGTCCAAGTTCTCTGCCTTGTACGAGGATGAACGTGTTTCTATTCGTAGGGCCATTCAGGCTTGGCGGATACCTAGCAATGATGCTCCTTTACAAGCGACTGCAGTGCATGCGGAAGTGGACCGCGTGCGAGAGTACATATTATTGAAGTATCCTGGGTCATCTGCTGCTATAGCAACATTACATATTCAAGACGCATCGGGGGGGAATGCGTCTGGGACAGCCGAGTCTGTCATCCAGCAGACTCCCATTCAGCAGGCCGTCATCCAGCAGACTCCCGTTCAGCAGCCTGTCATCCAGCAGACTCCAACGGAGCAGACTCCCAACGAGCAGCTTGTCATCCTGCAGACTCCTCTCCAGGAGCCCATCATGCAGCCCATGCCAATGGGAAGTCCTGTCATCCAACAGACTGCAGACCAGCAGACTGACCAGCCGACTGCCTTTCTCTCACATAGCACGACGTTTTTTGCAGTTTGGCGATCGCCATCACTGTTAATTCGACCCGGAGTTGAAGACCTCATACTTCCCCGGCTTAGGGTAGGAGAAATTAATCCCCATTTGGATTGGCATAATGAGCTCCACCGGATTGTTGCGGACCGCCGGTGGTCATTTGTACCCTTTCATTATTCCATGGAGTTTTCTATTGAAGAAGCCAACCATGTTCTGGAAGCCGCCTCTGTTGTTGCCATTGAAGCCACAAGCGTCCAAAATGCGCCGCCTCTACTTGTGCAGCTGATTCTCATGGATGACCCACGGCCTGAAGACCTCAGACATATGCCTATGGCACATCCAACCTTTGGGGTGCGAAGAAAGCACTTGTTCGGATTGACTGAGGAGGACTTTGAGCGCATGACAGCTTCCTTCCTACAACACAGATGGATGCAATTTGGCAATTTTCGCTCATACAACAAGTTGATGAAGGATCTGCACAGTTTGAGGATGGACTTACTCCATGGAACAGACCATTCACAGAACTTTGTGGTGGATGACGCATTGCACTGGTTTGCATTGGTGATGGAGCGAGTAGTATTCGACATTGTTTTGCAGAATCCTAATGTCTTCAAAGTCCTGTGGTGTGGGATCCCAACTGAAGACCGCATCAGCGCCATTGCTCATCTCGATGGAGTATGCCTGTGCCGGCAAATCAAGGACATTGGCCTCGTCGGAAATCTCTTGGAAGGTAAAATGTTATGGGCAACTTTTGTGTTTCAGCTCAATTTCTTTTGCCAACTTTTTTAGAAGTTCACATTTGCATAAACATATGTTGCAGGGTGAGTTGATCTAGGAGAAAAGCAAGTGCAGGCTGCTTTCGACTCTTTTGCCAGAGGTGCAAGGGACCTTGTCCTGGCTTTACAAGGAGTTTGGGAGACTGTCCAGCAGACTGGCCACAAGAATGTCCAACAACATATATCCCTACGACACATGTGGGCAGACTGCCCAAGTGCTGGAGACCAAGCATGTGCACCAGACCGTCCCGGGTAATAGGTCGGATCACTCCCAGCAGACTGCCCCGCACACACATACTCAGTATGTGCAAACAGTACTGAGCGGACAACAAATTTTGTAGACTTTGCAGCAGACCGGAGAACAGACCGGCCAACAGACTGCCCCTCAGCTGATTGTGCATCAGACCAGCAAACATGGCCACCAGACTGCCCCTCAGCAGACTATACAACAGACCGTGCAGCAGACCGACGAATCCAGCTAGCAGATTGCCCCTCAGCAGACTGTGCAGCACACTGGCGAACCCACTCAGCAGATGGCCGAGCAGACTATCCAGGAGACTAACAGCCAGTCTGTTCCCTGGATTGTGCAACAGACTCGGATGCACTGGCCTCACTGGGACCCTGTGGACGAATTTCTGCTGAGTTCCCAACAACATGTTTTTGGATCTGTCAGTATGAGTGTTTTGACCGAGTCCACTTTTCCACCAAGCACATTCACTGACGACGTCATCAGGTCACCGGTAAAGCATTCTTATCCAGCTCCCCGTGGCCTGCCTTCTATGACCTTCCAGCTTAGTCCCGTTTTTGTGCGCTCAGTGGCGAAAGCCATAGATGAGTCTTACGTGATGACCGAACTCAATCTGGGAACGCAAAACCATATCATAGATCTTACAGAAGAGTCTGAGGAAGCAATTGCCGGTGGGTCTCCCATACATGTTCTTGATGTTTCCCAAGTCCATGGAGATCCGAACACCCAGCCGGCTGTCCACCAGATTGACCAGCACACTGAACAGTGGACACATGGAAGGACTGCCGAACAACCTGTGGCGGGGCAGCATATTGTCTTCATTGATGAGCAGACTGAACCGCAGACTAACCGGCAGACTGCATAGGTCACAGATGGAAGGACTGACCAGGATGGCTCGGAGTGGCAGACTGCACAGCTCAGCTCTGACTGCACAGTTCAGACTGCACGGCCTGACCAACACACTACACACTTCACAGAGGGAAGGACTGATGACCAACCTGCCACCGAGCACACTGCCCACATTGAGGAAGAGACTGAACCGCAGAGTTGCCAATAGACTGCACAGTTCACAGACGAAAGAACTGACGAAGAACCGGCGGCCGAGCAGACTGCCCACATTGAGCAACAGATTGAACATGATGGCAGACACACTGACAAGGAACCATATGCGGCGCAGACACCGTCTGGTATAGCACTGGATTACATGGAGTCTGCTCCCTCACCCCTTAGGCAGGTTGTGCCATTTCCTCTTTCAGCACTGTTGTTTATGTTTTAGCACATTGTGAAATTGGGCTAATTCGCCATTTTGCTCGGTATCCTCACAGGATGTTCGTCCCTCCGTCGGCAGACTGTCTACTTCTGAGGACATGACATCTTTTGCCCATGCTGCAAACGTGGGATCGACAACCAAGAAAGGTGTGGGGGTGAGCACGCCCCCCGATGCGTGGGTCAGTTCTACGCATGCGACCCACGAAGCTGCAAAGACAAGTCCAGCAAGTGTAAACAAACCTGCTGACCAGCCTCTGTTGCGAAGTAAGGCGGCAGCGCTGCGTTTGTCTGCTATATCCAGCCCGCCTACAGCTGTCCCTACTTCCCAGGGGAGAGGCAAAACATGAGATTGTCCAAGCATTTCAGTTCCACGCGCCTGATGTGCCCCAGCAACCATTCAGCTGGGAGTGTGGCTTTTACGTCATGTCATTCATTCAAGTATTTTATGAGTGTGTAAAAGTCAGAGCAAATGTCTCCAAGACTGCAAAGCCAAAGAGAGAAACACATTTCACGAAGGACTGGTTTACTTTCAAGTTTGCACTTGGGCAGCGAATACAGTGTGCCCAGTATATCGTGCGGGGATTGGATAATGTAGAGAAACTGCTCTCATGAGTATGATGTACTTGTCCATTGAAGTCTATGTACCAAAATAAAAAATGCGAGTCTTTTACTGGCGCTTGCAGTCTGTTGACTGTGACTTTGTTGGGAGACTGTGTGGGAGTCAGTTGGGAGACTGGAGGAGTCCGTTGGGAGACTGTGCATTAGTCCATTGCGGACTTGTATTTCAGAAAGGGACAATGCTACCAGAGGAATTGCAGACTTATATTGTTTTCTTCGTGACACCTACACGACGTGAAACCTTGTCTCTTTTCGAGGCATTGCAGACTTATATTGTTTTCTTCGTGACATCTATACGACCTGAAACCTTGCGAATTTTCGAGTATATATGTGCTGCAGGTGCAGGTGCAGACACCCTCTTGCTGGTTCTCCGCAAAACCCTAGGACAGGTTTTCCAGGCCTCCACGAAATCTCGTCTCCTTTTCAGAGACATGTTGTTGTTGTCGTTCAGAGGACGGAAAGCCTTCGCTGCCGCAGGGTGCAACATTCCAGCCGCACTTTTCGCCAGGATATCAACGAGCTGCCCTCTGTACATATGAAGAGCAGATCGGGCATGTGCCTCCAGGTATTTGTCATCACCTACAATGCGAAGTATGTCCGCGAATTCTTGTTCCATTGAGACCTCCAGAGGTGCCTCGTCGTAGGGGAAGTCGTCCGGAGGATGTCTTTTCATGAACTGATTGGATTCGTCGTTGCCGCCGGCACCGTTGCCCAAGAGCAAGTTAGGTAATCCTCCATGAATGGTTCCCAGCGCCGTGCCACAAGCGCGCACAAGGAGGCCATCCTACAGGTCAGGGTGAAGCATCTTCAGGACACGGACCTGATGCTTGCATAAGTTTCCCTTCATTGCCCATGGGCACGTGCAACAACCCCAATCGCAATCAGGATTGTAAACAATATATGTTGTGCCGGGGTGGTTGCTGCTGAGAACGTAGGCTGGTTCACCAGGACCCAAAGGAAGAGTAACACTCTCAGCAGGAATGTCTCATGCCGGAAGTATAGAACTGGATATGTACTTTTCGTGCTTGTCATTTCTTATGAACCCGTGGGTCTTCAAATGGATTGCGTACCAGTAGTGTGTTAGTACATGGCCAGTGAGTTCCCATATAAGCCAATCCACTCTACGACCACTCATCTTGCCTTTTCCCATGGCAAGTCTTGTTTTTAGATTTCCACGGTATGCCTCAATGCTTGCGTTTGTGTCTTGGATCGCATGAGGGACATGGCGGGCTGCTGTATACCACATTGCTATTTTGGGCTTCCAATACTGTTCAATATAGTCAAGAAATTCATGTCCTTTCGGGTATTTTGACCTCATACGACGGATTCTCCTTGCAACCCACCGAAGCGCTATTTTCTCGTTGCGTGGTCCCCCTCTACAGTACATGAGGTCTACCATATCCTTCAACAAGTTTACAGCGGTCACCGGATCTTTCGTTTTCTTGCATGATTGCTTCACCCATGCCTTGCGGACATGCCAAAGGCAGAGGAAAATGAGTACTCCTTCAAAAATAATTCTGCACAACACACATGATACACATTAGAGTCTTGGGATCGGACTGCAATGGTGAACTGTAACAGCGACCTGTATCAGCGGGCAGAGCCACTGGACTCGCCCAGTGGACAGTACAATGCCATGACGTTGATGTGCTGGAATAACCCCATTGGACTACCCAGTGGACTTCCCCATTGGACTTCCCCTAGCTAGGACTGGGGCAACGGACTGCCCCATTGGACTGCCACAACGGACTGCCGAGCGGACTTGCCAGGGATTGCCGAGTGGACTTGGCAGCGGACGGCCGACCCCAGGGACTGCTGAGTGGACTTGCCAGCGGACTTGGCAACGGACTGCCGAGCGGACTTGCCGGGGACTGATGAGCGGACTTGATAGCGGACTACCAGTGGATTTGCCCAGCGAACTGCCATCGGGTTTCGCCACAAGAGTCTGCCAGTGGACTGTAGCAATGGACCGGTGCTGTGGACCAACAGACTTACCGAATAACATTGATTTCTGCTTCGGCATCGTCCACAATGAAGGCATTGGGTCGCCAGCTCGGCAAATCTGCGAGGAGTGAATCGCGCAAGGCTCTCATCCACGGAACTAGGTCTCTTGTCCGATTCCTCGCGGATAGGATATAGGCAACTGGTATACCGTTCAACCACTCGTCGAAGACCATCAACGTGTACAATGGGAACTGTTGGAATGCACAATGTAAGATGGTCAGAGCATGCAAATTCCGCTCAGTTCTGCACGATAAGACTTCATAAGAGTAATGAGGTCTGCAGCGGTTCACAATGGGTTTGCCCCTCGGTCTTCCGCAACGTACACATGAAAACATACAGAAAGGGTCAGCACACCAAATTTTATGTGAATGTTGCATGGTACTATGCTATCATGCTCGTACAAGTCCATGGAATCGTTCGAATAGTACATTGTCATGATTTGTCCCAAAGGTTGCATCACATGCAACGATACAGTCATGTCCTAGTTCCAGCATTCGTCGTTTCTGCCACGGAGTCTGTATGCCAATACTGAAATCTCCATCAAAATGCTCGAATGTTGGCTCTAATTTCTCTTCTTGATAGAAAAAAACAGACGCAGGATTCTGGTCTTTCCACATGCGTACACTCTCCGCATCATCGGCGTGCTTTTTGAAGGTTTGCCACGCACGTTTCTTGGCAAGGTTGCGAACATCTTGCTCCAACAAGAAATCATCGCGGGTCCATGCATCGCCCAAGCCGGTGTTGTTCATCACGTGCTCTTTATGCTCCATCATGATTTGGGCGACCGACAGGCCTCGGCACAAACACTCGACGACCCAGGCTTTCAATTCCTTGCTAATGTGTGGTGCATAGGCGTGGCGGGTATTCCTAAACTCTGCGGACTTCCCATGCGAGGGTTTCCCTTGCGCATCTGTATGCTCCATGTTGTTGTAATACGTGAGGACACAGATGTCAGGGGCGAGATAGCATTGCTGGACCTTGAAACAGCATTGGCAACCACGCTTGTAAGACTCTCCATACTCCGACTTCTTTCTCCTTGGGCCTTTATGAGGGCAAGATGTTCGAGCACCACAAGAGGTCATCCACGCTTCTGTTTTGGATCCTCCACTATTGCCTTGTTGGTGCGCTTGTCATCAGGACCGTAACAGCATTGATGTGTGGACAAAAAATTCTAAAATTGATATCCAATGACTTGAGGAAGCATAAAATCAGAGAACTCGTGAAACAAAAAATGGCAACAGACATACAATGAAACGTCAAAAGGACTGAGGATGGTGCACACATCATACTGGACAGAAATGTGTTGGCTCTGGGTGCTTTTCGCGAGGCGGGTTCCACTTTAGAATGGACATTCACCCAAAACTGAGTGGGGTAGTCCTCCAAACTCTCCTCTCCTAGGACAAAGTCACCAACTCTATCCCAAGGTATGCAGGCCTTTTCAACATTCACTCGCACACCCATAAACCCATATTGCGTCTCACTCTTCCAATGAAATCCTTCCTGTTGAAGGGTCCTGGTTTTGCTGTTTACAAATATTGTCGAAGAGGCCGTATAAGCGGGCTTTCCGTGATCAGTATATCATCGGGTTTTGCTTCCACGTCCATGCCCTATATAGTACAAAGGACACGCTTCTGAACATGCAAGAAACGTGCCGTAGTACAGGACACGATCGACAACGTGCCAGGAGAACAGTGCGCACGTTCGCGGCTGCTGGCAAGTGGCAAGCGGCATGGATGCAGATTTGAATTGCAGCCCTAAAAATAGAGGGCTCGGGTTATGGGAATGGACGGTGACGATCTTGCGCCGTCAGCGGACTGGATGACAGGGGACTGGCCAGCGGACTGGCGGACTGGCAGATTGCTGGGCAGCAGATTTGCCAGCAGCGGACTGGCAGACTGGAGGGCAGCGGACTCATGGGCGGGGGACTGGCCGCGCGGCGGACGGGGCGCGGGCGCGGTTGTTGCAGCCGCGTCTGCGGCTGGGCGACCGCGCGCGGCGGCGGGCGGGGCGGAGGGTGGGCGTCCGTGCGCGGGCCCATCGGCCACATCGCACGTGCCCATTGAAGACCCTATTATCTTAAAATGAGAGGCGTAATTTATGCTTGTTTTACCAGTTTTTTTTTGTAGACATGGCTTGCCTATTGTACTATTTTAAAAATAAAATAAAATAGGGGGATCGTAGCCATAATAAAATTTATTATAACTAATTATGACATCAAGGCACATTGGGTGGTAGCTCATTCTAGCGACGACCCAAGGTCCGAAGCTAATTTAGCGTAGAGCAAGAATAGGCTGCCAAAGTGCCACGTTTTTGTCACCACGTCATCGTCGCCACGTTTCGTCGTCAAATTCTGTCAAGTCTGCCCGAACTGCCCGTCACTCACGCGCGCGCGCTGCTGCTTCTTTCTCGCTCGCTGTCCTTCGTTTGAGTTTGCGTGTCTATGTGCGCGTCTGCCTTTGAGCGCTAGGTGTGGTTGCTGGAATCATGGCTGGTGTGGAGGGATAGCACCAACAATGCAGGAGAAATTCACAATGAGGAGGAGAAGAAGCCTTTGGAGGGGGGGAGGTCACATTAATCTGAAAGTGAAGGGTCAGGTAATGGAAGCCCGTGGCATTTTTGTAGGGTTTGTTTCCCTGTTGGGCTTGAAGTCGTTAGGATTGTAGAGAATGGCACTTCTGGGCATGTGAAGATGCTTTGTGCGGCAGGCAGTCTGACAGAGCCTCTACAGACTTTAAACCAAGGATCAAGTGTCCAAAGTGCAACATGGATAGATACCTGATGATGTTCAAGGGAGAAAGGCCCCACGCAAGGTATATTAAGACCTTAAACTTGTCTCTAGTGGATTGTTTATTTCTGTCTTTTTGGGTTGAATTTTCTATGTGCGATAAATCTATGTTCACACACGCGCACACACATATGTAGTCAAGTGTTGAGCAAGTACGATTTACCCGGGTATACCTAGGTAAGGTTACCCATATATACCTGGACCGGCAGGTTTTGTTTAACCGGACCCGGACCCTTATGAAGGGTATTATTTATGTTTTCCCCATGATGAAGGATAAATCACCGGCGTTTATCCGACCCTTAGGGCTGTAATGTTTTGCTTGGCGGGTGATGGAATCCCGGTAATGGGCTTGCTCACCTATGGTCTTCTGCCCAGGTCATTCCATTGCCATTAAATGTATCTCAAGGACGATTGCAAATCCCAAAGCATTAAATAGGTACTAATGCGGTTTTCTAGGCTGCTTCATTGCCTTACACATGTATGATGTACCTATATTTTATTTTTACCTCTTGGGATTGAAACTTAGTTTCTTAACCAGTGTTGGTCTGGTATCAGGTTTAGGACATACTAGAGTGGTCCTAGTACCAGCCCCATCACACATTTGTTATACCATTTTGGTCTATATAATGGTGGATGTATTTTTTTTCCAGATATTGGTATGTGTATGAGTATCATGACCACAATACCAGCTGGTATGAAATATCAATTACGGTATCATTCCAAAGTCATCTTGACTTATATTTTATAAAATATCAAGTGAAAACAAATACAAAAAACATAAACTAAATTTAAATAAGTACATGTATGTACACATAAATTAATATAATACACATACCAAAGTAAATGAGTCCAAGACTGCAGGGGTACTGGTATTGTGCTTGGTATGAGAGAACGGATACCTGGTTAGTATGTAGAACTTAAGACCAGGCTGGTCTGGTCCTTGATACCAGGGTTGGTACAAGCATTGATACTCGGGTCTGATACCCATACTAGATCAACAGTGTTCTTAACATTGATTTATTTTGCGCAAGTTATATTTTGAAATATATTCAATTTTAATTTCTTCTTGTTAGAATCTCATTGGTTTATATTGGTTATATTGCCAATTCATCTGAAATCCTTAGAGAAATTGCCTTTTATCCTACCCTTACCCTACCTAAACTTATATTAATCTGGCAGGTAATACCAGATTACCCGGACCCATTAAATAACCTTATCCTCAGGTTATATTTTGAGAGTGTCCGGTTATACCCCGACCCCGGGTGTTCTACAAATGTGCATTACCCGGAACCGACCCTTACTTTCCATTTGAAAAATAATAATACCTTGACCCGGCAGGTAAATCTTTTCTCAAAATTCAGGTTACCTTTACCCAGAGGGTAGATAAAAATTCAATACTTGCTCATCATTGGTATAGTCCTTGTTTTTTTCCCACAATACAAGTATTGCACAAGTATTGCCGTTGTCAATACCAACCTATGTAAGATATTGACCAGGGTATGGCATGTGGACATGCATATCCGGCGGTTCTTTGCCGGTTATGCACATATGCATAACTGGAAAGTGCAGCCCCACAGGAACCGGCTATGGAAGGGAACCAGCAAAAGCCATCCACCTTCCTAACCGACTACGAACTCCGCATCATGATTGCAAGGGTGTTATACCCGGAGCAAATGTGGATGACGTAGAGGCGGTTCTAGATAATGATGGTAGTTAAGAACATTAAGAGCGTTGAATTTGGAATCAACCAAAATATTTGACATAACCTTAGATAAACCTGAATCAATTGATTAAAATTAAAATAAGTAAATATTGGTGGTGGACAATTGGAAAGGCAATATATTATATCCTTCATGTGGATGCATTTGCCGACATATCTTTAACCTTTTCATATTGATACAATTATGCAAAAGACAAAAACTTACTTGTTGTTTGGGCTGATTTAATAATGTCGATTACGACTATGAAATATTTCAGTGGTTTATGTTTATGTGGTAGTCAAGAACATTAAGAACGTTAAAGTTGGAATCCAATTATGTTATTGTATTTGACTTTTCTCACTTCTTTTGTCATCCAACCAAAATATTTGACATAACCTTAGATACATTGAATCGATTGATTAAAATTAAAATAAGTAAATATTGGTCGTGGACCATTGGAAATGCAACATATTATATCCTTCATGTGGATGCATTTGCCGACATATCTTTGACCTTTTCATATCGATACAATTATGCAAAAGACAAAAACTTACTTGTTGTTTGGGATGATTACAACTATGGAATATTTCAACTCTTGAAACCATTATAAGAAATGATCAACCACATGTGATTTAATGTGCAATATTGGGATTTTTGTCAAATTCTTCATCGGATGAACATGGTGGCAGTTGTGGCTATATAAGCCCCCCTCTTAGGAGTGGCCTTATGTCGATTGTCAATATTATGGTGGACACATGCCAATACAAATGCAGGGATATCCTTGATACTTGTATCTTATTACTCATAAGTAAAGAGAGGAGTCCATGAAGTAAGTCTATATCTTTCTTATAAACATACGTATATGTGTACAATTGAGATTGAGAAGTTTTGGGTCTATTTATTCAGAAGTATTAAGATATGATGTGTGCACAAAATTATGTAAAAGTTATGATTTATATGTATAATCACATTAATGTTGTTTAGCCTACAATGATGCATAATAATCTCAAATTGTTATGGTTATCTTACGAAGTGCAGGTGAGGGCAGCAAGTCATTTAAACACGCTTGCCAAATTCTTATATGGAGTGTCGAATGAGGACCATATTTTCTCCACGGTGCTTTATGCAGGCATATCTATGTGCATTACTACTACTAACTTGGCAATGTACAAGTAAGGTATTTGGAGCTAGTGATCAAGATGTTTTGCAAATTATTGTGGAAACTCTACAAGATGCAGAAGTGTCAAAAAGTGGACCGGCTGCAATATACACAACCTAAGTTACATAAATTCACCAACAAAGGATCACTTGCCAACTCGGGGGTATTTTTTGGGTGTTGTACCGGCAAAAGTAATAAGTGCAATATGTACGAGGGTCCATAATGGAAGTACAAAAATTTCAGCCTCTATCGCTGCATATGATAAAACGGACCTACATACTCTTCAGGTATACATCCATAAACCATTTAGTCTCTCCCATTGTTATACTAAAACACCCATAGTACTTATCTCCCAAATTACCAAATGACAAACGGATTACATTAGTTATGGTTTTGTTATGCATCATACTTATATAACAAAAATAATGTATTTCTTCTCATTTATGGTGTATATCTTATTCGCATGTAGAGCCCTCAGATTCACATCTTGGATAGTTGATGCATAAGAAAAGATGTTACAGGAGAACTATTGTTTATATAGCTAAAATGTTCTTTGTATCTAAAGTATGCAAGAATCGTGATAGTTGGAATTGTGAGTGTACAATTGAATTGGTTAGGAATGTACAATTGAATTGCAAAGTTTTTTTTTTTTTTTTTCTTGTGTACTATCTTAACTCTTGCATTGAATGAAGACTTTAATTTCAAGTTTAAAAAACTTAAAAAGATGCAAATTAATAAGATTTAAAAGGTCGATTTTTACTTTTTGAATAATGTCAATGAATACAATTTTTTGGTTTGGATAATGTATTTTACAGAATTAATAATCAAAAATTATATCTTTAAATAAATATATTTGTAACTGAGCGATGGACTAGAGGGAAGTTCTCCATATTGTTCTTCTACATTTCAGCTACAAACCATAATATTTCATGCAAACTGACATGATTTTAGTTTCTTCTATGCACGTGCAGATTATATCTATTAACGGTTGTGGTGCATCAAATGCACCACAAGGAGTGGATATTCTTTTATCGCATGAAGGACATATTACTTTTGTATGGTATCTAAATTTTTTAGACACAACAACATGCATCAATCTACATCATATCTAGCAATCATTCTGATCTCTTTTTTATATTTAATCCATTTTGTTCTCTCTCTTGAATCCAATCACTCTCCAAACTTATTCTTTGAATACTAGTCTCAATTGTCTCGTTACTTAGAATTTCCTCCAAAGGCTTGTGTATTACAATTGAGGATTGAATACCTTTATAATGATAAGGGTCATCTCCTACAAATGTTAACAACTTCTTACATTTGGGAATACTACAACATATTGAAAAATTGACTCATCTAAGTAATTACTTCTATTTCGACTTACTCGCTTCAATTTTGATTTAAATAATCACATTGATAATAACAAGCATTTGTGATTGTTTGCGTTTTTATTTTTTTTGCATTTGTTGACAGGCCGTGAAATGCAACCCATTATATAAACACCTTTGTGGAATATTACAAGTGGATAATACTTCAGCGGTGTGTCCATATCCTACATTGAAACATGGTGGTAAGCCGGAAGAATGGATGCACAAGATTGCAGGCGAAATATTTACTGGACCACTTTATGCGTTGTGTGATGCGGATCCAAACTTTGCTGGTGTAAAATATCAACCAATAATCGATCCTCCACCCCATTGTTGCACCACTGGCGCAGGTGGAGATGGTTGTTTCCCGGTTATGCATCTTAACAAGTCTCTATTTCAGTTTAAAGCATAGATTAATCTAGAGAATGATGGTTGAACATTTTCATTGTCCAAACTTGATGCTATTACTTGTCGAGTATGTGCCCAAGACAAGTGGAACGGCAAATGTACAATCCTATAAAAATAAAAATAAGTATAAATATGTATTGCATGTACATAATTTCCTATTTCCTATTTCATTGTCCCATTTGTTATATATTCAATGTGGTTGCTTACCATTTGATATATGACTTTGATACTCAAACATTAGGATTGTGAGTTATTTCATTTGTGAACTTTCTTAGTGAATATGCATTGACATGCAAAAAGGCAATAGCTCTTCCGGGTCAAGTGACACCATAATTTACACTTCCTTCGGGAGGCGTGATATGTTACATTATTACTATCATGCATTGACGTTGTTTTACAAGAGATGCCCTCATCACTCTTCCAACTGGCATACAAAAGCCGATGTCAGAACTCTCCATTGGAGACAAAGTATGTTGTGTTACCCAACCATCAACCAATATACTACTCATTAAGATATGTCATTTCAATATGTGAGCTTTGTGATTTGACCAATATAATGTATGTAAACAACAATTTTTGTTATACAGATATATGATAAAATTGATATTATAACAAATATTTGATTTCAGGTGGCTGTGATGAATGCGGATGGAGAAATAGCATTTGACGAAGTTTATGCGTTTGGTCACAATGATGTTGGTGCCATAAGCTCATTTGTGAAGCTCACTTTGCAACCAACTATCATGAGTGATAATGATTTTTTAGTGAAAACTCTTGAGCTCGCTCCCCACCATTTGCTCCAGTATCATCAGGTATTTTTTGTGGGGACATTATAATTTTGTTTCAACTATATGTTTATATAAACATATATAAGATTTGTGTAATCCATACAAACAATGAACTTTTGATGTACTTTTTAATTTGAAAGTACTCTCATTTATATATTTGTTGTGTGGTGTTAGGCATGAATGATAACATGACGTACAAACGAGCTTAGAACATACATGTAGGTGACTTGATGTGGATCAATACGAATAAGATCATGACGGGTGAGATTACATTATATTTTTTATGGTTTTTAAATTTATGCATATAACAGTGACAAGCTTTAGGGCTATGTGGGCTACTCATCATTCCACTGGCCGGGACCTTGTTGACTATGATTCTACATAATTTGATAGAAGTTTCTAGTATATGGTTGATAGTACAAATCTCATGCTTGAAAAGTTGTGAGGTGAATTGACACAAAATAAATTTGTTCGCTTGAAGTTTTCTTGTTTCCTTAACCATTGACATTTAACAATAATTCAAACATTGAATTGTGGCAGATGCAACGGTGAGTATTAATGTTTGGGTTGTACAACCCTTACACTCTAAGTGGAAATATTGTCGGAGATGATGTGGTGGCATCTGTGCATAGTGATTGGTTTCTCGATGGTTTATTTGACGCTATCACAATCACACATTGGCTTCCTACAGCTTATCAGGTATTTCCAAAACGTTACATGTTCAAGTTATTTATTTATTTCATATTCCAGCACTAGGATTTAATATTATCATTAATATTGTGGCTTTGTTCACATATGACAGATGGTGCTAGCTCCATTGCGGATGCTTTATTATTTCTTGGGCAAAAACACATATGCTAGATTTTATTACTTTGTGGGGTCGTATATGGATGTACCTCATTTTCTCACTCTCCATGGCGGCAAATGTGCAACTGTTGGTGGTATGGTTGCTACATTTATATTAGTCTCTCTTCCGATGCGAACGAACTCAAAATTTTGAGTGTGGAGTGATGACATAAGTAGGTCAATGGAGAAACAAATGGTTATGTGGTGGCACATAAAATTGCGATGCAGGGTGATATCGAACATATATCTATATGTGGCTTTAAAAGTTAAACCTATTACTACTTATGGATGACCTTATGTCCCTGATAACCAAACCATCTATTGGATACTATGTAATAGTAGGGCATAGGGCCCATCCCCGAAAGGGGGTAGTAGCTGTAAGGCGAAGTGGCTCTTAGTTACGCCGGCTTTGGCCGGAGTCTTCTCTCTGTCTCTCTGTCTCTCTGTCTCTCTCTCTCTTTGTCTCTGTCTCTCCTAATAGTAGGGCTAATTCTACGATATTGTGAGTCATGACACAACTATGTGTCATCTTGATGTTTTCATTGCACCAATGATAATCGTAAAATTGGAACATTATATTTGGCTAAAGTGAAGAACATGGTTGAAAAGTGGATAAAGCCATTTTATGGGATTTTAGAAATATATTAGAGATTGTGTGTGTGTGTGTGTGTGTGTCTTTCTGCTCAGGTCATTTTGAAAGAGCTGCGATCAAAACCCTCGAGGCTGATATAGTCGTAAAACTTGTCCTTGTTGTTGGTTGTGGCTCTTTTCTTGCAAAACACACCTCTGTGGGAGCCCCAACTTCAATCCTTGGCAGCCCTTGCTTTGACACCATTGTTGGAGTCATGGAAAAGTGTGATTGCAAGATTGTGCCACAGCGGCCTCGACCAATCAGTTGATAGAGCAATCGTAGACTCCATAGTTATTTGAGCTATGTTTGATTGTCAGTGTTTTGGGCACTTGCTTTATAAGTGACCCAACTTCCCAGTACAATTGAAACATGTTTGTTAGACATCGTTTGTAGAGGCTCACCATGCCTCCCCACATGCGTCTTTTCATTTGATCCTTCAATCGTCGACTTCAGATGGCTCCCAATTGATCCAATCTCGCGGCATAGCTATCCCACTCCTTCCCACTCTTTTTCACTATCACTATCAAATCTTTGTCTACTTAGTTTTTTTGGTCTTCTAGACAACGACACGTATATGACGTTCACTAACGACAGTAAAGTCTTGGACAAAACACGATGCATATATGGCTAAGTGTTATTTGCATATGTAACAAAAAGAACATAGACAATGAAGAAAAGTGTTATCTGCAGATGTAATGAAGTTTCCATGTAAAGCAACCCATACAAAATGATCTAAATTTGCACTAAATCTACTGGTATGTAAGTTGAGCACCGAGTGCCGATCATCAATCGCATTCAACCCAAAATTGTCTCCCCTTAGAAATGGCAAAGCCCCAAGTGGGACTTGAACCCACTAACATGCCCAACCACGTGTGGCTTGCATGTGGGGCGAAGATATGGTATGGGACAAACTGCAAGTATTATGGCATGTTGCTCAGATAGGCCAGAATAATCCCCCCCCCCCCCCCCCCCCCCCCCCACACACCTTTTGCATGCATATGGATGCAATGAAATGCAAGGAAAGAGCAAATGAATGCAATGTAGGTCTACAAAAGCCTCCATATCCTCTGTCGCACACCGACAAGCCCCGCTGCGCGTCGACACGAAGGAGGAGCTAACATCAAGGGGGCCCGGAGTTCGGCGATGAGGTGGGTTAGGCTCAAGAACCGCCCCCCGTAAGTGTGTCGCTAATCTTGACAGAGGGTCAGCGGTCGATGGAAGATTTTCTCCCACTATCTAAACTACCGGCAAACGTAGGGTCCAACTCCCACGCTCACGGGGCAAACGTTTGGCAACTTACGAAAAACTGCTCCTAGCTAATTGCTTTCTATGTCTTTTTATTGAGGTAACACGATTTCACCCTGGAGCCTGTCAGGTTTCTCGGGAGGTCCCCTCTGCTTGGAGCGTCTACTTCCGGAAAGCTTCTCCAAGATGTTAAGGGCAAGCCACTTAGGTTGGGAATGCTTCACATTCATGCTTCACATGATCGCACGTGTGTGCCGAAGGGCCATCTATGTTCCCGCTATCCTGAGGGGAGAGCAAACCCTAGCGTAGCAATACCTCTACCCAAAAATATCATATTTTCTCCCTATTTTCTAAGGCCATTTGCTCATTTAGAAATAGTTTTTAAAATAAAATTAGAAAAAATACTACATAGGTAGGATTTTCTAATATGAAAATAGAAATTTAAATAATACTATTCTTACTTTCTGGTGAATTTCTAAGCATATAAACCCAAAGTATGCACGACAACATTCAAAAGCTCAGCTGAACGGGCGACGATGGGAACTCCGCAGTTTGCGGAAGGAGACCCCAACGGTCTCTTCGTCTCTCTCACTGACGTTACTGCTTACTGTCGTCACCATGCGCTTCCTGGATCTCTTCAAAGGACGCAACTCCACAAGGCCTTGCCTAAGTTGATTGGCCAATCTCTCAATTCCATTATGTTTTCTCAAAAAAAAATCCAATAACCGATTTTTTAATCTGCTTGCGTTTTGGGACGCCCTTCTAAGTTTCCTTCTCTATCTACACCTCCCTTATCATTCTCCTTTCATCTAATCCATCAATACTGTGTATCACCTCTTCATCCCTGCTCGACATTTCCCTTAATGTCACTTTCAGTCAAGTGGCGCTGTCATCCCATCACCTCTTCAACTACCCGTCTTTATAAATGACGGCTGCCAACTTGGTCGCGCGGGTTGCCACCAAGTAACAACCTCCAAATCCTATAGTCCTCTTCCTCACTTTTACAATTCACTATCATTTCGCTCCGAGTTATCTCTAAGTCTCTACTATTTTTGCATTCATCGATCCTCTCTTCAGGCGTTCTCACTCTTCCCTAGTTGCTTATTCACAATCTCTAGTTCTGGTCTGCGTTGTTTCCTCTAATTTCTCGTTGTTGTCTTTAAACTATCGTTGTAGTTTTAGCTGGCACTAGCTTGTCCTCCCGGGTTCTACAGCTTCCTGATCTACCTCGCTCACTGATCTCTGGCCCTCGCTGAATCGCTCGCCTTAACTCTCGTCGTCTCTTAGCTCTTCCTACTTCTTAGTCTCCAGTACAGCCTTCAGATTAGTCAAGTGCGCTTGCTCCTCTCAACATGGCCTCTTTTGGGAATGGTTTCTTCATGCAAGCGGAGCCCCAGGAAGCCCGCTTCCCGCTGGACCTGCCGCTCCCTATGCGAAGACGCGTGCAACCCTCATCAGGAACGAGATTCTACTTGGCGCATCAAGCTAAGACAAGGCATGACCTGTCCAGGGGTCCTATAAGACTTCCTTTCCTTCCCCCTCCCTTCCATTCAACGCCCCCATCTCCCTCTCTTTTCCCTCCCTCCAGACACCCTGGCTTTGGTTTTTTCAGTGATAGATCCCCCTCTATTGGCTCCAGAAGAGACAAATTGGACAAAGGACTTAGGATCCCCTTCTCACTCATGATCTTCTAGATGAGGACTCTCCCCTTGTCGCCATGGGCCTGGAGGATATAGACACCCAAGTTACAAACTCTGGAAAAGCATGGCATCCTCGTCCACTTCCCGGGAAGAAAAGTTAACAGAGCCTACGTCAGGGATTGGGCAATTCGCCACTTGGGGGGCTCGGGTGAACTCGGGTAGCAGTTTTGCCACAACAAAGGGATAGGCTTCTTTTCCATTGTGTTTGAAACCAAAGAGGCTGCTGCCCAAGCCTTACTGTTCAATCCTCACACAAAAAGATTCAATGTGAATATCTTCCCCTGGTCCTCCAAAATGGGGAACAGAACGGAAAGAAGTGGGGACCCAGAATTATATCTATCCCATTCTTCCGGATCAATACTTGGCTAATATGTCGGATATAGCTAACCACTTTGGCTTCTACCTGGGCTGTATGTCAGTTTTTTATCCACAAATGTGCACTCAAAACCTCCGCCAAGACTTGGCATGGAGGACAGGTACTATAGCCTCCAAGCTTCATGAATCAGGCTGCCCCAAAATAGTACTGATGATGCCCAATGATGCAGCTCTACCAAATTTCATCAGACTTCCTATCGATAAAGAAGGGAACTACTTTGAGGAATCTACATTTGCTGCGTGTTTTAACTGTGGTCAACTAGGCCATTTTAAAATCGATTGCCCTTCTGCTAAGAGAAAGAGGGCCCCAAACTCTCCATCCTCCTTGGACTCTGGTAGGCGAACTCCTCTCCAGCACACCACTGGAAATCAGGCCCCCCAGGTTGGTCAGAAAGGCACTGCCCAGTTGAAAGGAAGGCCATCCTCAGCCTTCTCTCTGTATTCAGCGCGTCAGGCTTCGGCTTCACAAGACACGATGCAATTCAGATACTCCAGACCCAAAGCTCTCTGTCAGACACGACTCCTTCCGAGATCCCATGTTTTTGGAAGTTGGATCTTTTTTCAACCACCAGGCAAGGGTACCACTGAGTCAGGCGCAACCCCAGGGCAGATTGTCGACTCCCAGGAGTTATGGTCAAATATCTGCAGGCTCTCAAAAATCCACTCTTCAGCTCATTATGCCCACCAAACCCCCCAAGCATTCCAGCCTGCCCATTCCCAGGGTTATTTTGGGTGTTGCCATCAACTCAGTATTTTTTCATCTGAACCGGATGAAATGTACAGCTTCTGATGACCCTGGACTGATGTTAATTACCCTTAATTATGGTTAATTAAGGAGTGAAACCCTAACCCCTACCTTAAAACCTACTGTTTAACCTAGCTACGAATGACATCCGTCGGGTTTTAAAGAATATGATGTTGATTACTCATCCTGCACAAAAATCGGGCAAGAGCCCTAAGATGTCTCTTCCGCCGTCAGAAGCACGAGCAGTGCTTCTAAGCTCACGGGAAGAGCGTTATGGTGTCTGCGTTCTGCCGCTACCTTGTTTGCTGCATCGTACCCGTGCTGGGTAATCTCTTGGGGATACGCAATGGCGGCGCTTTGTTTTTTCTTATAGGCGAGAGACAATGTTGTGAATGCATCGTCAATTTCCCTCTTCTGGCTTTTAATTTTTGCTCGGCGCTTGTGTGGGGAAGTATCTCTCTCTCCCTTCTTAAACCTAGCAAGTGTGCTTGTATGCTTCATGGTCCTTCAAGGTGCTTGTATGAACATATCCTGAATCTGTAGTAAGGCAGGCTGTTCTTATCTACCCAAGGAGCCTTGCATGATGCATGTCTTGGGTTACTTACAAATGCTTAAGAGTGTGGCTGCATTATATTTTGTCATGCCCAAGAAGATTAATTAGTTGCATGCTTGGAATATGATAAACTACAGGCTGGTCCATCAAGATGTTTGTGTATACATATCTTGGATCTGTAATGTGGCAAGCTGTTTTTACATGCCCATGATATCTTGCATGATGCATATCTTGGGATAATTACGGATGATATAATCTGAGGCTGCAATTTAACCTGTAATGTGCAAGAGGGTCACTTGGGTACATGTCAGGAATCTGAACATGAATAAACCCTGCCCTCCCACCCTGTTTTATCATGACTGAATGGGTGTTTGTCACTTGGTATGCTATGACAAGATTGGAAGTGTTAGATGGTGCCTTGTCATGGGCTATTTATGTCTTTAATTGACAATGACCCTAGTGGGTCTTGTCCATGTCTTGACATAACATGAATATCTTCCCTCACTCTCTTTTCTCTCCCTCTATCCCTCTCCCTCGCTTTCCCCTCTTTCCCTCTCTCTCCCTCTTTTTTTTCACTCACCACAATAAAGAACTAACTAGAGAGGGAGAGAGAGAAAAGAAAACCTACCTCGGCTGCTTCGGCGCCGTGACTGCTGCAAACGACGCGTCTCCCCGCCACTGCAGTGCTCTCTCCCCCGCTCCCCCACGCTCTTCTCTCTCCTTCCGCTTCCTTTGCGGACGCCTCTCCACGGCGTTTCTGCCACACATGAGAGAGAGAGGTTAGCAAGAGAGAAAGAGAAGAAGGAGGCAAAACATACCTGCGCGGCGCGGCGTTGGAGCGGCAGCAACAGCTTGGGGCAAGTTTGTCTTCGCGTTGCGACCACCCTGTAAGCTTCCTCCACCCTAAGCCCCACATTCCCACCTCTCTCTCTCTCTCTCCCAAAGAGCAAACGAAAACGGGGAGAGGGGGGGGGCTGTAGGTGCTTCAATCACTTGGGAAAAACAAAATGGCGCGGTGCCGACGTGCCACGCCCTATTTTTGAATTTGAAAATGGGGGTTGCCACAGCCGGCCGTCGCAACTTGCAACCCCCCTACGTGGCAACAACAAAAAAACGCGTCGCAAGATGCGACGCCGTGGCGTGGCAATGAGCGACGGCAGGGGGTGGCACCCCAACTTCCCCCTTGTTAGCTGGGCAACAGGGGGTTACTTTGTAGGTTTAGGGTTTAGGGCCTTTTGGGGTTTTTAGGGTTTTTAGGGATTTGTTTTTTTGTTTTTTTGGTTCCCTTATGGTTCTGGGCTAGGGTGTTTGTTTTTCTTTATGGTGCTAGGTTTTGGTTGTGGGTCTTCGGGTTCAAAGGGTAAACGGTGTAATTAGGATTCACACATCCAAAAAGTGGTTCAATCTGATAAGCGCAAAGCGCCAGGTTTCAGTAAATTTTTCCATGATGTGGGCAATCCGAAGACAGAACGTGAGGAAAAATTTATTGTCTTGGGTTCTCTCACCAGAGGGATGCTCCGCCTTTGTTTATCAATTTTGAAATTCCTGAGGCTGAGGCAAAGGCTTAGGCCCTTGGGCAATGTGGGACTAGTTTTTTGGGGGATTTTTTTTTAATAGTATTTTTTTGATATTGGGTTTTGGAGTCTGAATTTGTGAGGGTCGCTACGGCCCCCCGGCATTGGGGCGTAGCGACCCCTTGCTGTTGTAGGGTGGAAAGAGGACATAGGGTTTTTTTTGCCAATGGGTTTTGAGAAATGAAAGTGGGGGTGGTGTATGTTAATTAGGATGCGATGGTGAGGAAACATCGACCCGTCTCCCTCGAGGATGGGAAGGCGGTCCCACAGATCGAATGGGGCCCAATTCCAACCGTGTTTCCTGGTCCGTTGCACCTGATCCAATACAGGCTGGCGGACACAATTGTAGAAGGACCGGGATAAAATTTCAGGTGATGCGGAGGATGTTGACACTCCGGGATCGAGTCGGGCACGCAACGGGTTGCCCCCTCGCGGACCACCCAATGGTGAGAGCCCTGCTAGTCCAGAGGCACAACGCCCACGTGCGTCCACCTTTGACCCCCCCCCCCCCCCCCCGACAGGATTGAGTGTTGGTGCACTAAGTGTTGGGCACGGATACCACCGGGCGGCACCAGACCACCGATGCGTCGATCGCATATTGTCGAAAAACATTACGTGAGGAACTTGATTGCCGATGTGGCAAAGGTGAGTCTTTTTCCACCCCCTCTCATTAACCTTCATTCATAGTACATTTGGTATATCTAATAATATAGTATGATTGGTAAGCATACATGAAACCACATTACGATATAAGTATTGATACGTCATATACTACGCATATTGCAGCCACAACTTGATGCCCAAGCTCGCAATCACATTGCACGGGAGGCATTTCGCGCCGGTCTGCTTGTAAAATTTGTGCCAGAGCCAGTGCCCAATGAGACCAGTTAGTT